>CM051626.1:20600328-21239828 GCA_028020825.1 Podargus strigoides | reverse complement strand
AAAACAAATTACTTAAAAACAAAAGAAAAAAGCCTTCCACCTCTGGGCACCTAGAATGAAAAAGATATACTCCTATGTTCCAACAATTTCAGCTAGACATCCAAAACTTCTATTCATCCAACTATTTTGACCCTTACTCTACACAAGGACTAGCAATATTTCTTCTTCTCCACCCCAGCTCACAGACCACTAGGGTTTTCCACAAGTTCAGCAAGAAAGGTTTCCACCCACCCAAAAGCCAGGTGAAATAACCTGAAGTGCTATTTTACCTTGCTGTATGTTCTCTCTGATGATCGTGACATGCTGGTCCCTGTCAGGCCGTGTGTGCTCATGCCAGAAACCCACCACATGACCCAGCTCATGAGCCACAATACCAAACTTGTCACAGTTCTTCCCAATGGATATAGCCTGAGGGCCTCCTCCTCGGCGACCCACATATGAGCAGCATCTGGAAAAGAAAACCCACAAACCCACGTACACATCAATGAATTGGGGAAGTCTGAGATACAGCAACAGGAGACGGCATCTGGCAGGGCCCAGGACAGGCCAGCAGCTGCACACACTATATGTACTTACACGTATGTGTGTATGTACATATAAAGAAAACATATGTGCACTTCTACAAAAATGCATATACACACTTAAGTGTTATCCCAGGAAAAAGAATCCATAAAGGCTTAGCACCTTGTTCTGAGCAAATGCTAAATTATCCTGGCAAACCTTACAGGGAGTAAGGAAGGATCTGTGACATTCCTCAACATAACCATTGGTTTATTCTAACCAGAGCTAGATTTTAAAAGTCATCTATCAATGAAAGGGATGCTTGCAACATAGATAGCTGCAGGGAATGTGTGTATCACTTACCCACATGTTCTGTAGGTGAACACAATGAAACTGTCTTCATCAGTTCTCTCCACAAATGTCACACAAGTGTGCTTCTCCCAGTGCCTCATCGCTTGCTTAAAGATAGCTCTTTGGGTTCCTGAAAAAGTAATGCAAGAATAGCAAATAGTGAAGGCCTGGCTTTCAGGAAAATCTCCAATGGACTTCATCTGGATAGGGGAACAGTCAGTCTTTCTAACAGTTAATCCTATACCTGTAGACACCTCTAGGAATCTGGGAGCCACTTCCTACTTTAGCACTAACTATTGTACCATACTTCTCTCTCCTTCTGTTTGATGAACTAATTGCTCTAATTAAACAGGTAGCAAACTTGGTTAAGCGCATCAACACTCCTGCACATGAGAAACGACATTTCACTAGGTAAAGGTCATTCTGGCAGAGCTGCTGGGTGCTCTGATCTGTGCACCAGCTTCTCAGTGGTGTGCCAGATTTGCTCTCATGCTGCAACATAACATGATGACACTCAGCTTTCAAGACCCAGGAATCTCCTGAGTGCTACAGATGATCCTCAAAACTAAGGCAAACCTGTCACCAGGTATTTAAAATTAGAAGCAAAAACTCTACAGGAGCTGGAGGCAGTCTCAGGGCAGTTGAAAACAGTACAGACTGCTGCTATGTGCTTGAACTGAGGGACAGCTTCGGACTTGCAGAGAGAGACACCTGAGAAGTAGGGTCTTACGCAGAGTCATTTGTGGGAAAACTCTCCTCCTGATATCTCCCCCACACATTTTGAGACGCTCACCCCTGAGCAAACAGGGAGCAACGTTTTCACTACTGACCAGTGAAATTTCCTCCGATCACATAGGGGATGACCCCCCCTGGCCAGATCCTCTCAGCCCTGGATGTGGTTGCCCTGCGCACTCTGGGAGAGGAGTGTGTATCCACCTCAGACTCATCTTTATATTCCTTCCTCTTCAGTCTCCTTGCAAGCGTTGTGTTCTGCCTGCCGTCTGCAAGACAGAGTGGCAACACTGTTTAAATCCTCTTTAGTTCCATGTGCAGCCCTCAGGTAATACCCTGGAGCTTCAGAAAAAGAAAAACAGAAAAAGCAAGATGTTAATCCAAACCAGAAGCCATAGCCAGATTTGCCAGTGATTTGTTTGGGACTTAGAGACAGTTAATCTGTAGCAACCTGGCTCTTCTTGTCTTGGAGCCTCCCTATGCACAATGTCAAACCTATTTTCCCAGAAAAGTATAAAGGGACACCCCCCTGTCTCTAGTCACCCACTCTCTCCAACAGCAACTTTATAGATGGGGACACAGTACTTAAGGAGAATGGGAGGAGGGAGGTCAAACTGGCACAGATGTCACTACATATTCTCAACCTGCCCTACTCATCCAGATCTGCAGAGAAAGTTCTGGCAGGACTAGCTTCATGACAGCAACAACCACTCTTTCCAGTTGGCCTCGGAAGAAGAGAACAGGCCCCTTAGACTGAAACCTATGCTCGAGGCTGAACAGTATTACATAAAAGTGTTTGTTTTCACATGCCAGGTCTCTGGTGGTTTGGAAACATATACAGATCAGTCTCTGCTGGAGGAGATGCTCAGAGTGGAAAAGCTGAGGCATTCTTACTTAGCACAAATGTCCATCCATGCTGAATCTCCTCATTTTAATGAAAAGAAGCAAAAATACAAAAGAGAAAACAGAACACGTGTCCCATTTCTTGCTAAAAAGGCAGAGAAGCCCTGGCTGTGTGGTGGTCAGTGCTGGCCATAAAACCTGCCTGAGGATTCACGCAGGCTTCTAGGCAGATCCTGTACCTTGCCCTGCATCTGTGCTGCTGCAGGTCTGCTTAGATACTGGTTACACCTACATGAGTTGCACTGTTAGGTTTGGGTCTGACCCAGCAGAAAATATCCCCCATTCAGAGCTTCCTGGCTGTTCACCCTGTATTTGCTATGCCATGGGTGACCCAAATTCTCAAAGCAGCCATAATCCAGTCAGTCTTTAGTAGCATGGGTAAGGACTGCATAGACACCATGTCTTAGATAAGTTGCCTGTATGGCACAGCCAACCTATCAGCTGGACTTGGGCAAAGGAATAATAGAGTACAGGGGTTGCTACACCTGCAGAGAGTGCTGGCCCAAAGGGTCACACCAAGGGGAACTCCCTTCTCACCTTGAGAGGCAGCACTTCTAGCAGTGGGTTCCCAGTGCTGGTGGACCTCTCTGAAGCTTCAAGTAGAGGGATCTAAGCTCCAGTTGTGGTCTTGTGTTTCATATGGAAATCAGAAAGACTGGCTAGAGCTCTGCTTCTCAAGTCAGGGCTATGGGCTGCCAGGTTATGAAAAAGCACAAGGGCCACTGAGACCTTCCTCCAGTGACTAGAGGGGCAGTCCATAAGGTACTGTTTTGGATTTGTGGCTAAAACAGTACTGATAACACACCGCTGTTCAGGCGACTGCTGAACAGTGCTTGCAGTGTCAATGCTTTCTTATTCTCACTCAGCTGAGCCCTCTGCGTTCTCCAAGTGAATAGAGATGGGATAAGCAAGAAGTTGGGAGAGGATGCAGCTGGGGAATTGGCCAAGTGGATATGCCATACCATATGTCATCATGCTCAGCAATAAAAACTGCATGGTTTTGTCTTCCAAGGTAGCCACTGCTCAGAAACTGACTGGGCATCAGTCTGCTTGTGGATGGGAGTGAGAAATTGCCTTTATATCACTTGGTTTGGGGTTTTTTTCCCCCTCTTTCCTTCATTTATTAAACTGTCTTTATCTCAGCCAATGAGTTTTCTCACTTTTGCTCATCCTACTCTCTCACCTATCCTGCTGGAGGAGGGGGACAGTGACCAAGCAGCTGTGTGGGTGCTTGGCTGCTGGCCAGGGTCAGCCCCCCCACACTATACAAGGCAAACCCACCCTTGCAGAGTCCACCAACAGCAACAAATGCAGACACCTGGGCAGGGCTGGTCTCCTAGGTACAGAGGCACACACATGTACACAGGACAAAACGTGGTTTTACAGGGGATAAAAAAGTAAATAAAAGATACCCAAAGGTCTGGGTGGGGTACCACATTACCCTTTTTAACTGCTTTGTTACTAGGATCAGTTGAAGTGACGTTCTCACTTGACACAAGAGATTGTTCTCCCAGGCCTCCTGCAAAGGAAAAAGAGCAGAGACACATCTCCTGGTGAGTAGGCTGGCAGAGCTCTGGCACGGGAAGGACAGCAGTGGTCAGTGATGCCATTTGTGGGTCTGCAGCCACAGAAACTGGCTGCTTTCCCTGTACAAGGGACTAAGAGCCTGATAAAGCTGGGCTCTTTTCCTGGATCTGTTCCTAGCCTACAGTGACACCTTGAAGCTCATCACCATCCTGTGCCTTAGTTTCCCCATATACTGAATAGGCAGAAAGTCTCTTTTAAGGAAGGCTAATTCCACAGAGATTTACTGAGAACTGGAGCTAGACAAGGAGGACGGCAATAGTAAGTACTGCTATTAAATCTCAAAAAAGGTACATTGTCAAGGCAAAGAATAACCTACATTCAGACTAACACAATCTTATCACCTCTTACACATCTGGCCTGAATTCAGCTTAATATGAAAAGTCCCCTGTGATGTTAAGTCCCCTGTGATGTTAACACCCACTGGCTACCAAAGCAGGAAGAACTGCAATGTTAGCTCCAGCATATTTCTTGTGCTTCATATAGCACCAGCTACCCTCCTTTTGGAACAGCACTGCCCAGGCACACAGAGGTCCACAGTTTGTCCATGGAGGTGGCTCCCTCCAGCTCAGTCACCAAAACTGGTTGGTCACACTCTGAGTGCTTCCCTGCCTGGCTTTACGTCCACTCTGGTACCTGCAATCCTAAGGTCTACAGACAACCGTCCCATAAGCAGCATGTAGGAGAGAATCACGACCAGGTAACACAGGAGAACGACTGAGTTCTACTTCATATTTACTTGGCTACTGGATCTAGCAAGGTGCCAGACACAGAATGTTCAGAATGCTCACAGGCAGCTGTAGTCAAAGCAGTTTTCAGAGCACTGGAAAGACCCTGAATTACATGCATTCTGTCTTGATTTTCTAACTATATTTTCTTGTGCAGAAAATATTTTCTAATCTTTTCTTCCCATCACCACCATCTGCAACTACTCTTAAAATGTCTGTTTCTAAATGAACTCCCCCAATACTAGTCAGCAAAGAAAAAAAATCCCCAAGATCAGAGAGACTTTATACTTCAAAAAGTGTAAAGAAGCAGAAGTATTTTCACAGTATTGGTTTTCTGTGGTATTTTTCAGTTGCTTAAACAAGTATAATGAATAAAAAGTTCAGAGCACTTAATGATTTTGCACCCTACCATGAAGTCTAACCAGGGATCATCCGGCAGCAAGAGGACCTTCAGGACAGGGACAGTAGAAGAAAATGCAGTGAAAGGGATAGGAAAATAGTTGGAAAATGGGGGAGGGGAAAGAGAGAAGAACAAGGCTCTTCCTTCTTCAGCTGTTTGTCTTCCAGGTTTCCCGGGCTTTCCATTTTCCAAGGTCCAACTTGGGAACACCCCAGAAGCCACAGAGCAACTATAGAGAGTATAGAAACCTGGGCAGCGAGCCACCAAACAGTCACAGATGCAACATGGAAAACCAACCAGCATCTCTTTGGCAGGAAAGCTCTCCATGGTGACTGTAGTAGGAGGGAGAACTCAGAAATGGTGCTTAGGGTGAGACAGCACAACACATGAGACAGCAAGATGTATAACAAATAAATAAAACTGCCACAGACTACATTCACAGCCTTAAGAAGGTGGTGCTGATACCACCACTGTTGTCCCCCTTCTCCATCATGGTATTGTGGATCCCCTGTGAGCAGAAGGGAGGCTGTATGAGCTGATGTCTGCAGAGGTATTAGTAAGAGCAGGTTTCTACAGTCTTGGTGGCAAGGTAAAGCATGAAGAGCATGGTCAACCACCATTTGCAGAAAGGGAGATACTGTTAGTCATATAGCACTGCTGGATGCCATGTGGACACTTCCAAGAGAGATGTCCCACTTTCAAGACAGCTGGACATCTTCCAGCCCCTGAACCAGTTTTGCTTTGCCAGCTGGAAAACTCCCCTTTTGCTCTGGAGCTGGCTCCTTGCAAACCCTTCTCCAGCCTCTCCAACTGGGCAAGGACAGGGGAAAAGGTACAGCTCTGACACCTTGGAGGAGGCCCGAGAGGATGTCATCAAATTCTACCTCTCCAACATTATACTACCATAACTAATTAGAATATCAGGAAAGGGATGATGAAAGACAGTAATAAAATGAACCACCCAGACTCTTAGCTGACTATAGGTTAAAGCTTCCTGGTCCAAGAGACGCACTAAATCAGGGGATTGTCTCCCAAAGGAAGTGCCATAATTTAACAGAGCTTGACTGGACAAAAGCCACTAGATGTGTGAACAGGAACAAGCTTGATTCAGCAAGATGGATTGCTCTGAACTCTATCACTCTTTTCCAGCCTCAATGTCCCATCCTAAGATTTTTCTTTGTTTTCTTTCATGCCCAGTCCTCGTCACTTCCTTAAGCCCAAGCTCAACAAAAGTTCCTCTTCTCAGTTAAATTTTACATCCCCAGGACTTCTCACACTCCCTTACTCCCCTCCCCCCGCAAAGTATGCTGTTCTTCACACAATATCCCACTCCACTTAAAGGAAACCCCAACTAGCCATTCACCACCAGAATTATTAAGGCATGTGGTCTTTCCTGAAGCAAAGGATAATTTTGTATTTCTAAATAAATGCAGCTTGCTTCCAGTCACAAACAGATTGCTTCTTAATTGAACTTGGGAGGTGAATTATATGGTGAATTAGGAAAAAAGAACAACTCTGTATTTAGTGAATTGTTCCCCTAAGAGGGAACTGTATAGGATTGAATTGCAAATGATGGCACCAAACCCTACAGCCAGGCCCCCTCTCCTGTACCCGAGCTGCTGACCTCTGCCATGCCGCAGTGCCATTTGCGCAGGCTGCTTTTCCAAGCTGCGAGCGCATTCTTTCCCAGAGATCAGTGCAAGCCTTGGTTTCTTATGCAAAGGAGATGTTTGAATAAACTAGTGTGACTAATGAAATCTACAACATCTTTGCATATTTTGTCTCATTGTAGCTGATGAAAAGGGAGAGCACTACACAAAGGCCAGATATGGGCGTGCAGATATACCGGATATTTTCAAACACTACTAATCTCACTAGTGTAGACAGGGAGCACTCACACTGTTGTCTCCCACAACGGTGTTTTTTAATTGTACATGAGAATTTTGGAAGATGCTGTTCCATTTTACTTGAGCTTTTAGACATTTCTTACCCTTACGGTATCTAAACATATGGCAAAGACTGAAGTGACTTGACAGACATTTAATCCTCTCTTCTTACCCTTCCCAAAAGAAGGCTACTGCATGATCCTAACAAAACAAAGATAAGTAATTGACATGCCATAATCAATGAATAAGGAAGCCAAGAAATGCACCGTGCATCTCGAAGCAGCTGCACATAGGTTGCAGGCAATATGCAGGTCCTGTTGCCCCATCAACATGTTGTACCTCTCTGTTGGACTATTCTGTCACATCCAAGAGCAGAGTGGATTCCACTGTTACTGCTCCAGAGCATGAAACATCCATTATAATTAGAAACACTCAAGTGGAGAATGGAGATTTTTAGTTTGACACAATGCTCTGTGGAAAGCCAATACATTAATAAAAAGGCAGGCTTGGTCTGCTGCTTACAGTGACCCATAATGAGATAAGCAAAACAGGACTGACTTTTCTGGGGTTTTTTAGTGTATATCCAGCAGTTAACCAGCCCTCCAAAAACACTTTCATCCTCAGTACTTCCCACCTGCTGCTGCGCCACACCAGCCATCACCTTTCTCCAGTCTGTTTAAGCTTTTCCTGCTTCTGCCATAACCCAGATGATACAGAATTCGTTAGATCATGCCTCTGTGCATGGAGCTGTACAAGATCTCCTAAGCTCTTTACCTCGTACATTTTGATGATTCAATCCAATTTTTGGTGCTTAACAGCTACAGTGCCAGCAGGACACTGCTGGACTCCCTAACCAGACAACTTAGTTTCTGTGCACAACCTGGCAGAGAACACACAAGAGATTCTCTTCCCAGGCTGGGAATATTTCATCTTCTACCTACAGCGCACTTGTACAACTTGGTTTTCTGTTTCCCACAGACCAGCACTGCCAAGAGAGCTTGGCTGACTCTAAGAAACTTCCAGCAGCTCAAATGCACCATAAATCTAAGCTAAATCCACCATGCTTGTAGCCCTGGCTGAAGAACAGGTGCCTAAATTGTTTGCAGGAGCCAGGGAGGCAGCTTGAGGTGGTAGGTAAGGGTCCAGCAAAGCAGAAAGCAGCAGGCTGCAGCACTGTTGGGAAGGAAAACAGTTTCTCCTGCTCTTTCACAGAAGAGGAAAATGAAAGCCCAGTTTTGTTAAAAGAAGTCTAAGTTGTTCAGCTGGAACCAAAATAAAAGACAACATATTAAGAGCAAGAGAGAGAGCACACAAAACATGCCATGAGTCAGATCAAAACTGTACTGTTTGCAGTTCCCTTGCGCCACTTGCACAGAATAAAAGACATGTAACCTGAGGAAAGAGGAGGAAGCAGACTCCGTTCAGTACCCATATTTCCCACAAGAGAGGGTGGGACTAAGAGTGGTAGTGATATGTTGGACCTGAACATTTGTCCTCTACAAAAATCTGCCTTCCCAGATGCAACTTGGAGTTGAGGATATTTACTGCTGTGCATGTTCTGCTTTTTCTTTTTTTTTGTACACCCAAGTAGTCTGAACTACCAAAGAGGGGGCAATTAGATTTCTTACTAAACAAAACTTCTGTGCTTGCTTCTACTTGATCACAAACCCCCAGGGGCTTTTTGTCTAAAAAAGGAGAGGAAAGCCAGGCAAAGCAGCTAAGCAGCCCACTGGTGAACTGGGACACACAGAGTGGGTCTGGCAGTATCCACCACCCTCCTACTGAGTCTCCTGCACACTGTATATAACATCCTCTAACACCACAAACCTCCTCTAGAGGCACCTGACTCCTAAAACATTGTAACATACCCCTCTTCTATCTTTTACCTGAAAACACTAGGGCCAGATGAGTTACCCACTTAAAAGCAAAAGAGAAATATCAGTCTATCCAAAGATACTTTAAGCTTCATTTTCAGACTACGCCTATCTATAATTTTAGTCTAAAACCCAAATTTTGCCAATAGGAATTGTAGCTGTCTGAAAAACTGCAGTTAGAGAACACAAAGTGCTCCTACATGGGCAGTTAGATGGGATGAAGCTTGCAACATCTCCCTTTCTTCCAAAGTGGAAAAGTTTCTATTGAAATCAAAACCTCCCACAGAGAAGTTCCCATGCAGGATAATTTTTCCTCTCCAGACCAATGAAGACTCTCACCATGTTCACTGGATCTCCTCTTCCTTCCCTGGTTGCTGTCCACACAGGGGAAGGGCTCCATAGCTGAACTTCGAAGGTAGCCACAACCACTATGTTCATCATGTCTGCTTCGGATAAAGGAGTCCTCAGTGAGCCCTGGAGACTTTGCCAGGTTCTCCTTGTTTTCTGATTCAGCAGAGAACAACTTGACTGTACACATAATTATCTAGTCTCACATGGACTGAACCTCACCAAGACTCCTTTTAATATGTCTTACTGTGGAGGAAAGGCCATGTCAGAGCTGGGACATGACTAGAGAAAAAAGCCTCATAAAATACATTAAAAAACATTGATTAACAACTTCACCTCCCCTGTCTATGCCTTAAAACACCTCACTTTCATAGTCCCATTCAATCTATACACTAGTCATACGCCACAGCTTAGAGACTGGATTTCAAACAGAGGCTGCAATGAAGCATCACCAAAACCAAGTGCAGGTGACACTAAATACTTGTCACTTTGAGAGCTTCAGTTCTGGTAAAATCTGGCATATTATGACCATCAGAGAAGCTTCTGGAAGGACAGGATAAGTCAAACTTGATGTTACATGCTGCTTTTCAACTTCCTCATTAACCAGTGGTCAACAACTTCTTAGCGCAGAAAAAACCACTTCATTGCACTAGATTTTCTAACCACAGAGAAAGTGATGATTTTATTAAAACTAACTCTGCTAGGAAAATGTATTCAGAATGCGGAACAGATGTTTCCCAGAACTGGTGGAGAGTCTATAGCAAAAACCTTTCATAAACCCCAGGGCCCTGGAGATCTGAGCAAATGATTTGAGATAGATCCTTCAGCATTTCCTGTCAATGGAATAGCTGAAGTTCCCTCAATTTACTTAAAGAAAAATAAATTAAAGAGGGGAAGAATTCTGAACCCCAAATTCCCTGCAGGAATGTGTTTTTCATATTCAGAGTAAGCTGACTAGTTACAGTAACCCAGGAGAATCCGAGGGTCCAGAGGTTTGACAAGCAGATGTATCATCTTCACATCAGCTCTGCAAATGCTTGTGCCTCCCAAGGAAGTTCACAAGAAGAGGAAAAGTGAACACAGTTAAGCAAATGCAGGGCTGCCACAAACATGAGCTGCAAAGCATTTAATGCACCAAGCCTTTCTGCTGGCCCTCCTCTGTGGCATTTTTGGAGTGGCACAGCAGGCAGAGAATTGTAGGCAGCACCATACCCCAACACCCTGTGTTTCCCCTGGGCACTCCCTGCTGTTCTGGAAGTAGCAGCATCTCTTTTATACAGTGATGCACATCTTCTTTTTAAAGAAGGCACTGCAAGAAATGAGACAAACTGACTCAACTTCTCCACCAACCTTTCAACCAAGAGTCAATGCTTAAGGGGAGCAACAGGGGCCTTTCCTGCAGGCTGTAACAATCATCACTGTTCCCCAGAGCAAAAAGACAGACTAATGAGAAACAAAAGAAAGAAAAAAAATTACCTACAACCTGTGTCATGTCACTAATTTCTTCCAGTGAGAAAGAGTTCTGCAAGTCCATGGTTTATAGTGTTTTTACTGAGACAAGCGAAAATTAAAAGCTAAAGTGAGTACACCAGTACTTTGGCCATGTGCATGTCTCTGCTGTGTGACCTGGTCCCCACACACAGTGTGCAATTTCTACTATGCCAGCATGTCACACCAACTACCCTCCCACCCTACTGCACTTGATTTCTTGTCAATCTGATGGATCAAGATCTATTTCTAACAGGTGTCTGCCTCTCCACCACATTCCTCTTGATTCACATTAATCCTCCTCCTTTCCCATCTCGCCTTTGAAAGGAAAGCAAAACAGAGGTGAACTTGCAGGTGATAAGGAAACTGCAAGAGCTGGCTTAGTTTCACCCATTACTGTTCTAGTACAAACCCTCCCAGCCCCCCTCTGCTAACATCCCTCTCTCTCTGATCTGCACAGTCTAATTGCTTCAGCCTCACTCCACTCTGGGCCCCTTGGGCATGGCCATGCACAGCTCCCCGCGTGGCCCTGCAGCATCCCCCTGCCCCATTCTAGCTGTGGGCTCTCAGTCAGAGCCTGGGGCTCTCTGCCACCCTGCCAGACCTCTCCTCCCACCCAGCCTTCCTAATCCTTTTGTTTTCCCCCTACCTTGTTTATACTGGATAAAAATTAACTCAAAATGAAAACGCTACACTGGAAGCTAAATTATGTTTGAATGCAATTAAAACTCCTTCCATGGAGAGTGTTTGGTGCCAGCACAGAAACCTTTCTTCCAGCTTGCTTTCTGCCTGGATAGTCAGACACTCCCAATCCTGGAGCTTCTTAGAGAGTTTCTGGTTCCTTCTTTACCCCCAGGAGCCCTCACCATGTTTAACAGGCTGTTGAGCACCCTAAGCAGACACAGCTGAGACACCCAGTCTACTTGTTTACCTACCAGCTCCACCACAGCTCATTTAAAGGACACCTCAAACTGACTGCCAACAACAGGGAAACTGAGGCATAAGGACAAGCGGGGCTCAAAAAGCTTTGGGAGCACAAGCCAAATGTGACCAGTGCTAGGTAGCCTTAGGCCATCTCCAGTCCCAAGATCCTGGCTCCTTGGTGAAACAGATGCCCAAATAATTTGCAGTCATTAAAGAAGCTGCTTGAGAGCTGGCGGGGGTGTATGGAGGGGGGGGAGTGGGTGTATAAGTGGCAGAGGAGGTTTCCTCACTGCAGCAAGCTGCCCACTGAGAGCTGCTGGCAGAGAAGCTGCCCCATCCATCCCAGGGACAGCTGTGGTTCAGTGGGGGAGTCGGGTCTCAAACCCACTCTGCCACAAACTGACTCCAGGATCTGGCACCACCATCAACTGCAAGAAGAAGAGTGGCAAATCCCCTCCCTAACACAGCCTTACGCATCTCACACTATCTTCTGCATCCTAGAAAGTGGAGCGACAAGATAATTTGAGTATTTCCTTTTGCCTCTGATCTTTGCCCTGGAGAAACTTGTTACCCATTCCCCAGGGCTGTCCAAGTCGCCATCTGGTCTCAGAATTACAGCAGCAAACACAGCCCCGCATTTCAGCCTAAAACTAATTTGCTTTCTTTCCCCACTTGACAGCTGAATAAATACTTTGTCCTTGCCATTTGAAAAGGGGAGCCACAGCGAAGGTTTTTTTGTCTGCTGCAGCTACAAGCACCAGCCTTCTTCCCAAATAAGGCCTGAACAAGCAGCTTGGAGTGAACGCATTTATTCCACAAATGTAACCCTGTTCTGTCACAATCAACCACGAGCAGTTTACAACTTCTAACTTATTTGTTGTTTGCTATTATCCATCAAGACATTTGGCTACTGATTGTTTCTTGGACCTGACAGCTATTTTGCTGAATGGGGTAAGCAACTTTTATTTTGTGGGCACAGCAACATCCCAGCTTGAAAGGAGAAAGCCTGAGGGTCAAGGCATCCAAGCCAGCCTCATGGAGTGACCATCCTGCAACGAGCTCCTCTCAGAGCTTATCAGACCCTACTCTTTCACTGACCATTTCTGCCTCCAAATTCATTTGCTAAAACACTCTCAGAAATGATAAGGCAGCCTACAGAGTTGAGGCAAATTCAATTTTTCATTTGAGCAAGTATTCAAGGAAATTAGGCATTTGCCCAGCTCTGAAACAAATGCATGATTTAAGCAATTTCGCAGTTATTGGCTAAGCACTGTCGAATTTTACAATTAGGGTAATGGATTTAACTTCCAATGTAATTTCCATATGGATAAACTGATCTCCTCAAGTACACTTGCCCATGTGTTTCCTGCATCAGTTAATTAATATAAAGCAATTTAATAACCTCCACTTAAACACAAAAGACTATTCAGCCTCTTCTGGCATCAGTAGAAGGAACAGCCTCCCAGTGTGTGACACCAGCTGTAGACAAGAGCAAAAGAAAATTTAATTAAGAGCAATCGAGAGCAAGACAGTTGCAAACAGAAATCGGGTGTTATAAATGCTCTACATGGCAACTACCCCAGCTCCTTAAAGGGTTAATAATGCCATTTAGCATCAACTTCCAGGTGCTTGAGACATGCCTGAAAGAGAACTTAGGGGACTGGGAAAGCGGTGGGGCTGGGAGCCAAAGCCAGACAAAGTCAGGCAGGGAGCAGCAGGGATTCAGCATCGTCCATGCAGCGACACTGCTGCAGCTGCGCCCAGAGCTGATGGTGGCACCACGTTGAATAGGAAGGAGCTATAGAAACAGGCTGTTTGGAAGCAGCTTCAACCATGGCGTCAACGTATGTAGTTTCTGCAGATGTCTTTGGGTGCTTAAAGAAAGTTAATTGCTCGTTAACAAAATCCAAGCTGATTAATTTCTGCAGCATTTGACAAGATGAGTTACTGCCTTCCTGGCTGATTTCTGAAAGAAGCAGATGAATTGGACTCACAGGATAAACACAACCAAAGTTTCTACTAAGAATGAATAAGTGGCAGAATTTGAAATAGCTGAGGATTTTTGTTACAATGAAGAAAGCTTTATTATTTGCGTGGATTAATTTGAGCAATATTGCAGAGCCCATAAAATCACTAAAAGAAAAACTATGTTAGGCTGAATGTTGGCTGCACAGCTGAAATAAAGCCACTTATTTTGACAGGCGGGAAGCCACCATCCAGAAAACTTGATTTCAGGGAACAGTGCGTTTACAAAACAAACTTTGTGGTGCATGTGACCAGCTGCCATCAGGAACCTAGACAAGAATCAAAAATATATCTTACTCCACAGAGAAGGCTGAGCAATCAGCGGAGCTGTGTCATTCAGGTTGTGCTCTGGCAAGGTCCAGACTGAATCTTCACTGACTGCTTGGGACTCTCCTTATCCTGCCTTGCAGGATAAGGAGAGTCTCAAGCATGAGCAAAGCAGAAAGAGGAGATGAACTTTATTTCTCTTGCAGCGAGTGAAGAATTTCTTTGCTTGTCACAAGCCAAGTTTGGATCACTGCAGCCCACTGTGTGAAGGAACACTGCAAGCCCCACTGGTCCCAACTGGTTTTGAAGCAAGGTGTCACACTGGAAAGACCCTAGCCCAAAGAAAATCAGAGCCTCCATACCTTTTGGTGGGACAGGTGGAGTAAAGACTGTAGCACCTCTTGTTGCTACTCAGCAGCACCTTACTGCCTAGGAAGCAATGGACAGCCCTCTGATTTTGACCCAAATATTATCTAGCACTCAAGGACCACTCTCTCTCCCACCATCATACTTCAAGGTCACATAGGGACTGTACAAACCACAGCAAAAGTAGGAAAAAAAACCACATTGGGAAGCAGGGATGACAGGAATACAGCATTTGTCAGCGTGCAAGAGCTCTCCTTGGGAGCTCACCTAAGGGAGTAGTCTGAAGAGGCAAGTAAGGAAAAGAACAAACACCCGTCGGTGAATGTAGGAAGGGAAATACAGCCAAACAGACCAAACCCTCTCTGGGCAGGGGCATGGTAAAACTGCCTTCTGAGGGAGGAGAAGACAGCCCTCTGGGCAAGGGGGAAGGGGCTAGAGGCAACCCGAGGATGTGCAGGAATCTCTAAGGCAGGAGAGCTGAATGTGCAACACAGGAGTTTGTGGAGTGAGGAAATCCGAAGAATCCCTCACATGTACAAAGGCAAGAGCAAAGAAATGAGCTGCTGCTCTGCATCTCTCTCATGCCCTGACACTGAACAGCTAAGGGAATTTTTCCTTACTGAAAGCAAGCAGTGTGGAAAGAACTAAACAGCATAGCCAAAAGCTGGCCTGTGCTGTGCTTCTAGAAGTGTAAGATGCAAAGCCCTCCAGGGCAGAATCCCTGCCTGTGAACTGAGCTGTAGATCACTGGACAGGCCAGCAGACGTGCCATTCAGCACGTGCCCATGGCTCTAGACCCAAAGCCTGTGCGATCACCCCACAGGCACTGTCTGACTTACGGATCCATCTAGTAGCAGTGGCAGGATGAGAACAGGCAGACATGCCTGACAAGCCAACTTCTCCCCTCCTGACAGCTATGCTGTCCTGATTCAGGGCTGCTTCTCCAAGCTTCCAAGGGAGATCTGTCCTCTTTGCACATATACACCTCCCATACTTTGGCCCCTTGACTTGATCACCTTCTTTCCTCTCCCCTCCTACTGTCAGGCACCAGACTGGCAGACTTTGTTCCTATGACTAGCAAAAGGGCATCCCTAAGACGAGCAATTAGAGAGAAAAATCCCTCTCAACATTTTCCAAAAAGGACTTCAAGTGGAGACTCAGGAATCAAAAAAAAAAAAAAAGAAAAGTATTTGGACTGAAAATATCAACCCTAAAGATTAGCTTTGCTAGCAGGACAGCCTTAACTACAGGGGGAGTTAGAAGGTAGTTCATCAGCAACAGCCACAGTCATGGGCTTTCTAGGCAATTATCTTTATGCTGGAGAAAATCAGGCAGGTCTGAGAAAGTTGCAATAGGATTGCAAGACTCTGGGCTGGAAGGAAAAAACACAGTATCTGGTTTTCTGCAAAAAGGTCACTGACCTATTGCACAGAAATGTGGCATTGGGAAAGGGGGCAACTCAGAAATGCAATGTCAACAAGAGCACTCTCAGCAGGAAATTCATTTCATAGTTTGCTCTGATAAAACCCCTGACTGAACGAACTCAAAAAGGTAAACACTGGGGCTAGTCATAGGAAAATCATTTAGCACAGCTAAACAAACCTCAGCATCAGGCCAAGCGTCAGGCATTTGGCACCTGCCTTTCCACTGAGCAGGCTGAGGCTCCTCTTCCTGTTAAGAGGTTGCATGGACTGCAAAGAGGCATCTCTAGAGCACGTGTCATGTGTTGTGGAAAACTGAAAGGAGGTACGCAAACAGATGGACAGAGCCCTCAGACAGGTCCTGTGGAATAAAGATGATCCTCTGCCCACCTAGGAGGAAGCAATCTTCACTAAAGATTTCCCAGCGGAAGAGCAGACCCCAGTAGAGAGTTCACAGATGTGGGTTATGTTACAGCTCACACATAGTTATTTACATTGCTCCTTGCCAGTTACGACCATTACAGCTCAGATTAAGTTGATTTGTTCTAAGCCTAAATGAATCAAAGGTAGGGCCTCAGGCAGCCCTGAATCCACCAATGCTGAAGTACACCCTGAACCAAAGTCCCACTACAGCAGAGCACCAAACACAAGTTATACAAGGGAAAAACAGCTCTGAGCTTGGCATGCATGTGCCAAGCCAGCTGAATTTAACAGTCTCTCCTTCAAATCCATAAATTACATCTTGCCTGGAATCTGAGTCAGCCACAGTGCGACCTGACCTAGGTGTTCCTGCTCTGGCAGGGGGATTGGACTAGATGATCTTTTGAGGTCCCTTCCAATCCCTAACATTGTGATTCTGTGATTCTAGAAGCGCATTTTACACTAACTTAAATTTCAGTAGAAACACATCAGTAGCATCAAAGAGGACTTGAAAGTAATGTGCAGCACTACTACTGGCTACAGCCCCTAGACTGAGCAATCTCTCCCAAAGTGAGGCAAGCAGAAGACCTGCTTGTGACTGCTTCTAGCACCTTAAGGATTCCACTGGAGGAGAAGTCTTATTCTCCACCCTGAGGCTAAACAGCACAACTCTTAGCAGGAGAGCTGTACTCTGTCCTGCAAGCAATCCCAGCTCACATGGGAATCAACGCTTTGCCTCAAGACTGCAACCAGAGTGCAGTGAAATATGTTTCAGGGACTCACAGTCCACCACAGGTGAATGAGAAGCTGCTATGTAACTTGAAAAGCACTGCAGTCATCCCCACTGCACCATACAGACTTGCATGCTTGCACTCACACAAGACTGCACATTCTTCAGCTCCCTTCCAGATCTCTTCAAGGTTTGCCTCCATGCCCCAAAACAGTTTATGCACATTGCATTGAAATCTGGGATTCTTGGGTTGTTGTGCTACAAAAACAAGCTATGAGCCAGTCCTGAAACAGAAAGAGTGCCATGAAATAAGGTGACCATGGGCATCCCAAAGCAAGAAAAAGCAGAGCAGCCTGCTGCGGATGGTGCAGATCTGGTGAAGCAGCAGAGCAGCTGGCTGCATTTTCACAGCACGCTCAAAAACAGCGGAGCTAGTGTGCGCCAACAAACCAACTCCCCGCTCTTATTAAGAGAAGGTCTAATGCAGAACTTCTGTTTGCCTCATTTTCCAGAGAATAACTTGTATGAATTTGCTGTCAGAGCCTCCAGCCATTCACGGCAGCCTCTGTCTCCCCTATGACTTCAGTAGAAATCCTAGGATCAAACATATCCCTGTCACAGCTGCACTGTTATCTGAAGCATTACTCACTCTAGCTAGCAAAGATGCTCTGCTAATCCTTCCTGCCACTCATTTGTGGCAGTGTGAAAACCTCATCAACGCCTTCAAGCCACGAGCCTAAAAACCTCTTAGGATCAGAGGCAAAGAAAACCTGTTTTGACTGTTCTTGGAAAGCACTCTTGGCAGCAGCGGGATGCAGAGTCAGTGCCTGTGCAGCAAGTCCAGCACAGCATGGCAGCAGCCAGGGCAGCCAGACTCCCACATCTTCTGGTCTGCTGGTGCCAAACCCAGAAGAGACAAACTTGCCTTTATCACTCACAGAGGTGCCTTTCAGGACTAGAAACTGCCTCCATGATACAAAATGTATCAGAAAAATCTTCTTAATCCATAAACTGCCTGAAAAGACTTAAATTAAGCCTGCTAGAATTAAAAACACACATCCTTCCCACAGGCAAAGCAAGAAAAGAAAAGGTTGTCTTCCTCTGTGGCTAATGCTTCAGCAGATAAAGCAATAATGCAAAGACAATCACCTTGCACCAGTGGACTCATTTTGGTCCAAAAGAGAGGTGACACTGTGCAGTTTCACAGCTTGTCTGTGGATCTTCTAGTTTCCCATTTCAAAGCCATCTGGGGGTACTCTGCAACAGAGGAATCCTAGAAGATTTGACTCAACTTTCTTCTAAACTGAAACTATACTGTAAGAGCAAATACTTTCACTAAAGTTAAAAAATATACAAGAAACTTTCCAAAACTGTAAGCTCTTTGAAAAATCTTTCATCAAAGTGATAAGGAGTTGGGGAAGCATGGGCCTGCTGAGGATAGTGCTCTCTGCCAGATCTCCACGTACCAGATTCATTTCATTTCGTTTTGAACCACGACAGTATCTCTACAGGACCAAATCCTAAGGGTACCCACTTCAACACCACTGCATATGAACAACTGATTTTCACAGTAAACTTGACATCTAAACTTGATCTCACAGAGACTGGGAGGTAGCTAACGTAAACATTTTAAATGCGAAGTAACACTTCCATTTTAACAACATGCCTTACTGTTTGTCCCCTCTTCTAGCTGCAAAATACTTTTAAGGGGGAGGAGGAAATGCCTTGTTTGGCAGATTTTTATATGGCCTTACAGATGGTAATAGCAGGATGAATAGATTACATGGAGGGCATAATTTGGCCTTCAGAATCTCTCATAGTATAAAAACCAACAAACAAAAAAACCACAAGCAATTCTCTGAGCTTAGGACCTAAGTTCAAAGAAGAACAGTCAATGGGAGGGAAAAAACCCCATTTTTTTCCCTGGTTTAGAAAATTAGAAAAATCTTACCTCAACTCAAAGAAAGGCCAAATGTGCAACTTTAAACAGTTATTTTACCAGATCACTGATGAAAGTAAAACTAAGCTACAGGTAAAGCATATAACTGGAATGAATTAAAATTGGATTGGAGGAAAGCACTTTGGAATAAACCTTCAGGGAAATCCTGAACAGGTCCAGGGCCTAGAGAAGGGCATAGGTATCTTTCTAGATAAAGACTGGAAGAGGGAAAGGAAGAGGAAAGCTTGAAACATCTGGCAGTCTCAGCCCTCACCAGCCAAGGAAAAGCTTTTACTAAAGCAGATCATCTTCAGTTGGATTCAGTGAAGAACCATGCCCCCAGTCACCCATAAGTACATGGGAACCTCATTCTTCCTCCAGAGCCTAACAGCTGTAGATGCTCCACACAAGCTAAAAGGGTGTACACCTATAAACAGCACAACAGTGTGCAACAGCACAATTTTCACCCCTCCTCCCAAGTGAACAGCATTTTCTGAGGACAAGAAAACAACACAGGGGAAGAATGCCTGGCCTAATAGTGTGTTTAGAACAGCAGCTCCCAGATACGAAGAGCCTGTGTGTCTGTATATACGTATTAAGTACTTCCTCCACTATACGACTAATCCGATTAACAGCTTTAGGAAACTCTGAAATGTTATAATTCAAGGGGTCCTATTCATAAAAGGTCTTAGGCTGTTTCTGTACAGAGGCTGCATTCTTCCCACTGGAAACAGAAAGCAGAGAGCAGGACTTTCTCCCAGAGAAGAATGGGCCCCAATCCCCACCATGCTGAAGGAGACCACCCTCTTACAATTCACGAGTGTCAAGCATGCCCTGCAAGAGAAGAATCAACTCTTCCTGCCTCTGCAGAGAGCCCCCTCACAGGGCAGGTAAACACAGGGATCCCCCTGTGCATGCTCCCCAGAAAGGCTGACAGTCACAGGCTGCCTATTTGTCAGCTTGCACTTTCAGGGGCTGAAAGCTCGGGGACAAACAAAGCCTGCTGGAGACGAGGACAAGGCCAAGCGAGTGACGTGACAGCACCATTTGCTCACTGCAAAGCATCGTATGATGTACCAGCTTTGTCAGGAAGAGACTAGTCCAACCACACAACATAAGCCATGGTTTGTAAGAGACCAGTGCCTTCATTACACGATACAGATGTGGGTTATAAAATTCAGTTCATTTGCCAGATGGCACAGGTCCAGCACTAGCACCGAGTGAAAGAAATGTGCTAGATATGACAACTAAAAACGCCACCAGAGCACACTAATACAGTCAAACACTGTCTGGCTTTGCTTCCCCAGTAGTATCCTCATCTAACTTCAGGAACTGACAAAGGGATGTGGAAGAAATGAATGCTGCCTGTCCCACCTATTTAGTCCTCATTTTCTGATTTACTTTCTGCTCTGAAGGCAACCTACTCCTACTCACCTATCACCTGAGAATGCACCACAGCCTGAAACATGATATGAATGAAGTGACACATCAATGCAGGATAATGGCATTTCCAGGGAGCAATCTGTAATTGGAAGAACTGGACAGTTGTCCTTTGCACAGAATTTCAGCATCTGCATGAGTTCAGTCAGTTACATCAACATCAAAAGTGTGCCTGTGTTGGATGTGTCATCTTTCACACTCATTCCAGCAGGAAGCTGGAGCACTGATCCCCAGAACAGGACCCACACAGTGCTTAGATGCTCTGAAACCTAAGGTAAGTAGTCACAAGAACACAGAACCAGCCACCAGTCCTTACAAATGATACAGTATGAGCCGAGATGTACAGGGGTCAGGTGAACATATGATTTCAGTGATTTCTGTCTCTACCCAACCTTTCATCCTACTTGCTAACATAAGAGCGTAACAGCACAGAGAGAAAAGAAGTTCGTCCTGACCTGCTCTGTCTCCAGTCCCTCTGGTATCTCTCAGAGCTCAGACTTCGAGCAATTTCTCTCTTGCAGCATGGAGTAGAGGCAACAATACTGCAGGGAGCCCTCCAAACCCTCCAAAACTGCTGCAGAGTGTTTCAGAGACTGTGAGAGCTGGAGTCCAGTCAGAGCTCCTGAGTCAAGAAACAACTCTGGTCTGGCACAAGACTGAGCATACGTAAGAGCTTGGTGGGGGGGCAACATAAGCATATGTTACTCCATCTATCGGCCTGACATAAAATCAGCACAATTGTTAACCTATTTCAATTGTACCTTCACTTCAAGGATAGTCTATATGCATGACTGTAGTGGGTTTTACCTAAGTAGCTGAAAAAATGAATTATTCCATTAAGATCAGACATTGTAAGACAAGGGGGGAGGACAGTAAGACTCAAAAATAATGTCAAACTGAGTTGCCCAACTTCAACCACATTTCCTTCCAAATTGACAAAAAGGAAGCTCCTCATAGAAAGAGACCAGTGCTGTAAATTTGAAAATCTTCTCCCTCAGACAAGATAGGATTTGGCTACATCAAATTGTGATTTGTTTTTTATTAACAAAATTCAGGTTCAGATCCCACCCTCAGTCACAAAACTAAGCTCTGCATGCACCACCCTGGCTGTGGGAACAGGCGTCACGAGTGAGAGAGAACTTCTTCCTCCTTAGGGATAAAACCAGGGGAAAGAAGGCATCACCACCCCAGGGCTGCCCTTACCTGAAGTGTGTCTTGCGTTGCCATCTGAGTGCTTTGTTAAGTCAACAGTTGTGTCTATTTGAAACAGCTTCAGATCATCTTCATCTAAAGCGATATCTCCCCAAAAGGCAGCTGGAGAGAAACAAACTGCAATTAGTTTAGTTTTTGTTTTGGAAGGAAAGTACAATTCCTATGTGGCCCATATTGCACCTAAAAGGCAGTTACTCCATGGACCAGAAAAAGGTAATACACAGCAGCCGTTTTAAAAGGAGAGACAGAGTGGACATCAGTGGAGGCCAGGTGACAGCATTCCAATTAAGCCACTGTGCAGATCCATCAAAAGGAGATGATTAGCAGGGATTTCTTGTGTTACTCATTGTTACAGGTGTAGCTCTCAACCAGGCACTAAGGTGGTGGTGTTCACTCTTCATTAAAGCCTACAAGAGGGAGCTTCCCTTAGTGTGACGGAGCGAGCTAAGTCACAGCTCCAGTCCTGATCGAGACGTTGCATCCACACCATCCCCAGACTAACAGCTTGCATAAGACAGGAGGACAGCCATGAAGCACTGAAGTTCAGCAGCGTATATATAAAAGCTACAGTTGTCAGCCCACAAGACCTCATACACATGGTTAGCACTCAGACACACTGTGTTGGTCTAAATCCAAGCTGAGAGCTAGCCTACCATTTCCACTTTGGTGGAGAAACACCAGTTATTTGTCCCCTTGTGGATCAGTTACCCAGATTTAAGTTTGCGGAGTTTTTAATTTTGTAAAAATCTTTGAGTTTCAGCCAGAATCCATGAAAATAAGGTCACCAAACTGATAACACAACATTCACAGCTCAGAGAAACAGACCGGAAATCATTTGAGTGGAAAAAATTATACCCCTGGAGTATCCTGACCGAGTTGACGCTGCACAGTGTATAGTTACCATTTGGGGAATTTGAAGAAAATAAACACAGGTGGTGAGGCAGTTGACCAAGCAAAACAGATCTTTCAGAGGTAACAAACAGGTTACAAACAGAGCTGCTAAAACTCATACAAGAAGCTCACGTAGGCTGATGAAAAATAAAAAAAAGAGCAAATTAATCAGTGGTACAGTTCAAGGGAACTCAGTAAGTCAGACAAGGAGCAATGCTGAGTTGCTGTCTGCAACAGTGACCACAGTTGATGGAATTGCTTTTTTCTTCTCTTAAGTCAACATTTACATTACTTGGGGGGATAAAAACATCCCATTGCTACGCTAGTGACATCACTCAAAGTACGTTAGGCCTGAGAAACCAATGGGTTTTACCGATCATCCTGGCACATCCCAGCTGCCCCAGTCAAGAGTTGTTACGGGCAGCAGAGCCCTGGCACGAGTGGAGAGGGACTCAGCTGCTTTCCCCTTTCCCTGAGACAAAGCTGTCTCCCCTTGGTTACCTGGCCATGGCAGATGGGTGGGAGACAGCCTCAAAAGAGGCTGGCTCTGGCTTTTTGGCTGGGTCTCCTTAACAGTGCTACCAAAACCCAGAGTGCAGAAATATGGCAACACCTCCAGAAGAGACCACAGTTAGTGCAGACAAACCTGCATACAGACTGACATCAATTGTAACTAGGGCAGAGCCTCCGTTTGCTACACAAACACTGAACTTGGGCTCTCCCCAACTTCTTGGCAATCCAAGCCCCGCCAAAGAATAGAGAAGAACCTAAAATACTGTCAGGTTCTATCAGCCTACCAGCATGGCCAAACATCCCAAGCTGATTGGGAATGGCCAGTGGAAGAAAGCAGAGTCGTAGGCTCCTGTGACTGCAACTGGAAAACAAGCCATTTTATCCATCCAGAGAAATGGCTTGCTCAGGACAATGTAGCAACCAAGGGGCAGAGATGTAAATGGCATCCCATGCCATCCGATTCCCTCCCCAGCCACATTTGGTAAGTCACTACTATACTGGCCAACTAGATATCCATTCCTTATCCTCCTGCCAAACCCCTGTCCCATTTCAGCCTCAAACTAATTGCCACCACCTTGGGCTCCCAGTGCCTCTTTTCCATTAGTACCCCACAGTCTGTTTTCTCAGGCTAAGGTAGCCCATGCCAAAGCACAGCTTTCAGAGCAAGCCTGCAGCATGGATTTACATCAACAGAATTGTTCCATTTTCCTTCCCAATGGAAGGCAGCAGTTTTCTCCCAGCCCCAGCAAAGGAATCTCTTTCTGTTGCAAAGCCATACATCATCCTGAAAGACAGCCTACTACAAAAGCTGAATTTCCCTAGCATTTATTTCCAGCTCTCTGCAGTTCCAGTATGCTCAAGGGGAACCATGATTTATCACAGTCCCGAACCAGCTGAACAACTTTCCTCGCTGGAAGTCCCAGCTGAGAATGCTGCGCTGCAACTTCTCCAGTGCTGTCAAAGGCTCCTTCCTAAAGGCACACAAGCCTGAAACATGCTTGCTTCCACCCCAAGGGAGCTGTCCCACAGGAAAGCCCAAATACTTTATTTTAAAGGGTCACAAGTTCAGAGACTGCTGGCAAATGAAGCATCTCAAAGCATCCCTTCTGATTTCCTTTACCAAGGTCTCCTTCCGAATTTAATGTGGAGGATTTCCAAAAAAGAAAACAAAACCAAAAAAATATTAAAATCTCCAAACGGCAGGCTAACAAATTTGGAAAGCGGTATTTCTCTTGGCAGAGAGCTCTGCAGTGTACAGCCAGGTGCAAACTCTTAACACTCAGTGCAACAGCATGCCAGCTTTTCTTTAAGATGCATTAATCTCTCTTGATAGCAAGAACAGAGCAGCTCTTATTGAGGCTGGTGGAGCCAATATGAGAGAGTTTGCCTCTACACTGGACCAGTAACTTGCACCAACCACCCTTAGCATTTAACCTCACCACCTCCCAGCATTTACAACCAGATAGCATTTTTCTGTTGGGGCAAAGGGGAAGGACATCCGGCACCCAAATGGTAAAAGTGGCCTGGCAAGCTGGAGCAAAACTTTCACCCATTTGCCTGCCAAGATCCTTTGCCAGGAAGCTCCCATTCCTGCACCAGGGCATCAGTATAGGCAATAGATTCACCCTGATGACAAGGATCAGCAAAGCAGTCACCCTCTGGATGCTATGGGAGACCACTGCCATTTTCCCTGTAGCACCCATCAGGACCGGCTAAGACAGAGATTCACAGAAAAAGAGACCTTGGGAATAGGCATACCCTCCCTGCCAGGAAAGCTCCCTCCATCCCACTCCACCTCAAACACAGACTTTTTCACCAAGTGAAGCTTTCATTAAGAAATGGCAGAGTTTAGGTGCTGAATGGGATCTGAACCTAAATTGAGGACAATGCCCTCTAACTTGAACCAAAGAAGCCCTCGTTCTGTGGGGCTAGAGCCACACTAAGTTAGTGGATGTCATCAGCTTGAGGGTCTTGTCTGAACTCACAGCCAGCTGGCACAGCTCACACTGACAGACTTCATTTCAGTTCTTCCATCATAGTTCTAACACAGTTTTTCTGGAAGGACTTCACTCTTGCTCAGCAGGTTTCCCACAGTGCAGTACAGCGATGAGCATGGAAAACAAATAGCAACGTGAACCCAAGTAGACACCTCAGACTTGTTTCATCAATACTCACAATTCATACTCAGTTCTCACTAGCGTTCACACCCTCTGTGTGTAGATAATAGCTGGGTTCCCAAGCAGAGATACCTCACAGAATAGCTTTGGCCGGAAGAGACCTTCAAGATCATCAAATCCAACCTCATTCCCAGCCCTATCAACACCACTAAACCATGTCCCTAAGCACATCAGCTACCCGTCTCTTAAACACTTCCAGGGATGGTGACTCCACCACCTCCCTGGGCAGGCTGTTCCAATACCTGACTAACCTTTCAGTAAAGAAATTCTTCCTAATATCCAGCCGGAACCTCCCCTGGTTCACTGGAGTCACTTGATGTGTAGATGTGGCGCTGAGGGACATGGTGTAGTGGTGACTTGGCAGTGCTGGGTTAATGGTTGGACGTGATGATCTTAGAGGCCTTTTCCAACCAAAACAATTCTATGATTCTATGACTATTCATGCACTGGCAAAACATGCAAGTTATTTTAGAGCATTTGCTGATGCTTCCCAACCTCACAGGTCTGAGCACTGGGAGATTTAGTTTTTCATTAGGGCTAACACTCTGTAGTCAAACAATAAATAAATAAATAAACAGAACAAAGTGCATTCCTAGAACCTCCATAATTCTTTCTTTGCAGGTAGACAGGTCTACTGCTGTTGCTGAACTGCCCACTGGCACAGGAACCAGTAGAACAGTATTCTGAAGTATGCTTAAGAAAGATTTATACCTTGAGAAAAAAGCTCACCACATTCCTTTGGGCAAAGTAACAACTGTGTCAGAGGGAAGAGCAAAGCCTCAAAATAAGGCAGAAATTGGTGAAAGAAGAGAGAGCAAAAATATGCCAAACAGTTTGGAAATAGGGCCAGATCCTGAGCATCAAACACTCAAGTCAAAGGACAATGGGAAACAAGCAGCAGTAATGTGTAAAAGAAAAGCATCAAGACCGCCACAATCAGTCGGTACATTTTCACCTGGATCAGTTTGTTTCTCCTCAGTAGGAACAATCAGAAGTTTCCCACTGGTCAGCTTTGGGGATAAGCTGGCTTGAAGGCTCTGGCAGTAAATCCTTCCACAGAGTACAGGTATCTGGAGTGAGAGCTGGTGCCTGGCATCAGCAGGGTTTCCTGGCAATAGGGACTTGGCCATTCAGTTTTCAGTGGGCATGAGTTTCTCTGCCCAGGGAGCACATCTTGTTTCAGGAACAAGTATCAGTTTGTGGAAGAATGTCTAAAAAGACAGTCCATTTCTAAATGGCAACAAATATTTCAAAAACGTCAAAACTTCCTGGGAATCAGAGTCTGATTCAGACTTCTGCAGAAACCTGAATTGCCTAAAGTCTCACATGCAGTGCTTCCACAGCACCCTCTCTTGGGAAGTTATCTGCAGGAGACCTAATTAGGCCAGAAATTCTGATTCATGTTCAATGGATTTCCTTTACTGGAAGGTGACACTGGAACAAAGAAATACTTTGGGCTTGAGTTTGTCCAAAGCTGCAAACATACATGTGAGCCTACACAATGACCAGCTTTAAGGAACAATACATGCTTTCCTTTGGCTGAATGCCATGTTATTTTAACCAGGAACCCAACAATACAATGGCACGGAGTTTAGTGCCTGCCATAATTAGGTTAGGAGAAAGATCTTTTCCTTTGAATACTCATAAACTCTCTGCTCCTGGTTGCTTCCTCACTCAATGTTTTCATCTTTTCCACATTGACATGGCAGTCACTCCAGTCCAGTGATCTGTGAATCCATTCTTGGTATGATAAGCAACGCATGAGGGCATATGTGAACACACAGAGCTGGAAATTCATGCCACAGGCAGCAAAGCAGCTCCCTCTATGGGCTCTTAAATGGTTAAACACCTGCCTCTTCATAAGAAAGCACTCCAGGGAGATGTCTGATGCCCAGACTTCAGACCGCCTTACAGGGTTAAAGGATGCTACTCCTCTGTAATGTGGTCTGCAAAACCTAAGGGACTGGCTTAACCCCTTCTGTTTCCATGCAAAGTAAATTGAGCTATGAGAGCTTCATAACATTTTTGCTCCCTCTGGTTCCTGCTCTAGAGGCGGTGCATGTCCCATGGCAATGCTGATATGAGACAGGGCTTTGGCTGCTCCTCTTTGAATTGTTCTCCCTGAAAGCTGTACGCAGCCGGTACAGTGCCTCTTGGCCACATTTTACATGTAGGCAGACAGCAGACTTGAGGATGAAGCTATCATGGACGCACAAACGTATGTAGTTTGATCGCTATCGCCCAAACACAAACAGAAGTGCACAGAGCCACCCTGCAGGCAGTTAAATTCACTTGGAGACCTCACTCCTGTGCAAATAAAACCAAGCTCTGCAACACATTTGGCTGCCCTTCTGCCCGTGTAACGCTGGCCCCCTCCTGCTGCCTGAGGGACACAGGTACCCTGTGTCCAACTCCACCATCGCCACAGATGTTCCACTCTGCTGAGGAGGGGGCTCAATTTCAGCACCTTCTTTTCTCATAAGCCAGGAAGGGCTTTTAGATTCAGCTTGTTCCTAAGCATGCCCTCACCCTGTGTCACTGCTTCAAAGTGCGATTGCTCCTCTGCAACTTTTTCCAGCTCAGTGTTTCTTCCCTCCACCCTATTGTCTGGCTCTCAACTGAATATCAGCCCATCCCATCCCTGCCTGGACGTCTCTCCATTTGCTATTGCTTAGTGTTTGAGGAAGGAGTCTGCACATAAGGTAAGCTAGAAAAGAAAACAATCTTTTACTGCACTGAGCTAGTGGACTATGAAGCAGCGATCTCTCTTTAGAGCATTCAGGCATCATGAGAAAGCACACATTTTGTGTCTTAAGCTACCTACATCCATAAGATGAGCAGCTGACACCTTCCTAGCCTGTAAAAGAGAGTGCAGGGAAATTGCTTTTAAACAGGGCTAATGTTCATAAGTTTGTTTGTTCTCCAAGTTACACAAATTTCAGAGCCATGTAGAGGAAAAGCCCACGGTGACTCAGAACAGACTTGGTATCCTCCCTTTAAACCGACAGCCTAGCAAGATGCTCTTGCCAAAAACAAACCCTTGATTTGCCCACTTCATGTAATTTAACTAACTCAAGCATTGCTGTTTCTGTCCTAGATGGTTTAAGAAGTGCCAAACCCAGCATTTGCACTAAGCTGCGATTACTTTCTCCTCTTCTTGGCCCAATCAATTACAATTAATGTTAGGAACATCTAGTGCTGGCCTTGCATCAAGAGACTGTTATACATACACATATTTTTTAAACAAAAAAGTTCTTCTCTGCAGTATCCCACAGCCAGGTGCTATCGGCCATCACAGCACTAATGCGCAACAAACAGAACTTGGGCATGGCCATGGCGCTCATATTGCCAATAAAGACTGGAACTGCTGCATCCAATTAATCCAAAGCTTCAGCCTGCTCTAAATCTTCCAGCCCTGCACTAGTGAATATATTCAGTAATTTATTATGGAAATAAACAGAGGAAACAAACTTCCAGGACTGCCAGACCTTGGGCTGCTGGGCAGTCAGCAGAGCTTTCCCCTTACTACAGCATGGTATGTAGAAACTCCCTCTTGCACTGTAAAGTGTTTGAACACGTTTAGAGAAGACTGCCACAGCTCCTTTTCAGAAGGACAAGAGCAGATCGCTTCATATGCAGACAGATTTAAGGGAAGCTCTGGCATCAAACCAAGATCTTCAAGGAAAAATTTGGGAGGAAATGCTCTAGTTACAGATAGGTAGAACCTGGCAGGCTGAGCTGCATTGCAGCTTACAGGAGTTGGCTTCTGAAACTCCATCACAAAGGCAAAGCCTTGGTGTCTCCAAAGCCTAACCCAGAGAGGTAGAGGGAAATTAACACACAACAGCCCCAAAAAGCAGCTGCTGCAAGCAGGAAAAGCCTCTCACAAAGATAGCACTACTCAGGAGCAGTTTTTCATGAAAAGTATAGAAGGGACACAGTTGGCAGCTGGATCAGGATGCAGGGAAAGGGGAGCCACATACAATTCTCTCCCTGTTTGACAGTTAACAAGTGGTCCAGACAAGTCCTGGCCTCCTATAGCTTTTGTCGCACCCTGCTCAAAAGGTATTCTGACTAAATAAAGGCAGCAGACAGAGACAAGAGACCTAGTCACCAGCTATCTCCATCCCCTGTCAACACCTGCACCTGCAGTGCATACAGCTCTCAACCTTAGCAGAAGTGGGAAACAGGAAACAAAACCACAATCAGATGAAAGCATTTTGTGGTCTAATCCTAAATGACAGGACCCATAAATAGCACAGTGGCACTACCTGACAGAAGCAGCGCCTTCTCCAAGTGCCTATGAAGTAATCCTTGTTAGCTCAACCTGCAAGGCAGCAACACTGGCTTGGAAATCCAGCACTGCTTCAGCTGCCCTTTAAGAGCAGGCGATGGCAAGGTTCTGAGTAATGAAATCCAAGAGTGCCTTTGTCAATTAATTATGGAGAAAGCTACACCATGCGAGCCCCATCTCATACCCTCCATCATTTTTGCTGCTCAATATAACTTTAATTAATCTTTCCTTTGGCAATTTGAAGGAAGGGTGAGCACGCTGCAAACACCCACCAAGTATTAAATTGATTTCCTGTTTTATAGTCCTCTTTCCCTCGCTATTGGCCCAGCTATGATTTGTGGCCCTTCACTTGAAGGCATTTTTTTCCACACTAATATAATCCAAAGCCCCAAGCAACAATCGCATCCGGAAAAGTAACACTTTGCACAGCCGACTGCTTCAGCCCAGCCTCTGCCGGCACAGAGTAGATTCTCTCCTGCCTCCTTTTCTCCCCCCACCATGAGAATCCAAAGCAACCATCTTACCTCCATACCTTCAGCATTTTTGCCTAAAAAACTGGACCTAAAACTAGAAGGTAGGAACACAAATCTCATCTGAGCTCTCCAATAACTCCACCTACTCTCAGCAAGAGACACAACCTCACTCTGGGCTTCTGGAGCTTAAAGCAAGATCTTTACAGCAAGCACACCCCAGTGCACAAGCCAAGGCTTGGGTAGGAAGAAAAATAAGGACAACCAAATGCAGCCTGGCTGTGCAGCAACAGAACAAGCTCTTTTCAAAGGACCTTCCCCTCTACCCTGTGGGGAACACAGGCCCTGATTTTCAGCAGTCAACCATTGAAGGTTGGGGGTGGTTAGGGATCACCAGCTCACCCCAGCATCACCTCAAGGACAGGCATGGGGACTGGCTGCCAACAGTTCATGCCTCAAGTCCTTGTTCAACACTACTGTCTTGGTACCATGGGTTAAGAGACCTTGACCTAAAACATTGCACCCTTTTCAGCAGCTGTTCCATGAGAGAGACTTTCTGAGCCTTCTAGCCATCAGCTTCAGTCTTCTGGGAGAAGACAATCCAGGTCAGACCTTCTCCTCAGGTAATACCCATACCATGGGACTTGCCCTGGATTTATTCCTCAAAATTAAGTTGAGGAATAATAAACTTAGAGATGGCAGAAGAAAACTTAAGACTACAACTGCTCTAACCCTAAACTTCATTTGGAATGGTTCAGTGGCTAAGCACTGTCCCCACCCCTGAGGACATTTCACCAGCTGTGCCCACAATGAATGTGAACCATTACAGCTTATTTAATTGCATCATTTGGGGACAGATGTTCTTCATTCAGGTGGCCTGACCCACTAGGTGTCAAAACCTCACTGTTCTCACCTCAAGCACTGCAGCAGGGAAAGGGGTGACCCCAAGAAGACACGCAGGAAATTCACTGCCACCTGTCCATTCACAGAAGAAAATGGCTCGTGGCAAAAAATGAACAGAAGCAGAGCCACTAACTGAGCTACATCCTCAAAAAAGGATGGTAGCAAGCCAGGCCTGTTTGGAGCAAACTTTAAGGCAGGCTGACAATTTAAAACCACATGGTCCTGAATGAAAGGGAGTAGTTCATGATAGATCACATCTATGGAAGGGCCAGACAAGGAAAGCAAACAGGCTCATTTTCCTCATTGTTCTTTAGCCACCAACACCAGGAGAGGAGTGCTGCAGCACTTTTGGAAGTGAGAAAAGAAATGGACAGCAGGCAGGAAAGAAATGGGAGCTATTTACGGAGGATGGCTAATTGGAGCTGTTTACAGACTTCCCCTCCGAGAGCTTGGGGGTGGGAGGGTGGCAGGGGGGTGGTTTCAGCCATTAAAAAATACAACGTGAGAATCCATTAATTTTCCATAGAAACAATGTCGTCATAGAAGCGAAACAAATCTGATCAGTCATGCAAATGTGCTGATGTTAAATTCTCAGGCCTGGGTGGGGAATTTGGGTTGCCAAAAACACAACAATGAAGAGATCAGAATGAGATTAGCAGTCAGAGTGGCCACGGCACTGAACAGTGTGGTGGGGGCATGGGATGTAACCAAAGGCACCCCCAGACTACAGTGGGGTTCATGCCCTAAGCCAGCCATAGATGTCCCAGCAGAACAGACAAAAAAAAATACCATCTTTGCATGAGATCTCAGCAACTGGGCAACTGCCACATTCCTGCTCTGCAAACTAGCAAGAGCCTTCACAGACCACTCACTGAGTGCACCCCAGGAAACAAAAGGCTCAGCACCTCACAGGATTGGGACCCTTGCAAGCTGCAAAATCACAGCATCAATGAAAAGCAAGAAGTGATAACAGAGGAAACAGGCGAGCAGGTTTTGTAGCACAACACAGCAAAGCAGTAGGCAACACAAGTAGGCAAGACTAGGAGAGAAACCAAGGAGGGAGCAGGTTGGTACCAGCATTGTCCCCAGCACATGCTGACCTGTGAGGCAGTCTAAAACATGGCATTGTTGAGTTGATCAGGGGCAAAATACAAAAAAGTATTTTTCCCCTCCCGGGAAAAAAAACCACAAAAAACCAAAACAACCAAACACACAACAAAAGGAGATCAGTTTTATTTCCTTTCCTCCCTCTTCCCTTTAAAAATCAAATTGTACAAACACTCCCCAGAGGGAGATACTACACACAGAAAATGACAGTGGCATCCCAAGCAGGGGGAGTGGAAATTGCTCACCCTGGCAATAGAGCGCAGCTCTTCCTTGCGAAGGATCCAGCCACCATCCTGGACTGGCCTCGCCACAAGTATTTAGGAATTGAAAATAACCTTCTAAAACGAAGAGCTCCACTCCCTGCAGTACACAAAACATTACTTGAGTAGCACCTGTGACAAGGATGCTTCCGGGTAAGTTTCATCACAGGCAAAAACAGTTCAAAGAAACATAAAACAAAAAAAAGGAGAGGGCAAAACACATCCCAAGAGATATTTCACCCAGCTTTGTCCATAAGCCAAAATACCAGTATTTGTCATCACAAATAGCTGTTTGGTTCACCTGTGAAGTTTGAAAACACATTGGTTTTACATTTGAAGCCTTTGATGGATGCTACAGCAAAGGGAATCCTCTCCACACAGGGGCTGCCTGTGCTCATGGGGTGGCTGCTGGTGCCCACAAACCTGGGGATGGGCTTGGCCCATCAGTGTCTGAGAAGGGGCACTTGCACCTTCACTGTGCACCCCAGGGAAACTCCACGTACCACCAACTTGCCAGAAACATGAATTTGCCAAGTAAGTCACCTTGGTCACAGAAACCTGACCTCTAGTTCCACGTAATCCAAAGAGGTGGCTTTCCCAGAAGGGGACAATCCTGCAGGATACCATGATGCCTCAGATGAGAACTGTGCTGCTAGCTGAGCGCAGCACGGCCCAGAGCACAGGCTGCTGCAAGGACACTTGGTTCAGGGAAACAACCTGAGCCCCCTAAACCACCCCATACCCCTCTGGCACTTCCCTGACTGTTTTAAGCTCCTGCAAGAAAGACTGAAAGCGCAGTGATTGCCTTTTCTCATTATTTGTATAAAGTAAACAGGATCTCCTGCTTCCCCTTCGGCAGCTTGTAAGCCTTGTCAGCAGCATGGCCAAATACCTTTCTGGATTTGCACCTTTAGAGACACGTGGCAGAGGATCCAGCCAGCCAGCCCTAGCAGATACTCTTCAAGTGTGCTTTGCAATGGTGAACATTACAAGACTGTCAGCAGCACACCCATATATGAATGCTGCATTGTGCAGCACACAAAATCACAGTGCTGCCCCTCATAGGAGATTCGGATCCTGTCATGGTCTTCCTTCAGGTGGTTCCTTCTGATGTACCAAAAACTCTTTCTGCCCTGTCAGCAGTGCTCCACTTTCACTACTTCCTCACCCTTTCCTGAACCCCACTGACATAAACTCTCTATTCTTGTCTTTCAGTGTTACTGTCCCATGTCAGCTAAACTCAACCACCCAAACATCCACAGCAACTGTCACTGCAGTCTCAGCAACTCCCACCTTGGTCTATGCCACCACAGTTGGCATGTATAAAGTCAATGGTCTCAGTATTCAAGACCATTTCCTTATTGTCCCAGCCATACACATCACAGTGATCATCTAAGACTGTGCAGCAACACAATCCTCCCAGTGTACAGAGCTCCACAAGGATTTAAAGTTCAGAGGCTGTCACAGCTCCAGTTATGGAGGCATCAGTTTTGGGTGTAATTTCTCCCCATACAAATTTGCTCTCAAGATTCACACTCAAAAGCCACAGCACTCACAATGCTCTGATTTCTTCAACAAGATCACGTTACTCCCTATTTACTGATTGCTCAGAAAGGTGTAGAATTGTGCTCTGATCAGACATCAGAGCTTTACACTAGTGTGTTGATATACTAGCATACAAGTGAAAGACATTAGCAAGAGTCACAGAAACATAGTCTTCTGTTGACACAACTGATCCTACACTAGCAGTGAGCAACCAGGAAAGCAGTGAAAGGTTAAGTGTCATTACATCCATTCATCTTAGTTACGCAGTAGGTGCCCATGAGAAGTTGGTCTTTATCAACACACACCCTGTAACATTCTGGTTCTGTTTCACTTCAAGCACATCTGGATGAGGACATGCTCCTCACTTCCCAAGTGAGCCAGCTGCACCCTTCACTCGGTCAAACATCAATGGCAAAAGCCTACTCAAGAATATGCATCTGTTTCACGTATGGCTCATACAGCTAATTTAAACAGTTTCCATATGTTGCCAAAAAACTGTGACCGAATGCCACTTGCAAATAAATGGGGAGATTGTCTGGCTTCCACAGAGAAAAGTTTCATCACGCAGCTCTGAGCAACAGCTCCTTTGTTCCCAGGTCTGCCTGGGCTTCCCCAGCCCCTTCTGCAGTCAGATGCTGCTGACCAGTCCAAATGCTGCCTCCTCCTGGACTGGGCCACCACAGGAACACACTTTATGGACAGCAGCGAGCAGACTTTGGAAAAGACCTGTAATGAGCACCTCAACACATGAAGAAGATCTATCAGGCCAGGCAATGCAACCACCCCCTGCTCCTAGTTCCAGAGAAGTTACTTACTCATGGGATAGGCATGCTTTTTGCTCATCCCTCATCCAGACATTACCATTGGGTGCCAGGCTGTAGCTGTTAGAACTTCTCAAAGCATAAATGAAGCTCTGGGGCTTATATTTAAGCTATAATTTCATGTTTCCACATTTTGCTGTGCCATCTGAAGTTAGCATCTCACTTTTAATGTACCTGCTGTGGCTTCCTGCTCAGTTCCAGCCTCGCAACTGGTCATTTGCCATTATTAAAGCTAGACCACATCCAAACTAATGGTCTGTAGCTGGGCAGATGGTAGGACAGAGCAAACAGACAGTTAAGGCCTTCACGCAGGGGTACTGCTCTCCAAAAGGTAGATCTGGTCAGGGAAGCAGACAATAAATATCTCGATTTGAAAATGCAGGGGAGGCTATTAGAAGGATTTAAAAATTCAAAGAGGAAAGTACACAGAAGACACTATTTTCCTTGTCAATAATGGCATATTATACTTGCACCCCAAGAAAGTGCAGTGCAGAATCTGTACCTCCTGGAACAGGACTTGCACAGTAAAATTTGCCTCATCTCTTCAAAGTTTGCTGAAGCAGGCACCAAGCAGATGTCCCGAAGAGTCATCCAAACATATGTTTCTCAGCCTGTCCTGAAGAAGTGAAGCAATGTTTTTTGGTCACAGAATCCAAGATAGAGCTGGATGTCCCAGCTCCCCATCCCAGTGCCCCACCATCAGACAGATATCTGCTGCTGGCCAGCACCAAGGTGATGGATCTACCTTCTCTCTCTTGAGACTGACAGGTTTCAAGTCCTTGCTATTTCACGAGGCTGTCATGCTCCAGAAAGGGCAGTCGGACCAAGCAAAAGGTGAGAGCATTCAGCTCCACATTCACTGGCCCACTGGGCTGTTCCCAATTGCCTAAGGCAAGGGGATCCAATTCCCCAAAGCTATCCTACTCCTACATCTAGTGACCATCCCCATCCCCAAGCATCTTCTCCCTCTTTGGGGGCCTGTTTGGGACCACAGACACAGCTACAGTGAGAGTCCTCCTCGAATCTGATGTAGGGTGAAACACATGAAAAATTACTTATGCAATTGATTCACATGGTTTCCGTCATTCATAAATTCCTATGCATAAAGGGAAGGCATCAGATTTGCACATAACCGATCCAGACAGCTGCAGATTTCCATAGGCACTAAGTGCCTGCAGGCATAAGCTAGTCCTCATGTAATCCTGTTAAACAGCTGGAATGAATGAAAATCCTGTGCAATTCAGCATGCTAACAGCAGCCACCTCTGCTTCCTTCACTGTTAGTGCAGAGTCCTCTCCAGTTCAGCCTCTTCCCGGGGGTCCAAATTACAGGAGTTATTTCATGCCCTGAACTCTGCAGGAAGCCTGGAGCCCATGCAAGTATGAGACTACAGTAATGGAAGGCTGCCCTCAGAGTGAGCTAGGAACATATCTAGGCTCTCCGTCGCAGTCTGTCTCCTCACTTTAAGATGCAGCTTTTGAGGATATCACTTCAGAACACGCATGTCTTCTCATGAACAGGAATCAGTACACTGGAGATAGGATATAGAAGGAAAATCAATACACTGACATCTCCAGAGGAAAGGTGGTGGAATTCATACAAAATATAACTGCTAGTAGACCCAGCTCCAGATTGGAATCAAAGGCTCTGAAGTCAAGAGGATCTCAGGTGGAAGCTGTTTGTCATTTAAAAGCCCTTCATGGCATTCAGCATTGTGTCACATCATGGCAGATGTGAAGAGCCAGCATAAAATTACAGTATTAAGTAATTTGAAGGAGGCATTGTTAATCCTCCATCTCCTAGGGAAGGCCAGAAACAGAAGCCAGCCTAACTGAGCTCTGTCCCCTCATGCATCAAGAGTGGCTTAAAGCATCCAGCAGAAGATGACATTCAACAAGGCTTCATGCATATACAAATACAGTCTACCTTCCACACCTCCATGAACTGGTAACTCATTCTTAGTGCTTTCCAGTCACATTTGATCACTAACACATAAAATCTCTGACAACGTCATGGAAACTGGAGGGTCTCTCAGTGAAGATTAACTACAGTTATGACTGTCCAGACAAGCGAGCATGATGAGACGAACAGATGTACAACAGAAATGCCATGGCACCGTGCATGCAGCTTGCAGAATTGTTGGTTTACACTCCCAGAGGCAGCTAGGTTCATCTCTTTTCTCCTCTTCCTCCTTCCCAGTCACTTGTTCCTATGGCATCTCCTGTGCTACCACAAGCACTCAAAGGACTGGGAAGCAAAACAGTAAAAAACAACTTGGTTCTACCAGCTCAGTAAAAACCAGCTTGTTCTCAATCAGATCATCCCTCTTTGTGCTCAGTTCCCACAGCTCACCAACCCTGGGAGAAGGCAGACAGGAGGGAAGACTGCCTTCCTTCACAGCAGTCCAGTTAGAATAAAGTGGCCACAACTGCAGCGTCAGCTGACATGGCTGGCTTAGAGAGCAGCTGCTCAGCCCTCCTTAGGCAGTCTTCTACCTCAGTATGACCATCCCTCCCTTTCCAGCTTTGTCCTGAAAACAGAGCGTCGCTCATCCCAGGCCTTCACATTCACAAGTTTACATTAAGTATACAATCTTATGCCTTGTAGACTGCAAATAAATATACACCGTAACACCTCTGCTGGCCACCCCTCTCTGAAACACGCCAGCTGCACCCTGTGCGTTAGCCTAGTTCTATCTGCGGCAAAGCTCCGCTCTCTCCTTTGTGGCAGCAAGTATGTGGCACTTCAGCAGGTGATCTACACACTCCCACGTCAGACACCCAGAAAAGCACACAGGTAGCAAGGAGCCTTGCAAAGACCAGTGCCACAGCTCACTGAAGAGCACATAGGAACACTGATGCGGAGCACTGGCCCGCAGTCTGCCATGGTGCCACTCAGCTGTCTAAAAGACAGAGGCTTTTTTCATCCTTGCTTAGTGTACACCCCTCCGGCTCTGCAAGAGAAGAGAAAGGATCCCCGTCATCATCAGTCCCCTTCATCCCACAGCTGGATCTATTCCAGGAGCAGCATCATGTAATGGTTTAATTAGTGACTATCGCAATGCATAATCAGGGCTGGATTGGAGGCGCAAAAGCAGACTTCAATTTTGACATTTGCCAGCCTTAATAAAACGTCTTTACACAGGGGATGAAGACAACTTCTTCCCCTGACAAGCTGTTTGTGCCCTCTGGATAGCAGTCTTGTGTCAGGAGTGTGCCTGTCTTTGAAGTGGGAGGTTGCACTTTGACAAAAGCAGGGAGCAAAGGGGAGAGGGGACAGCACTGCTTTGAGGCAGCTGCCAGGATTTAACAGTGCCAGTAAGGTCTCCTTGTGTTAGCCTTACTCTGAGGCAGCGAAGCCCTTTTTTGGCTCAGGCTCTGAAAACACTTCCCAGCCCCAGGCAGACAAACTGGAAACTAGTTCCAGTTTCCCACAGCCTTAAGCCATGCCTTCCCATGCACACCTCTGGGCATCGCAGGAGGCAGGGTCACCATCCCCACTGGAAAAAAAGGAAGGTACCAAAAACGGGAAGTGGCTCATTTATTGCAGGAGGACACTTGTGCTGGGTCAGAAAGAGGACTCGGTGCTCAGGCAGTTGCTCCAGTGGCTGCTGGCTTTCAACACCTCCTGCTCTTCCAGAAGATGCCAGGACAGGATTAGCTCAGCAGGAGAGCCTGAGGGAGCTGTGGCAAACCCCTTTCCCACCCACACCATTAGCAGAAAGGATGAGCAGGGAGACCGGGCCCCGGGTGGCCCTCTCAGGGAGCCAGACTGCCGTGCCAGCTCTGGATCAGCTGAAAGCAAAATGCAAGCACTTTCCAGAAGGGCTACCCCCATCATAAAGAGCTTCCAGCTATTGTAACAACCCAGCAGCAGCAGATCTGCTCCCCCTCCTGTCAGTTATTCTTCTGCAGCCACACCAACACCACAGCTTTTAACCCCTCAAATGCCAGTGCTTCCCTGCATGGTACACACACGTAATTTAATCTGAACTGTGCAAAAGATGAAAACCACCATAAAGCTGCATTGCCTAGTATGGGGGTCTTCAAGCTGTACTCTTCCGATTCCCCTCCAGATTTCACACGGATCTGCAGCATAGTGGGGAGCAGACCTTTACCCAGTCTTCACACACCTGCAAGAGAAGACAGAGCTCCCTCACCATCAGACACTGAATTGCTGAGAGCAGAAAAATTCACTGCTAAAAAGGAGTATTACCAGGGTCTAGAAGTCTGAGGAAGTTTAGAAATGTAATATTCAAAGTAGTTCAGAAAACACAACTCAGTTCCTAGTATACCGTTCCTCCAAAGCAACAAACACGTGACAGTTGCTTCTCCACACTCAACTATACAAGTAGCCTCACGTCTGTGTTTCATTCCTTTATCTGGACACTACTGCCCTGCACCAGTGTACACTGGACACATTCAAACACTCAACAGTCATGTAGTATACATATAGCTCCTGAGATATGTTGATATGATGGCGACTGTTGAACTACAGTACTGACACAGGGATGATGTAAACATGTCAACCCAACTGCACCAAGATTCTTAAATTTTTTGTATCCCTAGCAGGAACTGCTGCAACAAAAAGAGACTGTCAGCACCACATAGGAAAAGCTTCCACCCAAGCACAGAGATCTACACTTTGTTTGTATTTAATGCTGGTTAGGCAGGATGAATATAGTTCACGGTGTCCTTCCACATCAAAGGTGTCCCTACTGCAGGACATGGCACAGCTGTCACACAGGAACTGGGTATCGTCAGATGGGGAACCAGTACTTCCATGGCTGGTGATGGCTTCACAGGCTAAGGCTTGTCTTGTCTCCTCACCAGCTCTGACTGCACAGGAAAGGTTACAAGATTAGTGACAGAATGTGGCACAATGCATCAGATAGTAAGGGAAAGGGGAAACGCATCAATGTATTTCTCTGGGCTTATTGCTAATAGGCCCTTTTACATCTACATACTAGATGTTGAAACTCAATCATGACTCATGAAACCTCATCTGCTCCACTAGTCCTAGATACAGGGCAAACATCCATAGGGAAGTTTGGGGAAGACAATCCAAGGAACTTCACAGACTAGAAGTGATAAATAAAACCCAAAATATTCCAGGAGAAAAACCAATGGACTGCACTAAATATATGTGCTTCTGCCATCAGCAGAGAATACTGTGTATAAACTACCTGAAGGAGTTGCACTGTCACTGCATGCTTTCCATGTGCCATCAGAATGAGGACAGGTTGTCAACTTTCACAAACTAGGAAGTGCTCCTATCAATTGTTCTTTAAAGTTGCTCTTCCCTAGTCACCCTTAGCTCCTAAGCAGGAACCCTGACTAGCTGAAACCCAGTTATAAGCTCATACAATCAAAGCTTCACTCCAGACCAGCGTGCTCTGGGTTCAGGGCAAGGTACAGAACCAACTCACCCACAGCATTGCCTTCATATTTTCTTCTGTTGACACTGATAAAGGATGCAGATTTATTCTCACCCATCTTGACTTCTCTGCCTTACCCAGCACAGCTGACTGAGCATTACTAGAGATCTGCTACTGACTCTACGAAGAATCTCATTTTTATTCTTCTTAATTAACCTCACTTGTTCACCCACTGACTGCCCACGAGATGAACACCACCAGCAGACATCTGTAGATGCCACAATGCAGAGCTACCTGTCTGTGTCCATTGTGCATTGCGTCCAAGTCACAATGTCCTTCCCTGACATTAGGGCCATCACAAACACAAGGTGCTTTCTGAAACCATGCCTTCAGCCACAAAACCTCACCAAAAACTCTAACAAAGTAACAGGAGTTTCAAACTTCCAAAACTAGAAGATGCCCAGATACTACAGTGGTGAGTACATCCCCTTCCTACACTGTCCTTCCTTCCATCACCTCCCACCACTATTTGTTAACACATTTCCCTGGATGGGGGAGCAACAACATACACCTTCTCTGGTCATCCCACTCCACTGCAAGTAAATTTATGGGCACATTAAAAATTATCCCTCAAACCCGACTGGTCCGATACTCACCTGCAAAATGTGCTGCACAGAAACACTAAGCAACTTCCATGAGGTGTGGAGTATAGCTGCTACTGCCCTCAATACCCTCCCTTCTTTTCCCAAGCCAGTGTGATCTTATGAGTTCTTAAAGAAAGGATTTTCTTGCAATACCAAACTATGTGCATTTTCTGCTATTACAAAGAGCTGTGTAACTCTGAATCTCCCCAAGACAGAGACAACACATGGGAAGCTCTGGTCTAAAAGGAGACAAGAATGGAAACTGGTAGACAACACTAACTAAACCTTTCCAACACCTGATGCACTGACTCACAAGTGGATAAGAAAAGAGTAAAGGGACACTGCAGCTAAGCTCTGGAACTTCTCATCCCAGTAGGCCATGGATGCTAAAAGTTTATGCAGGATCAAAAAGGAAGCAGATGGAAGACAAAGCTATCCAAGATCATTAAAGACCATGAACCATTTCTTGTGGAATCTACTACAGTCAGGGAGACTTTTCGGATGTATCACTCTGTTTTATCTTCGTTTTCCACACTTCTCTTGACATTTGCTGCTGGCCTGATGGAAACAGGCTACTGAGTTTGTTTTGAGGCAGATCAGCCATTCTTTATTAACAGTACATTTCTAAGGGATCATTTTAGCTTTAACAAAGTTCCAAAGACAAAGGAACAGATTTATAAAAGGCCTTTAGAAAATATTTTCCAAGTGCTTATCCATACCTTTAGGCTCCCAACTAACTTTAAAATTTTGGTCTGAACTGCCTTTGGTGGAAAAGGAGAATTTTTATAGAGGGCCTTTCATGAAATAGCAGGATGTAATCATCTCTCTGGGATGCTCCTAGAGAGAAGTCACAGTAAAACACCCAGTATGTTGGGCATTGAAGGACATGGCAAGGTATGTAAGCAGAGAAGGAATAATGTGGTTACCAGCTGGGAAACTACTGAACATGCAGAGCCACAGATCAGTCTTCCTGGCTGGAAAGCTTCTCCAATTCCCCCTACTTGTAGTTTTATTCTGACCCAGCTCAGAGAGTGACAATAACAGGCTGGATTGTTCCTGCCAAACTCCAAAGCACCACAAATGGTTTCAGAAACAGAGGGGGTGTTCAGAAGAGCTTGCTTTGCAGGGCCCATCTTCCAGGCAGTGAGAGGGCCAGAGAGAAAATGCAAGGCTGAAACCAGCCCGAGACACATTCAGCTTGTTCAAAGCTTCCAGCAGGGGGGTTTGGCTGGAGCTTAAAGCAGTTCTCTGTGACTCTTTTGTCACAGGAGTGTAGGTACAAACAAACAGGAGCTGAGACAAAGGGAGTCAACACACATTTTATTAGTAAAAAGTTAATCGGCTTAAAGTGTGCAACTAAATAAGCAAAGCTTACATTAAAGTGACCTGCCAAGAAAAGATGCCATGGAAATAAAGTTATAGGAAATACAATATAGTCTCTATGTTCTTTTGTAATCCAGCATGATAAATATTCATGATTCTGGGTTAATGGGGTACCCAGCTCTCAGCCACCACAATAGTTTTTTGTTTATTCTCAAGACCATGAACTTTGGAACCATGAACCTGAATCTCAGGACTCCGCATTCATGCATGTTAGCAAAATTCAGGGCAAGGCAGGGGGATGGAGACAACACCAGGACCTTGGCTTGTGACAGCGTAATGGAGGTTGCTGGAAGGTTTTTGATAATGAGTAACAGGAGCCCGAGGATGCACAGGACTTCTGGTGTATCCATCACCCTCTCTGCCTCACCACCAGCAGGAGAGAAGAGGCACCACCTGCAACACAATTCCATCCCTCACCTCCAGTCCCTTCAGGACATGGCTCATTCCAGAGTTTCTCCCTCCAGAGGACAACAGCATCCTCAGGCCAGCCCTTGAGGAAGCAGCAGCTGCCCACATCACACAGCAGCACCATGCTGCCTTCTGCTGATAGCAACACTGCCAGCTTTCTCAGTTTTGCTGCAAGACCTGCCAACATCTCTACTCCAACTTGTGTTAACATGTACAAACTACTGTTCCTGCTTTCAAGGAATGTTAGGAGTCTTTGGGGTTAATGAAGGACATGAGGAAACTATTTTTTTAAAGAAAAAAACCATCAACAAACAACAGAGAAGCCGAAAGTTCAAAGCCTTGAAAGCAGTATGAGGAAAACAACTTTAAATGCTGAATCAAATGCATTTTAAGATTCTTGAGCTTGTTGGTTTGTTTCCCCACATCTGCTCACAACTAAATGCAAATCCGATGATCCAGTAAGGCCTTCAGGGGTTTCCTGGTATATTCCACTCACCCAAGTATCCACCCTCTTTCCCTACAAAAACTCCCCATTAGCTTGTCCCCCTTCTCCCACATAATGTAGTCAACCATGAAAGCCAGCCTCCAAACAGCCTGGCACCAAGCAGCCAGGCCCTGTTTTGCTGAGAGCGAGGAGCACAGCTCTGCACTCCACAACACCGTGGTTCAGCCTGCTTAGTCTGCAAACGAAGCTTGTACCCCTTCACTGAGCCCTCAGGGTCTAATTGCCTATTTTAGAGAAAGTGCAGCCTAAGATTTGTAAATTAGTAGGATCTGTTCTTCATGCACCTTCCTTGAGAACAACCTAGGTGAGAAACCTTGCCACAGCAAGCTTTATTTCTCCTTTTGGGCAGAGCCTCTCATTCGGATCAGCTGAACCTGAGCAGCAATAGGACAGGCAGTGCAAAGGCCAACCATTTTTTGAGGGTCTCCATTTCACGCGTGCTTGCAAACCCCATGGCGAACGCATCACACCCCAGCCAGGAGATAAGGAATTGTACAATGGGCAAAGAGGGGGAAAGGATAGAAAATGCTCAACGTCAAGAAAAGAAAAAAAGAGGGCAGTCAGTAGCTTTTACTCCTCATGTCAACTTCCCATTACTAACCAGCAGTTTACTTTGACAACAAAGCTTTCCAAGAAAAGGCAGGGACTTGGGCACTTGAGCAATGGCCTTAGGAGATCCCAGCTCTCTTCCCAGGAAACAGCAAAAAAAAACCCCAGCGTATCACATATCACCTTCCTACTGAAGCATGACAAAGAAAATAATATATGGCAGAAGAGGCCAAAGAGGGGAAAAACAGAAATCAATAGGATCTAACAGAGCGTGACGGAAAATCACTTCCCCCATAAAAAGAGGTTACTTGCCAGGTTAATGAATCTTTTCTGTTCTGTACTTAGACACCCAGGAAATGGAAGGGGTCACAGGAGCAGTGTGGGTGGGAATGCAATCCCTAGAACATGCTTTCAAGAACACTCAAAGGTTAGAGATTAAATCCAGGCAGTGGCCAACTGCACAACACACCAGCAGCTTGATATACAGGCCAGCTGCAGCTCAGAGCATCACTGAGCAAAATACAGTTCCAACATCACCAGCACAGCAAATAACAGGCAAACACTGTCCCCCCCCCCAAGGGTCAGCCCCATGAATCAGAGCATCTCTGCCTCCCCAGGTCAGCAGTGCCAGCAAGGACAAAACAAAATGGGTCTCTAATCTGAGTAACTGCAGTAGAACCACAAAAAACAGACTGCACCAGAAGACACACTGTGCAAATAACTAAAAAAAACTCTTGGCCCAGTGGCCAAAATTTCTCAAAACTCACTTTTACCAAAAGAGCTGTGCCTTACTTTTGTCGGGAACACACAGGCAGCAGACAAGCAACAGAGAAGCATCTGGACAATGGCAGGGTACAAGATCTGGTGGCCATAGAAGCCTGAACTAGACCTCCAGAGCATCAAACACATCCAAAGCCAAGTGCATGGAACTTTGAACTGCAGTTTCTTCCGACTGGAGCTCTGCTGACAGGCTCCCTAACAGAAGTGCAAACCCTTGCTGTTTGATCACTCCCCTGCCCACATCTAGAGCTTGAGCTACTGACAACAGGCCACCCAAGGAATAGTTCTACTTAGGCCCAAGAGACTCATTAAGGGAAATGCAGGTGCACAATTTCCTTCCTTTTCAAGGCCACCTAACTTGTAGGTCACTACTTCAGGTTCCCCCACTGCCTGCGAGAATCATGTATCAATGGCCGTTTCTCCTCAGGCTGAGGCCTCTTGACTCCAGTACAGCTCAAACACCTCAGCCATGCAGCTGTCCAAGCCTCTCCCGCAGCAGTTGCCTTGTTTGCTACCCCCTACCCAACTTCTGCAACAGACACATGGATAATCAGCCGAAAGTCCCCTTAGTTACCCATATGTGACACAGTCTCAGGGTAGACTTGTTGCACAGGACAGCTGTTTGAGACACAGTTCCATATCACATTATTCGAGCCTACCTTCATGCTCAAGGAGCTACCTCACCAGCTCTGAAGTAGACCCAATGCTGGCATTTCTGCAAGAGGGAGTTTTAACTTTGCACGTCCAGTGCATATTTTTATATCTAGGGAATTTTAAAGCAAAACCAATGCCTTAATGAACCAATACCTTCATTACACAGCATCCTGCCAACACACAAATCAGTGCGGAGTCATCTACTTCCACAACAGACACTGGTTCCAGTACAGCCACTGCTAGTGGGAGGCAGGGCACAGTTTGTCAATAGATCTCTCTCCTCCGAACTCTGCTCTCTGAAATGAATGAACAACCCCCAGCAGGTCTCACCTGAAATTCAGCATGCAAAATACCAACCAGAACAGCTCATTTTGCCAAAGTTCTGAGCAAATGAAAATGCTGCTGATTAGGCATCACTATTTGTGGGCAATGCTACTTAAGTTCACAGTCGTGCTGATGAGGAGTGGGAGACTGGCAACACCCACAGCTATGACATGAGAAGGGTAATTGTCAGCACCTTTCAGGACAGTATCAACCAGCTTCTAATAAGGAGACAAAAGGACTCAACTGTACTCCAACACTAACTCTCAACAGGAGGAGATAAAATGCTCAGCAGACTTGAACTTCTGTCTTACAACACTGTGGTACAGTTTGCTTTGCAAACAGCTTTGGGGTTTGTGGATGGGGAGGTTAAACAGATGCTTTTTGCTTGGGTGCTGACATTTGCACGAATGTAAAATGACTTGAGAGGATGCGAATTTCCATTTGGGTCTAAAGCTGAGCTGATTCATGGACCGGCAGCAGCTGCAGGTCTCTGGCAATTTGTATCAGTCAAACCAGAGGGTGATTTACCAGTGGCTGGGGTTTCGCATGGGCTTCCTTCTTAACACACAGTTATACATTTCTCTCCATTCCATGCTGGGCTGACACAAACTGGCCAAGAAAGAGCAATCAATCATTGAGAGTTCTTTAATCAAGGACTTCCTTGCACATTTAAGCAGTTTCTATTGACAGGGAACCTTCCTGTTCAGGAAGTGCTAGAGTGGTTCTGAACATCAAAGCCCTTGGAGATCAGCATTTCTGGGAGCTCAGCTACAACAAAGGAGGGGAAAAATAAAACCAACCAGAAGACCTAGTAGCTGAATCAGAACAACAGCCAGTTTCTGCTCAACCATCCATCCCTTCTGAGCAGTGAAAGCACATTTCAGCGCTAGTTGATAGCAGTTTTGTTGCAGGTTTGCACCTGCAATACTTGTGATCCAGGACAACCAGGTCATTCAGTGTCAGAGGTGCCTCCTTCCTTCCAAGGTTGCCTGTCTCCAAAAAGAGCATACAGACCTTGTCAGGTCAGTGTTCTCCCCAGTCCCACCACCACCTCCTTGGCACGGACAGCTCTGGACTCTGATTCACAGAAGCCAGCCCCATCACTTCCCTCTGGTTTCTCAAAGGAAAGGGGAGGCTGGCACAGCAGCCCACCCATTACAGCAAACAGCCTGCTGCACAGAACTAGTTCATCGAGCGCAACACAGCACGTAAATGCACACCATAGCACAGGGCTGCTGTTAGCAGATGGAGTACCCACAGACTGGGGGAGACAGCATCACAGAACACCCGAGGCAGAAAGCAGAGAAGGATTTGAGCAATTCTCCAGGCAGGGACTGGAGAGAGCTTCAGGAAAAGGGAGACAGGGGAACATCCAAAATGGATCTGTAGGAAACACAGAGGGAAGCAGGCAGAGAGCACAAGGGTCTCTGCAGCAAAGACAATGTGAAAAAAGAGGAAATGGAAGAGAAAGGAGACTAGAAAATCCTGTGTCTCAAGCACACAGCACCACAATTTCCCAAGTACAAACGTGTGAGCCTGAACACACTGCAGTGAGAATTTGTAGTCACATAGCTCTTCCCCAGACTGGGGCAGCTGCCGCATACCGGCAAAATACCCATGAGCACAGTTTCAGCAAGAAGAAAGAAGCAGCTTACCAGTAAAATGCAGCTAGTTCTTGCATTAGCCATCCAGTAAGGCACAGGCACACCACGCAGGAGATTAGGACAGAAAGAGAGCACAACTGCAAAAGGTAGAATATAATTACACAAGTGGAAAGTTCCTCGAACCAAAATCCTCAGTTTTGTGGACTTCTGAAGCCTGAAAGACTTGCAGCAAAGTTTCTAAATGCCTTTGTCAGGGGCTCTGAGACTTGCTAATGTTATGCCACAGAACACCTGAGAAGCAAGCAGTCTTCATTGATCAAACCTGTGCAGGCTATGGCCAAGGGCATACACCTGTGAACTGCACCCAGACTACAAAGATCAATAAAAGCTCTATGAAGACTTTGTAGAGGAGTATCTATGACAACCCCAAGCACTTCTTCCCCACCCTACCAGCCTTCTTTAAGAAAAAGAAAACCCCCCTGTCCTAAATTTGCCAAACCCTTGTCGTGTCCATTGCTAAATCCACAGGTGTGGGTATAGCACTGACTGTTTTATCTCATGCAGGACAAGCATATCCAACATACCCCAAGAAATGTCAAAGATCAAGCATGTTTTTGTCAGATCCCAAGAAGACAGCTAAACACTGGAATGACTTCAGACCCAGATCTCAAGTGCTTCTTTTCCCACTTATCACGAAGTTTTGCTCTCAAATTCCCCAGGCCAATGGCTTCTCTACCAGGGAATCCCAGCTGCAAGAAAATGGTTGGTGGTTATTTTTTCTTTAAACCACAGCCATGAACTTCTGCCTGGCTAGGATTACAATAAAAGCCACCTTAAACTTTCCCTTTGAGGAGGAAGCTTCTGCTGCTGCTGTACCTCACTGCAAAATACAGCCTCCCCAACAGCAAACGGCTGCATTGCTGAATGCATATAAAGACAGTATCTCCAGTAGTCCTCACCCACCTGTTTTCCGTTCTGTAACTGCTGTCACCTCCCCAAAGCAGGTAAATTAAAGACTGAATAGTCTGTTTTCTCATTCTTTCCCCGACCACCCAAAAAGACTCAGTCGACTTCCTCCTTGAGCATTTAACCCTTCATAGAACCTACCAGGGGAAAAAATATAAGGGGAATGATGGCAGGTGAAGGCTTTCTCCTTCCTCTATAAATATTTGCATCAGCATTGAGGAATGCACAGACTGGGTTGTGTCCCAGACTCTTCCCTCACGACACACATGTAAGTATTGGTGGCAAAGAAACGAGGAAGAAAACTTTCTTTTCTGGAAGCCCACATAGCTTCTAATGTCAGGAGAGCAGGATTCAGCTCACAGCACTGCCACCACCGTACTGACTGCCCTTGGGTAAGCCATTATCCCCACTGGGTAAGCCATTATGGGTGGTAAGCCCACCACCATCTTCTACAACTCGGAGCACCATGCCAGAGGCACTGGTACCTTTACCACAGCTGCACCGCAGCTCACTCAGGCTTTCCACACCAGCTCACAGGCTTCAATGCTTTATGGAAAATCCATAAAATATAAATGGGATTCCCAAGCAAAGGGCAGGTTGGCACATGCTCTACCAATGCTCCCACCATTGCCAAACAGGGCAACTTGTAAGACTGCAGGAAGGCCCTCATCGAGAGCTGAGTGGGCTGCATCTACAGCATGTCCTGCAAAGAGCTTTCAAGTTGCCCTGCTAACTTGACAGATCTGTGCTTCCAACAGAGAACACGGCATCTGCATCCCACTCAAAACCCAAGCAATATTCAAGCACCCCAGACTTTACAGATCCTCTCTCCCCTTTCTCATTTGATTACCCCCTCAAGGCTTTCAGCTCCTAAGAACAAATTCCTCAGCTGCCCACAGAAATGTCTGCAGGTGACTTCAGATGTCTGCACCACAACCTAAACAAATTTGCTGCCTCCAGAACAAAAGGCACTATGCCTATACAGAGGGAGAGCTAGGAGGAACAGAATGACAGGGAAGCATAATTGAAGTCTCTCTGTGAGATCTTCTCTCAGGACAGCACTCAGGGTGAGACCTCTGTTGTGGAGCAACAGAAGCTGGTGGATCAAATCAGCACGTGGAGCAGGAACAGGGATGCACAGTGGTGCATCTGGGTATCTTGCGACTAGGCAAGCAGCATTCACACTTGAAGGAGCAGTGGTTTGGCAGGTAAAGCTGTACTCACTGCCAAACTGCTTCTCTAATAACTTTTCTAGTGACAAAGAAATAGGAGAGATGGGACTACTGCTCGGTTCCCTAACAGTGCCCCCTCACACCTCTTGCCTCAGTTCTTCCCCATCTGAGCTCACATCCTGAGCATTCCATAAAATCCATAGGGACTAACTCACTTTCCAGGTGTTATCCTCCTGCCAGAGCCCTGCTCTCGTTTCACAGCCACCCAAGGCCAGGCTCTGCCTGCTCAGGAGCACTGCGAGCAATGGCACAGAGCAAAAGCCATCTCTCTGATCAAAGTCTCACGAAAAGAAGCCGAAATTGCTTGCAAGGCTCATTTGTACCTATATGCAATTCCTCCTCAGTCTGGCTCTCCTCAGCCATGCAAACCCTCGTGAAGAGTACTCGACACATGCAAAGGCAGCAGGAGCCCTAGACCCTCTGGCCTCTGCCCGCAGAGCACATGGCTGGGCAGGCAGATCTGCCTGTCCCCTAATGCAAACACCTGCACAGAGAAACACTGCATTGCCTGTTTGGCCTGGGAGTCAAGACTTGGAGGTTGGCCTACGTCCAGACTTGGTCAGCCTATAGACAGCATATACCACACAAGAATAAACTGCCTAGCCAGAGCAGACAGACAGGGGACTTCAACACAGGACGCCCTCGATGGACCCCGTCCTGGAAGATGAGCTACTGAGGGAAATGCCAGGCCTTCGGAAGCAACACTGCACCTCCAGCTCACAAAGGGCAGGAGATGCCATACTAGTAGCCAAAGTACCCAGGAACCAAGATGCTGAGACCAAACCACAGCTTTTTCTCCTGAGATGCTGATTTGGCAAGTGGAAAAGAGCCTCATCATATGCTTGCTGCTGGAGGGAAGGGGCCATCAAGCCTGAAAACATCCAGGAGACAAGTTATTCAGTGCCCAGTACCATCTCCAGAGGTCACTTTGAACCTCAGAGATTCTGCGCTTCACCTCAAATTAAAGTTCATATAAACTTGCACCAAAATAACTACCAGAACAAATTACAGCCTATTTAATTCCTTTGGTTCCAGTTTGCCTGAGGAGCCTCAGAAGGATGTGCTTGTTTTGTTTACGAGGCATCCATAGTTCCTCCTGCTGCCTGTCAGGCAGCCTCACTCAGACCTGCACCCTGGCCTGGGTATCCTTAGCTGGACCCTCTGAGCAGCAGATCTATCCAAAGCACATGTCAGGCTTACGACATTTTTCCATCTATAATGGAGCGGGTCTGGGCAGGAACCTTTGTACCATTCCCTTTGAAAAGGTCCAGTGACCTGCCACAACACTCAGCAAAACCTACCCAGTAGAGTCAGCACTGTCACCTCCCCTGGCAACTCAAACTGACGGCACAGCCCTGCCTCAGCTGCCCTGTTATCAGCCATTCAGGCACTTTCCCCTCTCTTTCTACCCTATCAAAAAGGCAGGAGAGCAGCCACAGATTAGGAAAAGGAAATCCTGGATGGCTGGAATTAAGAAATTGAGCAGCAGTGGGGTTATGGCCCATCAGCTGAGCCCTGGTAACTGGGCACGTGTTTATGCCAGTAGCTCAGGAGTTGCAGCGATTTAGGAGGTTACTGCCATGTGCTGTCCATCCTGCTTTCCTGCTGGAGATTATTACACGCTTAGCTAATGCAAAAGAGAGGAGCATGTGCCAGGCTTTTCACTCCAGAACCAACCATTGACACTCTGCACTCCACCTCAGGGTATGAGCTGCAGGGGTGAGGAACTGGCAAGCTTTCATTTTGTAACCTGCCAGATCTAAATCCATCATGGCCTCTGGGTCTCAGCCATTAACCTGCAGCAAAAAAAGAAGTAAAGCACTATAGTTTTAACAGCTTTGGAAAACATGCAAGTGGAGCAGCAGTTTGTCTTTGCAAGGGGCTAAGAGCCTGCATACAGTCTGCAGCCACAAGACCATGCACAGGAGCCTCTGCCTACAGCAGCAATGGAAACATCCCCGCAAGTCTCACAGTGCCAGCTGTTTCCACAGATCATCAAAAACTTTCCCTCACAAAACATATCAGGTCCCTGAGCTTTTCGCAGTAGCTCTACAGTCATTGCCCTCGTGCCAGTCATGCTTCTAGATAAGTACTGACACTGTCCTGCCAGTGGAGAAACTCAGGCCCAAGGAAGTTAAGACGACTTGTCACTGCTATAGCACATCAGGGACAGAGCGCGATAGACTTCCTACATAGGTATTTGACAACAGTCCTGACATAGCCCATCTTGGAAGGACAACTCCATTAGAGGTGTCTTCACCTCGTCTCCCTTACAGAAACAGATTTCTTCACTCCATGTTGGCTGAACTAACCCTTTGGGATGGCATCTGCAGCAGTGAAGACTACCTAGCTCTGTTGATGGTCTGGTACTGGCAGATGAAGAAGGCTGCGAATGGCAGGATCCAACACAGGTCCACGTGGTACAAGTTCTGCTTGCTTTGTTTTGGGGCTAACTTTAAAAACTGGAGCCATTTAGGGTACGGATAGGTACATGGCATGTAAGGAGTGTCTTGTTCCCCAAGTGCTCTGCCCTTCAGGCTGATACAGCCCACATGGAGAGAAACTGGATCAGAGAGCCAGAAAGCACAGGCAGTCAGGACAGAATGAAAGAGCCAGAGTCTCTTTCTTCTACAGAAAAGACTGAAACTTGAGAAAGCCGGTAACAGTGCTCACTGGTGAAAAAGGCTACAGCAAAGCAGAAGGCACCATGCTGTCCTCCACACCCACACAGACCGGGTGAGAAAGACAAACTGCAATACTGGAGCCTCAGGTCAGACAGCAGGAAAGCCAAAGCAATGCTGGGCTGTGCTGCTCAGCAGCCCCCATCACAGACAGATGTGTGCCAGCACTGTCAGAAACACGAGCCTGGTCCTGGGCTCCAGAAAAGGACTGTGTGACCTCCAGAGTTCCTGTTCACTCCTCCCTTTCTATTGGAAAGAAGACATTGGAAAAGTATTAAAGGCAAACACTGAGAAGTCAGAATAGAAAGATAATTTCTGCTATTGATCCTGACTGAATTGAATTGACAGGAATAACACAGATGAGGATTTTCCTGCCCACCAGGAGAGGAGGTGAGGATGCACAAGGAAGGGAGGCTGCTGTTGGGAGTCCAGGTTCTTCGTGTACACACAGAAGTGAGAGGCAGAGAACCTGGAACACGAGGAGACTGCAGGAGGAAGAAAGGGTCTTATGGCAAAGGCAGGTAAATGGCAGGTTGGGGAAATTATTTTTTTTTTTCTTTTTCTGCCACAGGTTCCCTGTCTGATGTGGGTTAAGTCAATAAAGTAAATGTTCTCTATGTGGTCCTTAAAAGAACATTCCTCATCCTCTGCGTACTTGATCCAACAGTAATACCCAACAGTCCCAAGTGCAAGTGAGGCACACCAGAGACAATGCCATACTTTTGAGGAGAAAGCAAGGGTAACACTGTACCTGCAGCTCTCCAGGTCTGAACCATAGCTGTATCACTAACAACTAGTTTCACTAGGAAGAGAGAAAGACGAATTCATTATCATTTAGAAGCAGACACAAATAGAGTAAAGCATTTAAAAGATGTGAAAATGTGGTGCTGAGGGACATGGTTTAGTAGTGACTTTGCAGTGCTGGGTAAATGGTTGGACTTGATGATCTTAGAGGTCTTTTCCAGCCAAGGCTATTCCATGATTCTATGATTCTATGTTTGGGTAGGCTGGGTCTCGTATTAATTTAAAAGAATTTATAAAACCCCAAACAAACCACCAAACCATATATAAAATCACAAATGACTTACTGATCAAGGGAATGTTTTGTGCAAGAAGTACTCTATGGAGAGAAGAGGACTGAGCTGAATTTTGGAATAAAATCCACCACTCACAGCCTGCATACAGACCCAGTTAAACAACTTGCTATACAAGACAGAGGGGCTCTGACAGACGTTGGCTTGACAGAGCTCGTCTATGTGAGCAGATATGCCTACAAGTCCCCTAACAGCAGTCAGGGGAGAGCTGATAACAAGGGAAGCTATCACTGAGGGACACCAAGGAACAGCTAGGAGTGCATTCAGGGGGCAAAGCCCCAACTCAAAAGAAAGACCAAGAACAGCACACACAAAGAAACTCCTTTTTTTTCCAACTCCTACAATATTAAGAAAACAGGACTTCGCACAAAGTTATCTGTAAATGGAAGAAGACTAATGAGGTATCGATTGCCGATTTCCCAGCAGAGAAGCAATTCACAAGCCCACAACACTGGCTGATAGCGGGGACCAAACAGAGTAACGGCCACATGACGAGTACCACTCAGTTTGCCACAGAGAAAGCCTGGCTTCATATTCCCTTCGAATTCAGATATTAGGGGTGACAGAAGCTCATGGAGAAATCAAGCGGTTAAAAAGGGTTACAACGAGCTCCGCAACAACCGAGTGCAGTCCAACACGGGAACGAAAAACTGGAAGAGGGATAGAGGGAGCAGCTGGAGACTGCCTGGAGAGGATGCGGTAACTTGCACACAGAAAGTGTCGGGATACCCGGGGGGCTCGACGGGTGCCCGGGGCCGGTGGCAGCGGCTCCCTGCCCGCTGAGGAGCCCCAGCAGAGCCCCGAAGCACCGGGGAGCAGCCAAGCGCCAGCGTGCTCCCACCGCACCTTCGGGGCGGACAGACCCCGGGACAAGTTGAAACAGATGCCAACAAGCCGCAAAAATGCAGAGAAAAAAATTATTGGGGGGGGAGGGGGTAACAACAACCACAAACCCAACAGCAAACTGTAAATCCCCGCTGGGCATCTCCCCGGGTTTGCAGGGGGGAGCCGGCGGGGAGGGGCGGGTAACAGGTGGGTGAGCGAAGAGATGGGGGAAGAGTTGTTTAGGAAGCCCCAGCACCGCCGGGAGCAGCGGCGGGAGCCCCCCGGCTGCCCGGTGGGCTGCGGGAGGGCAGCGCGATGCCGAGGGAGCTCCCAGCACGGCGTAAGGGGGGCGGTCCCGCCGCAGGAGCGCTTCGAAGGGACACCTGTCCGCCACCACCGTGCTTGCAAACTTCTCCCGGAGTTGCAGCCCGCCCGCTCCCCTACCGGCTTTGCAAGGGTCGCGGTACTCCATCATCTCCTCCGCCGTCTCCGGTTCGCCCCCCGTCAAGGCGGCTCCCCGTCCGCCCGTCCCCGCGGTACGCAGAAGTAGCAAGGCAAGCAGCAGGCAGCGGAGCGGGGCGGCCCCGCGGCCCATAGCGGCGGAGAAGGCGGCACGGTTGCCCGGGCTTGCGGGCACTGAGCGGCGCCAGCAGCCCCGCCGCCGCCGCGGGAGGCAGGGGGGTGCCGCCGCTGTCGCTCAAGGCAAGGCCAGCCAATCACCTCTGCGCCCGCGCTTCTGCCCCGCCCCCGACGGACCCCTGGCGGGGAACCCTCTCCCGGTTGCCGCAAATTATAATAATAAAATAAATAAAACCAATAAAATGCATTACTGTTATAACTACTATTATTTTTAGGGGTACCTGGACTGTTTTACTGGAAATGTGGGGTTTGGGATGATCCTGGGGAATCCGGCAGATGGATGGTGGGCGAGATGCTCAGCCATGTCAAAATTCACACAGCGGTGTCTGAGCTGGAGGAGCCCCCCTGCACAAGGTTTTACGTTGGTATCTCAGAGACCTTTAACAGCAGAGCATGGGGTAACACGTTGGAAAGGATCGTACTTTAGGGACGCTGGCTTGTGATGGAGGCTGTCCACACAGGAGGGATGTCTCTGCTACTTACACAGTGACTCAGTGAGGAAAGGGCAGATGCTCAAAGTCCAGCCACCTCACTGGGTGCTGAAGAGTCCTAAGAGTAATCTCACAAGCGCCAGCCAGGTGCTTCTGTATGAATTCAACACTGCATTCTCATGCTGCCCAACAGATACAGCATTAGGCAAAGGCAGTACAGATGCTATACCAGTGAGCAGAGCTCAGAGGGGGGTTCTTGGGGTGAACATGCATGCCACCATCTCCCTGTGCCATAACTCTTTGCTCCTTGCATATTTCCAAGATCCCAGGCAGTGTTTCCTGTTGCAGCACTGGCTCTGAACCCTCCCTTCACTCAGATGATGACTTGCTATCAGCTATCCATAAATTTGTCACTTCTCTTCTAGTCTACAGTGAATGATACCTGAGCACAAAAAGGCACAACATGATCGAGGCATCTCCTCAGCAGCAGCACAGGCTACTGCAAACCATTTCAACCTCTCCCCTCCACCCCCCATTTAATATTGGCTTCCCAGAAAAGACAAAGTCAGGAAATTAATATCCTCTCCAAACCTTCACGGAGGCCAAAAAGGCTGCATCAAACCCTGGCATGAAGACCATGGTCAAAAGCTCTGCTGATCGAACGTACTAGAGTTTTCTACAACTGATGAAAAGCCCATCAGGTAAAGACAAACAGCAGCTGGGGAGCATGGACGGGACTCCCTCCCACAGGACAGGGAGGCTGGCACATGTTACCCACTTTCCATCCCACACAGCAAGTTCTCCACCTATCTTCTGTAACACGTGAGACTGAGGAGACACAGCCACAGAGCTAACCAGGGGGAGAGGTCAGGAAAGGTAAAAAACAGAAGTCGTGTAAACAACGACCAGCAAGTAGTACAAGTACCCACAAGACATTACAGTAAGGGCACTCTGAAAATCTTTATAGCATGAGACATTTTTGTGCACGTGATGGACGCAATCCTACCCTCTGCATAAGAAACACCCCACCGTCTTTTCAAGCCTCGCTGAGCAAGAATGCACACAGCTCTTTCTGAACAGCTTCCATGAGCAAAGCTATGTGCGAGCTACTTAGCACTGATGGAATATCCCTGCACACATGTCCCTAGGCCAAAACACACACATACAAGTTTGTGAGTTCTTCCACAAGACCTGATTCTTCCCTCTTGCCAACACGTGGGTCCATCAAATCTTCTAACCAAGTGGCTGAGGCACCACTCCCTTGGAGCCTGTCCCACTGCTGATTCCTCAGCTGTCTCCAGGTTTACAAGCACAGATTTCCTTTCCTGGTCTTAGCTCCCCAAACATGCTAAGATATTTCTTCCTCCATGTACATCATCACTACAGGGGCAGATGGAGCCCTGGAGAGCTGGAGCATATCCCTCTGAACCCAGAGCGTTCCCTCTTCCTTCTTCCCTCTGCATTTCCAGTGTCCCTCACTTCTGCTTACTTATTTCATTTCTTCCTTTTTGGTAGGAAACAACTCCTGCTGCAGGCGCAACCTGAAGTGCCGTGCATCACTTCCTACAGGCACCACTCTGCTCTGCAGAGCCATCACACTCCCTCTGCTTCATGGCACTCTATCAAAGGCTTGTTTACTCCATTAGTACCATTACAGGCATCCCACCCTCATGAAGCCTGTTCACTTTCCCCACCTCCTCTTGCCCATTTTCTCCATTTGGTTTATCTACTAGTCTATTGCTTTCGACGCCCCTTATCACTCCTAGAGTTGACCCCTCTTAGGATAGCCTTTCTGCACCAGCTTGGCCACTGTCATTGACAAATCCAGGTGATAATATGAATATTGTCCCCTGCTCTCTCTTCCTTCCATCATCTGTTATAGTCTCTCCTGCAGTAGGCTGGGGGTGGGTTGTGCTTTTTAAATCAAGCTTATTGCATTGCTACCCAGGAAATACCTCTCATAAGGTTAAATGACTGCCCAAAAGGAATCTTTAAAAGTGCTGACACATACGTGCTTAAACCTGTTCCAGGGGTTCTGAAATCTGCTGTACAGATTGCTCACTGCAGTTACAGATACCTTCACCTGCCTATTAACAGCTCAACACACATTTAAACAACATAGCCCTGTTATATACAAGCAGTGACACTTCAGGAACCTAGGAGTAAGTAATCTATAGTAGGAAAATTCCTTTTTGTTCACTGAAGTAGCAGCAGTTGGGATTTTAAGTCTTCCCATCTAAAAAAAAAGCACCAAACATTTTTCCCATCATTACTGCAATCCTTGAACTTTGTGAGGAAGAACAAGCCACTTCTGGGGTATTTCTGAGGTGTAGTCAGAGACAAGCTGTGGGAGGCAGGAAGAGAAATCTGCCTTATCTGGAAACATGAATTTTGGCTTGATCCCTGGTTCCCAAACTGAGGCATGTCAAACTGATGTTTCATTACCTCACTTTAAATCCATTTTCAGGGTTCATGCAGGAGTCAGTTGTGCTTGGAAAGCACTGAGCAAAGCTGGTGGTTTTGGTGATCTCTGCTGCAAGGTGAAGTAGGAGGGCATGGGAACACCTTTGGAAAAGCATCTGTCAGTTCAAAATTGTGAAAGGTGAATCTGCTGTTTTTTCCAGAGTATTTTTTTGTCACAGGAAAAAGTCTGTCTTAAATATTCTTTTTCTTTCCCCAAAGAGATATATCTGGGAAAGTAAAAGCATTTCTCAGAGCCTTTGCTGTAAGACAAAGATGGGATAGCTGCATTTACCTGTTTACCTGCAGGCATCCTTTACAGAGGCTGGTAGCGTATGCTGAGCTCAGGCTGTTTCACTACAGTGGGTAGAGTTTAATGAATCTGTCAAAACAGCTGAGATGCTGCTTCATGGAGACTGCCTTAGAGAAGTTTCCCCATTACAGTTTCTGCACAGGATTTCTGTATGTAGATTTATCTGTAGTAACATCTTCATCCAAATCACACACCTGGCTACAGCACAGAACATGCAGGTACTTCCTCTCGTTAGGCAAGCAATGCTTTCCATTCGGTTCATCTTACATGTCACTCTTTAGATCACTAAAACCAGGAATAGTGATTTCCTTTTTCATTACTTGTTTTGCTGTATAGATGTAATTTTAAAAACGTGGTACATTTCAGATGCAGACAAAGGTGGGCGTTTGATCACTTTCTGGTAGTGAGATAAGCAAAAAAAATTCCCAACAAAAATCAACTCAGCTACACAATTCAAATTACTAAAAATGATTCTGCAGAGCCCAAATGCAGAACTTAAGTAACCTAATAGCATCTCTTCAACATTTTATTATAAAAGTCTCCAATTCTTGCAAGTAAATGGATGGGCATCTGTAAAAATGTCAGATCTCTTTTTAAAACAATCAGTAGACAATGCTCACTAATTCACCTGCCAAATCAGACATTAGAAGGGACATAAAGAGAAAATTTCCATCCCACTCCTGTAGCTACTCCTTTGTAGCAAAGCAAGAAAAGCCTCACGCTAAGCTAATAACATAATCCATTTTTCTCAGCCCAATGAAGTAGATACAGCTAAACCAAGACTTGAAAAAGAGCATAAGACAAACTCAAAGGGAGCACTCCATCTCTAGTAGCCCAGAAAACCACCACGCCTTGCCTAGTGCTCGAGTGCACCACAGAACTCTGAAATTGTTGAGACAAACCTTGGGAAATGAGAATGAGCAGCCTCAAAAGTTTCCTTGAGCTCAGTTGTGCATGATGTTCTCAGCCATGTTTGGAAGCTTCTCAGAAAAAAATAAGTTACTAGAGCTCTCAAAACTTTCCAAAGTAAAAGTTTGCCCTGCACAGCATTCAGAAAAATTCTCACAGCATGCTCCTTAACTATAGCATGTTTTTCTAGGTTGGTGAGCCTGTTGGAACTGCTAGAGACTGGACATTTTGGCCCAGACCCAGCAGAGCATTTCAAGTTCGTAGGGCTTAAGTCTATGCCTTGGTGAACTGGAATCTCTCAAGGTAACTACTGCATCATATGGGTAAGCATGTCTCACAATATTAGAAGAGTTTGTTTCTAAGTTAGGAATATTTTGTATTAGGACCTCCCTACAATAATAGTTCTGTAAAATCAAGTATTTTGTTTATTGCACATAAACTCCCAATTCTAAAAATGAATGTTCTCTGGAATGCTGTAGCCATGCAATGCCAGATGAAATGTTAAGTATGAACTAGTATAGTTATGTTCTGGCATGCTCCAAGCCCAAGGTCTTGAAGGAGATCTTCTGTCTAGAATTTAAGGTAAGTTCCTATAGGTTTGGTTTTCATAAGAAATGAAGCCTTAGCACAGCAGAGCCTCCAGAAATACTCGACATATTGCTCTGCATTACTAGGAGCTGGTGAGAAAATTAACCTATGACCAAGCCAACTAATACCATCTCCGTCACTCATGACACATGAATCCTTGGCTTACTGCAAAAGCCTTGCACCACAACAAATACACTGATGAAAACAAGACCATAACTGGTATGGGGCTGGGGGCAAATGATACCGTAACAGCAAATTGGCCTCCAGAGGCCTGCCTTTGAAAGAGGTTAGCCCACCAGATGAAACAACTTTTTCTTATCCTTTTCCTAAATGAGTTTCTGCCCTTTAAAGTGATTCTCTCCAAGAACTGCTTGAATTTACTGGAACTGCACAAACCCTTCCAGATTCATGGGTTCTTCCCTGTATTTTTTTAATTTTCCCTACATGCCATAACCCAAAAATTGAAGAAAAATTTCAGAACCACAGAAATAGTCATAAAAGTAAATACTGTAACAGCCCCTTCCCCTAACTGAAACAGCACCTCCTGGGTAAAACTGCATGATGTGAAGAACTACTTGCATGCAGATGTCTCCTCAGAAAATTAGGAGAATTTTCTCCCTGAAAAGATGCTCCTGAAGAATGCAAGCTATAAATGTGCTGCTTCAGAATTTTAAAACATGACTCTATTCCAACAGAGGTCCAACAGCAGCAGTGGCTTTTGAGACATCAGTGCTAGCCCTGTTTTAGACAGCAGCAGCGCTAATACTCATTGCAAGACTGCTGCTACCATAGTACATTTAACTAGAAGATCCAAGGGATCCAAAAATGCAATCCTCCTACAACCAACAGTTCCAGCCGACTCTTAAAATGAACCACAAGCTGCACAGTTGAGAAATAGTTCAAGGAAGAGGACCCTCTAGCTCCAACTCTTCAGTTTACTTGCCCACAGACTGGAGAGGAGACTTTTTCCCTAAGCTTAGGCTTTTCAGACACATTCCAGTGGAGAAACTGCTGATGCACTCATAGTTATGCAATTTTGCTGTCCTCAGTGAAGCTGTGCAGACATTGGGCAAATTTGGCTAGATTCTGATGATGCTGAAGCCAGAGCAAAATATAACTTCCTCATTTGCATTCCCTCTGCTGTAATGACCATGATTATCAATTTTACCCAGTTTTAGTCCCAAAAGTGTAAAATTCAACAGTATTAGGCTTTTGGTTTTGTTCTGGTTTGTTTGTTGTTATTTTTCTGGCTTTTTGTTTGTTTGGGTTTTTTAACCTGAAACTTGTTAAAGAAATAGACCTAGAGCATCATACCAAAACCAGTTTAATTGTGTGCCCTTTACACACATGTAATATCACTCTGGAGAGGAATTAATAGACACTATTGCTTCAAAATATTCAGACATCAAAAAAAGAACATAATGTTTATTTGCAGTCTCCATTATCTCCAATCCAGCATTCACCATTCTTCATACACAAAGCACCAGAAGGTGCCTTCTATATGCACACTGCTTCAACTGAAAAGATTTACAATTTTATTTATCTAAAGCATTTGATGAAGACTGGCTACTGCTGCACAACTATTTACTGAATTCCCTGCCCTCTGTGCCAGAAGTGGGAAGATAAGCACTGAGTGGCCACCTGAAGAATTATCAAAAAGCTTCAATTCAAGAACCAGAAACTCCTAAGAAACAACCATGGAAAGAGCAGTGTTAGCTGTAAGATCTTTATTTCTTCCATAAAAGAGGAAGGACTACATCATCTAAGCAAAGAGCTTCCAAGTTCTATTAAGCAAGATGGTTCAAGGTATATCCACAGTTTTTGGGGGGCAAATAAATAGCCTTGCCCCAAACAGCAACCATAAAGACAAGCTGTTGAAAACTGGTCACATTTTGCACTCCTTCAGAAACCGAGAGGAAGGGGGAAAACAAAGCAAACCCCCAATTTACTGACGTGCTAGGGCGGAAGTATAAAAACGTCAATTATTTAAACACAGTACTTCTCCAGAGGAACGTGCTTGCAGAAACAAAAGCAATGCCTGTGCAGTAAGCATCTTTTCAGTGTCACTTTAAAAGCTATACAATCCTATGTGGATATGCAAAAGCTAATAATGCCAGAGGACAGAGAAAGCAAGTAGGCAGCCCACCATTCTGTGGCATTAAAAAGTGATTAAACGAAATTCACAAACGGTTTAGTGACATTTCTGATAGACTAATCACATAGCAGTGCTCTAAATAGAGAAACAGACCCATTATCCAAATATTCCCTTTAAAAAACTTGTATCTTGGTGGAGTACTTAATGTATTTATTGTGTGGAGACCATGGCTTCTCACTTCAGATTTAGAAGAACATGGGTGAAGAGGGCTTCCCACAGCTGTATGCTCTAGCAAGAACTAGTATGAAACCCACTATTTGCTTTAAGTCTCCATGTTTTGGAACAAAGGAAAAGTAACTGTTAACCAGTTTATAAGCTCACCTTAAAATCAGCCTGTATTTTACAAAAAAATAATTATCTTTTGTTAAACAGCAGAGTGCTCAGCTACAGACACCAACCACTCACTTGAAGCAAAACTTAATTATTTTCTGACACATTGGTTAAAATTGGCCAGGGAAATCAGAGCTGAAAGCTCAAGTACTTTTCAGCACCGTATACAGCAGGATGCACTGCTTCTCACTATTACCTATCAGTTTAGTTCCCCCAGCCTCCAACCCGACTCTGCCAAAGCACAGTTGTTTCTCATTGTGGCTACTGCATTATCAGTACTTTTACATACAGACAATACAGTGCTAATCAATAGAAATACTTTGCTCATTTTTTAAATTCAGGAAGTTGCCTTCTCAGCAGCAGGTGCTCTACTTCAGACAGGCACACTGATGAAAACATCCCTGTATGGCAGATGCCTAAAAAAAAAAAAAAAATTAAAAAACCAAACCGACTGGCTCTCAGATCTGTCACAAACACATTCAGGATATTTCTAGCTAAATACAGTGCATAAATAACAGTCGTCTTAGAAAGACTTAACCTTTATTTGCCCATTTATTTCAGTCCACGCTTACCCCCACTTTTCTCAGTACACTAGCGGGATGACAAAACGGATTTCTACACAAACAGTTCAGCCAAGAAGAATCCTTTGGGGCTGGTCATCCACTTTGGAGCTGTATTGTACAATACAGTTTTAAGCAAATTCTGGATTCAAAGCATGGGGCTTTGGTATTTGCAATCCACACTAATAGTGTATACAGAAACTGGCGTTCAGCAGTATTGCCTTTTCAAACATTTTCAACTGCAAACTCATCTATTTTCACAATCAGAACATTTTTGTCTGAAAAGTTTATTTTAGTTTTCTGAACACTCTAAAGCAACTGTGCTTTTGATGTTACACAAGTGTCCAGACAGGATTAACAAAAATTAAAATGTTCTAAATTACAAATTTAATTTTTGTAAGAGCTTGAGAAAGAAAATAGAACAGAAAAGCATGACATACACACATTGTGAAGAAACCCCAACTTTTCATGCAATGGCAGGCAAGATGTAAAAAGCCACCCAAATTCACACATTTTTACACCGAATCATCAGAAAAGTACTCTGTAGTAAATCTGTACATCCAAATACATTTGGGATCTACACCTAAGTTACATTATTTAATGTTATATACACTTATTACCCCTTGTATAATGTCTAAAGGAAAATCTTCATTCAAACCCAAACGAAAAAAAAAAAAAAAAGCAAGACTAACTTGGAAAAGAGGAGAATCACTTTAGACATTCAGTTAAAATGTTGGTTTTGTTTTAATCTAGACCTCAAAGTGTTTATTAAAAAACAAACAATCCTCTTCATTTAACATTTTGCTTTCTAACTGTACAGTAAATTGCATTGCAGAGAACACATCCCGTCTTCAGACTGTATTTTCTTTGGATGGATTTAAGATGTAGCTGGATATTACTTTAAAGATAAATAAAGGGAAGTTGGTCCAACTAGAACAATAGCTGATATATTACATGCATATGGGTTTTTTATATATTTTTAAATTATTTTTTAAACAAATGAGTGTAGGGTATAGTTGATATCGCAAATAAACCAAAAAGCACCTGGAGTCAAAATACAAAACATACCTCCTATCCTGGCAATGGCAGTAAAAATCAGAAGAGTAATCTTTCTGGAACGGCATTTTTACATAATTTAGAAATGTTAAGTACCAGGAAGACTACTAATCAAGTAGTTTTAGCAGCCAAGTTTCCCTCTTTTTATTGAATGGAACAAATGCTTTAAATAAACTGTTTGTCCTCTTCACTGAAGAGAGCTAGTCTATTCATCTTTAATGAGCTAGGTTTTTTGTTTTTTATTTTTTTTGGGAAGATTAGCCACATACTGTAGTAATGCCTACTGCATATAATCCAAGCATTTGCTGTGAACAGTTGGAGAAAGCAGTCAGTAAGAACCTAGGATCAATGATACAGATGTTACTTTAAGCCATCCACAAAATGGAGACCCATATAGTGCCCAGTGTTAAAACCCAAATCTCTTCTCGCGCTTTTTGTTGTGCAAGTTCATCCCCAGGAAAAGAGGAACTGATCCATGATCCATAGTTCAATTTTCTTATTTCCTTAGTCAATTTTCACATTAGTGTAGATTTTACGAACAAAGGCACTTGTTCCCATGTAACCAATAGCTCCTGCAAAATAAACCAAAAATGTCAAACATGTTAGAGAGCTGATCATCAAAACAAGCCAGCAATACAAAATACACACACTTAAACAGAGAAAGTCACATAAAGCATGCACTCTGAACACAGAAAATTATTTACCTGCAATACTTGTTCTCTAATTATCCATGCTCCCAGTGAATGCCTGGCAAGAACTCCCCTAGTCTAGCAATCTAAATCCATTAAGCCATCTTACCAAGAGGCCATGCTCACTTGGCCTCGATAAATATAGCAGCCCCCCTGCTGCTGCCAATAACTGAGTCCCTTTTTCTGAACAGAGGGTAAAAAACATACAATCACCCACTCTGCAGGGAAGGTGGATGGGAGGGTGGGTTTTTATTATAAGTTACATGCCTTCTGGATGAGTGTTTTATTGGCAGATGGCTTTTTGCTTCCCACAAGGCACAAATAATAATAGATCCCCATCCCAGGAGTCTTAAACTCCAAGGAGGTCTGTACAAAGAGATTAAACTAGTAGCAGTTAGTAGTTAAAGGAAATTGCAACCTGTGGTTTTCAAATTAGTAAGAGTCATGAGCAGAATATGCATTGTCACAGCAGTAATAAAAGAAGAGGTCACCAGGTTTTTGATAGGGGCAACAGTTTATGCTGAACCCAAAATGCTGCAGGACTAAGGACATCTAGAAAAATGAAAGAAATGCACTGGATCAGGACCTCTTCTCAGAAAGAGAGTCAGCAACCTACTCGGTCAAACCCAGAACCTCGGATTTGTCAGGCTCAGTAAATACTGTTGTCTTAGAATAACTGCAGGGAATATCTTAATCCCTTCCACACAAAATGAGAGTAAACCAGCCTCGTGGAAGTCAGTTTGGCTAATTCTCAGGTTAGAAGTGAAGTTGAAAATCAAGCAAGAATTAGAGACAACCACTGTCAGACTGCTAGAATAACACACCATAAAATATGGGAAGAAAGGATAGAGAAGTCAAGGCCTGTTACTCACTACAGAGAACACAATTCCTAACATCAAAAGTTTGGATGCTCAGTGGAGAACAGACTCAAAACAGAAAAGATATTTTTGCTTCCCCAAGAAGCAATACAGAAAAGCCCAGTATTTTCCTGGGTTTTCTGGTGAAACCACATTTTTGGTGATCTGGGATGCATGGGACTCACACAAGATGTGTTAAATAAAAAACCCTAACCAATGCTAAAAGTTTTCTGCAAAAACTTAATTTTCCAATAGAAATATAAAGTGGTTTTTTTTTTCCTTTAGAAAGCAAGGCTGTACAGACCTGCAGCTAGCATTGCTGACCACAAAGTTACTCAGAACCTGGAGAGTTCTTTAAATCCTGGGGACTGATCGTATAGTTCATGAGGTCAGCCATTAAACTCTCACAAAATTTTAGTTTTTAAGATCCCCTAAAGCCCAACATCCGTATCTATTCAGGAAATCTGCACAAGGCAAACCTGATGCATCGTTCCAATGCTCTCAGAGTGGTAAAGAGCCTGTGGAGTCAGCCTCTGCACTGCATAGCATTTCAAGCTGTATAAATATCATGACAACCATTCCACTGGCCAGCAAATGAGGGATTTGTATTACTGACTTGGACAAAGGAGAGTTCAATTAAAACAAATACAGCACACATAAGATCAGGTTGTGCTGAGGATGCAGCAGAGGGAAGACCTGGCAGTTCAAGAAAAGACTAGTACAGCATTCAGACAGACCCAAGCACAGGCTGTGCAGAGGAGGTGATGTGATCATGGATTCATACAGAAGCACACACAGATTCTTCTGTAGCCTGTCAAGAAACTCATCTTCTGCCTTATGCAGTAAATGGACAAAATAATGGCACTGGACTCCTCTTTTAAGACTCATCACGTTTCACCTGTTAAAGCAGATACTGCCAACAGATCCAATATTCATTTTTGTTGCTAAACTCGGATACATTCCAGAACTTGTTCTTTGAGGGTTTCTCTAGTGATGTTATGCCAGGTGTCACAGAGATCTGGGAGAACAAAGCATTAATTGTATTTCATTTGAGATGTAGAGAATGTGGGCATGAGATGGAAGTGAGGGGGAGGAGCAGAGAGCAGTCACGAGACCACAAGCTCCCAACCCCATAAACAAATCATAACCTATTCTGAATCACAGAAGCCTTATCCATGAAGGCCACTAATGGCCAATACCTAAGGCTGCATCACAGGAATTGAATAAAACATGGGGCAGGGAGAGGGAAACCCTAGACAATGTTGATTAAAAGAATGTCCTCCTGAAACAAATGCAGGACAGTGGATCATTTGAATAAAAAAATCCATAATAAAGGAAATTATTTTATTTATTTATTAAACACCTTATCAGATGATATTTATAACTTGGTTATGGCCTATATAGTTTAGCAGAAATAGACTGCAAGCATATTTCAACAGAACAACAAGCTTTTAAATAAAGAGAAACATCCAAATAGTGAGGAAGAGCAACCACAAACCAGAAAAAGATTAATCCCCATCTCTTACTTCAAATCAATTAACACTTTACTACAGTTGTGACTTTGTAAGCACAGAATTTTTTTACAAAGCCCTTCAATCATACTTACAGCATTTATCTGGATGCTGAAGTGTGGTATTGCAAGAGGCCTTTCTATACTACCTAGCTCCTAAGCCATATACTGAGTTAGGCAACAAGCTTTATTATTTTCTGTCATTAAGAGGGAAACACGAGGAGCTCAAAAGGTTTGGAAGTCCTCATGGGGTCCCTACTGTCCAGTCCCAGAACTGAGATGCTCTGCAGAGAGCAGCAGGCTGTGGATCAAAGCATCCCACTACATGTGGGATTCGAGTTCACTAGGCATTGTCAGGGGCACTAAAACCAGAGTTGGATGATACAAGCTTACAGAGTTTCCCTGTGGCTGCTTTGGACTCTAACTGGTTTGTCTCATATCTGACTGTGTGATACTCAACACGCCCATTCTCATGAGCCTCCAAAGCACAGCTCTACACACTTTTCACAGGAGACGTACAGTCAGTAGCATGCACACTGCACAATTCTTTAACACAAATGTCTTTGTTAGACCTCAATGGCAGCAAGTTCCCTACACAAATGCTTTTTGACAGGGGATTTTTTTCCTTCCCTCCACAAGCCGAAAATGGGAGTTCTCAGTAAAAAGGAATCTCACAGCTTCTCTTCCAACACACTTAAAAAGACAAAAAGAAATCTCAACAGAGCTGTGGAAATAAAGTTTAACATGTTAAAGTATTTTCTGATTTTGAATAAATTTGAATTTTACCCTAATATATCATCAAGTAGTGTCCTACCATGACAAGAAAGCATTCGACAGTCGTAGTTTTCCATGTTTTAAAAAACATTTTAATTACAGAAACTGGTGGGCAAGCTTGGCTTCTGCATCATAGACATTTTAATCAATACCAGCCTGAGTACTTTAAAAAGAAAAGATTAGAGCTGAAAAGTATAAGCCTATTAAAGAAAAAAAATGGCTGCAAGACTACCAGAACAGCAGGGAAGTCTTGTAATGTGCCAAGAACCTGATGAAGCAAGATTAGATTGCATGAGAGAAAAGGAGAACAGGTACTCAGCAGCCAAGAGATGATTTCCCTCCCCTTTTTACAAAGCATTGTGAAATTGCCCACCCTCTTGGGATATCAAGAAATGTATCCTTTACAAAAAGTAAGTTCCTGTGAGATATAATGTGTCTCAAGTATCTAACTCAAATCCTTCCACTAGAGTCTATAGGACTATTCATTCACTACTAAGAAGGAAAGTATTAAATAAGGATCACTCATAAAAAGCAAATAACATCATATGAAAGTGCAAAAGAACCAAGTAGCACTTTCTGAAAGTCATACAGCAAAGGATAAAAATAAAGCTAACAGGTGAGCAAGTGTATTTGACTTTATCAGATGACCTCCATTCTGAGAACTACGTTTTTTTGCTAAATATCTGTCAAAACAGTATCTTAAAGAGCAATGAAATCCATCTGCACACAGGACCACTTTGCACTCTCCTCACCTGTGAATATTCCAATACTTATTTCTCAGAAGCTATCCTGAAGTGTCAGTCCTTTCTGTTCTAGTCACCCTCTTATATACATGCCACAAGATGCAGATGGTAGTGTTATCAATATTGTGATACCACTGACGCCTCAATGGGTGTACATAGCTCCTTGTCTTGGAGCAACAGTAAAAACTCCGAAACAAAAAGCTAGCATGGTCGCAACTTGATTTGGAATTTATTTGGCAGAATTTTTTGCCAAATATCTTAAAAGCTTGCGCTGAGGGTAAAATTCTCTGCACAGTACATAAATTATCTTCCTATCAGAAGACAAATCCACAGAAATGTCCTATATTAAGTAGGAACCAAGTATAAGCAGAGAATTAAGATTCTTTTCAAAGACTGTAAATTTTTTGAGCACATTTTTCAGACATAACACTCCACCACGAAAAGCACAGAGCTAAAATCAGAAACATGACAGTCTGAAAAATTCTGATAGAAAACTGTCCATATATTTGAAACTTACCACACATTATTCCCAAAGCTGTGCTGAATACTGCCATATAACCAAAGTAAAATGATGTTTGAAACAAGCCATACATCCTGGAAAAAGAAAGATAGGAATTTTTATTAGGTATTTTCCCCAGTTTTTCTCAGGAAACTTATTTGGCAATACAGTAATCTGATATTCAAGCAAAAAAATTACCACTTACTTTGTCTTGAAAAAGTAGTAGTAAAAGGAGTACATGTAAACATAAATTGCAGTTGATGCCGCAGAAAGAAAGCTTGTCCATTGCCTGAAAATAAACATGCATGTCTATCATGTATCTAATCAAAAGGCTACCCAAGAAGATGTACAATGTGCTAAACCTTACCCTGAAAATAAAGTGTACTGGTTCTACAGGCTTATTTGACAAAATCTACATGTTGTCTGATATAAGTGACAAAAGCTTCTATGGCAACAGCTACCACTGATACCAAGTGATGACTCTTCTTCGTATTCCTGTGTGTCTTGACTTTTTTTTTTTTTTTTTTTTATACATACATACATGCGCACACAGATGCACATGCACAAAGAAAGCTCCTGTATAGAAAGGATCCAAGAACTGATTTTATTCTCTACAGCTAAAATCTGGACATGGGACTCTTTGAAAAGACCCATCTAGACTGAAGAACATCACTTTTCTACAAAACACTCACAATCTGGTTAACTATGCAAACATTGCAATACTTACCATCTGTAATCCTCTGCGTTTAGCAGGAAATACGTACAAACGATAGTCACACAAACTGTCACAATGCAGAGGATAACGAGAACCAACATCATAAAGCCATAAACATAGTAGATCTTATAAGCCCAGAATGAAGTAAAAATAAAATACCTGAAGAGAATAAACAAAATATGCAGATAATATTGTAACTGAATTTAAACTATTATACTTTTTAAGCAAATTGGCAAACAGCTGACATACTCACATTTCAATAAAAATTGATCCAAAAGGGAGGATTCCACCTAGGCAAACAATAACAGCTGGCTCCATGAACCTGAAAGATATTAAGATTAGTTTAGGGACAATTTTAATCTTTAATTTATCAACATATTAAAACATATAACCAGATAATTAATACAGCACAGAGAATTCTTTAAAAGGCATGCTAACAAGAACATTTCTGCCTCATACCAGCATATTAGAAAGAAGATTATTTCAAAGATGTCATATGTATGGATAGAAGGAGGAGTTATCCTTGGGGAAAGCTGAAACAAAACCTAAGTCTCATCTATCACCTACAGGCATAAGGTTAGGCACCTGACCACCCTTAAAGGCTACAGAAAGAATCCCTCTTGCCCAAAAAGGGCTTAAGCAATCAAGCCCCATAATATCCACTAGCGATGAACGAAGGCAGTGGCAACTCAAAGCTGTTGACGGCTACAAATACAGCAAAAAGTGCGAAGAAAATTTTGCAGGGTAATAATTAAGAACCAGTGTTCATTTTTAATGCTATACCGAGTCATGAGCCTATGGTCAAAAATGAATACTCAGCTACCTGTAGATGATACTGTCACTTATTAAAGGTGATCTCCATCTAGTACTTGCAATGATGCTGAATCTAGCTAGTAACCAGTGATTTAATTTGCAGCTTTTTTTATTATTTATAGGGAGACTTGTCTAAGTTGACAGTGCGCAATTTCAGTATCTTTAAGAGAAGTATCTTATTTCTTTTTATCTGTCATGCTGGTCCAGAAAAATCCATCAGATTCCCAAGATACAGGTCACAATATAAATCAAATCCTAGCATCTGAGCTGCACAACCTGACACTAACAAGTGCCTAAGTGTGCTGCACTTCCTGGATATCACAGGCGTACACGTTTCAGTGCCCACTTCGCTTTGTCTGTTACATTCCTCTGAACAGAGAAAACAAGAAAAATCTATTATAAAAATTCTCTGAGGATAATTTTCATTTCCATAGCTTGCTGCTTCCATCTCAGAATTAAATTAATAGGAAAAAAATGACTGCATTCATGATTTTCCAAAAACTCAAGTCTACTTTTTGAGACTAGGCACCCACTCCTTTATATTCACTTCAAAAATAATAAAGGCTTATTCACAATTCAAACCATATACCTGGAGTATTTTAGGCTCTGTGCCATCAACAGAAGTGCAGAAGTGGGAACAGCATTGCAAGCTTCTACTCACCATCACCCTGCAAATATGTCTCAGCCTGTACACAGAGACCATTAAACAGAACAGTTCTGCCTCCAAGGCACATTCAATCCTAAACTGAGTAAGAGGCATTAACTAAAGAGGAAAGTTTTCGTTTCAAGATACCCATATAGAAGAACTGGGTTGGGATCATCCCCTTTACATAAGAGACTGGAGAGAATTTCAGGTCAAATGTGAATCAATGATCCAGGACTGTAAAATCTGCTACCATCATTAATTGCATTTGGTGTTTTTATTCCACAGAAAAATCATTAAGGAAATGTCAGCAGAGGTGTTCTTCTAGACGACTCCATTTAAATAAAAAAAGTTATTCTATAAAAACTTTTAATAATCACATCTGAAAAGTCATTTTAAGTGTACTCAAGTGAATCCATCCAGTTAACATGCAAGCTTGTCTTTACCATTTTTTCTCTGGTATGGGACGAGGCACTGCATTGACACGACATGGAAAATTAGGCTGTCCTGACAGATTTCGGCCAAGGATTGTACCAACAAGGTTCAATGGAAGAATGACAAAGAAACAAATACAGCACACTGCCACCTGCAAGCAAAAAATAAAATAATAATTTTTAAAAACAGGTATAAGATGACAAAAGAAGATAGCCAACTCACACTGTATATATTAGTCCGTAGTAGTTATTGCTGTAGAATCATACTGCTAGTTAGGAAGCATTAGTCAATATACATCTATTTGATCAAATGGAAGTATTTCTTTCCTGAGAAACTTCCTAATAAACATTATTAAGTATATTTTCTTGCATCAGTTGAGATAACAGAACCATTACAGATATTTTTACTGTTTTCATCTAATCATTACACTCAATACATTGCAAAGGAATGAAATGGAAATCTTCACAGTATTTCATCACAGATAAATTTTTGCAGAGTATGCTACCCCTGGGAGTTAACATCTAGCAGTTAGGCAGTTGCATACAAAACTACAACTGCTGGGTGCAAAGTTTTGAAGCCAATCCAAAAAAGAAACCCCAACAAGAATTGGAAAGCCATGTCAGAATGCTACCATTCAAAATTTTGGGTTCCATTTTCTCCACTATCCACCAATCAGGTAATTAAGAATACAGACTGCCAAAACCACAAGTGACCACTACTTTGCACAAATACATAATTTACAAGCACAATGGACCTACTTACATATAGAGATTAGGTTTATGCACAATGCGGCAAAGTCAAGACAATGTTCCAGCTCTTTCCAATGCAACAGCCTCCCTAAAATTTTCCCATGAATCATCTTTTTTTCCCAGCATATATATGTAGCTCTACTTTTGCTGTTCCTTGAAGGCAACATGTTTTTATCTTCCAAAATGGGAAAATTTACAGTGTTCAGCAAGACATTCTCTACTCCTAACTCCGTAGCACAAAATGAATTAGCATTAGACAGTTTAACTTTTTGACACTGATAATTAAAGACAGAGCAGCTGCCTATAATGCAATAACCATAGTTCTGAATACTGACTCTGTGACCTTCTCTATGCAAACATATGAAAATACTGCCTTTTAAAAGCAATGTTGTCTAAGGCTCTGTGCACGCCCTAGTGCCTCCTGAGCAAAGAAGCTATATTCCTCTTTCACTCCATCAGGATGCAAGGTCCACAGCAGATTAATCCAAAACAATGGACACAGGGCCAAGTCTAAGAGCCATACACTAACTTGTTAAAGCAGCAGTTACTCCAGGATAAATAAAAGCCGTTTATTTATATCTACAGAAATCTACTGCAAGCAGCTGAAAAGCAAGAACTGATAGGCTTCATGGGATGAGGAGCTGCACTACATTAGCTCTAATACAAAGTTAGCACTAAGTCAATCACAGCAGTTTAAGGCAACATCTGACAAAAGTCAGTGGCTTATCCCGCTATTACTGACTTGTATATCATTACTAGACTAGGCCAGATGTAAATGGAAAATGTTTTCTGGGGTTGGATGGAGCAAGCCTTCATGCTTCACAGAAGGGGTACACCAAACACATGGTCAACAAGCAGAAGCACTGGCCAGACTGCTCTGTATATCCTTGAGGAGAGGTTATTAAAAAAATTACATCATGGACCACCACTAAAATATGAAGCTTCAGTGCCAAATAAGGAAAAGCTAAGCAGCATTTGTACTTGCCAATAATAAAGCAGATTTTACACAATTAATACATATTTAGTGTCTCACATTTATCTTCTTCCATTACTCGAAAAAACACAGGTAAGCAAGCGTAGTGTCTTAGGTAGGACACTGAAGCTGCACAAGAATATATTACAAAGGAAGTATACAACTAACTTGGTTAATGGATGCAGGTTCTGCCCTTGAAAATTGTTCAATCTAAAAGAATGAGCAGATGAGAATTTTCAGAGAATACTGTCAAACAATATCAGAAACATCAAAGAACATCATCTTGAGGGCTACATTATCTAAAACCCTGACCAAAAAGTCCCAGCTTGTTTGAGCTGCAGTTGGGTAGAAGAGACATTCAATAATTAAGGCCTGGACAGGATCCAAAGAATTTGCAAGCTGACATTCCATCTCTGGGTGTACCAGGTGGCCCCCGGCCACGGTGCTCTGTGGTGCTCCGGCAAGTAAGTTCCAAATCTGGCTGAGGCAGAAAGCTCAGGCACAGGCAGCAGGAAAGTCCAGTTATCAAGATGTCTATAGCTTCATTTCTTGATCCTGGAAATTCTGCCGCTATCCCCAGTCAGGGGTAAAGTGATTCCACTGTTTTACTGCAGAAAGAAACTGTCCAGGAACTGTCTTGGGTTCCAAGCTCACCTGGAACAAAACTTAGCTTGTAATCATCCATCTTGCAAAACATACCTACCACAGGGAATCCACATGGAAAGAATATAAGCTTGGACAAGGAACCAAGCAAGAGACATCCAGGTGTAATTACTAATGCCAAACTCCTAGATGAAAAAAGGCAGTCAGTAGCATCTCATTCTAGTGACACCAACTGCAGAGCTGAATGGCTTCAAAACAGATGGGCAAGCAAGAAAAAGGCTGAACTTGTTCCAGCAGGGCTTGGCTGTTGTGTTGACCAGGAGACTGACTCAGCAGCAGCTTTGAAATCTTAAATATTTATCTGCATTTAACAAGTGGAGACAGACCAAGGTTCCTTGAATAATGGCTTCAGTAAGTACTGCCAACCTGTCCCCAGCATGCTTTGAATCAGCATCTGTCTGAAAATCTGAGTGCTTGTGATTTCATTATCAGATCAGTCAAACCATGACTGATAATGTTGTTAACATCTTCCGTTCTATTAACCATTTGGCTGAAAAATGAACTGATTTCAAACAGAACAACTAGCACCTTTGATGAAATCTAGTAAGCAGCATTAGGTAAACTCAATGTTTTGTTAAACAATGAACTGCCTGTCTTAATGCTATGCTATGTTCTGAGAACAGCTGGAATTGAAGAACATTTTTTTCCTGGAGCCATTCTGGAGCCTAAAAATTATCTGAGATGATTGTGCAGTACAAAGGAGGCCCAAATAAGCAAGCAAGGATGGACCATAGTGCAGGCTCAGGAATCCCTCCCACTTCCACCTGCCTCCGATAAGCTGTCCAAGCTGATGAAGATGTGACCATTCTGTCTTCTGAGATAACCCCACCCTGGTGACAGCAATCTGCTGGTCTTAGTAGGTTGACCAACACAACCAGTACTGGTTAGAAGCAGCACACACTGTGCTGACCTCAGTAGCATCTTCTTTCTTGCTTTGAACTCACTGTCTGACTCCAAGGTAGTCTACCTGCTCAGACTGATGCTTGCTGAAAACTACTTTCTTCATTCTTGGCAGTAATAGTCTTCTCTGGATGTGAGAGATGACTGGAGATAGCTGGCTTTTCTAGCTTCTGCCTTTTCAAGCATGTTCCTCTTTATTTCAGATCTGAGGTGAAGACACTGCCTCCCTCCCAAACTGAACAAGTAGTGCCTATTGCCACAGATGGCAAGGGCAGGGACGATGCAGGCTGGGCAATGTCTAAACCTAGTGAATTTAAATCCAAACTGAAGCAAACACAATACCAGGTTACACAAGTGTCTTAACTGAAAAAGAGATGAAGTTATGAGATTTCTGCCTCAAAGGCTTCAGAGAATGAGACTACAACAGCAAAAGCAGCTCAGGCACTTACTGGTCTCCATTTTGCCACCACAAATGGTTAAGAGGAAATGAAGGCAGGACCAACACACATACATGTTCTGCCTCCCACAGAAGTCCCTCCCTACAGAGGTCACTAGTAACATACTAAAAAAACCCAACAAATCCCAATAATATCTGTTGCATGTCAGGCAGAGGTAAGAAAGTTAGGTCTGTGAGTTTTTTAAAAGAAGTATTACTGCAGTATCAGCCAAGAGAAATACAGAGAACAGTTTTAACTACCCTTCACACAAATAATGGAAACAGGCAAATTATTCCATCTACAAACCCAGTTTTCCATCAAGCAAACAAGTACACGTCCATAATCTGTATTACTGAAGACAAAATATGTGAGTTTTTCTACCAAGCCAGTATATTAAAACATACTTATTTCATCTGTTGCATTTTTGTTGTACAAAATATCTCACTCACACACAAGTATTTGATTTATTTTGCAGGTTTTAGTTGCCATAGAAGACACTATCAACCTCACCAAGCCTGCATTCTTTCTAACCCCTTTTTGTTTTGATGGGGAAAGAATACTTCACTGCCCTTGACTGAATGTGTAGAATTCAGTTTTCCTTATTTGAAGGAAACATTGTCAAGAGGGATATAATTTATGTTCTAGTGCCATGTGTTTCATATTTTCTGACAACTGTAGATTAAACTTCATTCAAAGGTGATAATTAAAATTTTTATGAGCATATCTAATATTAAACAGCTACTGGCAGGCTATGGTGCCTTGACTGCTTAATGCACAAGGGAGAAAAGCAATAAAAATTAACTGTCAAAGCAGCAGCTTGATCTTTCCTGTCAGCTACCAAAATGCACTCTCAGTCATGAGACATTCTGCCCATACAGAGGTTACTGAATCTGTCTGCACATCATCTGGTCAAATATTATACAGAACAAGAAAAGAACAGAAGGCTTCAAAATAAAGTGTTAATAATTTTATTACAACTAAGTTGTTAAACTAGGATGCTGCTTTGGGTTAAAAATAAAGGCAGAAGCATTAAGCTGTGTCTATTTGCAGCAAAAGTGACTCTGGACCAACGGTTCCAGAGTCACTTTCAAGCAATCTGAGGAAGCACCCTGCCAAATGTATATAACTAGATTTATTTTTTTTTTCTATTTTTAGCCAGGTGTATTTCTTTATCTGGCTCAGGGCATGAAAATCTTCGGCGCTACCAAGTCCTCCTTTTTTAGTGGCAGCCAATACTCTTATCAACTTAAAGCTGTCAGGGATGGCTGCAGCCTGGTTTAAGCTATCTGTTGGAAGAAATATTTTTTTCTAGTTTAAACAGGGTATAAAAGATGCAAAGATTAGGGTCTTGATCCCAAAAGGAATTCAGTGTGCGTAACCTTGTTTAATTAAATCATTAAAAATGCATATTGGAAATGCTAGCCACACAGGAACCCACAAAACAAAAACAGTACATCTTAAACAGTTTCATAGAAGCTGCATGGATTCTGCAGTCAGAATATTACATTAGTCATAGTAGCCTTAATGGAAATCTTTAAATTATGTATTACACACAGAACAATGTAAGCAGTCACAACTTATGAAATGCCAGAATTAAGATGGTCCCTTCAAAATCAATCATGCTGTACTCTAGAGATTCTGCACTACTTAGTATTTCTGCATATAACTACCACCACACTCCTCAAATGTATATGGAGAGGTCACTTCACTTGCCATTATATAAAATTCTTTTTAATTGTTCCATGCTCCATTTTTTGCATATAATTAAAGCACAACAAAATAGAAAGATGATTGATAAATACACTAAAAAGACTGACAAACATCAACAGAAGGTAAGTCAAGGTGTACAACACCTTCAGAACTCCTCTATGTACACCAGTAACAGGATATAATAAACAAAATACCCCCTAAAGATCGAATTTGGCTCCAAAAGAACAGATAATTGGACAGTACCCACTGCATTTCTATAAAGGTGAAGAGATAAGAAGGAAAAAAACAGACTTTGTATCTCCTTCATACGCCTAGGGAGTTGAAAGGTTTAAACCATTCAGTTTTAAAAAGCTCTCATATTTGAATAAAATCTGTCACATTCTTTATTCCATTTTGAAGGGAAGGGCAGCTGAAAGATATCCCAGGGAAAAGCTTAAGCCTTTGTTCAGGCTCATGTTGTATTTCCCTACAGAAGGGTTGTCACAGTATAGGTAAGACAGCTTGCACGTATATCCAAAAGGGCTAAAGGCAGAGTCCCAAGACTGAAGAATGATTTTTAGAAACCAGCTTTGGTTTCCCAGTCCCTGCCAAAGATCTGCCACATCCTCAAGAAGATCCCATACAGCGGGAATGAGTCATACAAGGTGACAAAGCTTTGAAGTTCAAAACAGACTGCAATGACAGTGAGGTGAACCAAGGTCCTGTAGAATCCCATCAATTTGAGCATTTCAAGACACAGCGTAGAAGGGCAGACACCGGGTAGATCAAAGATGCAGCAACTGTGCGTTAGCTTGGATGTCTTGGCTTTGGCACTATCAGCTGCCCTTGCCTACAATCCATGGAAAAACCTGTCTGGAGGGAGGAACTAAGCCACAGAGAGGAGATTACCTAGCGATTCACTGGGAAATGGCAATGCAAAATGGGCAAAGCACAGGATGTCATATTTAAGCACAGTCTCTTAGCAACCTTTTAGCTCAGAGTTTTTTCAACGACATTGTTTCTGCTTTTTCCAGATTTACAGTAGTTAAGAAGAGGTGGTAATTCTTGCCAGCAATTTAAATTAAGGAGGGTGGTTTCAAGACATGCCAGGCTAAAGGAAGTAATTTCTGTGTTCTAATACATTTAGATGGCAGAGGTTTTATTTCCCCAAGAAAGAAGCAGCAGCAAGTTTGCGCTAGAGAATTCTGGAAGCTTCTCTAGATTGAAAACGAAGGTGGAAAGACACAGAGGTATCTTATCCATAAAACCATAGGGCTTCCCAGGGACTTCAACCTGAAGCATAACATGGTAATTTCAAACAGTTTTCATTTCTGTCTACAAACGAGCCTCGTTAGTTGATTTGAAGTCATTAGAGCGTTGCTTATTCTGATGAAGTTTCCGATTCATAACCTGTTCCTACTAAAAGTCTGCTAACTCCACTGAAGTTTTATTGCCACAGTCATAATGATTCAAACATGCTCATAAAACCTCAAGATCATTAAAACCACTGTGTATACAGAGTCCTAACATGATTAAGTGACCCCTGAAGATTTATATTCCCATTCGCTTTTGCATGTGCATATTTCCATGATATTAAAATACTAATCAGTTGAACAGATTTACAAGGCAAACTTCAGCACAGGAGGAATACCCTTCCCTCAGCATACCTGATCTCCAAATGGGAATATAAGCGAGAAATGTGAGATCATAAATGCTTGCCCAGCAGAGCCTCTTTGCACATATCAAAGATCAATGTTGCAAACTTTTCTGACAGTATTGTATCTGCCTACTAGCTTAGGAAAAACAATACAATATTCCTTTGTGGCACTGACCAACTAATACAAACATATCTAAAGACAGAAATTTAGTCTAATTTCTTGAAGAAGAAAACCAGAGAGCCATTTATAAACATGTTTAGCTTGATATTATATTTAGCTGTTTTATAACAATGAATTCAATGTAAAAAGTTGGTATTTAGGCATTGAAAATACTAGTAATAAGGAGGTGACTACAACAGCAATGTACATGAAAGTAATAACTCCTCCATCAGTAGAAAATTATTGAAAGCCTTTGCCTGAAACTGAGAATTGTCTCTCCTTTTATTACCATTTATGATTTCTACCACATTCATTGATTAACCATATGTTCTTAAGAAGTATTTTCAGTCACACACTGAATTTGATTATATCCCAAATAATACAATTTATAAGACAGCTATATAAGGGAGCTATAAAAAAAGGTTAAATCCCAAGATTTGCAACAGACATTGAAAAGAAAACAAGCCTTACTGTATTAAGATTTTTTTTTAAGTAAACAGTGCTACTGAATAAATTAGAAAAAGCAATTTCAGGGTGCATATTTCAAAAAATTCTGCTCTCAAATAATACTCCTTGCAAGCTCAAAAAGAAATTCTGCCAAAGTGCCAAGTGATTATTTCCTACATTGTATTCACAGGGTTATTTGAGGTTACTTGAACGGGCCATGACAACAAACAAAATCCTGACAAAAGCCACGAGAAACAAGAAAAGTCATCATGATTGAATGAGAAAGTAATCCAACCAGCATTGTTTTTCAAGTGACATGTTAATACACAGACACAGGACCATAACTGGATAATAAATACCACTTCACAAAGTGAAAACAGCGATTCATTTTCATAAAGCCAGATCTCCTCAGGACTTCTCATATTATTGGCTGATCTTTTATTTTTATTTTTTCTGCTTGACTGCAGTGATTTGGAAGTAGCTTTCACTTGGAATCCTTTTGTATTGCATTTTAGCTCATAACCAGTTTGTGTTGGACAATCAGAAGAAAATTCAAGTTGCTAACTTCCCATGTTGTTTAACACTAAGCTTGAATACAAAGCAAAAGTGCCATTTTCAGCAAAGACTGTTGTTCGCATCCAGTAGCTGTTGCTATTGTGATTAAATGAATTACACTTGAAGCACCCTAAAATCCTCCAAGAATAAATTTCTGACTATGAAGCTAAAGCTATGACTCACAACTGTATTTATACTAAAAGGTAGTTTTCCTGTGTCTGCAGTGGCATTTAAATTCTCCAGTAAAATGACTCACCATGGTTCCAAAGGGTATAGCTCTTGAAGCATGATAATAGATGGCAATGAAGTTAATGAAGAAGGCAGTTCCACACACCATTGCTGGAATAAGGAAGGCTCCGATGAACATCTGCTTTATCCATCGTCTTCCTGTAAGAAGGGATATTCCAATGGGACAGGTGAGGTAACTTTTTAAACAAAATACAGTTTATCAGCAAGCTCTCCAGAATTTAGGTATTTGATAACTTCTGCCCCAAAAAGGTAAAAGAAATAGGTAACAGCATACTACATTGACACAAGAGCCAAGAGTCAACAGTTTCATTTGACTCCTGGCAACTCACAAGATGCAGCACATTAATCAATTTATTAGGCCAGGGGAAAAAACAGGAAAAGGGATATAGCGTGAGAACTTTTCAGCTGAAGAACAGCATATGCTGAGTACGCTGGCCAAAGAAACCAGGGTATGAAACACAAGTGTACACGTAAGCTGCAGATTAGTAGTAACAGAGATAGCAGAGCTGGCCCTGTGCTCTCGGGGTGTGAGCGGGCTCTGCACATGAGAGCTCAGCACTGCTCCCGAGACAACTCAGCACTACAGCTGCTTTCAGGCAGCACCTGCTCCGGGTTGTCTTGAACCAACTAAGCTGACTCCAGACATTCAAGATGCATTAAAGAACTGGCTATCCCTGGTATAAAACAAAATGCCCCAGCATTTAATGGACAACAAAATTGAATTGAGACATCACCAAAAGCAGAAAAGGCAGAAGGAAAGTGAGTTCTAAACTCCAAATATAAAGGGAACAGCAACACTTGTTAGCAGTTATTACTAAGTTTAGAGCTCCCTGGGGAGCTCAAAAAAACCCTCTTGGGCAATACCTTAACAGTTTTCACTGTATCCCCTTTACTTTCTATGCTCTTAAATACTGTCTGTATTTTAATTTATTACACCATAGATGCATCTGTAATATGCACTAAATAAAAAACAGTCAGAAAACTAGCATATGCTTTTCAAGACCATCATATGTATTTTCACCATGAGCCAACATAATCAGCATTTCACAGTCTGATACACGTTTGATCTGTAAGAAAAAAAAAAAAAGGCAAATCTGGCTCAACTATATAGCACGATACATTTTACAATAGACCCTAATTTACAGAAAAATCTGTTTTCCTACAGTTTGCTAGGTTTATTCACAAGGTACATGAAAATAAACTTCTAACTTCCAAACTCAGAGCAGATTAGAGTGCAGTTGAGACAGAATACTAACAAGTATGTTGTGCTAAAAAGAGACATTTTCTTTCACAAACTTACAAGAATTATTTTTTCTAAAGCACTATAGAAGATAATAGATACTGATTACTCTCTTATTGCAGCATAGGGAATGGATGAAGCAAGTGGTCTGCAACGATGTAATTGGTCATAACCAAGAGGCACAGCGGGGAGCACTTTACGACAGTCTGTACAGATCTGTTATGTCAATTTTATTTGGGTTCTGCTCTTTACTGATACTAATTTTGAATTTGTGAAGTATAAAGCAGAGCTCATACTGAAAAGTAGAATAACCTTTAAAAGATGCTATAAACAGTTTTCCCCCATCCACAATTAATGGTCTAGTAAGTACTATATACTCATCCTTTCCATGTTAGTCAACATAAACCTCCCAGTACCTACAGGAGAGGGCTACGTAGGAGTCGCCTGGAGAAGACTGACATGAGCTGTTAAACAGCATGTTACAGAAGAGGGAGAGACTATTATACTTTCTAGATGTCGTGAGTCAAACTTATATACTAGAGTATAACAAGCAATTCATAAGATACAACTGTTAACAGTTCTTTAACTCTTCCTACTTATAAATTAACCAAAGACTTCAGCTATCTTCAGTTAGAAAATGCAGCAAATGCCAAATAGGAAAAAATATGAAAGTTAAACATACTCAAAATATTTTCTGTTTATTAAGAATTTAATGCATTCCATCTGAATGACCTAATTCCATGAGGATACTTCTATATTGGTGAAAATCAGAAAATAACTTCTCCATTTAAAAATGTAATTAAAATGCTGAAAAATGAAAACCATTTACCTCCTTGTCTAGCATAAAGGCTTCCTCCAAAATATCCATTCACTGGCGATGTTGCAGCATAAACAAATATAGCTGTACTAAGCATTGATCCTCTCCTACAAGAAGTGATTTTTTTGATAAATGAAATAGAAAAGCAAACAGTACTAGAGCAAAAGATTACAGTAAAATATGTACATTTAGCAGAAGCAGTTATTTAATATTTTTATGTAAAAAATTTAAAGTGCTTAAATTGGAAAATCTGCATAAGAATGAGAACTGTATCCAAAGCTTCTGGCCAAGTCTAATTCAATCTGGGAAAAAGAGTTCTGACATAACACATTCTTTTCTAACATGCATTTATTTTCACTGAAATATAAAATCTCACAACTGATCAAAATACTCTGACATTTGGACGTGTGCACCTTGTATATAAAGAACTGAACTATTTATATGACATGCTTTAAGTATAAGATTTAACTATTGAAGGTAAAAGTTATTCTTTGCTTAATATAATGGCCAATATTAACAAAAATATACTAAGATTGTGAATGATTCCTCAGAAATTAACTTTTAAAATCAAAAGTGTTCATCTTACAGAAAATTAGAAAACCTGATTTAGAAACTATAAATACTATAATGAAGCCACAAATCAGCATGGAGTAGTCCAATCAGAAGAGTTCAGTCATTTTTAAATTATCACCTCATTAAATATTGGAGTACTCATTTTGGCATAATTTTTCTGAAATTTTACAGGCAAAGCTACTAATTTTAAATTACAAAAGCCATCTCCAAATACATTTTTTAAAATCATATCCAAGAATAGCAAGATATAAATTTTATTCATTAACAGAGCTCTTTCCCCATGTCCCTCTGCTACTCTTCCATAGTAAAAAGCAGAAAGCAGCAGGTTTTCAGCCAGTTTGCTGTACTGTCTTCAAATTAGTTGTTATGAAAGATTCCAGACTTTTGGTGTTTTGGCTTTTGATGAACTGTTACTGCATGCCTGCCCTACTCAAGACATAATCTTGTGTACAAGCAGCATCTATGACTGGATGGATTGAACTAAGTAAATATACCTGCTGGTTACATGCACTAAAGAAGCGTTATGCTAACATCTGCTCCTTAAAAAAAAAAAAAAAATTTAAAATTTTTTTTTAAAAAAGCAATAGTTACATATTATTAGCAGTTAGTTTTTCTTATTCTTGATCTTACTCACTTATGTTTCAAATATTCTAATGGAAAAGCTTCTCAAAACACAAATGAGTATTAATAAGTTAATAGTTCACAAGACCAAATTTCACTGAGAGACTTTTAGTTGGCATCAGCTACACAATCCCAAAAGTTTTAACATACCTGAAGAATGCTGACAGGAAAAGATTCTTATAATGCTGGTTTACAGCCTTTTTCACCCATATCACTACTTTCCTAAACATACGAATTTTCTGCACCAGATTTTGTCAACTGTTCCATTACACACCCAGAATTGAATTCACTTTGAAAGCAATATAAAGGCCTATTACAATAAAAGACTAAGTGCACATATATTTTTTTAAAATTACTGTTCTGACACATTTTACAATTCCTATTACTGACTTACAGCTTCCCTACAATGCACAAACATTCTGAAATGGTTTCATTCCCTCCCTTAAAGGGCTGACCTGCTATACAATTAAAAATGCATATGTAAATCCACCCAGAAACATAAACCATGGGGCACAAGGGGGAAATAATACCATCTGAAAAACAAAAATATGCCAAGATACTGGTACTACAGAGTGGCTTTTTAAACACACTATTAAAAGGCAGCTAAATTCAAAACCAAGAGTTCTCTCTAGTGGCAAATTAGAAGTACTACAACTTGTTAAAATCAATAGTTACAGGTTATATGCAAGGGAAAACAGAAGAGAGATTTGAAATTTTAGTCACTGCTTAAAACAAAGCACTTCTAAAAAGAAAAAAAAAAAAATAAAAATCCCCCACTATACAAAATACAGTCACTACAGAAAGAGATGAAGTCCATCCAGGAGACCAAAAAACTCAAACAGATAAAAGGTAAGGAAGAGAACTAGGTGAACCACAAGTGGTGAGTTAAATTCAAACTGGAGTAGTACTTATTAATTCTCTCCAGTCAGGATCACAGCCCACCTATTGCTGGAGGTTTTACATGCAACACCTGCTGAGCAGTATCTGTTTGAAAGAACTTAAGAAATGAAATCTCCAGTCCTGAGAAGACTTGTGGATAAGGTTACTGCTGACAATGCATTAAGCCAAACATGGCTATTCACAACACTACAGGCTCCCACTTAAGGCTTTAGAGGACAAGAGGAGGGGGAGGGGGTGTGTGTGTGAAAAAAAGAGTAAGAAATACAGTAGTATGTTGCCACTCCAGAGGGAACCAGGAGTGAAATATGTACCTTACAACATTTATTTCCTATATAATCTACCCATGATGCTGCAAGAACAACAAACTACAGTTTCATAATAAATCATGTAAAAAGCAAGCACTAAAACAATAAAATTAAAGAAGATCAACTTACATAAGAGTAGGACTAATTTTCATTACAGTGAAGAACAACCCTTCTGAATACTACATCTGACCATTTGCTGAAGACTCTCGAACACTTTTTTCAGGGCCATTTAGAACATTCATTTTTTAAATTATTTTGTTCATTTAAGCATTTACATGCAGAAGGCATGGCACAATTACACTTACTCTGTGTATAAATCTTCTATCATTGCAACAACAATGACTATAAGAGACACAGCAAAAATTTGACAACCAGAACCAATAAGTGATGAAAATATCAGAGGATGACTGGATGGTCTAAAAACATCTCCATGAACCTGCTTCCACCCGTACTCATCACCTAGATCTCTGTCCTAGGAACAACAACAAACAAAATTAAGTCTAGCCATGACAACTAATGACAAACACACAAACTAGGCATAAATTAAAGGTTTGATTTATTAAAGCAACTTCAAGTGCAAGTATGTCTTCTCTCCTGAATGCATCAAATCTAGGAGAGTAGTTTATATTTCAGATCACAGAATAACAGAATGTTGGGGATTAGAAGGGACCTCAAAAGATCATCTAGTCCAATCCCCCTGCCAGAGCAGGAACACCTAGATCAGGTCACACAGGAACGCATCCAGGTGGGTTTTGAATGTCTCCAGAGGAGACTCCACGACCTTTCTGGGCAGCCTGTTCCAGTGCTCTGTCAACCTCACTGCGAAGAAGTTCTTCCTCATATTTATGTGAAACCTCCTATGTTCCAGCTTGCACCCGTTGCCCCTTGTCCTATCATTGGATGTCACTGAGAAGAGTCTGGCTCCATCCTCATGGATGCTTAGGAGGACAACAAAAATTACTACCTGAATGCATGATGCAGTAAAATCTATTCAGATTCCTGTCCTCTGTCCCTAGCATCCTGCAAACTGCTTAGGAGTATACACAGGCTTCTATTACACATCTAGAATGGACCTCATTTAACCTAAGTGTGGATACGAACATTAACACAGTGACTACAGACAGAATTCTGGGTTGCAACCTAAAAGCATGAAGTTCAACAAGGCCAAGTGCAAGGTCCTGCACCTGGGTCAGGGCAATCCCAAGCACAAGTACAGGCTGGGTAGAGAATGGACTAAGAACAGCCCTGAGGAGAAGGACTTAGGGGTGTTGGTTGATGAAGAATCACAGAATCACAGAATGGTAGGGGTTGGAAGAGACCTCCGAAGATCACCTAGTCCAACCTCCTTGCTAGAGCAGGATCCTAGAGTAGATCACACAAGAAACTCAACATGAGCCGGCAGTGTGTGCCTGTAGCCCAGAAAGCCAACAGTATCCGGGGCTGCATCAAAAGCTGTGTGTCCAGCAAGTTGAGGGAGGCGATACTCCCCCTCTACTCCACTCTGGTGAGACCCCACCTGGAGTAACGTGTTCAGCTCTAGGGCCCCCAACATAAGGACATGGACCTGTTGCAGCTAGTCCAGAGGAAGGCCACAAAGATGATCAGAGGGCTGAAGCACCTTTGCTATGAACACGGGTTGAGAGAGTTGGGGTTGTTCAGCCTGGAGAAGAGAAGGCTCCAAGGAGACTTCATAGCACCTTCCAGTACCTGAAGGGACCTACAAGAAAGCTGGAGAAGGACTTTTTACAAGGGCACGTAGTGATAGGACAAGGGATAATGGCTTTAAACTGGAAGAAGGTAGATTTAGATTAGACATCAGGAAGAAATTCTTTACCATGAGCGTGGTGAGACACTGGAACAGGTTGCCCAGGGAAGTTGTGGCTGCCCCCTCCCTGGCAGTGTTGAAGATCAGGCTGGATGGGGCTTTGAGCAACCTGGTCTAAGTGAGAGGTTTGGAACTAGATGATCTTTAAGGTCCCTTCCAACTCAAACCATTCTATGACTCTATGATAAAGAAAACCAGTAACACTTTCAAGACACTCATACGGCAGCTTTCTGTCCAATTGAAAAAAGCCATTCAGAGCTGCTAACACAATGAATATATGAAGATAAAATAATAAGTCTTAAAAAGATATGTTTAAAAAACACATGAATGCAGATCTTACCATATCATCCATTTCTTCCTCCTTGCTGTATCTTGCATAATCTTTTCGCAAAGTTCTCATTAATATCATAGACACTAGGCCAACCAGAAAGATCACCATCATAAAAGAATTGAAAATTGAAAACCAGTGAATCTACAAAAAGAAAACACATCCCTAAGGTTTAGAACTGTAAACATGTTTCAAATTTGTTCCAATAAGGATAAATTGTTGCCTAGCAGAAGAGCTTGTCACCACTAGCCAAGTAACAATAAACCCCTACTGTAACACTACATTTGTACAAAGTCCTACTAAAACTACTCTGTCAAACACCATACATAAAGCTTTTCAACAGCCAAGCTCGCTCTTGACACAGTTACCATAGCTTAGTTAAGGGCCAGGAAAGTTCAAGCAACTGGCTGCATGTGCTTCCTTGTTAAAGGCAAGGCAACACAACATACTGTTGCCTTCCTAGAGAAGAGGTTTAAGTAGGAAAAATGATGCCCACAGTCAAAAAGCCCAAAGACCCACTGCTTTGCACAGGACTAAAATGTGCAGCAGCATTATTTTGCCTCTGACAAGTACATCTTCTGGTTTTCATCAAGAATCCAAAACCTCTAATTTCAGAAACAAGTATAGCTCAGTATACTACTCTTAAAGAGATGACAACCTCAGGTTTAAACCATCACAACTGATACCACCAACTGGTTTAGGCTAATACTTTTTGCTGTGCATTTACTTCAGTAAAAAGTGTATGTATGACTCACTGCAGTTATTCAGCTGACAAGTCATAAAGTTAAGTCCCTGAAACTCGATTGCTTTCAGTCATGTGAATATATTTACTTGAATTGGCTTGTATTTGCTGCAGGCTTGAAGCTTGCGGGCAGACATTTACTGAAGCAGTCTTAAAAAAACGGAGCCATCCTATTCCAGCAACAGAACTGTCACTTAAAACCTTGAGTCCTAGACCTCCCGGTCTCATTGTCCCAGAGACCATAGGACACTGTCTCCAGACAGCTGGGATATCCAGAAATTCAAAGGTGTCATCCAACAATACCCTGATATCTTTTGAACTAAAGCAACTATTTTGAATGAATATTTGTATGGTTGTCTTAGAACAATACATACTCTGTGCTGAAAGAAAGATGGGTCAAGATACTTGTCAAATCGGTCTTCAAACTTCACATCTGATTTCTTCCACTTCACCTGAAGAGAAAAATTTACACTTGAAAAGCTCATTATAATATATTCAGCTATACTCACATGCAGAAACCCAAAACATATTTTAAAAATCATTTATTTCAGATGTTTTGTTCAATATGAATCAAGGTTTTGGCAAAAACGATGGACTGATGTTCTTAAAGACTGGAATCTACAGATCAGACACAGAATGGACATGAGCCACCTTGCCTCACAGATCTAATCTTGCCTATGCTTATATTTAAGAAAAAGGAAGAATCAGTCTTGCACTGCCTCAGCTCCCACAGTCTCTGTGAGACTAACCAAAGATGCAAACTTCCAGCTGCCAAATACAACAAACTCTTTTCATGATTGTAGAAGGAGCTCATAAACATACTCATACTGAGGATGCCAAAACAATCCATCAAATTACTCTATTTTTCAATTTTGTCAAACAAATAGTTCAAAGATGGTGTTTTTTACACAGTAGATACTTGTAAAACAATGAATTTTCATGAGTCACTTTTGGGCAAGAACTTTGAAAAATCCTTCCAAATTTGCCTAAGGTTTCAGAACAAAGGCTAAAGAAAGAAAGCCTGTTTAAAAATGTTCAAGAATTATGTGCTAGAAAGCAGTGGAATTTTTCCATGATTTTTTTTTGCTGACAGCACACTCCCTCTTCTCAACATTTCCATGTGCTGTGCTGTATGAAAAGAGGCTTGTGGAGAACATTACCAGTGTTCACTGAGTGATGACGACACCCTCTACTTCTGCTCCCCCAACAGCAGCTGAGATCTGTTTTGCTGCCATGCATTGAGACTGGTACTCAGTGAAATCACCTGTACCTAAATTCTCTGAGTACAGTGCCCAAGAAAAAAAGACTCAGTCTAGCAAAAGCGGGGGAAATTAGAAGATAAAAGAGCAGATTTAAAACAGATGCCAAATGGAAAGAAATGGGCATAAACTGAGATACAAGCTGGCTGAAAGGGAACTGGATAAAAGGGATCAAGCTGGACCCTAAAAGCCAGACATTAAAGTTGTAAAAGTTAGAAGCTAAAAACTGCACCTAAATCAGTAAGACCACAGGATTCTGCAATCTAGACACTTCAATTGCCAATAAATAACTCTGAAACCAGCTGTAAAAGTAGGCATTTATGGCCATACTATCACAGAGTAGCAGCATATTACTGCCATCAGTTAATCCACTAGCTGCACAGAGGACTGCTTTGGATTTGGAAGATTTAACTGTACTAATGAACTATATGGTGCTAATACAGTAGCACCAAGTATCTTTCAGAATTTTTGAAAGATTGTTTTCATTTTAATTTTTAAATGCAATTTCAGAAATTAAATACAAATCTACACTACATTTTTTTCAAAACCATGCCAAGACTAGAAAATATCAGGATTTTTAGTGATCTTGAAACAAATGCAGCTCCCTCGTGCATACCTTTTTAAAATACATGACAAGGAACTATCCTTTCCAGCAGATGTTCTCTTGTTCAGTATAGAAGAAAGTGTATAAATGTAGACTGAATACTCCTATCACTCACCACAGTTCTGAGACAGATTAAAAACCCCAATACTCAAGTATAACTCACTTTGAGGTATGATATTAATGTTCTTCAGTTCAAATTGCAGTCTTGTTCAAGCTTAGTAGCTCAAAATATTAATAGCTTTCAACATTATTTTAAGCAAATACATTTCTCATTAGAGCATCTGCCACTAAGAAATGCTGCTTAGAGCAAGTCCGCCAGCTACAATCCGTGAATTAAATCCTATGCATGCACCAGCCCAGCAATTGCCCAGTGGTGCCAAAAGAACTGGAAAGGTAAGTCTTGTGCTCTGTACACTGCAAGTATTTTAAGGGAACATCTAATGTTATTTTTGTCACTGGCAGCTACTTAGTACTGTCCACCTCAAAATTCACAGACCAAATGGAATTCACAATGTTGGTGGAATTTGAAATAGAAAATTTCAAAATTTCTACTATCAATTTTGCGGTAAAAATAGAGATTAGTGCAAAAGTAGCTCTAGAAAGCATAGATAAACAATTATCTGCACTTCAAACTATACAACTTATTCAGCAGAAGACAAATGTAATAGTAGCAAGAATATCTTCTGAAATAAAATCTTATGCTGACACCTACTGCTAACACACTGTAGAAAAGCAACACATCAAGAACTAGTTTCAGTATACAAATGTGGTGAACATGAGAAGAGAGCCACTACAGATTTAAGTAACATCAAATAAATACGGAGTAAAATTGAAAAATTTAATTTGTTATCTCAGAATCCAGTTCACATCTATAATGGAAATGTCAGAGCACCACACACTAGGAAAATAAGTACCTACTGGGGGGTCCTCTATACTTTCAGTCTCCATACCTTTTAGAATATCTTCCTTTCCCACCATAACACTTTTCTGCAGATTATAGAAGCTTCAGTTTGTTTGAAGTGTTTCCAAAACCTCATCATTTTACATTTACTCTTAATAAACCTACCAAGGTTTTTCAGTAATGAAAAAAAAATATTTGAAGGAGTGAAGACGCATCTTTCTCTAGTATAGCCTGACATATTAATAGATAGTAGTAGGTATAAAAGTATCTACTTTTGAGCTATTTCACCATGTGGAGTTTCTTATTACAGATGCATCACCAAATTACTTACTGAATATGACATCTGGATTTTTGTGTTTGGCACCAATTTCACCTTTCCTTCACTGGTCAAATTAACATCTACAATTCTATTTCCATTATAACCGACTTCAAGTTTTTTGTAAGTCCAAAGGTAGTAATCTTCTCCATTTTCATCTGCTTCTCCAACAATACCTGCACAGGAAACAAGTGTATCTATTACAGGTATGCTTTTCAAATACTCTGTGATTATTTTTTTTAAAATATGCATTACATACGTTTTGCCAGCTAAAAAAAGTCAACATAATTACAGTAAACAGAAGATCTTATGCTCTTCTTTTTAACTGTAATACCTGGATTACAACTTCAATCCATAGGTATCTGCAAGAAGCATTCTGTAATGGCATTAAAAGAAAAAAGCATGCACCTACAAACACTGCAGAAGAAATAGAAGGCACAACAACCGTTCCTCTAGTTTTATTTGGAATTCTTACCAGAGAAACAACTAGCTGAACACAGGTTTAATTTCCATGAACACAATTTAGCCCCAACACTCTGTATTTTCCCATCTCCCATCTATCCCTTCACTCATTTTTCTTCCTCAAAAAAAAAAAAATCTTACTTTCAGTCTATATTCCTCACTAGTTGACTCCCCAATACATACTTTTCCCTCTTGTTTGCACACAAGCTTCCAATGCTTGCCAAGAATTATAGGTTTTTTGAGTACTCTCTGTTAACTTTCACTGAAAAATTCAGAAAGTTATCATTTACTTGAAGATTTTGATTACCTCCAACACGCAAACCTGCTCAGATGCTCCTGGAGCATCAGAACTCTACTGAACTCAATAGTAGCCATGACTAAGTTCTTACTTTTCAATAGCTTACTACAAATTGTTTAATCAACTACAGAAAAATTCCAGAAAATGTACTATGCTGGAAAAAAAAAAAAAGTTTAGCAGTCATCAGGTTCACAGTCTACAAGCATCATCTTTAATGTCAAGAACATAGAAACATAGAATAGCCTTGGTTGGAAAAGACCTCTAAGATCATCAAGTCCAACTATTAACCCAGCACTGCCAATTCATCACTAAGTCATGTCCCCCAGCACCTCATACAAGATGGAAAGCCACAAGCACTCGAGATATATAAAGCGGGGGGGGGGGGGGGGGGGCGGGGACAGAGTTGGAAAACAAATAGGTGAAGGATATGGAACAGCAGCAGGTACATGAAGGAATGGCACATGTGCACTACCTGTGCTTTTAAATTTTCAATGCAGTATTTTTCTGTCATACTTTTTACTCATGCTCATCTGTCAGGATTGTCTTGTGTATGCCATCCACATGAAACATGTGCCAGTTTGTGCCTATGCCATACAGCCTAGCACCTGGCACATCATCTGTTCCCGCAGTAGTATCCAAACCCACTACAACACAGACCTCTAAGCTACTTAAAGGACATGCTGATTAACACCTTTGTCAGTGACATGGACAGTGGGATTGACTGCACACGCAGCAAGTTTGACAACAACACCAAGCTGTGTGGTGTAGTCAACATGCTGAAAGGGAGGGATGCCATCCAGAGAGACCTGGACAGGCTGGAGATGTGGGCCCATGCCAAGTTCATGAAGTTCAACAAGGCCAAGTGCAAGGTCCTGCACCTGGGTCAGAGCAATCCCAAGCACAAGTACAGGCTGGGTGGAGAATGGACTGAGAACAGCCCTGACGAGAGGGACTTGGAGGTGTTGGTTGATGAAGAAACTCGACATGAGCCAGCAGTGTGTGCTTGCAGCACAGAAAGCCAACCGTATCCTGAGCCACAAAGGCAGCATGGCCAGCAGGTCGAGGGAGGTGGTTCTTCCCCTCTGCTCTGGTTAGACCCCACCTGGAGAACTGCAACCAGTTCTAGGGCCCCCAACATAAGAAGGACATTGAGCTGTTGGAGCTAGTCCAGAGGAGGGACATGAAGATGATCAGAGGGCTGGAGCACCTCTACTATGAACACAGCCTGAGAGAGTTAGGATTGTTCAGCCTGAAGAAGAGAAGGCTCTGGGGAGACCTCATAGAACCTTCCAGTACCTTAAGGGGCCTACAAGAAAACTGGGGAGGGACTTTTGACAAGGACATGTAGTGATAAGGACAAGGGGCAATGGCTTTAAACTGGAAGAGAGTAGATTTAGATTAGACATTAGGAAGAAATTCTTTACCATGAGGGTGGTGAAACACTGGAACAGGTTGTGCAGGGAAGCTGTGGATGTCCCCTCCCTGGAAGCGTTCAAGGCCAGGCTGGATAAGGCCTTAAGCAACTTGGTTTACTGGGAGGTGTCCCTGCCCACGGCAGGGCGGTTGGAACGAGATGATCTTTAAGGTCCCTTCCAGCCCAAACCATTCTACGGTTCTATGGATCAATCACTACCTGAAGGAGTGAACTAACACAGCGTTCCATATACTGAGGGAGATGTCCTGAAATGAAGACAGTCAAGTCTAGTCACTCCACTGTGGGACAACAGGTCAGGAAAAAATGGAAAATGGAATAGTTTTATCTGAATGTACTTAAAAAGATGTGATTGCTGTTTTAAGGTCAAAAAAAGTGTAAACCTTTCAAAGCCCTCAAACAGGAGTTTGAAGTCATTGCCTTCAGTTATCAGCAGTTAAGAAAGTTATTTTATGCCTAGTCTTTACTGAAAACAGAGCACTCCTTACTGATATTTTGAGGGCTTCCAAAGGAGAATCTCAAATACTAATGGAAGCATAAAACATGAATTTAATCAGTCTGCCAGGAGACAGCAGGAATGCCAAAAATCCATCTGGATCCTAAGAAGCGAGTGGCTTGCTTTAATAACAGAATTAAACAGAAGTTGCCTGGAATTCTCAGCAAACATTAACATTATCTCAGTCCTTTCCTTTTGAGCTCTTCAGGGAATACTTACTTTCTTTTGGTAGCACAAAGGGACTCTAGCCATTTACATTTAGGGAACAAAATTTTGGTTTAATTCAGCTATAAGAGACAAATCAACAATGAAAAAAATAGTGGGTTGGGTGATGCAGTACATACAATACATGCTGGCTAGTAGTGTTCTCAGAAAAGGTAATCCAAATGAAGTGGAACAACATGATTTCCTACACATAATAACAGAAAAGCCATTTTGGCACAAGATATTTTTCATGCAAGCTGAGGATAACCAGTTCTGGACACTATCTTAATAAAACAAAACAAAAAACCCCTCAGTATTCAGAGTATTTCAGAGATACCATTGTAATTACTAAAGTTCTTACTCCTTTGTATTTTAAGCAATCCTAATGTTTTTCATTACAGTTACTGAAATTAACAGCTATGTGATGACACTCAATCAAGGAAAAGATATTAGTCTTCCATAGTATCTACCACCATGTTACAAGTCTATACAACACAAAGACATCAACAGGCTGAAGGAGCCACTAAATTATTATAAAAGTAAATCAAACAGCTATTGCATTAGTAATAAATGCAACAACTAGCAAAATAAAGTTTAAACATTGAAAGAGTTTTATGAAAGTTGTTACTCATCATCACATTTACATGGACCTTATATCTGACCTATCTAATTACCACTCACTTGAATATTTAAAAGAATTTAACCCTAAGAACTTGGTGTTTTTAAATCAATGATTGAGAAACAAAACAGCTTTTCACAGTTTTGTAACTCACTAGTACAAGTCTCCTACTGTTCTCTCAATGCAATAATCTTTCAACTTATTTGTATTATTTAGTTACATAAGTTCTACATACTTGTGAGATTCCTGTAATGACACTTAGTCATTAAATGACTCCATGAAACACTAGCACAGGCCTCCTGTATTTGCAATCAAGTTGTTTATGCATAATATCACTCACCCCATATCGGCAAGTCATCAATATACATCTGGTACCAATAGTGATTTTTGATAGCATACACAAATGCATCTCTTCTGCCTTTGTCCAAGTCAATTTCACAGTAAGTAGTCTGCATTACATCATCTGCAAAAAATTAAAGCACAGTTAATGATTTATTCATGAGCCGGCTCGAAGCAAAGGCAAACCAAGCAAATGGAGGAATGGACATTGCTGGAGTCTTTAACTCCTCCTGGCTATCCTCAAGTAGGTAACAAAAAAGGATATTTACAAAGGAAAGATTAAAGCAAATACAGGATTGTTTTTGTAATTCTACTCTTCCACATGCAGAAGCTTCCCACAGACTGGATAAGGAAAGGTTTCAAAGTATCCTTTTGCTACTTCACCCACACTAAATTAAGACCATTCGCTGATGGCAGCTTTACCTGGACAGACCATGAAAATTTTTACTTTAACAAGCTGTATGAAATTATTAACAAATACCTAAAACTGTGTATGATATTGTCTGCCATTTCAGCATAATCAGGCTCACTGACTAGGAATACTGTTCGTAAAAACTAAAAATTTTAAAAGTTCTTAACAATTTTCAAGAAACTACCATAAAGGAAGAAACAAAGCAATCAGGGTAAACGTAGAGAAAAAAGGCAGAAGAGAAAACCAGGAATAACGCAAAGAATGCACAAGAGGCTACATTTAGGAGTAAGAGAAAATAAATCCATCTCTTCAAGACAGAAAGCTGTTTTTCCCCATCTACAATTCTTAAGCAATGCAGTTAGCAGTCACTTTTTTCACATCCCAATTTCCTTCCCTAATGTTTCCTTTTCAAGTGAAACAAGACAAAAGGGCTCATATTTACAAGAATTCATGTAGCAACAGATTTAGAGACCAAAAAAACCCATCCGGTTCTGCAAATAGTGAAAAAGTGAAGGTAAATAATTCCAGCTCCCCCTCCCTCCTCTTTTGTCATCACTGGAATCAAGGACTCATTTCTAGTAGACCTTTCCCATTTTAAAGCCTGAATACAGCAGCCTTTGTTTGCAGTTATTAACCAAGACAAATTTGGTATTAGATTGTAACCTAATACCAAATTACTCCATTGGCTTTCAGCCTCTGGAATTAGCCACTTCCCTCCCCCCTCCCCCCCCCCACTAACTGAAATGTGCCATGTTGCATCTAATACTCTAGGATGTAAACAGTGGCTTTTGCTGCTGTTAAAAAAAAAATAATAATTTGAAGACAAATCACTGCACTGACATCTGGCCAGGCTGCAGACAGCAGCACACCATCAAAAAATTGTCTTCATCCATTTTTATGGACTTTACTCCCAGTATTTCGAACACCAAAAGACAACATGGTGATACTACAATCAACTGTGGACCAACTACATTACAAGTTACTCCAGTGCACATACACAAAACCCCAGCAGATGCATTAGAAACAACCTCATTCAATTCTTGTAAAACATAGGTGTGACTTTACATATGGTATATGATTTCACCCTCAGCCATACTACACAGTACAGTTCCTCTCAACTCCCCCTAGAACAACTAAATGAAGGCACGACAAATGAAGTCAAGTGGTCCTTTCTCCAGCAACTGAGAATGCTGAAGCTATCAGTTACAGGACAGGATTAGATGGTTAAACTGAAGTCCACTGTGTTAAATGATTAAATGAAAGCAGCCTAGAACAACAGTCAGTGGCTGAGGAAGCTGAACTCTACTTTGTTACAACTTTATCAGACCTAGAGTTTCGCATATGTTAGAAAGTTCTTACCCAAGTTATGGTTGTGTGTGTATCCAAGAGGAGCGTGAAGTTAGAGGTATGTTTTGTGGTGTGTCTATATCAGAGATGTCAAAGAGGTAACATGTGCTATATAATACAGCTTTAATAACATCAGTAGCACAGTAAATAAATTTTAAAAGAGCATGAAAGCAAGACTCATTACAAAAGCAGGTGTGCTTATGCCAGATTTCAAATTTCCTAGGAAGAGTCAGATCAATTGGGTTTTATTCAAACATATAAACCATTTAAAACCTCTGATCATCTCCTAGTACAACACTGAACATCATCCTGAATGGCTGTCATATTTTCTAGCAGTGTTGCAGAAGGAAGTCTGGGCAATGAGTTCTCACTTAGAAGTACAGTAATTTAGTAGCATTTCTACATAAGTGCAAAGTTCAAGTATGTTAAAAAATCTTTTTCCCCTTTAAACCTATCTTCTCTAATTGGTACTGTATGGCAATGCGAAAAATTAATTTTCTAATTGAAGTCGCTATGATCCCACTGTTCAAAACATTAAATAATTTACTAGGTCTCAGGTGTAATGTAGAGGATGTTAATTCAAATGCTTGAATAAAAAACTTCAACATATTACATAAAAAGCATGATTTCTCTAGGTTTAACTTGACAAGAGAATTAAGCCAACTGAAAACTTAAAGTCATATTAAAATGTGTGTGTTAATAATTCATTTCCTTCTTCACAAAGGTATTTATACAGATTTGAGACTTGTGATATAAGAACAACATTGCCCATATTTGTAACACAAGGGAAGTCCAACTATCCTGTTTGGTGACAGGTATCCTTTCACATAACACATTTTTAAATACAAGAGGAAACACCACTTCATGGATTCTTGAATGCATTGTAGATTTGCCCCACCAGTTACCACTACAAGCACTCAAGTGCAAACCTCCATTCTCAGAACACATTTCTGCAGAAACATAATATTCTATTTCAAAATTACAGGCAAGATCCACTGATTCAACTGACAATTTTACTTAGGCAGTCTACAGTACTTCAGTTACTGACAGCTGCAGCCCAAATAATTCTTCAAATATGATGAACAACATCCAGTTTCACACTTATCTGTTACTGCTGTCCAGTCAAACTATGTGGAGAAGGGAACTGTTTTCTACTGCAGAAGCTAATTTATTAGAACAATTCTAACTCCCCTTTATTCACTCCAGATGATAAAAACCTAAAAGTATAAAATCCATATCTAATTTTGTAAAGTCTTATGACATTCATTTAAAGAGGAAAAGTATCTGTAATTGTTAGTCTTGCCATAATCCCAAACACACATGAAGAAAACCATGATCACCTGTTAGCTCGGAACTTGGATCTGATTCACATATTCATGAAGAAAATCTGTACAAGTCTATCAGGTGGTCATGCCAAGATTTTGAAAGGCAGGTCCCTACAGTTAGGTATTTAAATGCAACTTCAAGTATCTAAATGATTATTGAAAGATACTTGAGTAGTTAGTAATTGTTTCAGCTGTAGATGTTAGATACTCAACTCTACTTGAAGCTGTATCTTTTACTTAAGAACATATGAATTTATTGGTGCCAAAACATAAGCTTCTATTTGTTAAGGAAAAAACAAAATAAAACAAAACTACAAATCACCAAAAACTCTTTCAATGTCATTGCAGCAACTTCTGGACTGCTGGTGCAGAGGCAGGAGGATAGATCAATCACAACAATGAGATAAAATGTATCCATTACAAAAAAATAAATTCAATTTCACTGATATAATCTAGTTACAATTATCTAAAAAAAAAAAAAAAACAAAAAAAAAACCACATCACTTCAGCCAAGAACAAGTTCTACCATTAAAGAGTCATCGAAAAACTGAGCTACCATCATATTTCAACAATCAAATTGGAAAAGAATTCTTTATACAAATGCTAAATTTTAAGGGCTGATTTATAAAATTTCAATTTTCCTACATGCATTGGATAGAATTTGTACTGGGTGTATGCCAGCTTTTAAGCCTGCAAAAAATGAATCTCAGATAGCAATCTTTCGTTACGTTTTTTTACTTCAAAAAAATCTATATATCAAGGGGATTTGGATTTCAAAAAATTTTACAAAATTTTATATTAAATAAGTACTAATAACTACTGCTACAATTAATTCATACTTGTAACTCTGAAATCTGGAAAAAACGAAGATATTTTAATACTTTTAATAGCAGATTAAATGTAGTGAAAGAGTTGACTCCCGTTCAGATTTCACTTCATGGATCCACTGCTAGAAATACAAAAGCATCTCTTAATATAGAAGCTGCTGGATGTCAGCTAACAGCGAAGAGATTATTTTCTTCATCTTTTATTCAGAGGACACAGATTGTAAAGGAAAAAACTAGAAGTGCACATGGACAGCTTCCCAGATCATGTACACGTACTTAGTCATCAACCAGCTACCATGTACCATCTGCTCTATAGAAAACATCTGACCTGCAGCCACTTTGGTTCAGTTAAATTCACTGCAGGTCCAATACAGATTAGCAATCTACATAGAGCACTAATGTGTTAATAATAATAATAAATACGTTTTTAAAAAGCAACAAAGACAGGAATTCCCCATCTGCTGGGAAATGTACTAGCACATCAGTCTCTTACAATCAAAAGCTATAAACACCTGATTCTTTTTGAAATCTCTACTCTTCCATACCCATTCAAAGCCTGTTTTGAACAATATCATGCCCAGTCTGCCTGGAAGAATATACCCCAATATAGCAACTACGTATTTGGTGTGCACTGATAAAGCAATTAGAAGTGCCAAAAGGCACCTGAAAAAAAAAGTTTAAGTGGAAGATCTACCTTAAACCCTGCAGAAATTGCAATAAATAATACTTACAATAGAGAAAATCTAAAGCTTTCTGTGTCAAAATATCAGCACAACCAGTTGTGAATCAGAATTTGAAACTCCTACCCTGAAAGCAAAATCACTTAAGGAAAACAGGTTTACCTGTTGTAAAGAACCACAGCAGACAACAGATAAACTAATCTGGCAGGGACACAATCAACACCAAAACAACCACAAGGTACCAAAACCACAGCACTCTTCCATCATTCTGAATTTGAGTTAGTCCGGGATGACTTTGGCTCCCTGCAGTTCTGAATTCCAAAAGACTTCTCTTAACTGAATAGGAATGGTATCAATTTCTATGTATTGAGGAGCTGTCCTGCATCCAGTTAAGCACTGGTGATGCAATGAAGTGTAGCCCTCTAAGGCAAAAAAAATACATATACACAGAAACCCAAATTGTATTAAATATATAAATGCTAAAATTCAATTTAAAAAAATAATAACTCTATTATTATTTGAAGCTCTGCAGCTACCAGTTACACATATCTGAAAGAACCCTGGGTTTCAAAGAACACATACAGAGAAATTATGCATTAGAAGACTCAATATTTTAAACAAGATCATAACCAGAAGGATAGAATAATCAACTTAGTGTTAAGGTAGAAATTTGAGATGCTGAACCCTTGCTACTGCTTTCCAACTGCAGAGTCTGCAAGTATTCAACATCATAGGAAAAAAATTACATCTTCAGAATTGATAATTCCAGAATACTAATTCCAGTAAATATACTTTTAAGCATTCATATGCAGAAAGCTTAGTTTCACTTTATAAAATGTAATCAGTTATTCAAAAGCATGTATCTGCTGCAAGCACGTCCCTTAAAGGGCACACATGAAAACTTCACTGTAAACTGAAAAGCCAATGGTAGCAGACAACCTTGCAGGGTGTTTCAAGGTACAATATGAAATACACTCAATTGCTAGCAGCAGCAAACTTTCAGTTCTTCTAGTTCGAAAAACATGTTTTAAGGGTTGGTGGGGTTTTTTAAGTGACTAAATGCACTTTCAATTGCTTACCTTTAAATTTGATGTCAAGACCACTAAATTCCAATTCAACTCCTTGAAGTGCTTCTCCTAGGGTTTCATGGTAATGGCTGATGCTTTTTTTGGATCCCACGCAGAAAGGAAGAGAGAAGTATTTGTATGTTTCTTGGCGATTGTGGTAGGGTCCTACTGTATTCATCCATAAAACAACTTCCTCTTTATCTTGGTACTGAAAGATAAAGTTACCAAGTTATACAAGAAGCCCAGCAGAATAAAAATATTCAAGAAACTTTTTCATTCATATTAACTAGTAAGCCAAGATCGTTCAATCACAGGCAACCGTTACATTTAAAGACAGTGAGCATTTTTGTCTTTTGGGTGGCAAGGATTCTAGGACAAGATTTTCAGCCTGCTTTCCTACAAACAAACAAACAAACAAAAAAAAGCAGCTTAGTTGATCATATAGTTTCTTAGAGCCTAGCACCGAAGTATCAGAAGAGTGGGATTCGCACAAATTTAATAGAGAAGCAGAAGACGCAGAGAGCAGAACTGGAGAAAAGCAGAAGCCTCAAAAATAAATAAGCTTTTACAAGTTTTGTGGAAACACACATCAGTTAAAAGCAAAACTCTACTTATCTCCACTGAGAGAAAGGAAATATCAGACCAATGTCTTGTTAAACAAGATCTTAGCAAATAAATCAGGCATCTACCTGTGGTGACAGGTATACTGTATTTTCCTAAAATGCAACTCCTTTTCATTTTTGTAACGGTGTAAATTACATTCAAAATTCCCAGAAGAGCACAACGCCTCACAGGAAGCACTAAAATTAAACTGTGACGTACTCACAGTAACCAAGTGACAAAAAAGTCAGACAGAAGGACTGTATTTTGATGCATTTCCAACATTCTCACAGTGAAAAAACAGAACAGCAAGGAGTCAGGTAGCTGCCATGACATTCTTTCTGGGAACATCCACCCTTCACTTTCCACAGCTACTGTTAGCCAGGAAAACTTATTCCTTGGTTAGGAGCCAGCAATTTTTTTCAAGCCTTAGAACTTCTTAACAATTCAAAAATCCTTAAAGCCATTCATCTATCAGTACTCAAATACTGCATGAATCCAGGAGAACTAAGTGATTTGAAATCATTACTTGCACTGTATCTGAATGCTTCTGGATGAGGTATTAGGTTTGCTGGTTACTACAAAGCTTCTCACCAACACAACTTTCTCACCTACTATAATTTCAACAGATTAGGAGGGACAGTGATCTCACTTTTAAGGCAAAAAAAACCCCACTACTTATAACTGTACATACCTGCAAGCACAATCACCATATATATCCTGATTTTTTTAAAGTACAGAAGAATAAAGTACTATTTTAAGATCAATACATAAACACAGAACACATTGGAGAGGAAAAGAAAGTCAAATGTTAATTAGCCATAACTATTTCATAGTGCATAGCTGAAATATTGAACACAGCTCTGCATCTCCCTTTTTCACAAATGAACAAAGGTTCGTCAACTCCATTCATTCCGAATAACCACAGTCACACCAACAGGTTAACTCAGAAATAATTAGCTACATGTGGAATGCAATAAATTCTTCAGATGAAGTGTTTAAAAGCTAACTCAAGGATTTAAACAAACATGCTTTGGGAAATAACCTAATCCCTTTATACTGACACATCTCAATTACAAGCCTCACCTTTTTTGTTTACAAAAATGCACAAGGGTCATTCCAGCCTCTTATGTGAGTAATTTCGAACAAGAAACTCCTAAGTATCTTACTAATTTCATTCTGAACTGCAGCAGAGACCAGTTATCAGTTTCACAAACCTGCCCATTTGCACAGCACACACTTTGAAACATTTCTGACAGGTAAAGAATGCCAAGGAAGGAGCAAAGAAAGAGTAAACAACACAGCAAGAGAAAGCAGATATTCCTCCTCTCTGCCAGCAACCAGAAAGGTTACACCAGTGCAGCACAGCTGTCCAACTTCAAAGAAAGTTGGGAAAGAAGGGAGAAAGAAAGAAAAATCACAGTTCCAGCAGCCTCAGCAGCAGCAGACAGTGGAATCTGCAGTACGATACTGCCTCTAGCTCTTGCCAATGCAGCAAGGGACAAGTTCATGAATGTATCTTTTTAGTCTGTTATGCCTAGCACGTCTTCTGTTTCTTCCTTCAACAGCTGCAGAACATATTTTCAGCCCTTTCTGAAAACGGTCTTAACTTGTCAAGAGCTCACTTTAGCACTACTTCTTGTAATGCAACAGCGTACATGTGAGCCGAGCTATGTCTCTGTTCAACCTTCAGTAATAGAATATGACAACATCCTTAGGTCTGTGAATTCATCTTTGACAGTACCTGACTTAAGAAAGCACTGACCAGCGCTTTACTTAGCTTCTTGTTTCTGACCTGCTTCATACTGAGTTTGGGATTTTGGGAACTACAGCAGATCACCTTGAAGTGACAGAAAACAACTTAAGAATGTATTATTAAAAATCTTGCTACATTTTCTGATCTAATAATGTATCTTAATTACAACATCTATAATAACAAATTTGGTCTTTGCTTGTCTCTTGTCCCCATGATGCTTAGTTCTCCTCTAGGGCCTGCAAGTTTTTCCAACAATGACTCCAAGATGCCAGCAGTCTGCTCTGGAAAGAAAAGGAACCAAATCAAACATAAGCAAATAATTCAGTCTACATTTATTACTTCCTCCTTTTTCACAACCAGCACAGAACAGCACAAGTGGAATCTGTTCAGAACTGCTACATAAATGAACACGGCACCTCAGCCACCCCAGGCTACACCTCACTCACAATCAGCAGATCCCTCGTCACAGCAATTTGCAGTCCATCAGGTGCTCCCCATGTCCTCCAAAAATTAAGAGGACCATAGTAAGAAATTCAGCTTAAGCACCTTCAGCCTGAATCTGGGGGTGGTGGTGCTGTCCAGTAGAAATGCAAACAGATATTCTTCTCCCTACATTTGTTGGGTTTTGTTCATTCTCAGTTATAAAGATGAGCTTTCACATTTAAGTATGTTTCCCTGTCATGACATATCTCATCCTTATAGTCTTATCCTAGTGAAAGGGTAATTTGGTGATAAGAACTCACTACCATCAAAGAGTTCAAGTTTGTGGTGGTTTGGGTTTTCTGTATGGTTTGTTTTTTTTTTCCTTTTAATTACTGCCTTCAACATATCAAAGCACCTACAGTAAGTGTGTGTCAACACACTTACAGAAAAACAATTCTTATTTAGGAAAGACAAAGAACTAGAGTATCTTGTAGGACTGTTCTGTCACCTCTATATGATGACTTCCAGGTTCAGAGAAGGCTACCATACAACATACTTCCAGCAAAACTGCCACACTATAAGATAACATAAAATAAGTTGCTTTTAAAGAAAGCCCTGGTTCCAAGGGAGCCACAGCACTCAGGTACGTTTTATCAGTCAGATTTTGGTCAGCCCATTCATTGTCAGTCTTGCAGTAGTTTCAACTACTGTCACGTTCTCTTATATCTTCTTTCAGCACATGTGGAGTCTCCTGTAAACTTCAGAGAATTTGGAGACACAGAAAACAGGAAGAAAATTTCAGCTCCACAGCACCACATTTCATTCCTGGCAGAAAGCACATATTGAAGAAACTATTCTAATTTCATCAAGAACTGATCAGCCTTAGACACACTGGACAAAAAATAAAAATTTCTTGCTCTCATTCCACATATGATAAGGGTCCTGATTCTCTGACCTATCAGTGCTATAGGACTTCTAGAAAGGAAACATACTCCTATTACAGCTGTACCTAAACTACTGAGGCTTGCAACATGAGCAAGTAGTACTGAAATAATATGTCAAAAAGTAAAATAATTTGAAGTAAAATTAATGATCTGCAGAGCAGACTCCAGATAATTTGAGTGACACAAATCTAATATCTAGAGTTACATTTATGCATCAATGCAATTTTATCTTCATCCCTTATGAAAACAAGTGCCAAACGTCTTCCTAACATGAAGCACTTATTTTGCTGTACTGAAGTACTGCTATTTCAGAAATTCTTTTTTGTTCTTGACCTGTTTGCACAGAATTAGATGGTGGAAAGGCAGCTTTTCACATGCCAGGAGATGGACACCAGGGTCCTATTAAGAACATAGTGACTGACAAGGCAAAAAAAGTCAACAAGATACTGCAATTTCTACCCTGGTACATCCCAGCAAGCTCTTCTGGTTTTGGTTCATACGAAGGGACAATATACTGCATATAGCTCAGAGATCCTAATTAAATTCACAGACACAAGCATTTAACAACTTGGTGCCAGAATTCAGAGTTCACTACTTCCAAATATGAGAGAAGACTACAAAACACAATTTTAAATACCTTTAACTTACTGTAATTTATGGAAAACATACTCATTCTGGAAGCATAGCAAGTTTGGCTTTGCATCTTTTTCTGTACTAAGCTTAATATCTGATCAGTAATTTCAGTAACTATATAGAGTATATAATGATCTATTTCAACTGTGCAAAACCACAGGGGCAGCCTGAACAAGTCTCAGCATCCACACAAGTTACCTGCCATATGCTGGTACAATCTGATTAATGGGAGGTAACACTACAGAAACTTTCTTCTGTAATTGCCACCCAGGTGGTGGAGGACCAATGTGCACCTCAAGTGTAACCACATATCAGCTACAACCCCTATCACAGCTGGGGACATCTGTTCCACAGCAGCACAGTGTGGTTACACTGCCTGTTCAGAGCACCAGGCTAAAGAGCTGTTGCGCACGTGCAAGCTAAAATCACGTCAAACCTACCCATACCAGCAACAAGGCAACACCACCATCCTAGTCCCCCACAGAATATTAAACTGTCATGAAGCTTGTGCAGTTTGACCTGGTCACGTATGGACTTCTTCCATGACAACACAACTCAGGTGTGTGTGCCACTTTGAGGCTTAGTACAAAGACAATTTCCATAAATCTGTATGGTTTAAAAACTGCACAAGAATAGTAACACAGATTGCCTTCAGCACAGTACACACATCTTTCTTTCCTGTTACCTAATAGGGCACTCGTGATATGGAAAGCAACTTCACATTCTCTTTGCACAACTGTAGAAATTAGCATGGTAGCCCTCAAAATAAACTATTTATTCTATAAAATAATTAAGGCTAGATTAAGTGAGTATATGAAAGGCTGTAGAAAAGGATACAAGACTGGCAGGCTGTTGACATTCTTTTTTTAAGCCATGAAAACACTTTGCAAAAAATGATGGAGGCACAGAGAGGATTACAACTATCAAATTTTATATGATGATTCAGCAAAATAAACTCAAAGCAAGATAGCTTTCTTCAGAAAGTATGCAATTTAATTCCTTTTCTCAAGTTGGAGTGAGGCTTTCGACAATGCAGTTCCTTGAAGACCAGCACATCTTTCATGGGAAAGAGGACCGACATTACCTGTTACTGGCAGATCAGAGGTGCAGAAGCAGGACAGGAAACGAGAGGCAGCGAGACCCAACGGGCGAGTAATATGCCAGGCTTCCAGACCCCAGTATCTTACACATATTCCACCTATCAAGCACTCAATGTTTGCAGCTCACATTCATAGTCTATTAAACTGTGGATTTCAGCCTCATGCTCTCCTTCAGATAAAGCAGGTTATTTCTAGTAACATCTCTTCATTTCTCTCCAAATTTTAGGCCTCACCAAAACATGGCTAGAACTGTACGGGCAGCACAGCCTGAACTACTGTACAAGCAGTCCTGTTACTGTTACACTTCCAAGATGCACAAGGTTCCTCAGGCACACCATGTCCTGCTTCTGTGACGTTTATTTCACCTCTTCAAAATGGAACCATGAGAACTTCAAAAAGGAATCAAGCTGCTCATCTGCACGTAACTTCATATGCAAAGAGGTATTTTACATGCACTGAAATGCTTTCTACAGTGTTTTTCTAACTGACAATTTACAGATACCATACTAATTTCATAATTTTATGTATTAATTTTTAAACGTGCTTTACAGGTTCTGGGCTTTAACATACTTCATCAGGTGAAAAGTCTAACAAAAATGCTTTCCTCAATCATTAGGAATTTTGCTACGCAGTATAGGCTGGGTTTTGTTTGTTTTTCAATGTTTGTCATGTATTTCTGTGCTTACAGAGCACTGATAGTTAAATTGAATTAATATAAAAATTAAAATGCTGCCTACTCCCTAGACCATTCCCTCACAACAACAAAAAACGGGGTATTTCAGAATATTTTCACAGTTTGTCTATTTTACCATCAGCTCCAACAAGGCTAGCAATCGAAGGTGTGAAAGCAAAGGCCAGGCAGGAGCCCACCAACCCTGCTTCTGCAGGATCAGCATATAATATGGTAAGGCCACCAATATCTCATCTATACTATCACTTCCACAAGTAAAACGCCAACTGTGCAAAAATGGTGCAATTATCAGAATATAGGCAAAAAGCAGGCACATGACTCTGCTGATTTTGGCTGGGATAAAGTTAATTTTCTTCATAGTCGCTAGTATGAAGCTATGTTTCATAAATTAACTCTATCCCAGCCAAAACCAGCATAATGACGCACTCTGAAGCATGAAAATGAGTTAAAGAATCAGCAGACAAGTTTTCAGTTAGTTTCTCATAAATTGTTCTGTTGTGGTCTGAAGTTACGCTGCACCACTGCCTTTTGATAACTGCAATTTTAGATGCTGCGTCAAATCCCAATTTTTCTTCGCTCACTCTTGATTTAAAATACCCAAGTCTTTGTCTTATAATTGTATTTATACTACTCTTCTACTAAAGAAACACAGACTAACTCAAATTTAAGATAAAGCATTTAGCTGTTGATCCAATGAAGCTATCACCAGAAACACTAGTGCCTATAGCCCTAAAGCTTCATGTGGAGTCCTCTCACAATTACATTTTATAATATTTGCTTATGCAGTCCTACAGTTATAAAATAATGGACACATATAAAACATCAACAGCTAATTCATCTTAATACAGAAATACATATTATAGCACACGTGTTCTATTTTATAAATATTATGTATTATAAATAACATATGATGTATAATACATAATATTGTAAATGTATAATATTTATAAATGTTACGTATTACAGCAGCAGTAAAGGAATTAAAATTAACCTGCTAACACAGGTCAGAAGTACAGACTTAAGTCAGTAGTCCTAAATGTTCAGCATGCTCAGTACAGAGTAGGTCCTGTACACCAGTTAAAAGTAAACTGTGGCAAAACGTAACAACACACCTTCGCCAAGATACAGCCAAGTGCTTGGGCACGAGAAGTTGCACACTAAAGAAATAATAAGTAAACGGCAATGCATAATGGTGTGTATTCCTAACAACAAGACTCAAGTCTTAAAGTCAGTGAAAATTTACATTTTGAAGTTATCAAGTCCTGAATCAGTATAATACAATTTCCTCTTCACTTTTTCAAAAGCAAGCAGAGCCTCCAAAATGTGATAAAGCAGTTTGGTTATAGAAAGATTAATCTTTCAACTGAAATCATATTTAAAACTGAAATTCATTAAGGTGCAGTATATAAGGAACACTTCCTTCAAGTTCTTAATCTCACAACCAGTGTACTGCTAACAAAACACTGTTCGTGTTTCATTCATGCTATTAATGCTTCCACTCCAATCTCCTGCATAATATTAAAGTATCAAAATATCTAAGCAAAGAGACAGCCTTCCAAAAAAAGATACCTGTCTTCCTACATCAACTATTCCTAACCTATCACATGATGTTACTAAACCGGACACCGTGTGAATGAGAACACTAAACTAAGAGACAGAGTTATAATCTTGAAGAGCTGAGAAATTTAGATGAAAAAAATGAACAAGCCTTCAAAAGGAATTTGTGATTTCTATTGGTAATTGTTTAGGTAATCATTCAGACCTAAAACCCATCAGAATTCATAAGAGATCAAAAATAAGTAAGTTCAGTAACAGCTTTATGAAAGCCTTTTACCACCAGAAGACTACTAATATTAAATGGGTAATTAGGAATCCCTCAAGGCAAACAGCCTTTAAAACAAACACATAGGTATGCTGAAAACCATCTCGCCTCAGCAGAAACCTAACCCTAAAACACAAGTTCAGCAACAAAACTGGACCTAAGGTAGTTCAAAGAGTATGTCCTCCTTGAAAGTACTCCATATTAGCTTAAATTTTCTGTCATTAACTGCAGCACTGATAAATCCCATTAGCTTTTAAAGAATGACAATCCTAAACTGTTTTCAAGTCTCATAAGTGGATGGAATTAGGCAAATAATTAACTATTGCTTATACAAAAACTCTTAATGCTACTTATTGTTTTATTAAGAACACTAATTAAGCTTACCATACCACACCTAGAGAAAGCTATGCTAAGGAACTGAGCAAGTCAGGCTGCTCCAGAGTACAACAGATATGACAGACGCTGTGTTTAAACACCGTCACACACGAACCCACTCTGCTTGCGAGGAAATGGTGTTCAGCAAAGTCTCGTTCCAATATCCCACCTGAGCTCACCGCACACACTTCCACCCTCCCACACCAAAAGCCGTGGGAAACATCACCGATGTGACACTAGAAACTGGTGAATCACTGGGTCTTACTTCCTAGAAATTCTTTTTGGGCGATATTACAAGCACTTTAGACAAACTGCGCTAGCACCAGCAGATGAGCAGGATTTCACGCATTCATTTTCCTTAGGGGTCCATGCAGCGTTCCGAGCCCGAGATCCCCCCGTCCTGCCCCGACTCACGCACACCCCGCGCAGCAGCGAGCTGTCCCACCGGGCTGTCACCGCGGGACCCCGCTGGGGCTCGGGCTGGTGTTCTGAAGCAATGCAAACATTGTCCCGGAAGCGCTGGCTGTTCCGTACAGCCCAAGCCAAACAGCGCTCTTTACACACAGCCCGCATACCTGCCCGCCCTTTATCTGCTCCAGGAAAAGGTGGCACACGCAGCTCAGCGCTCCGGCACCGGCCGCCCGCTGCCACGCTAGCGGCTCACACACGGATGTCCGAACCGGATCAGAGCTCCGGCGGCCCTGCCCTCAGCACCCGACCGCCCCACTCACACCGAGTTAGAGAGGACAGGGCCCGATCCCGCATCGACTCGGCCCACGCGGTCAAAATAACCCAAGCAGCGGAGAAGGGAGCCCCGCGGGGAGAGGGCCGCTGCCCGCCGCACTCGCGCCCCCCAGGCCGCGGCTCGCCGCTCCCCACTCCGCCCCACCCGCTGAGCCGCGCTCGCCGGGCTGCCGCTGACTCCCCTCGGAGGCAACAGGGTCCGCGGGGCGGGGTGGGGTAGGGGAGGTGAAGCCAGGGCTGCGGCCCGAGCGCCGCGGCGCCCCCAGGGGAGGCCGGGACCCGCCTCACCGTGTGCTCGTGCTCGTCGGCGCGGGCGCGCAGCGGCAGGCACAGGAGGAGGAGGAGGAGCAGCGCGGCGGCCGCGCAGAGCTGAAGCCCGGGCGCCACCATCTCGGGCCTCGGCGTCCCCGCGCACGCAGCAGGCCCCGCCGCGGAGCCGGCCCGCGCCCCGCCGCCAACGCCGACCTGCGACGCCACTTCCGCTCCGCCCAGCCACGTCATCCCGCCGCACGCCGGAAGCGCGGCGCTACGGCAGCCGCCGGGAGCCAAACCGAGCGGCGGAGCGGTCCGCGGGACTCGGCCGCCGCCCCCGCGGCGGGAGGCGGAACAGGGGCTGCGGTAACAACGGGAGTGCAGTGAGGAGCCAGAGTGCCCGGACCCCATCGGCGGCAGGGACACCGCGGCCTTCGGCCTGAACGTGTTGAAGTTCAGTAACTTTTTAATTGAGGGAATTATTTTATAATTGATAAAGTCGTAACACATTGATCAATGAAGTAATCTAAAATTATTGAAGAACAGCGTGACAGCTTTTAAAACTGAACAAACACAGAAACAATTTTCAAAGGCATAATATTTAAAAAAAAAAATAAAACTAGGGGCTACACCACCTTTTTAATTATTGCAGAAGCCAGCAAGTAAATACAGGCAGTGCAAGCCAGGGGGTGAAGAGAGGAGCTGCTCTGTGCTGCTGCACACCATCCATGCTTTGTAGGAATGAGAAAATAAATCACCACTGGCCTCCTTACCTACACTAAAAGTTTTGCCCCTTCTGCATTTACACATTCAGTCCACCTTCCCTGAACATATTTTAGCAAGCTACGTTAGTATGAAGCTTTTCCCACATAGTACCTTCACAAGCTCCTGCCCCTTGCAGTAGAAGCAAGGTTACTGTAGAGAGATACTTGGCAAAACCCATTCAAAAACCCTGTTTATATTTAAAACAAACACACAAAAAAACCCCCACCCCCAAAATAATCCATCAAAAACCAGCCAGCCAACCAACCAAACCAAAAAGCCTAGACAGCTTTGATAACACATTTCTTTCTAGTCATTGCATCTCAGTCCAAAACAGAGTGGCATACCCTTGGGAGACAGAGAGAAGAGGCTTCAGCATCATCAGTTTATTCAGTACTTGAGTCTCAGTCAACAAGGCCAGCCAGAGCCAGATGCTGCAGCGGGTTCTGTGAGGCAGGCTGTACAAACACTTTCCCTGGGCCAGCCAGCTGCCCCCTGAGCTTGGTAGATTGGCTGATGCCCGTAGAGGTGGCCAGGCCATTTACATATTACAAGCAATTTTATTATCTGTTTAGTCCTTAAGCTCTAATGTTTGACGGAAACACTTCGTTCCCACTCTTCCCCTCCAATCATATCCTTGAGTAACCAACAGTCTGGTTGCATGCCGTTTTCTTCTCCAGTCTCTTCTGAGCTTCAGTTTCTGTGCACTTCTCATCTTGGGTGGAAGCAATACACACCACATGCTCACCAGCACAACTGGAGTCTACACATCCAAGGACTCCATAAGCTGAGATATAACAGGATTAAAGCACCTAAATGAAACCAAACCAGTGTGGAATACACATTTTGGCAGCTCAGAAGGTGCATCTCTCCTGGCCTGCAAGAGACAAAGTCATGCCTGCAACCCAGTTGTTTACCTGCAGTGAAGCCATGCTAGTGCTGTTCCTTTTCCCCCTGATGACAGTTTGACAGGGTGACAGTTTTGCTGTGATTGCTGATCAGCAAGATCCCTAACTAATCCAGGAGAAGTTACAAAGAGAAAGTGAATAGGGAATGACCGAGACTACAGCTGCATCTTTGATTTCCCCCCATCACACAGTGCAGAAGGGGCCTGAACAGACTGCATTTATAACATTTCTCAGCCCCACCTGACCTCTCCCTCCAGAGGTTTTGTACAATAGGTCAGGTCAGTCTACAGAAGTATCCAAGCTGCAAACAGGAGAGGAACTGAAAGGCTACTTACAAGCTACTTTTCAGCAATTCAGATATAAACCATCTCACTGCAGTACTAGCAATAAAAATCCAGTTCACAGCCATGTTTGTGCCCTGGCAAATGTTCAGATACAGTTCAGATAAAGCCCTCCCAAAGAAGACATCTGGCTATCACATGCACGGGGTGCAGAATTAAAAATGAGCTGGGGAAGATGAATCCCTGGGCTGCTTCAGTCCAACAGCTTTGAAAGGAAATCTTCTGCATCATACACTTTCATACTTTGCTCTTCCCTTCCTGCCTTGATACAGTTTTCCCCACATCCTACATTTCGATCTTATGTTGTGCCTGGCAGATGTGGAAGCAGATAAATTCCTCTTATCACATCACAGCTCCAAGCTCTGGAGCACAGGTGCAGCCAGCACTAAGGAGATGGGGAACTTTTGAGCAAAACCAGGGAGCTGTGTGCAAACTAAAGCACGTGTGACAGCTGAAGACAATCAAGCTGTTGAAATTCCTCTTTTGTTTCTTTGATCCCCATTTCCTTCACTTAGACATGCTACCATTTTCCTCATTTCAGCACTAAAACCCCCTTCCCTGCTTCCCATTTAACCGAATAGTGCTAGGAACCCCAACAAACCACCTCAATTCCATCATTCAAGTCCCTTGAGATAAGGAATCAAAATTAATTTCTGCTTTACATGCTTTCTACATTTGGAACAGAGAGCCAAACCTAGAAGCTCTCCTTAAGTTTGTAAGCCTGCAGGCAGAAAAACAGCTGGAGACAGCTGTTGCACATTCAAATCACTAGAAATGAGTAAAGCAAGCAGAGTCCAGACCCCAGGCTGCACATTTCCACTGCAGTAGGCAAGCTACATAGAGAGCTGGTATTTGTGAGATGTGTGCATTTATAATTGGAGACTTGCTACACTATTCCAGAGCATGAAGTGAAACACCTTCACACTGCTTCTACAATGAACATATGTAAGAGATACAGAACACCACGAATTCCTTCCTCTAATTCAAGAGGTCAATCATGTGATTTCAAGTAACAACATACCCACCCCCTCCCCAAAAAAGGTTTAAGTACAGTTGTTTTCCAATACAGCAGGCCCCTTACCAGCTGCCTTAGGAATTTTCATGATAAATGCAGCACACACAACACCTTGTTAATGTCTGTCCTCTTCAGGGAGGAAGGGGAAAGGGAAAGGCATTTTCAAGGCTGTATGCAAAATACATACTTGAATAAAGACAACTTCTCATCCTACCACGGTTTAATGATTGCTGGAGGGAGATTCTACACCTTCTGAAAGGTCGTCTGCACCCAAAATGTTACACCAAACAGCAGTACTGCTGCAATGAGTGTTCTTCAAAGTCTTCAAACAACTTTACTTTTTTAAGCATGTTATCCAGTCAGTCTCTTGTAGGTTGTGTCCAGGGTTTTGGTAACAATGCTTATCAGGATTTAGTTTCTAAAAGGATGTCTTCTTTCTTGGTCAAAGGGAAACTTCATGTTGGTGCAGGGCTGCCAAGACACACATCAGCATTCTCCTTCCAAACCCTGACATTTTTTCTTGAAGTTCCAAAGCATCAAAATTCTTCCAAGCAAAAAAGTTATAGAAGGCCAAGAAGTCTCAGTGAAAATCATGGGAAAAGTCACCAGAGCTTTAAGGAGGAGGAAGGGGAAGAGAATATTTGGCTCCCTCTTATAAATAATTTAAGACAACCCAAGAATATCTGTACAAACACATACAAACAGAAACATCTCATACTCCACAGATGTTGAGAGATTCAGCGACCTCTTGGGGGCACAGGTGGAGGATAAAAACCTTCACAGCTTACAGGCCTATAAAAGATAATACAAATGTATTAAAAAATAGTAAAGAACAGTGTTCTGGAACAACACATTGCATGCAATAACACTGTATCTAAGAATACTGTAGAAGCAGTAGTCATACAAGAAGGAAAACAGCCTATCAGTGATTCAGCAAAAAAGCAGATGCCAAGGTGCCAGAGCCCTGTTCCTATCCAAGTTATTTCTTCTGCTCTTCAGCTGCAGTAATTCTACTATTACTGGAAAGAGATGCTATAGTACTTGGAGTAAAAATATAGTAGCTTTCTTCTGAAAATTCGATGAAGAGCAAGAGGAAGAGAACAAGAGATTCAAATCTTTTTTTCAAACTAACTACAGATAAATTGCAGCTATATTCTTGCCAGAGCCAAGCCAACACACAGAACTTTCTGCACCCACACATTAGTAATTACTTGTTTTAACAGTTGGAGAATTATATTAGCATCCATACTTAGATAAGCCTCTGGAGCCTGAACTTCATAGACTTGCACTGGTTGGACTAAAGGAATGTTTGTAAGTTACTTAAGGTTGTGGTGGTCCAATCAAATCAAGGCAAAACCCCTCAACACCTTTTATAGAATCAGTGCAGTTCTTACTTTGAGGCCAATCATACATGTCAACAAGCGTGCTTTGGAGAGATGTGAAATTTGTAAAAAGGAAAAAAAGTCCAAGGGAATGCCAAGAGGGAATTCCCTCTGTACTACACTGTACATTCCAAGAGGATCTTCTCAGGAGGATCAGTTACTAAATCTCTGCCAGAGGCAGGATGCTACTACACCTCGGTCAGTCTTATTACGGCAAGTGTTTTGTGCTTCAATACTGCTGCCCCTTGCAGTGTGTGAACTGCAGTCACAGTACTGCAATAGGTATTGTTACCAACTAGGAAACCAATTCCACCAAACATTAGAGATAAGAAACAAGGATTTGACAAGTACTAACAATGCATGTTTATAGATAATAGTCAAAGACACACTTCCTGCCTTGCTTTCTGCCCAAGGCTTCTGTATTGATTCTCTGAAAGCTCATGTTTGAGCTGCATTTAGCTTTACCTGCTTGCACCTCGAGGAGGCACTCTGGGAGGCCTTTCTGGGAAAGGCAGCCTCTCTGCTTGGTGGGCAACTGGGCTGCGGCTCCTAGTTGTTTCTGGGACTTCATTGTCCTACAAAATGAAGAAAAGAGGTTACAGACCAGCAGAATTTGGTTCTTAATAGCTTTGCAACAGAAGTGGCTACATTTTGCCATTTCTGCAAGTGCAATGCCATCCCTGAGCCCCTTTTCTTTTGCATGAAAACAAAGCCATGTACTTAAGAACAGTGGACCAGTACATAGCAGAGGTGAGAGAGCTTACCTCACTGTCACCTTCCATCCCACTGCTGACACTCAATATGCTCCGAGTGCTGGAGCGGTTACTTGCACTACCTGGAGTGAGTAAGCAAGAGAAAACAAACCAATTATTAAATCCTGGTGATTCAACTGCAAATCACTCAAGACTCCTTCTAACCTCATGCTTACCTCTTGCTCACATAATTTACTGCTTGTTTACATTAATTTATTTCCACTGTTATTCAAACAATGGCATTTCATACAACACAGACCACAGGGCCAATCCATTCAGTTTTGCTTTCTTCCTAGCAGGTTTCCACCCTATCTCAGTCCAGGCTTCTGGTTAAATACTCACAATCAAAATCTAACTGAAAGGATCCAGTGCCAATATCAGCTGGCAAGTCAGGTAAATATTTTCACAAGTGTTACACACCCAACATTTATGTATATTTAAATTACCAGTCCCTGTGTCCTTAACAACTGCGTGAAGATAGATGTCTCTGAGCACTGTCAGACATTCATTCCTGGAATAAGTGACTTGTGAAGAGGTTATTGTTCCCAATAGCTGTTCAACACCTCCTCTGACAACAATCCTTACTCATCACAGGAATGTTTCCTGGTCTGTTTCAGAGCTAAAAATGACAAGTTTGAACAAACAAGCTTCAACAACCATTTATGCAAACCCATTTAACTTGCATGGACTCAAGAGTAGGGAATGTTTTCGCAATCACTCATGTCGTCTCTGAAGGCAACAGCAACTCACAAACATAACCTACACTATGTCTGGTTTCAGTCATCAATACATAATGTTCTATAAGGCTGTGCAATACTGGGACACTAACGTTCAGAAACCTATAGATTGAAACAGAGGCTAGAGAGGTTTTCTCATAAGATACAGTCCCTCCCTAGCCTTGGTGAGGTAACTCTCATCATCAGCTGGCACAAACAGCAGCACTTAAGAGTGCTAAATACTGTGTTAGGGTCAGTTCTTACAATCATGCCATGGGAAAGAGAGCCAAGCTGCACACAATGAACTCTGCAGGCTCGTTAACATTTCTCTCACAACTGCTTATATGCAAGTTACTGGCTCAGTCAGCTGCCTCTGGCACCTGCTCTGGATGTGTGCCAGCTATATCTTGCCAAGAGCCACAAAGGTATAACCTCACTGGCACTCAGTTTTCCTTTCAGAGGACTAAAATGATCTTAATGATTTCTGCAAGGATTGCTCAGTCTGCAGTAACAGTGAGAATGTAGGGATTTAATTTGCACAAATTAAACCTAATAAAAACAAAAGATGATAAAAATGTGCAGATTGTCCAAGTCACTCAAGAGGTCTCACTGTTACCAATGAAAAATGCTGTCCCTTATCTACAATGGCATTATCTACAACTCATTCCCAGCCTGCAATATAACCATGCCCTTCAGAACAGAAGAGCACACTGCCTGCTGAGAGTCACAGCAAGGGAGTATCCTTTTCTTCTAAGGGAGCAGCTGCGATCTACTTTTAAGAACTGAAGACAGGGATATGCCTTCCCTGAGAAGGCTCAAGGGAATCTTTCACTCAGCATTCAGGTTCTCCTCCCGCAGAGATGCAGACACAGGATGCCCAAACCACTTGGTGTACCTGGAGTTGCTTTTACAGTTTTGATAACAGCGAGCCTGAGGCATGCAGTGTTTGGGATGGCAGTGTCACTACTGGCATTCAGGAACAGAAGTCATGACTGCAGAACTGACTCCAGAATCAGGCTGGGGAAGTGTTTTCCATCTACCCTTCCTGTAGAGAGCATGACACTCAGGATTTGCTTACTTGTTGTGCTGGATGTGCTTTCTGTTTTCCAGTCTCCTCGCTTTAACTCCTTTTTTGGTGGGAAAACATTTTTCCTGGGGGTGTATTCATATATTCCACATTCTGGTTTCCCCAAAGTATTATGAGAATGTCGAATGGGTACTGTAATTTCCAAATCTGGAAGGGAAAATGAACAGCTCAGAAGGGTCTATGCAAGTATAGCCACTAAGAGACAGCTTTGCACCCAAGAACAAAGTTAAACACAGTCACATAAGGGCAATTATAACTGTACATGAAGGAGTCAAGGTTAACTCCACAGAAGTGGGCATCCTTTCCTCAGTCTGCGAAACTGAGGAGTAAAGCAACTTCCCTACGTTTTAGCCAACAGGCACATGGATGTAAATATTAAAATATCACATAACTGCAATACACATGGAGACATTTCTGCCTGAAGAGCCTATTCATAGTTAGCTGCTTCATTACCAGAGAACGTCAGAATTTGAGACTTACCTGCACTTTTGTCTCTTTTTTGCTTCTCCATTTGCCTCCTGGTTATGCTGTCTCGTAGCCGCTTCAGATTTTCCTAAAGATATCACAAGATATTCTTTTCAGGGTTTTGGATAAAGGAGGATGAGCAGCTTTCTGACAGTACCAATATTATATTTCAGCTAACTTTGCAACCAAGCTGTAACAAAGCCTGCTAGACCTGGCTGAAGTCCAAACCATGCCAACAGGTTTTAATCTATTCCCTTCAGAAATCCATGTGTGCCTTTCAGAAGCAGTTTTTTCAGATGTTCATTGTGTATGTTAAGGTCAAGTTCACAGACTCGCTGGCAGCTGCAGATAAGCAACTCCCTCTATTTTCTGCTTCCACTGTGACACTGGCACAGAAACAAGACCCATGATCAAGTAACTGCACAGTCCTTTCTGTACTAATGAACAGATAATTCTGACTGCAGGGACAGAGGAGACTGCCATGCATCTCAGAGTGAGAGAGACAATTCAGAAAGAATTCAGGATGTCCCCACTGAAGCAAGAGGGGACACCTGGAAATGTAACTAGAAGCCAAGTCTCTCCACCATTGTGTGGCAGCATACTGCACCTTACAGTATGGAAAAGTGGGGAGAAAAAAAAGCAAACAAAAAGACAACTTTTCCAGCAGGGAAATATGTACTTATGTAAGAGATGTAAGAGGAGGAAACCCCTGAACCCTAACCCTCTGTAGCATCTCTGCTACAGACATCTACTAAAGTACCACTGCATTTTTTATTGACAAAACAAGATTCCTCTGACTGTTTCTGGGTAGAGAGGACCCCTTCCAAGTGAGAATCAGGAAAAGAAGTCTTGGCTTTTTTCTGACAGCTCCCAAAACAGTGCCACACACCAGAGACAGCACTTCAAGTGTGAGCAGACTGCTGCAGCAAGAACAAAAGGCTCCAAAAGAAGCAGGTAGTGGTTTTAGAGAGGGAGCCCCACTCTAACTTGAGAATGAAAATTTTAAACTATGACTGCTAGTCCCACTTGTTGCTTCTGTCAAAATGACTCCCTTATTCAGCTAAGCCACCCAAACACTGCTTTCACTAATGACTGTTGCTAGACCTTGCCTAGCTGCAATGAACAGGTAAGTCCTGGAGCCATCAAACACCCAGGGAGGGATCAGACCATCCTCAAGATAGGACTTTAAAGCCAATACATCATCTGGGACACTGAGTCTTCACTGATCTGAAATGGATGAGAATTGGCAAGCTAAATGTTCATGACAGAAGTCCCCTGCCAGCAGGTACGTGCTAGGTGACCTCTAGAAAGGTAATTTAGCCAATTGGATTTGGCCCAATTCCTAGGTGTACAGATGTCCAAAACCTAACAATACTACTGCAGACAAACAGCTACCTGCTTGCTGCTGCATGGGAACCACCCTTTCATGTCAGGAGAGAACTCTGCTAGCCGAGGGACTGTGTTAGCAGTCTTCCTGCTCCAACCAGGGAAAAATGTACCCACACTGAACAGCTTGTGATATATACCTAGAGACACAGCTGTGTTTCTTAAACAGTGGAATAACCATGTACCTGCTGGAACCGGAATGATTCTGATCTCTTTTTCTGGTTCAGTTGCCACTCCTTAAAATGAAGTACAGCTTCATCAACAGTGAGTATGCCCATTTTCACTTGCTCCTGTAATGTAATCAGCTGCCGTTGACCTGGGGTTTTCATTCCAGCAAATGGATCATATATGCTTGATTGAGACAGGTCCCTTACAGGCCTGACTATTGTCTCTGAAGAGAGAAGAACACCAAAAATATTATTGAACTTGTGGCATCTGCTCTCCTCACTGAATACGAAAAAATTCAAGCACCCTTGATATAGCAGAGATGGGGGGGGAAAAAAAAAAAAAAAAAAAAAATCATTATTACAGACTGAATGTTTCCCTCACCAGAAGAGTATTTTGTCCTTATGCTATCCTGCTATTTATCAGGGCTAAAAGCCCAGCTGAGAGGTAGCCTTGTATGTAAATATGTCCCAGGGATAATCTCTGTTCTTAAAAAATTAATCTAAGAGCACAAAATGTGCTCCTTACAGTGCTCTGTGTCCTCACTGCAAAAGTCTTTCTCCTCAGCAATCCACAAAACAGAGCTTTCACCTCAGCAGTCACAAAGCGACTCTTCCTAGATAATCTGTTCAGTGTAACTCCATAAAGGTGAAAACTCATCCTGCTGATACTGGCTCTTTAACTCATTTGCAACATAAAAAGGAGTTCTGAATCACATGAGGCAAAAGCTCAGATGTGGTTCCTGGCACTCTGATAGTGCACAGGATTAGAGGTGAAAGAGTAGGGGCACAGTTTTGGAAGTGTAGAGATGAATGGCAAGCAGTTCACTAAAGGTTAAGTCCCAGGAAATAACGATCAACAAACAGTGGTTATATCCAGAAGATCAAAAGTGGGACATCAACTCCATGAAGTAACATGGGTCACAACGTAAAAAAAACCTTCAGTGATCATTATGATCCTGACTGAGTATAAACTCCAAGACGGGGGATATGTACAGTATGTGATAAAAGGGTAGCCCCCCCTCACACTCTGCAATTATAAAGGGTGTCAGAAAGGTCAGGTCATTTGTATAGAACTATTATTCCCAGTGCCTTGTAAACAGATTATTCTGGGAGATTTCACACAAATGAAGCTACCTCAGCAGATTTGCATTTGTATTACTGGAAAGATTTTCAGGGTAAACTTCTGACTTACCTTTCTTAACCCTTCCTCTAGGAACATAGAGATTCTCAGGTCTTTGAGCTTTCTGTGCAAAAACTGTAAAACAAACACTCTTTAGATATTGAAATGCATGTCATGAAGACAGAAAGAGCAAGGATGAATATGGGAAGCATACACAATTCTGCACTGCGTTACAGCTTGTGTTACTCTACTAAGTCCATTGAAGAAAACAAGGAGTTATACAGTAGAACTCTCCTTCTATTGACCTCAAAGAATTTATGTCACCCACCTCTAACAGAAATCTGGACATGCTTTCCCCAAAGTCCTGTCACAGGGGGAAGGAGTAGTTCCCCACCTGCAGTAGCAGTTCTTGTTAGAATGTTTGTAAAATATGACCAGTATTTTCAAAACTGCCTAGCAAACTAAGAGGCACAATTTTCAATTTCAATTAAACCTCACCTCAGAGTGAGGTACTGAGGTATAGAATCATGTCCTATACAAATGCTACTGAATCAATTGTACCACTACAGAGTAGCAATGTCTCAGTTTATTAGCTTGATTTTGTCTTTATAATATCAAGATCTTTCCTATTTAGTTGGATTTGAGGGTAATGTGTCTTCCTACTGCTTTCACTAAGAGCAAGCTCAGGCCAAAACTTCAGGATATAATATCTCCACATTTTCAGAGAAGGCAGAAGATGAAAAACAGATCTCAAATTGGATCTCAAAGGTAATCCAGCTCTAGAACCAAATAATCCAGGGGTCTCAGAACGTGTAGATTTTCTTGGTGTTTATTCAGCAACTGGAGCCCATGTCAAGGCCATTCTACAGTCGACTGATCTACAGTTTAGGTCCTGGTACCCAGCTCACCTTTGGAGATGTACAACTCATTATCTGGCTGTGGAGAGCTGGGTTCCGGTCTTGGAACAGGAACTGGAGGTCTGCTAGCCATTTCCTGTGGAAAAGTATCTTGTTCCACCGAGTAGTATACATCTTCACCACACTGCTGGTAAACTTCTTCCTCTGAATCTGGCACATCCATGCTACTGCCTACAACAAAGAAGAATTTGTAAGAAAAAAACCAAAACTGGCCACTTCACTGAACACTGGATCCCTCCAGATGCACTATGTACCATGTTCTTACCATGCTAGCCATTTCACAGGCAAAACCATCCAGTTTTGCAGTGACTTGAAGTACCAAGGCCCTTCAAGACAGGACTTTATCAAGTCATTAACATCTAGTCACATGTAAGTGCTTGCCACTAAGCCTGTACCATCTGTTCTGGTGAAGAAACCATAATGGAAAAATCTCATAACTGTTTTTAAGAACTCAAGGAACAGTTAGTTCAATTAATTCCAGTTAATTAACATATTGTTACAGTTAACAAATCAAACAGAGCACTGGTTTCCAAAAGCTACTTGTGGTGGTCTACAAAGTACTACAGAGAATTTTGCCTTTGTCTGAAATGAGCAATTATCACCAGCTGACAATATATTTGATCTCAGAACAATGTGTCTCAGAGGGAGCTGAGACACCACCTCATCATTTCCATTCTATTCTCACTCCTAACATGACTACAAAATCATCAAATGCTGTCATACCTGATTGAAAAGCTACTTCTGTTTTCATCCTAGCAAAAATAATTAAAAGCACCTGGACTAACTCCCTACTCTGTTACCAAGCCACAAGTGAATACCTGAACCACTGGACTGACTTTCCTTTTAGTGATGTTGTAACACCTAGTTGGGTCAATGCAATAGGGCTGCCAGAGCATCAGTGTTGACAGGGAAAACAGAACAAAATGTTAAGAGCCCCAGACTTAGTCCTGCTCTGAGTGCAGCTGGGTCACTCACAAAAACTGGGCCTGTATCTCATGGAATCTGATGAGTATGGAAAAGGCTTGGACAAGCTGATCATGGCTCAGTGAGGATAGCATGGAGCTAAGGTCTGGCTTTGGTCAGAGAAGGCATACAGAGCACTGAAGAGGTAGATCATAGATCAGGTTTGGGAGCCAGCAGTTCTTTTCCTCTTTCCAAGCTGCTGTTTTAAGTAGATGGACTTTTGAATAAAGCATCTACATTAAAATTCATTGGTAGCTTGTGCTGCTCTACTTTATACTTGGCTTCTGCTCATGAGAGGAGCCTGCGCCCACACCAGGACACCAGAATTAATTCCCATCACTAAGATAAGGACAAAAGACAGCCATTCCTAAATAGACAGATAGCAGCTGTGTGCTTGCACTCACTGGTAGGCAGGGACTTGAACTAGAAATCACTCCTCTTTAAGAAATTAACTGCATTTGTGAAATCACCTCACAAACTGCTTTTTCTGTTCTGCCTCACTTGTACCCACTAAGGCAAAGCTGTCCATGTCAAACAGGGTAGACTAGCTCCTACCCTTAAGAGATCAAGGAGGAATCTCAAGTTCCATTTAATTGCTGTAACTGTGCTACTGCCATCCTTCTTCTCCAAACAGGTCTCACCTTCTAAAAACTTGCGGAGCATTGAGTCTTTTGTAGTTAGAGAAGCTTCATCTCTGTCAGCTGGAGTGTCTGGTTTGGACTGAAACATTTCTACATCTGAAAAAAAAAAAAAAAAAAAAAAGAGAAAGATGAACCTGTTGATTATGCCTTTCAACGTGTGGAACAATGTAATATAATAAGATAAAATTAGATGATATTTCTGACTGGGCCTTTGGTTTATGGAAGCCAGGCAACTGACCTGATATTTGCCTCAAAAAAGGCTCCTAAATTGCTATGTTCAGTCCACTCTGAACAAATCTTTGCCATCTGCCTGATGCTTACTCTTGAGGGTGACTAGCATTGCTTATTGAGAAGTTCTGACAAGGCTCCAAGCAGGCACTGAGGATTAGCTGTTATTGAGAGTGTGTTGGCCAGGTGAAGGTTTTGGCATCTGCACAGTGGTCCTGAGAGGCCAAATTGAGTGGAAACTCTGTGACTTTGCAAAACAAACATTAAGGGCAATTTGCCCATGACACAGAAGATCATATTTGTTTTGTTTGTTGGATAAAAGTCAAAACAGCTGGCTGAGTTAATTAGTTGGACTGGAAGGTGTTTAGAGGGTCAGATGATAATTTAGTACTGAGAAAGGAATGACAGCAAACAATAAGATGCTTTGTTAAGTCAGTGTTCTGACATGAAGAATTCTGATTTTTTTAAAAAAAGGTCAATATCATTGTAACCCTAAAAGTAATCCTAAAACTAAAATGAAATGTTAGGTAACCATGCTCCTAATGATATTAAAAACAAGAGTGATACAAATGAATTGTTGAGGCTTATTGTCAAATATCTATTACTATGTAAACTAAATGGTTTGGTTACATGAGAGAATATGAAATATTTCTCTATAAACTTATTTTTAATATTTGCTGACCTTATTTTTTTCCTCAAAACTTAAAGGGACAACTAGCAATTCAGCACAGCTGTGTGTGACTCATGCAGCATTAGTTTAAGCAAAACTGTGCCCTTGCACAACTTCTGCACCTTCTCTGTAAATGTTTCCCCAGGACCCAATGCAGAGAGAAAAAAAAACAACACATAAAAATGAATTGAAAAATCAGAAGTGAGATGAAGAATACAAGAACTAACAGAACACTCTGGTATTTAAGTATTTGCTACTACTTTTAACTCATTACAGTAGCTCCAGTCCTGTGTTACTTAATTCTCAAACCAGTTCCTGCTAGACAAATTGACCCTGTGGTATCTAACCTTCCTTTGATCAGTCTCTGAAAAATACTGGTGAAAACACATCTTGATTACAATAAATGGGCATGCTGCCACAGTATGGCTACACTTAAAATAGCCCAGGTATTGTTCTCTACACCACAACTGTAAGTACTAACATAGGGGCTACTCTGATCTGGAGAAAGTACCTCAGCAGAAGGTGATTATGATTTCCAAGGGAGTTTTTCATCCTTACAATCCTTTAAGTCAGCACAAACGCTTGAAGCCTTTATTTGTCATATCAGTTCTGAAACAGCCAGCACTCCCACTAACTTCAGTGAGTGTTTGCCTGTGTGCTGGTATTCTAAATAATATTGAAACACCTTCACTTTGAGAGAACCAATCTAAGACTTTAGCATTGTGTCAATTTAACCTTACCTGTTACAATACAGGTAGATTTTAAGCACTGTTCAGACAAGCTGTAAGTATTCTTCAGGCAAAGACTAACAGACTACATAAAACCCCCAGATTTTCAGGAAAAGACTCCTGAGTGAAAGATAACAGAGATTTGTGTGCAGGAACTATACACTAGGAGAACTCCAGAAGAAGCCGTAAACACACTCAACATTCCTTGCTGAGGTATTACAGATAAGCCATATACAGCATCTCATCAATGAGGAAAACATTTTAAAACATAGATTCATTCAGCTCTGCTTTTCGGTAAAGTACCCACTTTAGGGACAGCTTGGTTTTTTAACCTTTCTAGTCCTACTACCCCTGTAGAGCCTGCAGCACATTTGCACACCAGGAGAACTTTTTGGTGCTGATCCCAGGGACCTCTGCCACCCTGCTGATGTGGCTGTGCTTGCAGAAGCTGCATGTAAAGGACATATGGTTGCTGGGCCTTTGCTCCTGAGGAGGCTTAAGGAAAGCAGCCTGACTTAGGCTTCCAGTGCACAACCTTTCCCATCCCATGGCCATCTCCACGATTGTCAGCCAAACAGGCTCTCTTTCATGTATTCATCCAAAATACCAGCCAAACTCCCTCCTGAGATCCGTCAGAGGAAGTGAGGGCAGGAAAACCTGTGTATTTGAACTGGTTAACTTAACGTGGCTTGTTTAACAAACAGGCCAGGGGACACGCACACAAGCAGCTGAGACTGCAGACCAAGGGAGGTGGTGATCTTCAGCAGGGAAGAAAAAACAAGTGTCTTAAAAGAATTAGTTCTTCCACCAACAGTCTGCAGGGCTGCCAAGTGGTTTTCTTGACAGGAAGCAAGTCTGATTTAAATTTGAACCACTATGAGAATATTTTCAGAGAGGCTTTTCAGAGTCCAGTTCAAAAGTGGTAAATTACAGGGAGATTGATTTGCATCCACACAAGAACGGAATATCCCCTGCATAGTTTCTGGGAGATACGGACTTTTCAGAGGCAGAAGACAAGTTGGGCTTAGCAGTTTTAAGCATGTTTTTCTCCCCTCCACAAACTTAGTCAGTCAGCCCTATTCAGAGACTCACTGACTGCAGGCAGTGCTTCCAAACATGTAGAAACTCTCACCCCCATTACTGCGAACAGCAGCAGCTTTGTTCCTTAGGAGTCTAACCGGCCTTACTGCTTATCTCCACCTGAAAGCAGAATAATCCTGGGTTTGGTAGCAAAATTATCCCTGCAGAGCCAAACAAAACTTTGCAGAGAAGAATTTATAATTTCAGGTGAAGAATTGACAAAAGTCTTCTCAACTCCATAATCAACAAAAATGTGGTTTATAACCACATCATTTAATCTAAAAGAGGAGAAAACCAGCCCTGGACAGATATAGTCTATAAGCAGAAGTGTTTCAGTAAGAAAGCTTTTCCCCTGAGACAGCACACTTAAAACTGCAGAAACACTAGAAGTCCTTATGCAGGTATTTGAACTATAATAAACTAGATTCTCTGCTCATCATGGGAATCATAAAACTTACCAGTGTGATGAAGCCAGACCGAACAGGCAGATAAGTAAAAATAGCAAATTTGCAATTGCTTAACATAGGTACTTAACTTCATATGTGCAGTCAGCCTTACTGAATATTAACGGAATGGTGAAAAAGTTAAACATCCGCATATTTATCAGAATTAGCTCTATATTCTTAGCAATAAGACAAGTGGATTAGAATAATTATTTTTCAATTATAATCTTTTCAGTACACGTATTTCTAGATATTCACTTTCTTTTGTTCTCAAGCTGTCGAGGTAGAAGCTTAGCTCTTGTTTTTCAGTTTCCCAGTTGTCAGTAAAATCACATCTTACATAGTGTTCTTTTCCACCAGTATCTGCAAGACAGTGTCCCTACCTCCCTGAATCTCAGGAGGGAGAAGCAGGACATGATAGAAAATTTGGTCTCTTCCAAATGCTAATTCATTTGCTTAGGGTTTAGGAAGTCCTCAAAGCACTGAGGAAACAGCTCTTGATCTTGTACGCTAGCAATCAAAGGCAGGTTTAAACTAATTTTATCAGCCAGCCAACATCACAACTGGAGCATGGTTTCCTTGTGGTGAGAGCAAAAGAGCTGTAACCAGCCCTTCCTGTGAAACTCAACTGCAGTGCTGCCATGTATAAGAGACAGATCAGCTTAGGCCTCTTGGACAGGGGCTCTGAGCAACCTGATCTAGTTGAAGATATTGCAGGGAGGTTGGACTAGAGAACTTGTAGAGGCCCCTTTCAACCCAAACCATCCTACGATTCTGTGATTCTGTGAATATACATACAAAGATCTTCTGGTGCGCCAGGGACAAATCCAGCCATGGATTCATAAAGCTCTTCATCGGAGCCAGGATTCAAGGAACATTTCATTAACAGATCAGTGGACAGATGAGCCATGGACTCATAAACAGACTCATCCTCCTCGCCTTGCATCAGTTCTTCCTTAATGTGACTCTTGAGCATATCTGCTGTTTCCTGGTGAGAAAGGACAGCAAGAAAAAAAAGTTCAAGTCTCATTTAAATAAAGAATCTGGAGAATCAAAGCAAGCAAAAGATATCTTATTCCCCCGTCACTGATGGAAAAAACCTTCTTAAAGTAGCCCATTCCCAAAGACTAAGGCTTCTCAAAGGAATTAAATCCCCACTACAGATGTCTGGGCCCAGCCTTCAAGATCTATGTTGTAATAATAGGTAATGAAGGTGAAACAAGTTGGTGCTGACACATTCTGAATAGCCATTACAGCCTCTCACCCCCTCGGTTTCACGTCCTACCTGCTGTCTGCAAACTTCTAGAACATAAGCAAAGCTCATTTTAAAAATACAAATGCTTGCTAAAGGCTATTTTGGGGTAAGCACAGTTGACCATAAGGGGGAAAGCTTGCCACATGCGGAGCACTTATAAGAAACCAAAGTTTTAGCTTTGGTGTAGATTCAGTTTCAGTTTCTTGGCATTAGCAGCAGCACGTAACACCCAGAGTGGGAGTATACAGACCCTTTTCTGTGAGATTAACAGGAAACCTCACAGCAGGCAGCTGTTTATCTAATACAGGCAACTTTCAATTCACAGGACAGCAGAACCCTTTCTCACAGATTTGCAACATGGCGGGGGAGGCTAAGGGGTGAGCAGTGCAGATCTTCACCATACCACACAAGGGAGCAAAAGGTAAAGATTCACCCCAGCCTCCTCCCCAGGTTGCAAGTATGTTACAAGCACAGCCATCTTAACTGGTTGCAGTACTACAAGATACTCTTCCATCCACAACTGCCACATCATGGGCCTTCAATCCACAGGGCATGTGTGTCAAAACTGTGTACACATGCTTCCCTGCACTGTCAAAATAGGTCAGGCAGGTGGCTCATGCAATGCAGAGGAACTTTTGCCAGAGACAACATTAGGTGAGTAAAGGGGTTTACTGGGATTTTCAGATATCCAAGCCAATAGTGCTTCTAGTCACTACCTTGCAGTGGATGCACTGGCACAGATCATTTTGTGCTGTGGTACGAAGCTGCACAGACACCTCGATGGTCAGTAAGCAGGATCTACTCTTAACATAGCTCTGTCTCTGTGCTGGTAGAGAAGAGGCCATGGGAGGAGCACAGTACTGCATTAAGAGATTGCAAGGACTTCCTAAGCATCTCTCACCCCAATGCAAATATTTTAATCACACAATTTACAGTTTCTGCAGCCCTCCTGATCTCAGAACAGGGAATGACCTTTATTTAGCTCTAATGTATAAGCCTAAGTTCATGCTTATGTCAAGAAGCAAGCCGCAAGTCTAAAGAGCAGTCATGCCTCCTAAATAGGGCTTAAACACTAAGTGTGATTGGCTGTCAGAACCACACTAAGGCTGGCAGATCTATCACTCACCATTCACTCAACTGCTAGAGACAATTACACATAACTTTTCAACTGAAAGCAAAGGCAACCAAAATCTGCTCAAGAATTTACATGATCTGAGCCAAGAAGCTGCTTGTTATTTTGAAGCATACAGGTTGAAAATAACTCAAATGGAAAAGATAAAGTCCATGTACACTAAAGGACCCTACAGAAACAATTGCCTGGTGTAACTGGAGTCAGGTGCATGTCATAATGGGGAAAAGTCAAAGTGTTGTTTTCTAGGGATGGGGTTAGCTCAAAGGGAACTGAATTGTGAATTGGGCTCCCAGAGAGAACAACTAGGGAACAGACAGCTATCCTAATGCAGGAAGAAATGGATTTCAAGTGGAACAGGTAAACTACACAGATCAGCTGTGAACGAGCTAATAAGTAATCCAGACTGTACTATGACTAATCAGACAGCACCTCAGACTGTACTTTCACAAACATATTCTGTTCCCATATTACTCCCTAAAGTGGGATGAAGGGGCTGTAGTTTTCCGAAGATCAGAAGTTAGAAGAGTACACCAGTCACCAGCCACATTAGATGGATGGATGATAAGGAAACCCAGCATGGCGGTCTCTGCTTCCACCTTTTTCACTCTGTGCAAAAGCCCCAGGGACCTCCCCAGCTCCAGAGATGCACCCAAACCTCCAGCCTGGAAGCTCTCAGTGTGGCTGCTACACCCCACCACTTCTGCTCCCACAACACTAAGTGCCAAGCTTGGCGCTGCTGCCTACACCAGCTGTGGGACAATGCAGAAGGGCTGCTGCTTCCTCTTACCACATATTCATCAATGAATTGGCGGAGGTCCTTAAAGCCATGCTTTTCTGCTATGGTGTTTGGATAGTGGCCGTATTTGTTGGCTACACTGTAGGCCTGCAGTGCTCCAGGGCACGTAAGCAGCAAGGCAGTGAGGTTCTTCAGCCCATATCTTGCAGAGAAGTGAAGCAGAGTTGGCAACTCCTCATCCCTCTGATCTGTGAGAACAGAAGCCTGTTAGAATTAAGTTTCTCTCTAGTAGCAACAGAGCCAGTATGTGAGAAAAATTCCTAGCAAACACACAGACCAAAGCAGGTATGAGAGTCCTAAAAAGTATATATACAGTTTCAAAATGAATCTAACTTGCACAAATGACCTGAGGTATCTAGCTCATCTCCAGGCTTAAGTCCTATGACCTTTAGTGGGGAATATGGCACTGTAATTGCTTAACGTATGTAGGATCACAGGTTTGCAAGGACCTCTTAGATCATCATTCTAGTAGGATCCAGCTGCTGTAAGGCAACCATGTCATGGTGCCACACCCATCCAAATGCTGAGTGCCCACTGTGCACCTCAGAGCAGCATCATGGGGTTGGGGAGTTAACAGGGCAGGGGAGAAATGCCACATGGGACTGGGAGAAGAACAAAGGAAAAAACCACGTGAAACATTTTGGGGAGCATCATCGTTTCACTTCGGTCATGTTTGAAGCTGTCTACATAGCTGCATCTGTCGCAGTGCAAGGAAGTAAGACTGATATATGTAATAAAAAACCAAGGGTCACCCAACCCAAACGGCAATCCTTTTTCTATAGGCAGCATTGGAAATTTAGTCTCCTGGCTGAGATCCAAGATTTTTGAGACAGCCTGTGGAGGTACCGCACACTGCAGTGTTAATATGCCTCAAGGTAAAACTACTGATATAAAGTTTAAAAAGAAAACAAAAATCTTTCAATTTACTTGTTGTTATATCTTCTTCTTCCAGCTGGTTGATTCCAAACAGGTGTAAGCCACTGGCAGGAATGTTCTTCTTGAGTGACTCAGTCAACAGTTTGTCCAGTGCTTCTATGCTGTATGGCACAATTTTAAAGGCCTAGAGGCAAATGGAAAGTGGTTTTGTTTGGGGGAGTCTAAAGATTCGGTTCAGGAGAGATTTACAAGGTGTTTCTTTATTTAGCACATATCAGAAAAAAGTAGGCATGCACACTGAAGGTAGTAATGTTAGAGTGAAACAATGAATATTAATAGCTTCCTGGTCCAGAAACAGAGTATCATTAATCTGAGCAGACGAGAACTGTACAGTCCACAAGACGACAGAGTACAGTGAGAAAGTCACTCAACTGGAAGCACAGAAAACTTATTGCCTACTTCCTTGACAAGTATAATCTTACTTCTGAAGCTGTTCCAATGAAGTGTCATCCTGCTCTAAGTATGAACTAGTCCATTTTGAATCCCTCTGGTGTACACTCTGGGTTTGGCTTTTGGACTGGTTCTTAGCCAAAGACTGGGAAGTATGCCTATTCCCCAAGTAGAGACCCAGCCCAGTACCAACTGCTCCATGACTTGAACTAAAAAGAAAGGGAAAGACAGTCTCCCCTGCCCCAGGTGTGCTGGTGACTAACACTACTCTGTGGGCTTCTTGCTACCATGGCTGATCAGGGACACACATCTGGAGAACTTGCTTGTGCAAGCTTTGTCCCTCTAATAGGGTTCAGGTACCCACAACTGTGCAAAATATGGTATGACAACTGAGGAGTGGCTTTAAAGAAATAAGTGCTAAGAACAAAAATCATTTTACGTTACTAATTCAGCTAGTATGAATCTTTGCTACCTTTTCACATCCTTTCCAAGAACCCTAAGGTACAATTTTCAAAACAATTTATCTCTTTATGGTATTTTCTGTTATATCAAGTTTTGTCATCTCAATCTTTTCAAGTCATCAAGGTCTAAAAATGTGTGTTGATTGACTGCTTTCTTTTTTTTTGCCAGATGGATAGCCTAAGTCACCTTAACCAGCTATTTGCTCCAGAGACAGAAAAAAAAGCACCCATGCTTTTGCTAAAAGGGGATGTTAAGGTTATGTGAAAATCCCTAAATAACCTTGCATTTCTTAATTTCAGAAGAGCTACTTCATGGCAAGCACTTTTGCTTATGTCCACTTGTCTAGGCTCTGAAAGAGCTGGTTTCTAAAGCAGCTGTCTGCTAGAGTCATTACCTGGCACATGAACTGTACTGGGTTGGCTGCATTAGCCAACAGACTGCCGATTTCCTCCATGTCAGTATGATAGGTGACGCTTGTTTCTCCCACCATCAAGTCCCCTGAAAATATCTGCAGAGGCACTATGCCAGAGGTTAAATCTTTGAAAAGAAAGAGAAGAAATCACCATTAAGAGCAAACAGTGAGAATGAGTCTGCATCATATACACTGAGGATAGGGGGAGTTTGGAGATGCTGCCAGCTGGATACCATAACAGTTTCTGTTCTATTGAATTCATAAAGTCTTGAAAAAAAGGAGATTATGTTGGTCTGAACACTATGTAGGAAAGTACTTTGGAACTACCTTCTTCATAACTATGTCAATGCACATCACCTGTAACCTGATAGGTCCTGTGCTAGCAGTAGTATGAACCACTAAAGTTAACAGTATACCACCTCAAACTAGAAAGCATCACATGTCTCCACCCCTGGCTTTCTCTGGAGCAGTCTCTAATCTGTGCCATAAAATATGAGAGCTGGGGAAGAAGAAGAGAGAAACCAGAAAAGTCACTAGGGGTTTTGCAGCCTCTGTCAGCCTCACTAGTCTCTGAACTAAATCAACTTAAAAGAATTCCAGCTTTGAAATTTCACCCATGCACAGGATTTCTCCTCCCTGCGTGTTAGGAGCTTCTTGATGTTTTGTCCAGTGTACATTCATAGGTCTGAAGTTTCTCTTTGAAACACAAATATTTTGAATCCCACTGAAATTAATCTTTCTCTGTATATGCTTGACTATTAACTACTCAGGAAATTATGAAATAGTCATGCACCAAAGGAATTAGAAATATATTTCCCTTACTGTTAGAAAAATGCAGAGCTTACATAGTTGTATACTCCACCAGTGTGAAGGTCATAACTCAAAGTGCAAGTTAGTTTCCAGGTCCATTTTTAAATTATAAGTCTTAAATCAAGACAGATTAGGTTGAATATTTTTATGTGTATGAGGTTGCTTCTTTAAATCAATCCACCTCTCTGACTTTACGGGAGTTGCTATAATGGCTATTAGTCTCTGTTCTCAGAGCTAGCACAATGACTCTTAATGAGGACAGATCAAAGTAGATGAAATAAAATCATGCTGGAAAACTACTATCAATTTGTAAGGCTCCAAAATCTTGGCCCTAAAGTTTAGTGAACCTAAAGTTTAGACACCCTACAGTTTTGTAAATGAAAATATGTAGAGTGATAGAATATATTTAAATTAAAAGGCAAGCCAGGATAAATAGTTTCAGGTCTGATCAAAGAGAGATCCACACACTAAGCACATGCTGTTACAGTTATGCAATTACTTACTAGCACTTACCTTCTCTTGGTGCCCTGCCAATGCTAATGTGGTGAAGGTTATAACACACAGTTAAGTTCAAAGTGCTTTACAAGCTGCATCTGCTCTCAGAACTCCCAGTAATGTGTTTCCACACTGCAGCCCTGCCACTGCTGAGGGGAAAACAGAGCCCCAAGCAGCAGTTTGTCTCAGTTCCTCATCACAAAAGTATCACAGATGACAATGCAAGGTCAAGATTTCCTGGCCTTGAGTTTTCCTGCATTGCAACTTTTACCCTTATCCCTCTGGCACTTTCCAGGACAGGCAGGCTGAAATAGAAAGGAAGCAATGTGGGAGGAGGAGGAGGAAAATCTCAGCCCAGCTTACTTGGAGCCTCCACAGAGATTGTGTATTCATTCTCCATCTCAGCCAGCACACGCACAGATGATGCATTCGCTGGAGAGAATTCAACTTCAGTTTTCATTTCACCATCTAGTTTACATTTCATGATAATATAAACTGTTGTCTGCACCTAAGAGAAAAGGTATTACAACATGCAGGTTCACAACATAAGAATACTTACTTTGTTAAGTCCCTTTTCTAGGGATTTTGTTGTCATTGCAATTAACACAAATTATCATCTGTCATTTTCATGATCCTGAAAGTTTTTCCAAAGCATCTTCCAGTCATGGAGTAACTGGGCAGGTGGCTTCTGTTACAGCTCGTACCAGCATAGATACATGCATTAGGCTGATAAAAGTCCAGATTTATCAGCAAGATTTATATATTCATTAAAGCTAGATTTATAAAATGATTTAGTTTCAGCTCTATCAGTCTCTTCCCTCAATCAACACAGTCCCATTCTAAACAGAAACAAAGGAAGAAACTTAGACTTTTTCCATCTGAGGGGATGCTATACTAAGAAATGCTGTTTTTCAGACAGGAAGCCACAATCCAGGCTCTTCAGAGTCACTTGCAGGACATACACCAGAATTGTCCTATTAGACTGCATCCAGGCTGTGGATGCATCTCACCAGAATGGAAGATGGGAAGTCAAGAGTGTGAACCTGCCTCACAGCAAATAAGACAAGCAGCTATGTTAATGAGACTGTCTGTCAATAAGTAACATTGCAGCCTAGATGACACTGGGCATTGCATGTTACCAAGCTATTTCTGGGCCTAGGGGATCAAGCTCATGAAACAGAGACACTGAGGACAGGGGGCTGAGAGGGAAGGTGACAGAAAAGGAATTTGGGACTAATTCCCAGGCCTGTAAAGCTATCCGTTACAGACCAGTATAATGGGTTGCACCAGCCCACAGTAAGAACATAGCCCAAGGAGTGGACATACAGTACCCCACACCGTATGCGGTCAGGCTGCACCACCAGATGGTCCCCAGTGCTCTTGGATGATCCATGTTCTTCACTCATGGCAAGTCTGTGGGAGTAAACTGGGTTTTTCTCGTCTTCTGTTTCTGTATCAGTCACAGAGTCACAGCCTGAGTCTAAAATAAAGCATACAGAGTCCTGTTACATCACTCCCCTTTGATGAAAATGCTTATCATACACATCTATCCTGAGAAACAGTCAGGGAGGTGGTGGGGCAGAACTTGCTATTCTTCTCAAAGTAATGCTCAGAAAAGGGGATCTAATTGAAGAAAAGGAAACTACAGAGCTTCCTCTTTTATTTCCCCTTAAGAGGATTGCTGGGGAACACACACAAAGACACAAAAGTGCTGGAGCAGCACTGAGCATGCTTACAAAACAAAAAACAATGCCACTCGTTGCTGAGATAGATAGTCCCTTCTCGTGTTAGATAGGATTATCAGTATGTCAATGTCTAGTATAAGAATGATCAGCAACTGGACTCATCTGACTCCAGCTGTACTCCAAGTACATTGTAGGATGGGCAGCCACCTTTAGTCTTCCTCTCCTAAAGTAAATGAAGAAAACCAGCTTTCCTTTCATTTCAGTAGTATCTTTAGTTTTCTGAATCCTGCTCATCCTAACTCCCAAGTTCATTGTTGTGTCAACAAAATACAACATGAAGAAGTAATCTGAAGGGATACTGTTCCTCGAGCCAGAACTGTAAGTTCCTGTATCTATACAAGAGTGAAATTGAAATGTACCACAATGCAAAGGCATTGAAGAATAACACTATCCAAACAGACCTAAGAGTAGAAGTAAACACATGTAACCCTACAATCTGTGTGTACAAAACAATGTTGGCATTCCTGTTTCCCAGTAACAACATGGATACTGATGGAAGAGCAAACAAACTGAATTGGTATCATTGGCTGAAAAAAACCTAGCAAGAATGAAAATAGATTACAGGTCTCCTACCCCACCACAAAATACTTTTCCCAGCTAGAGAAAGGAAACAAGTTTTGTGTCTTCTTAGCAGAGCATGTTTTCTTATCTAGTTTCTACCTCCCGATTGACATAATTCACACCTTTTTTCCCCTCTCTCCAAAACATAGGGTGAAAGTCACTGACTTCCCCTTGTCAGAAGATCAGCATGAATTCTTAAAACAGTATCTCCCATGGCCAAAATTTTCCAAACTTTGGAAAACTGTGGAGCAGTGAAGGATTTAAGACATTTTTTAACCTGTTATTTACTACTTACTGTAAACCACACTTGTGAAGAGCAGTACAAATTATTTATTAGATAAAATCTGTGGCATCCCTATAGCGAAGGTGCCAGCACTCCAGGTTTTACTTCAAATCCCCCAACCTCTGGGTACATCAAGTTTCCACAAATCAAGAGAGCCAAACTTAAGCAGTCTTCTATTAGAAATTCATGTCCTGCTAGTTTCAAACAGTGAAGCTAGAAGTCAGTCAGGCATTTAAATCTAGAGTACTTCATCATTATTATTATTATTATTATTCACAAAGGCTTAAAATTAGGATATTTTAAATTGTCATGCGCATTTTTAAAAAAATTATTTTCTATAGATTTAAATGGGATTTCATGAATTATATGAATGCAACTTTGCTTTCAGGAGGCAGGTTTTAAGCCACAAAATTTTATTGAATCATTCAGCTGAAATTTTTGTCATAAATAGTGATGCACATACACTTAACTACGTGAATCGCTCCACACGGCAAGTAAGCCTACTCACATGAGTACAAATAGATTGTTGCTTTAATGTTTGCTGTACAAAGAGTAGAGCCAAAAATCTGCAGCTCTGTAAAGTTCAAGTAAGGCATCACCACCAACATCCACATTTCTTAAACCTAGAACAGTACATGTAATTTAGCAAATAGATTTTAATACTGCACCAACACAAATCAGCAGATTTGACTAAGAAACTACTTTGACACATGGCTATATACTGAAGGTGGTCTTTTGGATTTTCAGACATTGGTACTAAGTATTACAGAAAATGGACTGTGGTTTTAAATTCCTTAACTCTATATTTTAATTGATACTGTCCAAAGTCATCAGCTGCAACAGCCAGACCCCAGTTTTGGGAACTTTTCTCTTAGGGAAAAGTAGACTACTACTGCCTGGGAGTGCCAGGCTGCCCAGCTGCACAGGAGAGAATATAGCACTGGTCCCATATCCTTTCCTTACACAATAGCTATCACATCAGGTGTTTGGCATATGCAGAGCAAGACAGCATGTATTTTAGGGAGGAGGAGAAGAGGTAGCTGTTACGAGAACAGCGTCTCTGTAGTCTCTGTTGGTTATTTCCAATATGACTAAATCAGAAAGACTAAGCTCACCGCAGATAAGAGAGCCAATGATGTCCGAATTACAGCCAAGTATTAATGTTCCCGCAACATATGCACAAGCTGACACTCGGCAGCATCCTGATATTAAGGGCATAATCCCCGCCCCAATATGTAACCACTAGTGTGGTAATTTGTACCTCGCTTGCCCAATATATGGTCTATTTCAGAGGAAAATGAAACCTAAAGCTTTGGATCTCAGCTACAAAATCTACAGTAAGCACAGATAAGAGGTGAGCAAGGAGAGAACAAGGCCCCTAGTCTCTCCACTTCACTGATGTTATTTGATACAAGCTCCCTGATCTCTCTGCTTTACTGATGTTATTTAAATAGTAGCCGATAAAGAATAACTTGAGCTTTTAAGAAGTTCTGGCATTGCCTGATCCTGTCTTGCACTTCTGCATTCTTGTAACAGAGTTGACTGCCCTGAGGTCATATGTAAGAACAGAGCTGTTAGGTAATATGGGAAGAAGCAAGCAGTGTTAATCAGTAACTGGATTAACAGCTGACGGAACAGGCACTCGGAGTTTTGTATATGAATTATTCATCTATTTTTTTTCATTCAGAAAATTCTGAAATTGCAAATTACCAACTTCTCACATAAGCTGTGAAGTGATGCTGTGGTCATCTTATAAGTTCCAGTCACGTGCTACTGACTTGTGAACATGCAAGCACTGGAAGAGGAAACTATCACATTACATTCAATAATATCTACACTCTAAAGGGATGTGTTGTTAGATCAGGCATCCCACTCACTAAGATACTTGAGTAATGACAACCCATTTGCATATACAGATCAGCAATTATATCACTGTAATGATACCCAGGCTAGAGAGGCCATCATTGAGATCAACAGACTCATTAGAAAGTTAAGTGAATACCTGAATTGAACTTCTCCATGAGCAGCTGCTGTAGGTCAAAAGCTCGTGGTTATAAACAGCTCTGCCTTGACTGGAGGGCCTTTCTGTTCCCCTTTAAATGAAGGCTACCTCAGGCTGTGCTTGACAGTCTGCAAAATACTTGTGAGAATAGCAGCAAGAGGAGGAGATGTGGTCCAAGAAACCTAACCACATTTCCCCTTGAAGAACGTGGTCCCCTTCAGGAAGCGTCAGTAGCTGAGCTACAGAGAGCAGCCCCATGCAGCCCCTTCTTGCCTGCCCCAAGGGGCTCCCTATACAGCTGCTCTGCAGAAACTCCCCCCTGGGAAAATCCCAGGGAAAATGCAGACATGGCCACATGCTTCATGAGCCATTTAGCATCTTAAGAAACTAATATGAAACAGCCAGTTATTTTGACCTGTTGCTGTACAGTGCACACAGCTTGCTCTGTCATCCATTTCCTCCTGGCTAAGCTGGCAGGCTATCAGCATGGAGCCGACAGCTGTGGTTTCTCAGAAGTCAGCCCTTATACCACAGGACACATGAACACTCGAAAGGAGTCAGCAGCCTGTCCAGGTCACTCTGTCATCCAGATATGAATGCAAGTGGCACGACTGGGTAACAGCTTGTCCCTATAGGTTCTGCATGTGCAAACTACCCCCTCACTGGCATCTGTGAATACTTCCCACTCCATCCATAGACCAGCTCACCAGCCGAGAAATAGCTTTCACAAGTCCTCAGACCTTCACCTCGGTACAGCCAGAGCAAGAGGGAAGGCCCTCAAAGAGAGCTCCTGCTATCACCTGAAGCTTACAAGTGGCCAGCCTTCTTTTCCAAGTGCTAACAAGGACATTAAGTCTCCCAGAGCAACCCTAGCTGCATTTGTAAGAAGCAGGCAGACTGACAAAGTACTTGGGAAAAGTTATCTTTCATCACACTGACCTCAGAGTACTTGCTTTACCAAGGAGATACATGCTCAGCAGTGAAACATCTTGTGATAACCCCTCAGAACTGGGTTATACTGTAGCAACATTTCCCCTTTCAGCAGAGTAGAGAGAAGCATGCAGAAAAGCAGAAGGTGAGGAGAAAAAAAACCAGGAAAATGTAAGATTTTGTAAAACTGTCCATACAGAACAAAAAGTATGTGACATCTCCCCCTTCTCTCCAAATCCCTCACCCCAAGCAGCTCATCTACAAGCACAGCACCTAGAAACGGATTTTCAGTTCTACAAAGAAAGTGGTCACGTTTCATTTGCCCTGTAAAGCTGGAAGTTACAATAAACTAGTTCTCATCCTCCATCATAGAAACAGGCTCTGTTTTAACTATGCCAAGTTTTGCTAGAGCCAGTGTGCACACACACGCACACTTGTGCATCTCTTGGGGAAGTTGTATCCTCAACAAGGAACGCAACTGCGTTGAGACATGTTGACAGGACCAACGTTTCAACAAATTGTGAGAAGCCTGAAGGTAAATTGTGTTTACCTTTATAACCAAAACAATATATATCCTTAATACTCAGAAACATACATTACTCCACAGTTTCTCTATAAAGCACATCTCATCCAAACTTCAAGGAACAGGTTTCTTTTGTTATATTTTAGAACTACAGACACGTAACTGAAAGGAGAAAAGTGTTTTTGCAGCAGAGTGCAAGAGGCTTTCAAGATCTTCATGAAAATTTAACCCAAGTGAATGAATCTGTTAACTTATCTTGGCTCAGCGTTCCTAAATGCTGCTTCCAAGTTGTTTAACTTCATCTTTGAAATGAAAAGGATTTGAAGAAAGCTGAGTCACCAAACATTGTTTACAATGCCAAGGGCAACTTCATGTCACTCCTGCAAATACTGGAAGGCAGGGATGAGAAAGTGGCCAATAAATGCCATACTTGGGTTGCAGAAACGGGAAACTCAGCACGTAGCTCCGAGAACAGTGAGGTTAAGAAAGGAAAGTCTGAAAAGCCACAAGAGTGGAGAGGATGCAAGAGAAAGCAAGAAGAAAAAAATATGAAAAAATACTGGAAGAGTGGTAAAATAAAAACCGCAAGCAGATGGGAAATTGGCAGAGAACAGGAAGGTAACCCACAGGATCAAAGGTACCTTCTGTGAGAATATTCCAGTTTAGGGACAAATGTCACTAGTAACTTCCAGTTAGTAGCTTGGGCGTGGTTCAGTTTTTAATTATTCCTGGCAGTCATTATCAATGTCAGATGAAAAAAATGGGACTGAGGAGGCAAAGTCAGCTGTGAAGCAACTGTGATCAGACTGATGCATACAACCAGTGCACCTCTTGTCATGGATACAGTGCCACATAGGTAACCACTGGGAAGCTACCACATATCATCTGCTCCAGAAACACTCCTCAGCCTCCTCTGCCTTGACTGCAGATGACTACAGGATGGGCTCTTATAGTTCAGTTTGGGATCACTGGTCTGCAGCCCCCTCTTCCTCAGTAGCTCAGGGAGGGACACTCTTGGTCTGTAATGCTGCAGGTTGCATGAAGACACTATCCACAAAGATCTAAGCACAGGGAAGTTTCACAGAAGCTCAGCAATTTCCCTAGAATGACAAGACAACACTCAGTAATCCTATCACAGATTAAAGGGGAAATCGCAATTTATGACCTCCTGCAAAACTCTTTCAAATTTACAGCTCTTGTTCATTTATTAGAAACCCTGAGCTGAGAGCAGGACCTTTAATGTAAAGAACTGGATGCACCTGAGATAACAGTGACTCTTACAACTGCAAGGTGCAAGATGCCAAGGAAAGCACACAGTCTGAATCCAGCACAGGTTTCCCTCCAACCCCACTAACAGATAGACGTTTCCCAAATACAGACTCCTCAGAACATTGTTCTGAGATTGCACCAAATCCTGCTCTTAAAAACCTCATCAGATGGCCTTGCACAGTCCTGGAGAATAAATGCCATCGTCATCTTCTATTACCTAATAAAGCACATGAGTACCAATGCTGCCCCTACAGTGCTGTTACTTGTCCAGAAAAGACTTTGTTTCAGCTCAAAACCACACCTCACTCCACAGAGTTATCCTGGATTAGCGAGTCTGCTGAGCTAATAAAAATAAAACAGAAAATCTATGCATTGGTCTGGGGGCAAACGTTCACAACAAAGAGCTACAACAGTTTAAAATACAACTGCACCCATCACAGCCCTCTTTCCCCTTCCTGTTTCCCCTTCTTGTCAATGTTTTCACCAGAGGCTATGGCCCACGCAGCCAAACCAGTGGAAATGAGCACGTGTTTAGCTGTGTCAGTGAGATGCAGGACCAGGATCTCCGCTTCAGTGGCTGAAAATGGGGGTGTAAGCTAAGCTGCCAGTCCCTGACCTTCAGGATGAGGAAGAACATTTTTACATTTCACTCATACGTACTGCAAAGACAGTAGGTGCCAGCTCAGGGGTGAAATGCAGAGTCCCCCTTATAATACAGAGATAACAGTTTATCTGACCATGTCTGGAGCATGCTACAAGTGCAAAGTGCATTTAGCTTGTAGTTCTTTCACTAAGGTTCAAGCAAACATGTACCACACTATGCCTGCCTCAAGCTAAAAGCATTATGGTTCAGAAACTGCAGGCCAACTCGTTAAAACTCCTTGAGCTCTCTGTTAGCCTGAGGGTCTCATAAACCTAGTGCTCAATTTGTGACAGGATTAAGTGTTTAAACTGAAGGAATTCACTGGGGTCCACGGGAATAGGACAAAGATGGGACAGAGCTTCTGAGGAAGACACAGAGTTCTGGCCATCCTGACAACATACACTGTGTACATGACCAAAATCTCAAGAAAAAGGGGTTGGAATAGTTCACTTCAACCACCTGTGCCAGGAGTAGACAACACATACTGAAAAAGCATGTGGCTGATGATTTTTGAGCGTGCCAAGAATCACATCACATCCATCGCTAATTCAAGTCTTCCTGAGCAACTACATGCAAGAAACATGAACATCTAACTTGCTGTTTAATTATCTCTCCTCTTGCAATATCTCCTTGCTTCTATTTAAGCACAATGCATAACACTCACATGACACAAAAGACTGTCCACATAAAAACCCACAAAAATTTTGCAGAAATTACTTCAGCTGCTCCAAACTTGGAAGAAGCCATCAGTGATGGTCACTGGGCTCTTATTTTAAGCACATGTTTTAAGGCCTTACAGTTCACATTGGCAGATACTTCAAATTAGGCTTAGTCACTACCTTAAAGCAACATGTGGGGAGATTATCAGAACTATAAACTACAGAGAAATATGATTAGTGTTTGCGATGTGCATGAAATCTATTATAATCCGACGCTTCCTAACCACAGCAGTTTCTGTACTTTACTAGTTCTGAGCTATCATTTCATCACCTCTCTCTAGATTGCTAGTAGGTACCTATGCTAGCACTGCTTGAATCTCCTACCATCATGAAAGACGAGCCATGAAGTATTGTTTTTAATGTGCATAAACTGAAACTTTAAGAAGCACCTTGATGACAAACAACGCATCCTTCCTACAGCTGGAAAGACTATTTCAACTGCTTGATTCTGTTTACTACAGATGGATAAGGACATTCGTGCATTTCTCACAAAATCGCTTGGGGGCTTAGTGTTTCTCTGATTGCTTTAACCAGCTCTCTGAAGTCTCTGTGTTTCCAGCATCAGTGATTTATAACCATACTAGCATCTGCAAGGAAAGGCATGCTACCAGTATGTTCTCTCAACCTTAACTCCTGTGCAAGAGCGTCAGTTTCCTCTCCTTGACAGGCAGTGAGAACCAGCCAGGCTGTAGAGCTCCTATATAACAACGCAGACCCTCATTGCACCCAGAGGGATGACTAATACCTCACTCGTTCCTCTTCAAAGAACAGCGTCAAAGAAGCATATCTTCTATTTCAACACAACATAACAAAGAAAAATTTTAAGAATTCACTTAATTTTGTTCCTTGAGAGGGCTGGTTGGGGGCGGGGGGGAGGAGGAGCGAGGAAGGGACAACTGCAGTACATCAGATAATCATGCTACCTCATGTCTTCAAGGCCACTCCAATAAGCTGGCAGAAATCAATGCTGGATGTAATTCTCTAAGATAAGACTACTCTGAACATATTCCTTCCCAGAGCACTGAGAGCCATAAGCACACACCAAATGGTCCCCAGCTTCACATTTCTTTGTCCCCTTAGGTCTGTACATTGATTCCTGCCTCTTCCTACCTCCAGCTTGCTTCCTTTACTGTACTTCTGATATCCAAACAGACTCTGAAGATGCAAGCAGAGATCACAAAGTTGGCATAGGTATCTACACCCAATCTGCAGTTTCTAAAACCTCCTAAGGGCCAAAATGGAACATGCAGAGAATGGCAATTGCTTGCACGGGACTGGAAAGTCTTCAGCAACATTGTTATGACATGGCACCACAGTACAAGGACTTGAAGAGATCAGCTGCTGAGGAAAACACAATGCTAGGATCTCATACAGACAAGTAAAGAGACTATCAGACCTAGAGGAATATCACAGTAAGTTAGAGAGCTAATACTGTACCTCTGAGGCTCCAGCTCTCTAGCAATGTAACAGGTCCCAAATCACCATTTTCCATCACGCCAAAGATTAAGGAGGTAGTTTCATAGAGGCATTGATCTGATATAGCTTCATGATCCTTTTCTAAGAAGATGATCAGGGATGTTAAATTGACTCACAGAACTCTTTTTGGCTGCTTTATTCCAGGATGTATCCTTTAAGGGGGTGGCACAACTCTCCCACAAAATACTTGGCCACATCATGCCTTTTCCTAGCAGGATTACCTTCTGTATCCAATGTTCCTCAATGGCTCCACTTTATGAAATTTAACAGGCAGCACAGGGATGAGCTGCTACAGCATTCAGGTCTTGTTCTGCCTCCGCACTGAACAGCAAACTCTACAGGCACTGGAAACCACACTACAGTACTCCCTCTTGTAGAAATATGTTCCCATACAGGACAGAATGGACCTATGGGGAGGGAGGTTGCCATTCCCAGATTATAGCATCCCTTTCACCACTGCCTCACCTGCAAGTCTCAGTGTTAGGCTGACAGTAGTCCTGACTGAAGCACTACCTGCCAGAAACAGACACAGCACAACAGGTACAGTAGCTGCTACTGTCACAGGAATAGTTACCAATGCTACTGTACAGTACAAAGCACCTGCACCTCAATTAATTGTTGTAGTAAGCACCTGAGATAAGATCACCACTGTCTTATGCTAAAGAGTGCAGCTCTGCTACTGTCTGGTGGCTTTTGTCATTTCTAGTGAAAAGTTGCCCTTAAAAGTATTCAATGTGAGTTAACATATTTCTAAGGGGGAGAAAGAAAGGAAAAAGTGTCCAAATTTATTCACAAAAGCCACAGACTGTTCTCCTAGGTTATAGTATTTGCTTTGTCATTCCTCAGGACATCTCAAGTATAAGGGTAACATACCAGGCAACACTGGATTTCACTGTTCTTGTGTCCTGAAATAGTTACACAATAAAGCAGAAGGTCTGAAGTGTATCAAGGCCTAACATGGAGCTTGTCTGAGCAATCAAATGAACAAACTCTGACAACCTTCCGGAGAAAGACTATCAGCCAGTAAGCTACTCCAGGAAAAACTTGCCTTTAGGCAGAAACCAAGATACATAACTAATTGGAATTTATACATCATCACTGAATAGATCATTTATCATTAACCCCCAAAGTAACAGGAGAGCAGCTCCTGCCAAACTTTAAAATTCATTGTGAATTTAGGGCTCTAGCCCTAAATGGCAGCAATGAGCAAAAGTTAGCAATCAAATATTTACAGAAGTGTCAGGCTGAAAGGACTCTCCTGCACACTACTACTTCATACCCCTAGGTTGAGACACACTTGAGAACATCTTATGCATCTGTCCAACCTGACTTCAAACTCCAAGTAGCCTACTCCAAGGTCACTTTATCTTTACAACTTGAGTCCGGCACAGGACCACAAAGATGATTAAAGGACCACAGCATCTTTCATACAAGGAGAGCATGCTAGAGCTGGAACTCTTCAGCCTGGAGAAAAGAAGACTCGGGGGATGTTATCAACTTTTACCTGATGGGAGGAAATGAAAAAGAGGGAGACAGACTCTTCTCCATGGTGCCCACTGACAGGTCAAGAGGCAATGGGCACAAACTGACACACATGAAATTCCATCTGAACACAAGAAAACACTTCGTTACTCTGAGGACAGTCAAACAATGGAACAGCTCAGAGAGGCTGTGAAGTCTCCACTTGCAGAGACATTCAAAACCTGACTGGACATGGTTTCGGTCAACCTGTTTTATCTGAGCAGGCTTGAGCAGGGAAGTTGGACTAGATCTCAAGAGGTTCCTTCCAACCTGAACAATTCTGTGATATACTCTCAAATTTCATTGTGGTTCCACCAGGGCAACAGAAGAAAGCCAGGAAGTTAATTCAGTTTCTTGATGTGTACAGGAGAGAGAATGATAACAGCTTATGAGGTTTCTGCTATGCCATTTCCCTCCCGATAAAAGCTCACTGTCTTGGTCTCTGGCATCTCTTGATGAGCCCCTCACTAGGTAGAGTAACATGCCATCATTTCCTCGTCTCCAGAGCTCCAGCAAAATTCTCATCTTCCTTCTAACTGCCCACTGTTCTCCATATTCACCACATACTTTCTTACACCCATTTCTAACCCTCCTATTTTGCAAGAAGTTTGCTGGTACTGATCTTTTGTCCATTTCATTGCATGACAGCTCTACTCAGCCACGGCTGCAGTTGTCCTTCAACAGCATGCTTCACAGCTGCTGTTACATTCCATTATCACCTTAGCAATCTCAGGCAGATGTCAACTTCTCTAGGTTTTTCCCTGCAAGAGTCTGCTTGGGTACAGAAAGTTAAAGGCCACTGATTAATTAGTAAATGCTCTGGAAACATCAACTTTTAAAGCAAGAAATTTGAAATTTTTCTAGACAACTTAAATAGGGACTGAAATAAACTGGAGAAGTTGAAATGTATATAGCACAAAACAGATGTCAACTGAGCTTTGAGAACAAAGGAGGAAAAGTTACTAATTCCAGCTGTGTGGCACAGACTCCCAGGTGCCCAATGCACACAGCACAGCATGGTGTGGTATCACAAGCCAGACAAGAGGGCTTAAGTAGCAGGCTTGAAGTCACTGCACCCTGGCTGGTGACTGCACCCTGACAGACCTGAGCTGGGTTGTACAGTGCCATCCTGAGCATTTTCATGTCCTTAACAGAGTTATTGCATCACCTGAAAAACTTCAAATAACAGGAGTGCCTGCAAATGGAAACCTTCATACCCTCTGTAGTTTGCCAGGACTGAGAAACTGTAGAAGTGAAAATGCCCCATCTACAACAGAGCAAGAGTCAGTGTCAGCACATAGTTAGCTCTCAGCAAGGCTAGATGAGTGCTTCCTCATTTCTGAATTTGTACTAATCTAATAAAAATTAAAATAGCTTTTAGCATGTGATGTCTGGGGGTGTCATGTTCCCCTGGTGCGCTAAACAAACCACAGTCTAACAGCTGCGCTAGAGGCAACAGTATAGCCTAAGCAGGCCCAGTGTGCAGGCTGTGGAGAGGTATTTGCCCTCACCGTGTCCTGTGTCATATGCTCCATTAGCTCAGGATTCAGCTATTGGGAAGCTGAAGCGTGGTCATTTTTGCATCAGGCTTAGTTTTTAGAATGTGTGCTGACACTGCTGTTAGTACTGGTGAACACATGTGGAGAGAAGTTTAACAGAGCAAGACACCCAGACAAACCATTTCAAACATGGTCATAAACTTTCTCTGCTAAGTGCTGTAGGAATTGAGGGCTGCCTTACACAAGAAAAGTGCACAGTCTGCAGTAAAGAATCGACTTAACTGAGACCTTCTGAGAGCTCCCAACTTCAAAGCCTTCATCTAAAATCCTAACAACGAAGTCCTGGGAGCAGAGCACAGGCTGTGTTTCTCTGTGGGAGAAGTCTGCTGTTGCAAGCACTCTTACTTTAAGTCACTCATGCTGGGGTTGACTGCAACCAAACTATAAGGCAGATGCTAATTTTTTATTACCAACCAAGAAGAAAGTTTTCACAGTTTCACCCAAAAAGGGAACTATGTACACCTGGAGTTGTCTTCTCTTCAGAGGAAGCATCAGAACATTTGCATTTGAGGCCATTCACAAAACATGGTCTGTAGAATCACACTATGGAAAAGGTCACCTAGTCTTTTTTTTTTTTTGTCCCCTACACAGAGGTAGGATCCAATACATTAATCCAAATACATCTGCCATGAAAGCAGCCTATTTTAAGTTGGTCTTTCCTTCACAAGAGTCAGAGTAACAGTGGATGGCTTTCCTTGGCATTGCTCTGATGTGCCCGAATAAACAGTCTGACATTACCCAACTCTGACAGCTCACATCAGGTGGGGCTCCCATAACAGTAATGGAAGTCCAGAAATTCCAAATCTTTCTGTACCAACTATTTGGAAAATGCTACAGTAAACTCCACAGCAAATGAGTTTGGTTTTATCTCATTTTTTCTCTTAGGCAAATATTTTCTAGATATACTGAAGTCAGTTTGATATCAAATGTATGCTTTTTCAAATGAGAAAACAGAAAACAAAAAAAAACCCGGCTTTTTATGTATAAAAACCAACAAAAATCCAAAGAACAATCTCCCTTTCAAAACATCATTTACACAAAGCTGAAGCATAGGTTTTTCAGCACATGCTAACTTTCAGCAGAGATGACACCTCTGGAGAAGGATGCTACGTCCAACTGTGAAAAGTCAGACTGCCGTGTCTTACCCTAAAGAAGCTTTGACACAGATGCATGGCAGCCAGCCCACAAAACAGCCAGGCACACAAGACATACTTCCCTCGCTGCTCAGACAGGCAGCATAGCACTACCAGTAAGACTCCTGTTTGCCCCCTCCCAGGGTGGACTCTAAGAAGCTCTGGGAAGATTCAGTATCCAAGTCCCCAGGCATGGCCCCCAGCATGCCAAGGGGCAGTCAGCTGTACACAGAGAGCTAGCTCCCTGGTGGGGAACCACTTGTTGAAGAGAGCCAGGTCAGCTTAATACAATTCATTGACTGCATCCGACCAAGAGAGTGGAGGCTATCCTCTAGTTGACAAGGCTCTGCATTCAGCACATCACTGCCAACAGATATGCTCTGCCAGTATAAGAAACAGATTTTGGGTGCTTACCTTTGACAAGCACAGCTTCTCTCTATGGAGAGAAGTAGTTGATCTGGAGTGGTTTCCAGCTGATCCATTCCCATACCCATCTCCTTCCCTTCACCTCAAATTCTCTTTGATTTTTAATGCACCCAAAACAAGCAAGATGAGCGAAAGCCTCTTGCTACTAGGGATCCACTTGTCTACGTGAAACCTCCCACTACAGCCAGTCCATCTAACGAAGGACAGAGACACTCGTGCTTCCTGCTCCACCCACAGCTCAGGAAGCAGCCATCTATCTTCTGTCCCATGTCGTGCTTTGTGAAGAGACCAGCAAGAGCTGGCTCCAGGAAGAGATTTCAAGATCAACATCCCTTTGGACTCTCATACTCTCTTCAGCTACACTAGAACTTATTCCTACTCTGGCCTAAAATAACTCTGACAGTCCTCAGACATGTTAAGCAAAACCAGTAACACTAGTAATCCAGGGAGATGTTGTTTAAACCTCCCTAACTTTGAATAGCATATTTAAAAACAATAAAATATTGGTGTAGTGCTCTAGACCCAAGTTTGGAGGAAAACAGTAACTAAACTTTTACTTTTGCCAGAAAGTGTCAGAAAAGCTAATTTAATCTCTGGTCAGTTTTATTTTTCAGAGTACAAAAGCTCACTGTTTTCTGTCTTCTTCCAGGCTGAAAGCCAAGGAGGCAGACCACTTTAGCCCTAGGTTATCCATTGGGAAACTAGGACATTTTAGGGGTGTTTGACAGGGAAATGCAAACTTTAGTTTATGCAGGTTTTTAAAAGGTACTAGGAAACATCTGTTGTGACCTGGTTACCCGAGAATGACATCATCAGCACAATCCCCAAGTCATATTTTTTCAGGGAGGCTGTTCTGGCAGAAATCATGACTTCCAAAATTTATTTTTACTGTGATAAATTTGTCATCATGATTATTGCTGTTGCAGAAAACACATTTAGGCGCACATCAGACACACTAGAAGAGTGCATTGCCTCATTTATGCCACTAAATACAGATAAATCTCAATTTAAGATGCAACCACAGGACTCCAATCCTGTTAAGGCTGACAAAGAACACTATAACCCTAAGTATGACAATGTCATAAAAACATCCTTGACCAGCACAACTCCTAGGAGCTTTCCACCTTCATTTCAACAGAAACTATGAGAAAGGAGTACCACATACTCTCTGGAGTTTAGGAAAGTTCAGAGTCAATTAAAACTCAGTACATTGGGCTTCTATAGTCTCCAGCTGTTGATACTTCTGCACTAGTAAGTCTTCTGTGCTTGTTACGAGATGATCACTTTCAGACTGGTTGGGTTATTTTCAAGGCCGTCAGTGTAATTCTCTAATTAATCTCTGCCATTCTATCACAGATAACAAGCTGACCTGCTGCCAGTACAGTTATATCTCTGACTTTAGGCCTACTGCTAGGAAACACATATTAGACAACCTTATTTTGGTTCTGGTATGACAGATAATTTTTGATCAATTGGGGTCAATAAACTGCAAGGCACGATATTTAAAGGCAGAACTTTAATGATACTCAGGGTTTTTTTTTATTTGCATTCAAAACCAGACACCTACGACACTCCAAATCCAAGTTCTCCAAGTCACTGATAATCTCTCCTGAATTAGGGACTAATTGACCAGGCATAGAAAAACTGGCTTGCAAAATATTCTAATCTACAAGGCCTGTGCAATTTGCTTTAGTTTTCTATTTCAGTAAAATGTTACCAGTGTTAAAATAAGGATAAACAATATCACGTATATCCTTCCTCCAACCCCTGACCATGAAGCAAACCTCCACGGCTGCTACCTTACCTTCTGAAAGAGCCTTCTTGACAGCTGCAAGGTAAGCATCAGGCTCATCATCATTTGTGAGTTCTTGCCACTGAGACCAGTCCTTGAAAAAGGTTGAATAGTCATCACAGTCCGTAACACCACAGAACAGCTTCACTACTTTGTACGGAGGCCATAAAGCTTCCTGAAGGCTCTGCAAGACAGGAGGAAGGTAAAACCTCTGCACCAGCTCAGCAGATAGCAAAAGGATGATGCTCCGACTTCTGTTGAACAGGTCCAGCTCCTGGTAGGAGATGGCAGACTCGCCTTCCAGCTGGTAGCTCAGAATCCGATGTTTTCGAACGTGCCGAGTAAAGAGGAAGAGGTTCTGGAGGTACTGACACCATTCAGTGGCGTCACTTGCATACAAAATCAGCACATCATATCCTCCAGGGGTTCCTGTACAGGTGCAAGACAATCACAGGGGGGTGGGTTAAATTCAAAGCAAGAACTGACCCACAGTTTTGCAGCAAAAAACCCACAGGGCTGCTCCTATAATTCATGTCAGAAGCTCCAAAGCACTTCAAAAGAACAGAAGATACATCCAAAGTGAGATGTTCACAGCCACAGAACAACTGTAAGGGTGATTGAACTCCTACTTGCATTGACCCCGCTAAAATTTAAGTAGTTATTTCATTCTCGAAAACCTTCCTATGAAGGGGATTTCCTATGTAGTTTCAAGTGAAACAAACCACATGTGGAGATTTACAGATTTAAAGCATGTTGATAGGAAAAAAACCCACAAAAGCCCAGCCTCCAAAACAAACCAGCTTGAAAAGAGGAGCTCACCTTTGCATGTGAAGTTAAACCATTTTAAGCAGATATAGGGTCTCTGCAACAGAACTGCAGATCATTACATGCGCAAGTGGAGTATACCCTAAACATAGCATACCTAAAATAGGAAAAGCCTTGATTTAAATGAGGTCCCACACACTTACAGGAAGTCACTATGGCTTCCATGGTGTTAAGACATTTGCTGTTGTCACAGCAGAAAGCAAACTGCTTGCAAAGTATGCATGTGATTGAAGGGTATACCAGCCCCAGTGCTTGCAGCACAGCCATTCTATCATTCATTCAGGCTTCAGACAGTTGGCAAGCATGTGTTAGAATCCTTCCCCCACAATTGTCATACAAAGGTCTCCCAAACATTTTGGGATGACAAACCCTCTCTTCAACAGGAAAGAGCTAATACAATATTTGTGGCCACAACACAGCCGAGAAACATGCTTGCCTAAATTCATTTATTCCATAATGCCCTAGAGACAGCTCCTACCTACACACCCCTGCATTTCTGTGCTCTGGAGCAAAAGCACTTTTTAAACTGTTTCCAGCTTGCTAATATGATCACATGCAGATTGAACCAATATGACATGATGCAGTGCTCTCCCACTAGTCTCAAGAAAACTTTTAAGTCTAAACATAATTTTCCCATTCACCTGTGAAGAATTTTACTCAGAATTGAGGATTACCGCTCTGGTCCCACAGTAAATTTCAGTTCTGAGCATTACAAATCTTACTAGCAAATTGTCTTCTTCTAACTCCAGTAACATTTCCAACCCATCTCCATCCAGAAGCAAGCAAACAAAGGCAGATTTTTTTAATTAAGTACAAGGCAATGCCTAAAATTTGGCATGCCAAAAAGAGCATCTGCAGAGAGTGAATTTACCAGAAATTAAGATAATAGTTTTGCAGTAACCTTATCAAAATTCAACAGCTTCCAAAAACTCCATTTTGACACCTTCCCCAGAACCTTCATTAAGAAATGAAGGCTGAAATGATGTCTAGGCTACAGTACCTCAGCCCTATACCATACAATTATCAACTTTAAATTGTAGTTGAACAGAAGTGGTACGGTTGGAAAGTAAAGCGTGCAGATATGCTCTGTGCTCAACCAATAACATTCTGGTTACCTGCATAAATGGAAAGTCTCTAGTGGTGAAAGGATGACATCCTGGAAGAATATGGACACGACAGTTCAGCAGTATTCACTAGGATGGCTGCATGTTTCTGTGTGAATACAGCTCCTGAAGCCCAGGTGGAGGCTTGTAGGAGACAACATTCTCAATGGAGGGGATCCAGCAAATTCAAAAAGCAGACAGACCCAAAGCCTTGGGACATTTAAGCTAAGAGTGAAGAACTGCTGTGAAAAAAAAGATGGCTTTCACACCAGTGAGAACACCACTATTGCCAAAATATAATTTCTGGCTGAACACCATCTGACAAAGGTGACAGAATCACATGAGCAGAAATCAGAAAACTAAGCAGAATTCAGGTCGTTCTATTCTAGAAAGGGAGGAGTACCAGAGACTTCTGCTTCCAGAGCCATGTGTTGTTTTACATGCAGCACAGTGGGAATGGGCAGCACAACTATCTAGTGAGAACAGAGCCCATGCACTGCAGCACAGCCAGCTGAGCCCAACCTCGTCAGATGGGGAGGTGTGACTCTCTCTGAGGTGTGCCCAGGGCTCCTAAAACACTACCCTGGCACTCTCTGGAAGAAGGCCCACCTCCAGACTTGGGGGAAAGCTGCAGTGGCTTCCAGAGCATTTTAAAGTCCTGTAAAATGGAAGACCTAATCCTACCAAGCATTTTTAAAAAGAGAACAGCTGTTGGAGAGCAGCGTAGGGGAAAGCGACCTGGGGGTCCTTGGTAGACAGCTGGATGACCATGAGCCAGCAATGTGCCCTTGTGGCCAAGAAGGCCAATGGCATCCTGGGGTGTATTAGAAGGGGGGTGGTTAGTAGGTCGAGAGAGGCTCTCCTCCCCCTCTACTCTGCCCTGGTGAGGTCACATCTGGAATATTGTGTCCAGTTCTGGGCCCCTCAGTTCAAGAAGGACAGGGAACTGCTTGAGAGAGTCCAGTGCAGAGCCACAAAGATGATGAAGGGAGTGGAACATCTCCCTTATGAGGAAAGGCTGAGGGAGCTGGGTCTCTTTAGCTTGGTGGAGACTGAGGGGTGACCTCATTAATGTTTATAAATATGTAAAGGGTGAGTGTCATGAGCACTGGAACAGGCTGTCCAGAGAGGTTGTGGAGTCTCCTTCTCTGGAGACATTCAAAACCCGCCTGGACATGTTCCTGTGTGACCTGACCTAGGTGTTCCTGCTCTGGCAGGGGGATTGGACTAGATGATCTCTTGCAGTCCCTTCCAATCCCTAACAGTCTGTGATTTTGTGATTCTACAACTAAACCTGTTAGCAGAGGCCCTTCTCCAGTCTTTTAACAAAATGAAGCAGCTGTGCTTGGAGAGGACACAGGATGGGGGAGTCAATAATTTTAAGCATGCATTACACTGTAGGGATATTAAGTGTCCAAGAAGCCTTCCTTCTCTGATAATGTAGGCAAAAGATGCAAATTTGACAGACTCTCTACAAGTTCCCTGCCAGCATTATATCCCCAGAGACAACATCACCCAGAGCAGTGTAGCCTCTGCACCCAGTAGAAACTTCAGCTTGTGTTTAGGAACAGTATTGATTCCCTAGACAGCACTTGCTCTACCAGCACGTAGTTCCCCATAACAGAGCTGTGCCAGGTCTCCCCAGGCCCTCTTACCCCAACTCCTATAGCCTTTCACACTTCAAGGATAAACTGAGGAACAATGTTTTTAAAAGGAGAACTGAGAAATAAAATTACTGACTCCACTTTTAGAGCCAAGGAAACTCTTTATGTTCATAAGCAAAAATAACAGAAGTGGGTCTTGAAGAGCTAAATAAGCTTAAGTCAGCAACAGGACAAAGAAAACGAAAATCTAGAAACAGTTTCAATTGCAACATCCCCATTTCAAAGAAGGATGACACAGGACTTGATTTCCTGGATCAAGCTATTACTTGTCTAACCAAGTACCTCCCTTTGCAACACCAACCACTGCCCAGTCCTCAGGGAAAACTGTAATACATGAAGAATACTGAATGTTTCGGGAAGTTTTTCCCACAACACATCACATACAGAAAAACTCGCTGAGCACACTTCAAAGCACAATATACACTGCCTGTTGTACACATACAAGGAAATCCCTGGGAGAACACCAAGCATTTTATTTCTTTAAACCCTGACCTTAAATGGATGCTTTGACAATGCATTCAATAGGCTGGTTTTGCAAAAACAAACACAAGGAAGCCTTCAGTTCAAGTAAGAAAGATATGAACGGTATATGCAATAGCAAGACGAAGAAAGATTTGTGCCAGCCAACAACTTCAAAAATCTTTCATGCTCTCAAGTGTAATCTAGTTTAAATTTTAACACCACCTTGTTTCAGCATTCCTAAAATTAGGGAATGAAAGGTACTTTTGCTTCTGTTGACAAAACGTCAGCACTATTAATAACAATGCAGGGCATGCTTAACTATTTTTTCACAGAAAAACATCCAGGTGCAGTTCTGTTGCAGTTTGCAATGATAAAATGTAACCTTTGGACTCCTTTCCAGCTGTAACTGCCTCTCTTCAGTGCTTAGCTGCACACTCCATTTTACAGCAATGATAAAAGAAAGATGAGATTACTAACCAGTACTGTAGAAATGCCTAAGACCTCTAATTGAGGCAGAAGGCCCACAGACTAAAACAGCGCACAGACAAAGCATGATACAAAGCTTTCCCTAACTTGCAGACTGCACACTGAATGGAAGGGGATGAAGCAATTCAGACAAAATCATGTGCCATCAACTGTTACTAGCTATTATTTCATTCTACAAGCCAAAAGGTTTGACCTTTTTCACTTTACAGGTCATAGTTTTCCATTGCATTTGTGGGTCCCATAAGGCGAATTCAACGCCTCTAATAATACACAGCTTTTCTGTGTCACCTCTCGCATCCCTCTCCTAAGTAGACCATGATATCTCATTGTCCACCAACCAGTTAAAAAACTGACAGACAAAATCTTTACTCCAACTCAGACTATCATACACAGTGGTGAGCAAATGTATTTTTATCTGCTAGATCAAAATCACCTCAAATTCCAACTAAAAGAAAAAGCGCTACATAGCCTGTTTGGTTTGCATTGGGATTTATGTGTGTGGAGGATATACAAATTTGGCAGCCCAAAATACCAGTCCTTGATAGAAGGGGATCCACTTCCTGTGAAAGACAATTGCCTATCATATAAATGAAACCCAACCCAAGATGTCTTAATAATCAAATTCTTAAAAGAGAAAGCATTTCCAAGAGGGGTTAGAAGCTGCTGGTGGGCCATTAACAGAAGTCTGCAGCACCTTTCACATTTCATTGCCTGAAGTATGTGTATTTAAGAGATGTATGAGGAAATGAATGCATTCGTTACCTAGTTGGAATGCATAAAGTAACAGTGATCACATGCAATAATTATTAACATCCTAGCAAGACCTCTCACTTTGACTGGAATAGAAAACCTTCACTTTATATCAAAGTGCTGCAAACAAGCAAGAGGAAATAGCAAAATCAAAGTAGATAAAAGTTTTGAGACCCAAACTTCAGTGATAGGAACACGAGATTTGCATGATGATATGTGAACCTAGTTGTTATAAGAGTCTCTGTGAAAGCACCTTCTGTTTATAGGGAGAAAAGCAGTTTTGCCCACAAGTCTCCTGAGGCCTCCATTTAGCTTATTTTTACATCACCAGGAGATACACGTCAGTGAAACACTAACGTTACTTCACACTCCGAGAATGGCACGTTTTTCCTTTTTTAGATAAAACACATGCACTTCCCTGCAGGGAGGGGAACTTGCAAATTGGGCACTAACAAGACTTACACAATATAGGCTAAACCCCTCTCCCCCTGGAGTTCGAAGCTCTGTTCTAACCAGTTTTACCTGCAGGTACGTTAGCTAAAACTTCTTCGTTGATGGCAACCTAGCTCAGTTCGTTTGTGATTCTGTGCCACTGTGGCATCAAGTTGTACTCCAAAAAGGAGGTATGCAAACGCAAGGGAATAAAGCAGCATTTAGGAAGAACGGACTTCTCTACAGAATATCACAGAAAAACTAGGTGGTAAAGGCTGAGCAGTGACAGGTTCCTCTACAGAACACGCTCCCTCAGAGCTGAGCTGCCAACGCGAAGCGACCTCAAGACACAGGAGAGCTCTGCCAGCACCTGCCCCGAGCACAAGCCAAGTGAAGCGAGAAAGTGCAGCAACCTGGCTGGGAACAAAGCGGCCACCGTTGCTCTGAAGCACCCCGGGGCTCCCCTCAGCTCGGGAAGGGGACCCTCCTTTCCCCTTCTCCCAGCAGCGGAGACACGCCAGGGGCGAGCAGCGCCGCGCAGTACACCGTCCCGCAGGCGGCAGCACTCCGCTACCGCCCCGCTTACCGCCGCCAACGCGCGGGCAGCCGGCTCGGCGGCTGGGCTGCCGCGGACGGACTCGCCTGCCCGGCCCCACCGCCCCCAGCCTGCGCCCGCCGCTCCCCGGGCCAGCAGTCGCCACACCTACCGGGGCCCGCCATGGTCCGGGCTGGCGGGGAAGTGTCCGCTCCCCTTCCCTCACATCGCCGGCGGAGCGGCGCGGCGCGTCCCTCCAGAGGCCACTTCCTCGACCCCGGCCCGGCCCCGCCTCCACCGCCCCACGGCACCGGAGGGCGGCCCGCGACGCCCCCTGCAGAGCCGGGCACCGAGCGGCTCCGGCCCGGCATCGCCTGACAGGTGCGCGGCGGGACCGTCCCGCCGAAGGACGGAAATTCCTTCTCCAGCTGGCTCCAGTCACACGTTCTATGGATGGCTCGGTGAGGACAGGTCATGTGTTCCACTGACACAGAAACCCCGTCCTCAGCCACCAGAAACTTACAAGAAAGGCTGTGGAAGGGAACAAGCAAGACCTGCTTTATGCATGCCCTTAACTTGGGCTTTGACTTCTGTCTCCTAGGAGCAGGGAGATTTGGTTTTTCCCAGGGAAAACCAAGTTGTTCATATAAAGTTGTTCAACTCCACAGTCAGTGGTCTCCTCCAGATGATGCAGTCTTTTAACTTAGGTTTCCCTATGACTATCCTCAGGTTTGAGTACAGAGAAAATAAGCAGCAGTGGGACACTGTTGGAGCTCAGAGAGCAGAACTCAATTTAATTTTGTCATTGAAGGCAAAGCAACAGATTCTGCCTAAATAATTATTTCCAACTATTCTTTTGCAAACTTGGAAAAACACACTTGCGCTGATTTGCATTCAGAAACATTTCTTTCCTGAGAACCAGTGAAGTCTTTCACTGATGCACTTCGGTAAAGCAAAAGCAGATCCAGTCTCGTTTCCCAGCCAAGAGAGTCACTCCCAAGCAGCCAGAGGACATTCTGTGTGCAGCTCACTTAATGTCACCAACATTAGAACAGAGCTTGTTACAAATGGTAAGGAACCAACTGTTTTCTACTGATCAACACTATCTTAGAAGTTAGTCAGACTCCCATTACCTCCAAATCTTTCTTTACCCAAAGCCTACTGTAAGCTTACAAACTGTGTTCCACAGCCTGTCTTCCAAAAACAGTGTTTGCTCCCACAATAAGCAAGTACTAGGATAAAAAAAAATAATTAAAAAAGCACTTCCTGATTATACAGTTTTATGAGAAACTCCAGGTATACAGAAAAGAAACTAGCACTTTCCCATCTGAATCCTCCTGAAAACGTACAATAGAGTAAAGAACACCTGGGCACTGCAGAAGTGTGCAAATGCAGAATCTACTTGGGATTTATGTGAGGGACAAAAATTTACTAGTTGGAAACTAAAGTATCTAGCCAAATTCTTTGACTACTATAGAATAATACACACATATTAAGAACTAGTAAAATAGATGGATAACCATACATAGTAATTTATAATGATTGTTCCACATTTCCCTTGTAAAGCTGTTTCTCTTCTAACTTCCAGAATAAAAAGTTAAAACCAAAGACATATCTCTGATGTTAGATGAGGATTTCAACATGCTCCTTGGAAAGAGCTTTTAAACTCTTCCTCTCTTTAAAGACTTGTAGTATCAGACAAAGGGTCTAATAGAGTCAGTTTCCTGCTTTGTGAGAACCCACAGAGCTTCTCTGTATGTATCAGTATCACTCAGGATACTCTGTATATTATTTAATCAATGCAAAGCTCACAGGAAACCTGTTTAAGGTTTAAACTTCCTAAGTCACTGAAGTGAAATTAATATGTTTCCCCAAAAGAGCTTAATTAAAATAACTGCTAGCACATTATTTCAGCAACTTTTATAGCAACCTCCACCTGAAAAATCAGATGACAAATTGAGGCAAAACCCTAGAATATCAGGCTGGCCTAAGGGAACAATTTACACAGCTTGTAATGAATTAAGAACAAAATGAGGAAACAGAGGGAGCTTTTCATCCTCCCTTGCCCAAAATTAACTGTACAAGTCTTAACCTTCCTCCCTTCAATTCACTACAGCATGTGAACATAGTGGCATTTTCAGCAGTATTCTCAAGGGTCTGACCTATCCCTGTCCAGCGAAAACGAGTAGATTGCTCTTTCTTAGCCATTGCTTTTTTGCTGGGTACTTTTAAGGGGTAACAAGGAAAGGATTCAGGAAGCGTTTCAATACCTATGCCATCTTTCTTGGCCACAAAAAGAGTGGGAAGAGCAGAAACCTCTCAGAGGAATGCTCTCTTCTGAGATTAATAGCTCTCCCTGCAGCCTTAATGAAAGGGTATGGCAGCCAAGGGGAAGGACTGAAAAGAACTATGAACAGAAGGTGGGGGGAGCAAAGGAATTCACGAGCAGTAGCATAAATCAGTTGAATTTGCTTGTTTTTTCAATTGCAGGATCTCCCACTACTGCCTTGGGGAACATAGGAACAAAATAGCTTTCCTGCCTTGCCAGGTCATCTGGAGAGTTACAGGCACAACAGAGGGGAACACACCTAGACAGCCACACACCTCTGAAAAGAAGCAGCCACACAGCGTGTAGGAAACAGACCTAACTGGCAAAGACTTGGCAGGAGAGGGAGATGCTTACTAACCAGGCAAGAAGCAAAGTGAGCTAGTGAAGCTAACGCAGCCAGTAATTTCCCTCATCCCTCACAGCAGTTACTTCAGACTGCAGGACATAAAGTAAGGACAGTTAACCAGCAATAGCTGTATCTCTTCATTTCTGATGCAGTCAAAAGCAGAGAAATTGTGCTGAGCTTTACAGATGAAGCTTGCAGCTGTAGCTCACTGTGGATGGAAGCCACAAGAACTGAGAGAAATACTGGTTCCTGGAAACAGTTTCCTCTCTGCAATACAGCCCTGAGTTAGTCCATACAAAACAGAGGCAGACCAGATCAGGAGCATCTGAAAACAAAGTATGCATCTTTAACAAGCCCTCAGCTGAACATCCCTTTTCTACACTACAGGCCACAGCACCTGTACAAAATTACAAAAATCTTACAGTACAATCTATCACTACATGAACCGCTTTTATTGCCCCAGCACCGCAAATGTGGCACCTTCCAGAGACACCAGAATCAGGTGTGCTCTCCTGGGCACAGAGCCTGCCCACGCAGGTGTTCAGCAGGCACTACTTAACTGCACACAAGAGGGGGAAAACCCCCATGCAGCAGGGCACAGTAGTATTTGAGGATGGTTAAGAGCAGAGGTATAGAAATTTAATGAGCACAACACTACCTACCTACTACTGCTTGTTTGGCCCCAGCAGTCCTAATTTAGGACTTTCAGCATAAGACTGTCTTCTTCCTTTGCCTTCAACAAGCTTTATGGTACATTCTGTTGAAGAGAAACAAAAAAATCCCATCACAGAAGCAAGAACAGAGCATTGCATCTATCAGAGCTAACCTTCAGTTTCACCAAAGAAAAACTTCAGTGGAGACATGACTAATTTAAAGCCAGGGCAATACACAACAGCTGAATGAAATCTCTTTAGCAGGATCCCAAGTATACTAACAAACCATGCTTGTCCTGATCAGCCTCACCTGGGGCTTCCATACCCACCCTTTGTGGACAGGCCCAGGAGCTCCATTTAAGCTCAGGCCTGGGTCTCCAGTGTTTGCCTGTTCTATTTTGTAGGTGTACCTGTTTGGAGTCCTGTCTCCACCCTTACATCCTTGATGCCCTCTAAACCCATGTTGTAAGTAACCTTATCCCCAATTCCCTTTCTGGCTCAATCTTATAAACAGTTCCTTTAGACCCACAGTATTACCCTAGCCCTTCCTCCAGCACCATCTCCTGTTGCTCCAGAGTAGATTCCTCACGTGGACCTAAACCTGGTTACTTGCTCGCCTTTCCTGGGGCTACTGATGAATCCTGTCAGCCTCTATCCAGCTCTGCCTGCCGTGTTCAAGCTCTGTGGGACTGCACCCAGCTGGCGAGGACACTGCCAGCACTGAGGCTGCCCATGGCTACCAGTTTGTTCTCCTCCATGGAACAGCCCTGCTCCTTCTGCTCCCTGTCGTTCTCTTTCCAGGGATCGTGTTTAAAGTGGAGTAATTAGGAGCAGACAATTAGGAATAGACTGATATGGGTAAGAAGAGGCCTGAGTGGACTGCCCCAGGCCACCACCCGAGCGAGCGAGCGCCCCACCGCTACCGCGCTCCGTCACTGCCCGGCCAGCATGGCGAGGAGGGCGGAGTCGAGGCGGGGCGCGTGCGTGCGTAAATACGTCGGTACGTGGGGTGCGCGCGCGTGCGCGCAGGCGGCACGTGGCGGCGGGGCAGCATGGCGGATTGGCGCGCGGTGCCCAGCGACCTCTTCCCCTTCGTCCTCGCCTTCCTGCGCGAGAACCGCTTCGAGGGCGCCGCGCGCGCCTTCGCCAGGGAGGCGGCGGCGGTGAGCGGGGCGGGGGCGGGCGGGCTGGGTGGGTGGGTGGGTGGGTGGCGGACTGACTGACGCGGCCTCTTTCTCGATGCAGAAGGAGCAGGACCCCAACGCCGCCTCCCTCCTGGACATCTTCAGTTACTGGCTGAAGTAAGTGACCCTCCGGCAGCGGGGGCCGCGCTTACCTAGCCCGTCCCCCTCCGCTCTGCTGCTGGGCTCCCTTCGGCGCCAGCCGCCGTCCGGCCCTCGCCTTGTGAAGCCCCCAGCTCAGCCTTTCTCTCTCTAGGTCTCCGGCGGCCAAGAAGAGAAAGCTCGTCCCCAACGGCGCCCAGGCGAAGAAGAAAGTGTCCTCCAGCAGCGATGACAGCTCCAGCGAGGAGGACGAGATGCCCCCAGCAAAGAAACCAGGTGGGTTTGTGGGCGGCCCTAGGGCTGGCCAGGTCCTGTTTGACATTGGCCCCTCACCTGGATGGAGAGTGCAGCTTCAGTGGCTCGTTTGAGGTCCTTCAGCAGCTATCAAGGACTGGGTTTGTGTAAACTGATCTTGTTTCTGGCAGGTCTTTTGCCCGTGACACTGTAGGGTATGTCCATCCTAACTAAGGGTGATCTCTTTATCCAGCTGTAATTTAAGCACACCAAGGTCTGTGTCCTCTAGAAGGTTTTAGCCATTCAGGTTGTCTCTTTTGGCTGAGACTGGCAGAGGCATTGGGCTGTATTGAGTTTTGAAGGTGCTATAGAAGTAGCACCTTCATTATCTTGTCTGTATTGAGATTCTGCTTTGCAAACACTCACTGATAGGATTCTTGACAGGGTTACTCCTGCTTGCTTTGGCACGTTCACATTATGTGTTGATTTAAATACTGAGTGAAACTGGGTTTTGTATACATGTAAATTGGGCTAATACTCTCTTCATGGGAGGTAGGTACCTCATGATTTGTTTCTGTGCTGTTTTCCAGGGACTGTGTTTCACTGAGAGTGTTAAAGAATGGTTTCTCATCCTGCTATTGCAGGAAAATGGATTCACGTTTTTCAAGTGCTTTCAAATTTGTTAAAATATGCATAACTTGACAAAACTCCTGCATGGCTAGGATTTATCAGGCTCCTCTCTGTATTTGTGGGCACCATGACCTGTTTGATGCAGGACAGTTGTAGATGGTATCCTTGAGTTCCAGAGAAATGTTGAGCATCCTTATTCACCTGCTGCTTGTGTGAGGTTACTACCCTCCTTTCTCTCAAGCCTGTGTCCTAGTGCTACCAAAAAATATGTCCCTTCACTGCACTTTGGCCTGTGGTGAGCTGTGTTTTTCCCTTTTTAACTGGAATTGTTCTTACGTCTTGCCTTAATCATGGTATATGCATGTTTGTGTGTATGTAACAGCAGATTTGTGGGAGAGGAGTAGATACGGAGAGGGAGAGACACAGAAAGAAACCTGGTCTCAACTTGAGCCATCCTAAAGATGAATTTGGCCTAAGATATGATTTTTGTTTGATAAGTTGTAAATATAACTTGAAGCAAAATGGTTTGTTTTGCTCTATGTTATTAAAAATCATTCAGTAACCAGGTGGGAGTAGATTTGTCTAAAATATATTAAGCAAAGTGATAAGAACCTTAACGTGGCATTGCAGTGGTCCTCTGTGGAAGTTTGTGCTTGTTCAGTGGGTTTTTGTAAGCTGAAAGGTGTTCAGACCCAGTTAATGTTATCTCAGTTTGTGGAGACACTTTCCTTGTGGCGTGTCCTTTTTGGTGATAGAGGTCTGTACTTAAATGTGTATGTGACAAAGGTAAAATCTAGAATTTGTTTTATTCTCTTCCCTATCCATTTTTGGAGTCTTCTGCTGCACCCTGCTCAAGAAACAGTGTCAGTGTTATGAGCTTCAGTCATGGTTTAATGACCTTACTATATCCTTTTGCCCTGATAGTGCACGATATAGGTATGTGAAAGTTTGAATTAACTTATCAATATATGCTATGCCTTATATGCAGCTAAAGCAGCAGCTGTGCCCAAGGCAAAAGTAGTTCCTCCAGCCAAGAAGGCAGAGAGCAGCAGCGAGGACTCCAGTGACAATTCAGACTCAGAGGAGGAGAAGAAGCCAGCAGAGGTCAGCTTTTCTTTCCAGCCTCTTTAATGCGTTTGACAGTGATGGGTAATAGCAAATTGTACCAGCAGAATTCTCTCTGAAATTGGGTTCACTTTTCCTGACCTGTGAAGTGCCTAGACTGCTGCAGGTGCAGTGGACAGTGTGCCATTTGGACTGGTCCTGTGAAAAATTAATTTTGTGTCTGGCATTCACTTTGTTTCATATCCAAGTCTGCGCCTTGCTTTTATCCGAAGACTGCCAGGGCTTCTTTTTTTTTTTGCAGAGAAATATCTCTTTACCATTGCTAAAATAAATTAGATCGTTTTCTACATATATGTGTATATATATAAAAAGAGAATCCTCTCTTTCCTTTTTCTTGCTGCAGTCATGGTGTTGAGAAGTCAGGGAGGAGAAAGAATGATGTCAGTGTACACTAGAGGAGAGCAAACAGAGTTGCCCAGTCAGTATTTTCAGTCTTCAAACTAGTGTGATCTGGAGAAGAAGAGAATGGTGCCAGCCCCAGAGCTGCCCACTTTTGAAGAGGTAGAACTAGAGACTGAGGTGCAAAAGAAGTCTCCCATGGGCTGCTGGGAGGTTTCCCAGCACAAAATTGTTATCCAGGGATTTTCAGGCCCTAACCATTAGGCAGAGTGGTGTTTCCAGGTCAAAATGGTAGCCTCTGTGAAAGACAGCTGTTTATCTACATGTATCCTACTTATTAGCCTATTTTTCTTTTCTTGGCTACCAGGACTAATCAGTTTCCCCTCCTGTTGTTTAGAAAGGCGCAAAACCCATGGTGAAGCCAGCTGGAACCAAAATCCAGCCTCAAAAGAAAGCAGACAGTTCCAGTTCGAGCAGCTCAGATGAAGAAGCACCAAAGAAAAAGCCAGCAAAACCTGCAACGTCTAAATCAGGTACCTCTTATTTTGTATCATGAATCAAAGTGCAAAAACCAAAAAAGCCAGGGGAGGAGTGATGGGGGCTGTACCTACATGCAAAGGTATATGTATTAATATAGCAGTCTGAAAATCTGCTGTCACTGCCATTTGCACTCCAGTCTGCTTCTGACATGGAGGAGGTGGAGAACTGATTCAAAGTTAAATATCTGGTCCCAAATGCTGCATTGTTTGCATAAGTAGCTGTAATCAGCCACCTTAACTGCTTAAGTTGTGCTTTTGCCAGTGTCTTCCCCTCAAAGAGCAGGGAAGATCTTTACTTAGCCTTTAGTCATGGAACTTCTGATGCGCTAGAATGGACAGTTTTCTGAAAACTTTCTCTAAGCTTGCAGTAGGATGAAACAACAGTTTTGCAGTACTGCCTTAATCTGCCCTATTGACTTCCTGTGGTTCTTGTCTCTCTATGATACTTTATGCTGAATGTAGTTATCCCTCACGTCCCATAGCATATTTTCTAATGTCCCTTTTTAGTTGTCTCAAAAGGAAGTAAAGCTGCCCAGGCAGCCACCAAGGTGGTCAATGGAAAAGCAGCAAGCAGTAGCAGCAGTAGTGAAGACTCTGAGAAGGCTGCACCAAAGAAGGTAAATTAGAACATGAAGAACTTTGTCAACACTGTAGAAGTCCAGTAAGACTGGGTGTATCTCTGTCTTGCAGAGACTGTGAAATGTGTAGACAAAGGCACAGACTGCACAGATGCTAAGCACAAGCATTTGTGGCTCTTAGACCTCCTTTTCCTTCATACAGTGGGATTATGTGTTCTAGCACCTCTCCATGCACTGGCTTTCTTCCCTAATATCTCCTTACCTCTTCCTCTGCTCCTTCCTTTTACAGGAAGACATTTCATTGTGTCATAACCATATTGTAGTCTTCATTATGTGTTCACTTTTGCATCACTTTTGTGCTTAGCTATCTGTAGCCGAGTTTTCCACTAAGGAACATTTAAAAATGTTTTCTATAACACAAAAATAATTATAGTTGTGTTCAGTCAAGTGGCAGTTGCTTCCATTTGACTCAGTTCTGTGCCCCTTAGTCAGAGGAGCTCCTCACTAGGGATTCATGCAGCAGAAAAAAACAGCAGAGTGGCCAGAAAGATCATGATGCTGATGTGTTTCCTAAAATTGCATTTGCAAATCTTCATTAATCTTTCTCCCTTTATCTTGAAAATTTTTCTGTCAGTGAGACATAGAGTTAAACAAGATCCACATCCAGCTATCCCCGCAAGATTTCTGTAACTTCTTTTTTTTAATGTCTATTTCTTTCCTCCTTATTATGAGGCTGTTCCCAAGAAATCACCTTTGCCGAAACCTGCAGCCACTCCAGCACGTCCAGGGAAAAACAAACGTGCCAAGGAAAGTTCCAGTAGTGAGGACTCATCTGACAGCTCAGATGATGAAAAGCCACCTGCAAAACAAAAGCCAAAGTCTGGTAAGTACTAAATACCATTCCTGCTATGTGGGAGGATGCTTTCTTCTAGTTCCGCTGTCCTGGGAGAAGCATGTGCAGGTTCCAGGTGGTGCTGGTGGTGGTATTGTGAACCAGAAATACAGCACCTTTTTTCATATGCGCTGTTGAGGTTAAGCTTTACAATTCAGCTTCTCCCTCCTAAGAGATGGGGAATGTGAGAGATTGTGACAGACTCTGCTTAGTTTGCTGCATGTCTTCTATTCACATAGCCTTTAAGGACAGTCTTCTTGCAGGTTGGTTCCCTGTCTACCAGGATTTGGGAAGTAATTTGCCAATGGTTTGCTTATTTTGTAACCACAACAATTTAAGCTTTTTTAGGTTTTTTTGTGAAGAATCTAGTGTTCATTTGTAGCCCAGCCGATGGGCTAAATGGGCCTCTGTTGAATGTAGTATACTGCTTTTGGGATTCCAGTAGAGAGCTGATCTGAGTGGAGGATCAAACATCGAAACCGATTCTCTAACCACAGGATTTGCAGAGGCAGTAAATTTAAAAAATCAACTATTGACATCTTTTATTTCTGAAAAAGTTTGGTGACACAAGCTCTCATTCTTCCTAAAGTGCAGAGGAAAATTCTGTAAAGATATTTGGATCAGCTGAACCCCAGGAGGGGAGTTACCCCACAGCTACCTCCTCTTTCTACTGTGAGTTTGTGTGTAACCTTTCAAATTATAAGCTTGTATCTTTGACTATAGCTACAGAAGAGGAATAAATGGAACCAAATAGCAAAAGTGCTTTAATCAAACTACAACAACTATCTGATATGTGCTGCTTTGACTATCATACAGGCATCTGAATTCTGTGTGTCTTTTTGTAGGTCAGTACAGTGCTGTACCACCTCCTCAAGCTACACAGACAAAGAAGGGCATTGCCAAGGCTCCTGCAAAAAGGGCTGAGAGCAGTGACTCTTCAGACAGTAGTGATGAGGCAGAGCAGGTGACCTCAAAGAAAGGAGCAGGTATGTTGTGAGGAGATGAGGCTGCAAAGGAAGTACTACATGATGTGGACAGTGTTTTGGCAATATCTTGGTTTTCCTTGAAAAAGCCCCATGACTTTGGTCTATGTTACTGTTTGCTTCTCTAGAAGCTTCTGAGTAATTTGAAGGCATTCCAAACAGAACACCGTGTGTGGCCTCTGGGTCCAAACTGTGTGCAGGTTGGATTACTTTGGATGTGTTGATTTGAAAAGTCATTGGGATCTAGTTTAGTGGCAGTGAGCCAGGCCCATTACTGCAGCTGGCCAGGTCCTTGCTTGGCTTGTGATGCTGCTGGCTGAATGGCTGGTACACTGGGTAGTGAGCTTTTTCACATCGGGAAAGCTTTGTGTCTTGGGATAAAGGTTCGGTGTAGATATGGGCTGTTAATTTTAGACTTGCTTTTGCAGGCAAAGCAGTAGTAGCTAAAACAGTCCCTGGCCCCAAAACCAAAGTTGAGACTACCAAGAAGGCTGAATCCAGCTCTGACAGTGACTCAGGTAATTCAAGAAATAACGTTTTGGGGTTTTGTTAATGTTTTTATTGGCCAAGTCACTATGTAGTGGTGTATCTGCCAAGATCCTTACTCTAAGTTTGAAAACTTCACGGTCTCTATAGCTAACAAGGTATGAAATTCGAAACCAGCATCCTCCTATGTGGAATGGAGCCTTACCATGAGACACCAAGGAGACCATTGGCAAGTGCAGAAAGGTCTGCATGTTGCTGGATGGAAAGGGTGGGGCATCATGTGTGTCAGGTTTCTCCAGGAAGATTAACAGTTACACATTTGAGGATCTGTGTTTTAAGCTTTTGGGTTTCTGTTACCCCATTACGGGCTTTGGGAGAAGTTTCCAAAATAAAAAAAAAATCACCATACAAAGTTCAAGATAGACTCAAAAGATGCTTTCTCCTTATGAGACCCTAGAAATGGGGAGCAGTGTACTTTGTATCTTCTGTTGATCAGGTTTAAGGTTTGCAATTCTGTATTTCCTGCGTAAGTTCCCCATATTCTACTTATTGCCTCCAAGTTCAAGGTGCTCCTGTTGTATATCGCAACATCTCTTGTGCCCCAGCAGGGACTGTGGGTGGCAGCTGCCTGTCTGTCTGCAGACAGCCAGCACTAGACTGTGTGAACCTTCAACAAGTGGCAGGAATTCTGTGTCTTCTCACAAATGGACATGGTTTTGATTGCTGTTACTAAAGTGTTCAGAAATGTTGGAATAGATCAGGCTTAACGTTCCAGATTGCTGACACACAACACAAAGGTGTATTTGTACACAGGAGTCTCCACTCAATCCTCAGACTGCTGCTAAACACATCTCGTACAGGAAATAGAAAGCTAAAGCTAAAATGAGACACTGTCCTGTTGCTATCTTTTTCCCTGCTTTGTCAATTTTGTATCCCAATTTCTCGCCTGTTCTTTGATCTTTACCACATAGCTTCTTGTGTCAGTGTTTCTTGTCCCTGAGTATGTTCTTGGTGATACCTGTACTTTCCAGTCCCTTATTCCATACCTTTTCTACACTTTCGAAATACCTGCTTCCTTGTGCATGCATTAGTGAAGAACAACAGCCTCCCAACAAAGAAGATAGGTGGAAAGATGAATGCTGTCCCTTTACCATTCAAGAAGTGTTCATCAGGTGCTGCTTATTGCCAATTATCTAGTGACTCAGCCTTGGACCACAACCCATTTTGCATTTCACTTCCCCATGAGTTACATATGTATTATATGGTGATAGAACTAGTGATAGGATGAGGGTTAATGGCCTCAAGTTGTGCCAGGAGAGGTTTAGATTGGATATTAGGAAAATATTTTTCACTGAAAGGGTTGTCAGGCATTGGAACAGGCTGCCCAGGGCAGTGGTGGAGTCCCCATCCCTGGAGGTATTTAAGAAACATGTGGATGAGGTGCTAAGGGACATGGTGTAGCGGTGAATTGGCAGTGCGGGGTTAATGGTTGGACTTGATGATCTTAGAGGTCTCTTTCAACCAAGGCTATTCTCTGATTCTGTTATTACTAAAGTAATTCACTCCAGAAGCTTATTAACCTAAATAATATCTTATTTTTTTTGTTTAGATTCTAGCTCTGAAGATGATAAGAAGAAGGTAGGGAGTAAGCTTCCAGCTAAACAACCCGTGATAAAGAATACTTCCAAATCAGCAAAAGTAGCTGTCAAGCCTGGAAAAGCAAAGAAAGACTCCAGCTCCTCCTCAGAGAGCTCAGGTATTGGGACAGCAAAAAATGAAAATTTCCATATGCACGTTGTGCTTGCCCAGACCTCTGTGTTTCTGGGCAGGGTATGAGGGGGCAGTTGGACAGGAATACCCATTGCCCTGTTGTTTCAAGCAGCTAATGAAGTGCACTGCGTAGCAACATTGAATCTGCATGTGAGATACATGTTGAAGGAGTGGGACTTAGTCTTGGTTATTCTTTTCCTTTCCATTCTAGATTCTGATAGCTCTGACAAGAAGGCCCCTGTGAAGCCCACAACTAAACCATCAACACCTGCCACAAAGAAGTCACAAGCTGTCACAAAGAAAGCACAAAGTAGCTCTGATTCAGATAGCTCCAGCAGCTCTGAGGACGAGAAGAAGAAAGGCAGTCCAGCTAAATTAGCTGGCAAAGTGGTTAAGCCAGTGTCCAAGGCCAGTTCTACCCCAGCTCCCAAAGGAGACACTTCTGACTCTGATAGCTCAAGCAGTGAAGAAGAAAAGAAGGCAACAGTGGTGAAAACAGCCAGCAAATCTACAGGGACAGCAAAAGCAACTGTGGGGAAGAAGGCAGCTGCTTCCAGTAGTAGTAGCAGCTCATCTGATAGTTCCAGCGAAGAGGATGAGAAGCCCAAGAAGGCAGGGAAAGGGGCACAGAACGGTTCTAAGGCCACTGCCTCCACAGAGAAAACAAAAGCATCCACCCCAGCAGTAAAAAACCTGAAGTCTAAGCCAGCTGGTGGCAGCAGTAGCAGCAGTGAAAGCAGCTCTGAAGAAGAGACCGGAAAAGCCAATGGAGGTATTGCCTACAGTCTGGCAAGTGGGTCTGTCAGGCAGTGTTACTGAGCTAAGCATGAACAAGAGCCTTTCCTAAACAGTGTTCAGTCTAATTTCCATATGCTACTGGATTATGCTGCCTGGTGCAGTACTGAGAGGGAAGGCTAGTTTTTAATTTTGTGTGATCCCTTTTGTCTGTATTGCATATCTGCTGAAAATGGAATTAGTGGTAACGGGAAGCACGTTTCTGTGCAGTTGTTTCCAGTTGCCATCTGTACATACACCAGAATGTTAGTGACAGCAAGGCAGACTGCTGGAGGACCTTGTATATGTTGAGTGGGATACCATAGCTGATGCCCCAATGCACAGTCTCAATCTTTATCCCTTCAGGAGGGAAACCACTTTGAATGTGCTAGTGGTGTGTGCAAGTGCATATTGTGTGATTCCAAGAACTAGCAAATTTTAACTAATAGAACTTGTCTCAAGTGCACTAAATCATTAATATAGAGGTTACCCTGTTCCACAAAATTATCTTTATCCATTAGGGTAGGATGGCAAAATGCTTGCTGACCCGGAATGGCTGTTAGTGTCTAACAGTCTGTTTTCTGGGTGAGGTAATGCAGGGACTGATTCTCACACTTGTCAACACTGGGTTTGTATTCTGGGGGAGAGATGTCATTACGTTTCCCAACACTGCAGTTGCTCTCTTTGAAGTTTTACTGCTGTACATCTAACAGGCATGATTGGGAAGAAAAAGAAGAGGGAAGATGTTCAGGAGCCAGAGACACCACACAGTAAAAAGGCAAAGATCAAAGCTAAAACACCTCACACAGTTCCCAAGGTGAAACAGGTGAGTGAGGGTGAACTGTGGTGGCTGGTGGGAGAAGCATCTCTGCCTCCTGAACAAGTAGGCTTCTTTGGGGTTTTCTGTGGAGGTTGGTTGGTTCATATCTTTGCTCCCTCCTCAAGCACTTGAACTTTGTCCAGAGAACCCTAGGGAGTGCACGTGTGTGTAATATTCTGGCAAAAGTTGACTGGATATGTTTGCACAGGAGCATCCCTGTGCTGCCTGATCTGAAGAAGGGAAAGGATTATGAATTGGAGAAACACTTAAAGACTGAAGTGATGTGAACAGGGCTCTGTATTTGCAGGGCAAGGAGACTGTCCCTAAGGGAATATCATGTACATGTATGGGCTTACTGTAGCTTGTTCTCTTTAACAGCCAGCCTCTCCATTCCGCCGAGTAAGGGAAGAAGAGATTGAGGTGGATGCCCGTGTTGCTGATAACTCATTTGAAGCAAAGGTACAGCTAGTTAGTGCCCAGAGTGGTAACACTTGCCTCTGCAGATATGTACTGGCAGAGCAGCCTTGCTGTGCTTGTGGGCACTTTTTGGTGGGAACGTTTTCCAACAGGAGGTGCTGTTAGGAAGTGTTTGAGCACTGGCAGGAGGTGCATGGCAGAGTGGTATCAGCTCCAGTGTTAATGTAATGGTGTTTGCTGGGCAGGATGAGGTGCAAAGTATTGCCTTTACTCTCCTGGGTACTGACCTGAATTATTTCTTCCTCTCCCCCTTCATCCCTCACAGAAAGGAGCAGCTGGTGACTGGGGTGAGAAGGCTAACAATATCCTGAAATTCACTAAAGGCAAATCTTTCCGCCATGAGAAGACAAAGAAAAAACGAGGCAGCTACCGTGGGGGTACTATATCAACCCAAGTCAATTCCATCAAGTTTGAAAGTGACTGAGAACATCCCCTTGGGAATTCATAAACCATCTGCTCACCAGAATGGCTTGGATGGGCATGTGGACATTATGAATGTCAAGCCTGCCTGGAATGCTACCTCCCCTAGCCCATATGGGGCAGGCAGCTTTAGTGTGGGGATGTGGGAGAATGGTTGAATGTTTCACCGTTTTATTTCCAATTCTGGTTTACGCCCCTAATTTGAAACCATCCTTGAGCTGGTCACCACTAGGATGACCTCCAAGACTTAAATTTTCTGTGGTATTATTTTAAAAGGCTGGCAGTGATTTTTCATTTCAGTTTCCTGTCCATCTTGTAAAAGAAAGAGAAATCATTCTCCTGTATCTTAACCTCCCATTTCCCTTTCAGCCAGTTAAGCTCTGTTACCTGTGAAATGGCAAGTACTGTATCTTGCCTTTGGCTAGTTACTTTATTAAGAGCAACAACTGATTTGAACCCTCTGGCTATAATCCCCACCTGACATTTCAAGTTCACAGTTGCAGTGTCACAGGTTTCCTCTTTTCTATTTCCTTCTTCTATGGTTTCACCTTGCAATAAATTCCTACCTTCCTCTTCCTTCCATTCCTGTTGAGGCCACTAACCAGTGTACTTAGAGAAGCAGAGTCTAAATACACCTTAGTGCTTGAGTAACTGTATCACTTACAGTTGGGGTCTGTTACCAGAAAGACCAAGTTCTATAGTACTGCTGTGGCACTCTTGATAACATTATCATTGGGAATGTGGCTGGGGAGTGGAGATGTGCAGAAACTCTTGACTGCATGGAAGTTGTGATGTTTGGCTCAGTGGGAATGGGTAAGGAGGCAGAAGACAAAGCTGCCTTTTCTACCCAGCTCTGCTTTTTGCTGGTTTTGTTTCAGAAGTTCTTGACTGCAATGTGGTGTTACTCCTTGTTCTCTCTGAACATAAAATGTGCTAGTTAGTGCTTACTCCCAACAGCATGCCATGCAGCTTGTTAGGAGTTGAGATGAATGTATCATTAATGCCTTAAATTTCTTTTTCTGTGTTGGATCACTTGCTCTTTGAGCTGTTTTCCATGTGTTAAATCCTTCTCAAGAAGTAAAATGCCAGTTTCCCCAAAGCACTAAGGCAAATAAAGCCTGGTGGTATAAGGTTTGAAATGTTAGCTACAAGTACATGTTCAGTATGGGGGAGTCTCAGACAAGTTCACTAACTTGCAGCCCAAGCTAAGATTTCATGAGCAACTGAGATAATGGAGTGGCTTACTGCTGTTGAGAGGAGGGCTTCCTTTCTGTCCAGTTGTGTGACTGTCTTCTTATTTCTGCTGCAACTTGCATCTGGTAGAAGATGGTTCCCTCAACTACTTTTTTTCCCTGTTAGGTGGGTTAAGTTAATTTTAGTTTGTGCAGCTGTCATCTGAGCCCATAGCCCATATGAATTGAACAGGTAGTGCACGTTTGGGAAATGGGGTAGTGGGCTGTGAGAACTGCTTACCCCATCTCATGGAACTGCCAGCCACTGAGAGAGGTTATGCAGGGCCCGATTTCCATGTTTCCATTCCCTCCCCAAAGGGTGACACAGAGAAGAACCCTGTTGTTACAAGAAGCTACATTTGTGAGCAAAGCAGTGTCACCTAATTGAGGGTTGGATGAGACTTGATGAGCCACCCCCATATACATGAGCTGCAGCTTGTTCCAGTGAGCATTTTTCAGGACTTCCCCTCTGACTGCACAATCACTCCGGTGCCTGGGTTCTAGGCTGCAGTGCAGAGGGGCCCAGGAGACCACAGTTATTACAAGGAATTAAAGGTTAGAAGCCAAAGGAAGGTAGGAAGGGAGTATTTTCTACCTGGGGATTTGAACATTGTCTTGCTTGTGATTTGTCCTTTGCCCTCTTCTGTATCGGGAACTTATATTTGGAACTCTTAAACTTTAAAAAAATGTTTATATTTCAGGGGTATTTTAAATGTGCAAATTTTAATGTGGTGGGAAATAAAGATTGCTGCCTTTGTAATCTGAGTGGATCTGGTAGTTGAAGATGTGGAACAGTGAGTGCGAAAGGGGAGGGTATGAGTGCTGGGGGTAATGTAGCACTCAACAACTGCCTACAGCCAGTTCCTGTCTCCAGTTACATGCTTGTGTGTGTGTGTGTGTAACAGGCCTGTGGAAGTGAAAGGCGGCCTGTGCAGCTGGCTGTTGAGTGACTCTTAATAAAATTGGATAAAACTCAAGAGAATATTTGCTTATACCAAGACAAACTGAGGCTTCTCAAGTCCCTTCCCACCAGAATACCTGGTCAGCTCTTCTCAAATACTGCTACTAAATGAGCTGTATGACAGCTGGCAGTATAACTTAAGTAACATCAGCCTATGGGAATAAGAAACAATAGACATAACACAAAATTCTGCATATATCTGGTTAAAAGAAGTAATTTCTCTGTCCCCTTAGATCTCTTCCTCCTCTGTGACTATGATGTGTGCAGGGGAAAGTAACTTGCTGATAGGTAGGGCCTGGTGTATGTCTTGTGTGCTGTAATACTTATTTTACCCCTTGTGCTGCTCCTCTATGGAAAGGTTAGGGTGAATCACCAGGCAGAGTGGGCAGTCAGTTGCTCTGTAACCAAGGGTGCCTGCCACAGCCTTCTGCCTTGGAGGTGATGTTGTAGGAGAAGGTGTAGCAGTATCTGAAGTTTCAGCAGCAGATGAAAACAATGTCATTAGCCTTGCTGGAGATTGGCACCTGACTGAGCAAGCACAAGTGCTGGGGGGGGATTGCTTTGTGAGACTCAAAGGTACATGCTTTTCCCTGTGCTTGACACTTAAGGAAAAACTGCTCCCTTCACAAGCTTGCTCAGCTGCTGCACAGGTGTAACCTACAGCTCTGCTCTGCTGCTGTCCTGCTGTAAAGGAAACACCTCGTGGAGCACATAGGCCTGGTTTCCCTGTGCATGACTGGGGCAGTTCCAGCTGTGGTTCAGGCTGAAACTGGACTAACAGGACATCCCCCTCTGGCATGTGCTGTGCCTGGGGACACTGTCCCTAGCCTCGTGATTCCCCTCTGTGTCACCTTCTCCCTTTCACTGTCCTAATGCGTGTGCAGCCCCTTGCTCCCCTCCTCACAGCGCCCGCAGAGGGTCCCGGCCCCGTGCGTGTCTCCGTGGGGTCCAGCTCGGGTCAGCGCAGAGATGCTCTGACGCCCTTATGACACTCCGGCCTGCCAGGGGACAAGCGGGAGCCGCCAGGCGCGGCGGGGCCGGATCCCCGTGCTCTCTCGCCCTGCCTCCGTGCGGTCAGGCGCCCGGCGTGACACGGCGTGCCGTGGGGCGGCCGGGCGGGGCGGCCCGGGGGTGCGGCCTGTGGGTGCGGCCTGTGGGCTGGGACTGCGCCGCCCGGCCCCGCCCGCGCCCGCCGCCGGCCGGCCTGAAAGGGGTAGGGCGGGCGGGTGGTAGCCGCTCCCCTGCACCGCTGCGCCTCCGTGCCGCCACTCGGGCCGCGCTCCTCGCGGGACTCGCTGCAGGTGGGTGCCAGCTCCGCCGCCGGCGGGGTCTGGGGCGGGCGGCCTGGGAGGAGCCGCGGCGGTGCGCCTCAACCCCCCGGCCCGCCGCGGCGGCTCTCGGCTCCGCGGGTGCGGCGCTGCCTCCCTCTCGGGGCGTCCGTGGCGAGCCCCGGGGAGCGCCCCGCCACCGCCGGTGCGAGCACGGCCAAGGGCTGCGGCGGCAGCATTTGCCCCGGTGGCCGGGCGGGGCGGGGGCGTCCTCCGAGCCCGGGGCAGGTGCGTGCGGCGGGAGCAGCCCCGGGGGCCGCACGGCTGCGGGTCAGTCCTGAAGGGCTCGGTGCACGTCCCGAGCTAATGGCACTGAACGCCCCTCTGCTGGAGAGGGGAGAGGGAACCGGTCCGCGCTCCCGACTATGCCGGGCCGCGTGTGCGAGCAGCCTGCGCAGCTGCAGCTGGGACACGAGGGGCACGAGTTAAGCATCTGCTGAACTGCAGCATCAGAGCCCTGGCACCTGAACAAACGTTCAAAGCGCTTTTGTGTTACTTGCTTCATTTTCCTGTAGGAGATTAGATCTCAGGAGTGTCTTCCCTCTCCTCTTCTGCCTCCTCAGCCCTTGTTTATGGCAGCTCAGCCAGGTCTAATTCCCCCGGTGTGGTCAGAGCCAGGCAGCTGTTTGACTTGGGTTGTTGTGATTTGGATTATTTTTTTTTACGTGAGGGCGTCAATTGTTTTCCTGAAGATAAGACTCATCTCTAGCTTCTCTACTGCTGTAATTCTGTCAAATGTGACCGGACATGTCTGTCAGGTCTTTATCAGTCCCCCGTGCTTCCTACACAAGGTTTCACAATCTTCTGGGGTGTTTAATGACTTCTTTCTTTTAACGTGGCGCTTCTCTGCAGAAAGAAGCTGAAATGACAGGGCAGTAAATGGAAGACTTCTCTTCCTCACTGCTCTTGACTGCTTCTCTAAAGTTTGGTGCTCTTGTATCTCTCCATTTTTCTCTGTGGTCTCAGTAACTTGTTCTACTTGACTGTTGTACAGATGTAACCCCTTCTGAGGACCAAAATGTGCTCTGAACTGTCGTGTGCTCTCACCTCAAGGTCTGTGGCTCATATGAGTATTTGGAAACGGCCCCAAGCCTTTCTGTCTCTCACATCTGGGGATTACAAATAATATTTTTAAGTGCTTCCACATTGCAGACCTGAGACGGCTCACAAGGAGCACAGCCTCACATCAGCTGCTTCTCTGTCTTGTAGCCATTTTGCAAGTGAGGGGAAAAGACTGTCCAGAAGAAATTGCTGTTGCAGAGCTCCATGGTGTCACAAATCATCTCTGTTCCTTCCAGAAGACAATGAGGAAGCCTGTGGATATGGAGTGGAGGGAATCTTGCTTACCACCTAAACAGATTTAAAGCATGATAAGAGGCCAGGGGGAGAAGCAGATGTGTGGTGTTTGACACCATCCCCCAGTTCTTTAAGTTCTTGAAGATGTGTGTAATGTCAAATGCCTTGACAATCTGAGATACAGATCTTTATTTCTTTTCTCAGTTATTATGGACCAATATTTTCTTTAGTACCAGGATTCCCAGGCTGTAATCTATGGACTGCCAACCTCCTGATGGCCCATACATTCCCACCTTGCCTATAGATTTTCCTCCATGAAACTCCAGTGATCCAGGAAGGATGTTGAAGATGGCCCAAGGTCCCAGAAGTTTAGAACTGATTGAGACAATCTTTGTCCAAAACAGATGAGGATGAGCAGAGCACTCCTGCTGCCGTTGTGTGGAAGCAGTAGTATTGAGTGTGATGCAAAGTACGAGTTATTCTGATGCTGACCTGATCACTGCTGTGGTTGTTCTCTTTGGTCTTTTGGGGATCTGGACTTCATTCATTCTCTGTGTTTCTTGTGGGTTGCCATGAAGATGTCAAAAGAAAAATGCTAGAAAGGGTCTGCTCAAAACAGCATACATCTGTGCACTATTCAGTCTGTTTGCGAGCAATGTTTTTAAAAAACTCAGGACTGTAAGCTGCCTGGGAAGGCTTATATTTGAAGGGAAGTTTTCTTCTTGCTTATTGTTTTCTATACTAAAATACTAATACTAGTATTAGTATATCATAATACTAATATTAACATGCCATAATAAAAATATTCGTATTTTTGTGGTAGTGTTATTTACCTAGGTGACTGGTGAAGCAGAAGCCTGGGATAATCCAAAACCAGAGCACAGAAGCCCACCAAGCACTGGGCTGGATGTGACTGATGGTTAGACTTCCCTGCTTCAATGTATGCTTTATTAAGTTTACTTGATACAGCATGGTATCTTCCAGGTTTTTACTAGAGATTCTCCTGGGCAGCTCCTGCTTGTAGTGTGACATCTTCCTGCAGTGGCAGAATTGCTCTCAGAACTGCGTACCTACCTGCTTGCATGGAGTTTTGGCTTCCATAAATTAGCCACAGCTGGGTTGGCTGTCATCAACTTGATGGTAGCAGATGGTCCTGTTTTTTCTGGATCATACCCAACAGATGAGGCAAACTTTTCTTATTCCAGGAAGAGTTTTGAACATTCAAGTGAAGGTGCCTTTTCCTTTTAACTGCAAATTAATTGTGCTGCTTTCTTAACTCTTGAGAAGTATACAGTGAAAACACTTCCTACTGTGAGCAAGAGCTGGACAGACTAGGATGCAGGAGGGGAAATAATTCAGACCCATGAATATGGGTTTCCTGGTCCTTGGCAGGAACTAGGCAATACAAAGTATTGGAAGAGAGGGAGAGATATGAAGGGCAATGGGGTCAGTTCACTGCCCTTTCTTTGTGGGCTTCTTTGTCAGAGGTTTTAGTACTTCAACGTAATAAAAGGCACCTGAATTAAAGAAATATCTGGTTTTAGAGCTGTAGCTGTTCAGTTACTTCACTTGTGTTAAATTGATGTAATCTTCCATTGATATCAAAATCATACCTTGTCAAACTTGTTAAATAGAGCAAAATCAAGGGGCAAATTTCAGCCCAGTAAGAAATTTCTCAGGAGAGTTTAAGGGATGTTTTCTCTCTGTTCCCTTTCTGCTGCCTCCCATTTCAATTCCAATGCTTTGCTGTGGCTTTGAAAGCAAACTCCCAGCAGCTGATGGTGGGCAGGCAGAGATGCTGCTGCCTGCAGTGTTGGTCACGCAAGGGCTTCCCCCTGCCCACCCCTCCTGCAGCAGGCTCTGGTCCTGGCCCTTACCGAGATGCCTGCTCTGCCCTGTATGCTGCAGCAGCAAAACTTAAAGCCTCTGTGGCGTGGGCTTTTAAAAATAATTTTCTTGAACCCTGATTTCTTACTGTTAATGTTAATTGTGGCGTTACAGGGATTGCTCTGTGTAAATTGGCCAGTTTTGCTTCATCAGGTGCTTGTCAGGACAACAGGGAAGGACATATTCTCCCTTTACAAGTCTTCTCATTTCAGTGGCAGTGCTATTTCTTGCAATATTTATCTGATTTAGCCACTAGCCCAGGACTTCTGCTCTGCTCTCGGATCTAGTGTGGGATCTGTCTTTTACTTAGATTTTGCACCTCTGCTGAGACACAGGCTGCGAATTCACCTCCTGGCAGAATCCCATTCCCATGCCCAGTGGTTTGGAGGTTTCTTGAAGACCACCTGCCTGCAGCCCGACAGCAGGTGCAGGCACCTGAGCTCCCATAGCCAGAGGACTGGGCTGCAGTGCTCCACTGGCTACAGCACCCTTGCTGGAGGATCCTGCTGCAAAGCTTGTGGGACAGCTGTAGCTACATTTTCAGTGTTGGTAAGCGGTAAAGAGGTGAACAGGTGGATTTTGAGCCTTCCTTCATCTATCCCTTGTGTGTATAGGGTTTAGGTCTTTCCTTTCCCCTTTGTTATCAGCCTGAGATCCTAACAATGACTAGTTGCTGAACAAGGGCTGGAGCCAGCAGAGTGCTGCCATTTGAGCTGGTAGTTATGCCTTCATTATATCCCAGGAGCACTAAAAAGCAGGGATGTGCCTAGCTGAAAACCTTCCTGATACATCCAGCACAGATCTAGGGATGGAGCTGTGGCCAGGATAGCTCTCTGGCCATGGACAGAGCATATCTTAGCTCTGGTGGTATTCAGCTGGGGCAGGAAAAAAAGGCCCTTCCTGCAGCCTGGCATCTTCCCACCAGTTAGGAAGATTTACAGCCTCCCTTGTTGCCTGGGCAGGGAGAAGGGATTCCTGAGCCAGCACCTTTAGGGATTGCTCTTGATGTTGGAAGGGAAGAAGCAGCCAAGAGCAGTCAGCAAATTTGTGTTGCATCTGCCCCTGGCCTGAGGGCTGAGATTGACCCCTTGCTTGTCATTTGGATTTTGGTAGCACCCAGAGAGTGCAGGCAGAGCTGAGGGTCTCAGCACTGCCTGGCATGTAGGCCCATGGCAGGATGTGGTCCTTGCTGAAGATGGGGGACAATGTTTTAATAGCTATTCCTTTTACCTGCGCTATTTCTTCACCTTTTCTTTGTTGCTCAATGAGAAAACACCCCACATATAAAACTACCTCTGTTGCTCTTCTCAGCACACTTATGTGTATATGACCCACCAGCTGCCCCAGGACAAGCCTATACCTGTTCCTGTCATGGAGCCTGTCCTGAGATCCCACTGTCCTGGAGGCCAGCAGCATGGGGCTGCCATCTCTCTCTCTCTCCCCTAGAAGCTGCATGCACACTGGATCAGCTGCACCATGTTGCAGCCAAATGCTTCATCTTCCCTGGTGTTGAATGGGATAAATCCCTTTAGGGCCTCACAAGTAAGCTGAGAACTAGACCAGCTTTGTGGGCTGTAGCTCTGTGGTGGCCAGCACTGCTGGCACGAGCCAGCCTGTTCCTGCTGGCAGGGAGGCAGGATCCTGGGCAGATCCTTACTTTCCTTGCAGGGCTTCTGCTCTCTTCTCTCCAGCCCATCACCTTTGTCTCCATCCTCCTGGAGCTCTTGCTCTGTGGGTCCAACCACCCCCTTGGTAACTGCTAGCATTTTTTGTTTCTCATCACTCTGGCACAGCCACCCAGTTGTCCCTCAGTGGGACGGGTGGCAGCCCAAGCCCTAGTAAGAGTTGCCTTTGAGGCAGGGGAGCATCTCAGCCAGCGACTGCTCTGTTTCTTTCCCATATCCATGCCCACATGGGACAGGAAAGCAATGGTGGGGGAGTATGGCATGTTTACTCTCCCATGTCTGCATCCCCATGTGCTGTCTCTGGCCAGAGATATCCAGCTGCTGAGGGTAGTCCGAACACTGTATTTAGCAGGATCTTATGTAGGACTTCCTTTCCTGCTTCTTAATTGATCAAGCACTAGTGGAGAAGCTGGCAGAAAATCTTGGACCAAATTCTGCTCCACCACATCCCTGCAGTCCCCCTGGGGCTTAGTGTGTGTGTGGGCATCCAAAATCCACTTATAATTGTTCCCATTGTAACTTCTTCCCCCCTGCCCCTCTTCCCAGCATGTCTGAACTGGGTCCTCAGGACATGGCTCTGCTTCTGACTGTTCCCAAATAATTATCATGTAATTCTTCTCCCAAAATAAGGTAAGGTGTGGGTGAGGCGCGTTCGCTTCGAGTGATGTAGCAACACCCCTTACACAACAGAAATGCTGGGTGTTTCACCAAACCGGGAATGGGATGACGGCCGTAGGAGTGTGACTAAGGGACATCAGGGTGCTGAGGGTGTTGCACGTTTTCTCTGGGGCTTCTTTCTGGGCTTGCCTTCTTTGGGTGCATCAGTATCCTGGTGCCTGCTTTCCCTTCCCAGCCCTTTCCCCTGAGTCTCCCATCCTCCCATGGCTGATCCGTAGCAGAGCAGCATTCTGTCCAGACCCCTGCTGTGCTCTCTGGAATTGTGGTTCCTCTTGGAGGGTCCTGCTGTGACCTGGGCTCTCTCCCACCCTGTCTGCGCTGAGCAAGGTGCCTTCCTAGCCTTGCCAGGGCCAAAGCCAGAGCGTGCCTCTCTGCATTCCCATTGGGCTCTGCAGGCCTCCCAGTGAGCTTGCAGCAGGCATCACGGGCTTGGAGGGAACCAGCCATTCTGGCTGGGCAGAAATAGAAATGAAAGCCAGCTGTGCTGGTTCTATAGTGGTAACTGGGGACCGAGCAGCGAAAGTCTCTGCTGGTGCTGTGACCCAGCAGAGCTCCTTCAGCCGCTCCCCCCTCTTTAACTCTCTGCAAGCCAGTCTCCTAGTTTTTGAGCCTTAGGTGCACAGAGGTTTTGAATTTCTAGAAAACTTCCCTGATACACCCTGATATCTGACTTTGGGGTGAGTTGGGTTTTTTGTGGCTTTTTTTTTTTTTCTTCATTGTTTTTTGTTGTGTTGGTTTTGGTTTTTTGTTTGGGTTTGTGTTTTTTTTTTTTGTTCCAGTGATGAACTCCAGGCTGCTCTCCTCTCCCAGCTCATGAGCTTCTGGCTTGCAACTACAATCCCAGTTGTTAGTGTCTCACTTGCATGACAGAGCATTTCATACTATATTAATGGCGTGTTTTTCTCCTCGCAGTGATGAAGATGATGAAGGTGCTACCATGTCCTGCTGCTCTTCTCTTCCTAGTGGCTGCATTCAATCTGGAGCCATCTCACTGTGCCAAGGTGTTGATCATGCCCACCATAGTCTTTGACAGCCACTTGCGAGTCTTCATGCGAGTGGCAGAGGCACTGACTGACCGGGGCCATGACCCTGTGCTACTTCTTCATGAGGGTCGGGATGTGGAAACCTACCTGCCCGGCTTCCGCATGCAGAGGTACAGGGGTATCTTCAGCACAGAGAGCGCAGATGCCTGGGTGCAGGAGAAGATAAAGCGTGTCTTCCAAGGGAAGATGACCTCTCTGGAGATGTTTTCCTTTTTGGAGAAGTACTTGGAAAACTGTGACCTGGTTCTGGGAAATTCTACCCTTCTGCAGAAACTCCAGCATGAGCATTTTGACCTGCTGTTGGTGGACCCCAATGAGATGTGTGGCTTTATCCTGGCCCACATTCTCCATGTCAAATATGCTGTGATCTCCACTGGTTTCTGGTTCCCAGCAGAAATTGGTGCAACTTCCCCCATTGCATATGTCCCTGAGTTCAACTCCCTGATGACAGACAGGATGGGCTTCTTTGGTAGGACTTGGAATCTCCTAGTCTACATGATCACTCGCGCGGCCACAAAGTTGATCATCCTGCCCAAGTTTGAACGTCTCATGGAGAAGCACAGCGTGGAGCCAAAGACATCCATGTTGGACCTTGTCCATGGAACTAGCCTCTTCTTCCTCTGTAACGATGTGGTGTTGGACTTTCCCCGGCCAACGCTCCCCCATGTCATTTTCACAGGGGGGATCCTCGCTGAACCTGCAAAGCCCCTTCCAGTGGTAAGTGCAGGAAAGCTTTGGGCTGTGATTGCACATTAACCTGGGGAGTTGCTCAGTGCAAATCTGCTTTTGAAGAGCCTTGTAAATCCTCTGACACCCCAGGAGTCTGGAAAGCTGCCGTGTTTCGTTGCCTGGGTGCAGCACAGATACAGGGAGCACTGAGGACTCTGAGGCTGCAGGGAGGATGTAGAATTAAGTTGTCCACCCTGAAGCAGGATTTGGCTTCACTGTCCATGTAAAATGGTGTGTGGAAGTCTTAAATTGGCAGTGTTGGCCCTGGGACTTGATTGTGAGTAGCGTTTGTCCCTATTCTTGAAGCGGAAATGCAAAGAACAATTAGTCTTCATTGCTTCATCACTGATTTATGTCAGTCCAGAATTTCCTCCTTAATCTTATTTCTCACAGGGTGTTTCTGCCCTTGAGCTTGTAGTCTTAAGAACCCATAGAGGAGAGCTGTGTTTGTTCCATCATTAAATTCAATGTGTTCCCGCATCAAATTCAAACCCAGGGCGTACAAACCCGAAGTGTATCATCCCCTTTTTCTCAAGGTCCACCCCTGAAGGAAAACTCCCCAGGCATCCCAAAGGCTTTCTCTGGCCTGTACCTCACTAATAATAAATTCAGAGGGACAAGCTCTTAGAGCCTCCAACTGAAGACAATATTGGAACAGAGCAGGACTTGTCTGCCATTTCTCCCATTGCCTTACCACTTTTACAAACTCTCACCGGAAATAGACTTGGATAATGACACTTGAGCAGTCAAGTTGTCCTGGTGTCCCAAGGACCAAAATGGAGATAAGATTCAAGTTTCAAATTATTATAGAGACATGTCAAGATCTCTGATGGCAGCTTTAACAGACAGAATTTTTTGGGTGCCAGTTTTTTCCAGTTAAAGGAAAAAGTGAGGTCAAGTGCTTTAGAACTGAAGTTCTCCAGATGTATATGGCTGCATATCATCCTTTTCCATGGCACGGCATGCAGGTAATGCAACGCACGTAGGGTGCTCCAGAAGCTGTGTCAGAGTGGCTACCTCCCAGGTCTTGCAAAATCCTGGCTTGGTCTGATCTGGCCATGTACACACCTGCCTTATAAAGTAGGAGGTTGTTCACTGTGGCATTACGTGTTTCACAGCTTCCAGAACTGATCCCAGGGTGCCTAAGGGAAGAATGATGGAGATTAGCCTGGAGCCCTGCAGTACGAGACAGGCATGTGTGTACCCAGGTACACCCCAGCATAGATATGGCCTCTGTAGGTCTAGGTGTAGCTTGAGGAATCTCCCCTTCGAACTGGCGCAGAGTTATATAATTAAGGTGTTTATTTCCTCATATTTGCAACACTATGATTGCAAGTTCCTTTAATTAGGACACAGTGAAACACAGATATTTACCTGAGAGATGGTGAGAACTTTTGGTGATCAGCTATGCTTCCCTAGGAACTTGAATGCTATTTCTGAAAGTCAAATGTTAAGGACCAATTAGATGGTTACATTATCCATTATGTTTTATGAGTAATTGTACTTTCAACTAGAAAAGCAAAACTAGTACTTTCACTTCTTTAGCAGTTTTAGTGATTGCATTGCTCAAAAGATGTGAAACTCAGAGATTTTTGGTTTCTCTATTCTCTTGAGTTTAAAACTTTTTGATTCTTGGTTGTTGGGTTGGTTTAGGGCTTTTTAAGCTCTTCTGCAAAGTTAGGTTTGAGTCCCTGAAGCATCTAACAAGTGACAAACATCCACAGAAAGTAACACTAAAATGTGCTTTGTAACTCTTTTGTACCATGATCCCCCAACCTGTAGACTAGTACTACTAAGATATTCTGAATTAATCATCCTATTTTTCTTCTTTAATAACAAGAACTATTTTTTACCCCTCATGTTCTTCTACAGTATTTATTTCAAGGAAGTGTTCATATTCAAAGAAAGATTTTTAGGAAACCTCCGTAAAATGCTCCTGACTGTGATGTATGGAAAACGTGAAGCAGGACAGAATCTGTAATGAGAAATGTTTGCCCCACATCAGATGTGGTGGCTTATTCTTCCTTCAGCCTTCTGGCCCCAGTAAAAAAAAAAATAAGGACTCTGTTTTAGATACACACATGTTTATGTAGTATTATAGGCAGCCTCTAAATGAATGACAAACAGCTGCGGCTTTTCCTGGAGCTGTAGCTACCTCTCTGCCGAATGACCAAACACTAAATCTTCTACCTGCGAGTAGCTGTCAAGGATGGGTAGAAGTCTTCTGGCAAGATGGCAAAACCTTCTGCCACCTCCAGGAGCCTTCAGCATTGGAGAGTTTGTGGGGAATCTCCAGTGAGATGTTGTTCCTCACTCTGCCTGCACGATGTTTCATCTATTGTATCAGCCTACAGCTAGAGACCCTGACAGGCCTCCTGCCTTAGTGGTGATGGAAAATAGCCTTCCTCTTTTTCTTCCAATTCCCTTCTGTGCTCTGGCTGCTCCTGTGTGGGCCCTATGTTTTCAGAGCCCTCTTTGCCAAGGAATAATTGTGTTTCCTCCAAAGCAGGAGGCAATGCTGTGAGATGTAAGTTTTGGACCACCTCCCTGCAAGCTCCCAGCCCAGCAGGAGCTCAAGTAATTTCTGCCTGCTTGGCTGGCTGCAGAAATCACAGTGGATTTAGAGTTTGTTGCCTGGTCAAAACTACGTAGCAGGTGGATTTGGCTTCATCCTCTCTGTAGATAGTTTTCTACTGGTAGAGGCAACAATGGGAAGGGACTTTCTACAACAAGACTTCAAGGCAGCTGTGTGTGTTTTGCCTGCAGGGTCTGCGTCTCTGGGTGGAAGCAGCAGATGCGGGTGTTGTTGTTGTCTCCTTTGGCATTGGGATCCGAGCTCTTCCAAGCGACTTGGTGGAGAAGATGGCTGGCGTGTTTGCTCGCCTCCCGCAGAGGGTGGTGTGGAGGTGAGGGGGGAATGGGATTCCTCTTGAGTTGGATGAAAGATCAATGTTGAGGGGTGATTCATGTCAAAACACAGAATTTGCTTTCCATCTCTTGATCTGACCGAATTTTTAATTGTTCTGTGTGTTTTGTTTCCCTTTTTTCCCCTCCTTTATCTCCTCCCACAGATACTTTGGAGAGAAGCCAAGAAACTTGGGTGAGAATACGCTGATGATGGAGTGGCTGCCCCAGAACGACCTGCTAGGTAAGGCTGGGCTCTGTGTGTGTGCGCCGCTAACACCACCCCTGGAGTTTAGCCCAGACCACAGCAAAGGCATGCAAGGACAACAGCACCTGTGTGGGTCTAAGTCTGTTGCTTGTTGCGAGTCTGATCTGTACAAAACATGGTCCTCACCTAACACCTACTTGAAGCTGCACCTTTGCCCCTATCTCCTTCCTTCTCCAGGTGCTACTCAACAAGTTTTGGGCCAAAAGCTATGTGTGTTCCCAAAGGATAACATCCTCTCTGCTCAGCATGTCTGTTTTTCCCTAAACATACATCAACACTGTGTGTTGAGGAAGCCACCGGTAGCCCTGTTTCAGCATGCAAGACACTGACCTGCTGATGTTTCCTTGCCTGCAGGCCATCCCAATGTGAAAGCCTTCGTCAGCCACTGTGGGATGAATGGTGTATTTGAGGCAATTTATCACGGTGTTCCAGTGGTGGGATTTCCTTTCTATGGAGACCAGTTTGACATCATGACCAGAGTGCAGGCAAAGGGTATGGGTATCCTCATGGACTGGAGCAGAGTAAAAGAAGAGGATCTCTACCAGGCCATCGTCACAGTTATCTCTGACCCCAGGTGAGGCATCTCGAAACATCGAGCTCTTCCGTGGTGCAGACTGTATGTAGGCACCAGTGTGTCTTTGTGTTGACCCCTACCTACACAGCCTGTGGTGGCTTCTGGATCAAGCAGAGTTGCAAGCATTGCTCAGCTGGCCAGACATGTTAGTACCTCAAAATCCTGAGGTATGGTCCAGGAGGAGATAATCCAGCATTTGCTGTTAGAGAGCATAATATAGTGCTGTTTGGCTCTGACTCTATTTTGTTAGAAAGCTTTCTGAGATGCTAAGGCACAAACCTCTTCTCCTTTTAATGCTAGCCTGTTGTCAGGGAAAGTGAGATCGCAACCTCACCTTGGGATGTCCCTGGTCTTGTCCAAACAGCTTTCTGTAAAAACGGTTAGAGCAGGCTGCAGGCAGTGGTCCATCTTTTCCTTCTGACAATCAGGCACACTTCCCTTTCCTAGATCTGCTGCAGCACAGTGATGCAGGACTCCCACTTTCTAACAGGACACATGCAACTGCCAGTGTTTGAATCACTGTCTGAGAGCTTGATTATTTTTTTTTAATTTTTTTTTTTTTTTTGCTAGTTATTAGGAGCTCTTGACTACTGATCTCAGTGTAAGTTGTTAAGATGTTGCAGCTTAGTACCTTAAAGGATTTGACCAGTCATCAAGTGTGCAACTGTTGCTTGATGCTGAGTGAGGTCTTTGGGTGCAAACTCCTCTTAGAAAGCAACAATCCACATGAACCCACTGAGCAGGGACTTGGGAGATGAACTGCTGGTCTTGTTAACAGCACACAAAGTACAATGCGCTCTGGCTTGTGCTGCCACAGCTAACAATTACCATCAGAGTGGCTTTCAGAGGCAGATAGGAAGAGAATTGTGGAAGAAGTTTGGCACTCTCCCAAGGTATCATTTGGGACTTGAAAGCACCACTAGACATCTCAGACCACTCCTCAGCTGTGAAGCTCCTGTCAGAAAGATAACTTCTTGTCTTCTTTCCTTACAGCTACAGAAAAGCAGCCAAACACATCTCAGCTCTGCACCTGGACAGACCGATGCACGCTCTCAATAGGACAGTGTACTGGCTGGAGTACATCCTTCGTCATGATGGGGCACCATATCTTCGCCCTGCTGTCTACGACCTCTCCCTGTATGAGTATTTCTGTCTGGACATATTGGCTCTTCTCTTGCTGTGTCTGGCCAGTATTGGATTTGTCCTCTACAAATCTGTGGTGTGGTGCAGAAGGAAGGGGGTCAGCCCTGTGTATCAGAACGGCAATTGCATGAAAGGCCACTGCACAGAAGAGAAGAAATTGAAGTAGTGGTTCAGCATGTTACAGGGCACATCCCGTCACTGTGAAACAAACTGCTGCTGTGCCAAGAAATGTATGGCATGCAGGCAAGGAGCGAGGTGAAAGATCAGCAGGTCTGGATGAGAAGAGAGGGGGGAGGGAGGAGTTATTGCAAAGTCCTGTTTGCATATCTCTGTGTACAGCACCTGTGGGCGGGGGCGCGAATTCAGGCATGGGTGGAAGCACTTGGCCAGGATGCTGGGAATGGGGCATGGGTGGGTAGCCTTCCAGGGAGGAGTGCAACTTGTTCCCTTTCTATTGCGTGTTGGTTTAGATGCTGGTGTTGCTCTTCTGGCTTTTTGTATCACTGTGGAGGCTCTGCAGGTAGGAATAGTATTTCATGCATGGCAGACACCATTTCTCCTCTGCCTTGTTACCAAGAGCCCCAGGAGTCAGGATTCCTTTATGTGCAGGTGAGGATCTGAAGTAGAGCTGTGGACAGGGAAGGGCACTGAAAGAATAATCTACAAGAAAATGAAATTGGTCATCTAAGTTCTGTGGGTAAATATTGTTCTTCCTGCTTCCATCAACCCTCTGCAATCCTGTTTGTGTTTGAGCTAAATTATTTTTTTTAAATAAAGTTACATTCTTTCCCCTGTGTGGCTGTTCTCTCAGGATGTTGTTCAAGCAAGATTAAAGTGCTTTATCTTCTTGTCACTGCTCCTATGGTCTCTATGTACCTCTGCATCCCTACAAAGCTCTGTCAGCAACCTGTTTTGGTCTTCCCACGGGTGAAAGGCAGTACCTTTCCTCCTCTGCCAATATGTGACACACACCCATGCCCACAGAGTCTCCAAACCTGTGATAAAAGAAGAATTTGGAACAGATGCTAGTGCCAGGACCACAGAAAGTGCAGCCAATAGCTTGGAGAGCTGTTCATAGGTAATGGGCCATACAGCTCTGCTCCTTCTGAAGGAAACAGAAATACCTGCTCATTTCAGTGTGAACAGGCATACTGTTGCCCCACTTGAGGACATGGTATGGAGCGATACTGATGTGTTTCTACGCACCCTGGGTCCTAGGGCAAACCCATGCTTGGGTGCAGTTGCACAACCAGCCTCCAGCATTGGCTGATGGTCCAACTGACAGTGCCCCACACTGAGGGTCAAGGGCTCCACTCCGTGCTCTCAGCTGGAGTGTAACATCATTGCCACAGCTGGTGTTTCCAGGCTCTGCTCTTGCTTGCTATTGCATGCATTTCTTTTTCCAGAGGAAAGGGCGCATTGCCATGTGCAACCTAGCAAACAGCAGTTTGGCTGGGCTCCTGGGATGCTCTGGGTTGGGATGGTGCCCAGCTTTGACTCAGTAGCTCCTCTGAGCCCTGGCAGTGCTGCCTTCCATTCCCAACCCTCAGCTTGCAGAGGGGCTACATTGAAGAAGATACTGGATGAGAATCCCATTTGCCCTTTGGAATGGATAAGAAGAGCCCATAGACATAAGCTGGGACCAGTGACAGAAATTGTTCTTCTTGGAGTTCCTTGTGGCCTCCTGGGATGCTTAAGCCTGGCCATGGTCAGCAGTGGGCATGGCAACCCATTGGTCTTGCTCTGTAGCAGTCCCATGTGGCTTCATGCCCTCTGAGCTGAGGCTGTGGAGTCTAACTGCCTCCAGTGAGGGGTGGGGGGAGATCAGAGCAAGGTAAGCTGCTAACAAATAGGTAGTAATGGAAAAGTAGGGATTGCAGATAAGTGGTAGAAACTGGGTACCTGGTGCCTTTCTGCCTGTGAGTTGAAATTTAAGGGTTGATGGGTTCTGGGTGTTTTTCTGGAGGCGGGGGAAGATAGTACGAGTCTTGCAGCATGTCTGCCCATTGCCAGTTGCCCTATAGTGGCTTTGTTGTTATCTCCTATCAGATGAGTGTGGAAAAGGGGGTGCAGGTGGGGTATTTCACTCAGTTCTGTTATTTCTGGGGGTGGAAGCTGGAGATCATTAGTGCTGCCTGTGTGATAGTTTAGCCATTTAGATTAGGCTGAATATAGCAAGTGAGTTGGGAAGCTTGTGGCTTGGTGACAGAGTTGGTTTGATTTGAACTTAAAGAGAAGAAAAAGGAGCAAGAGGACAAATGCATCATGTTTGCAAACTGATGCTTCAGCTGAGTGGCTTGTCTCCATCCCTTACAGCCCGGCTGTTTGACAAAACACCCTAGAGGTGAGGGGCAGCTTCAGTTTGGCTGTTCCTCACAGCAGTCATCTCCAGCCTTGGAGGAGCTGTGGGAGAGGGCACCAGCCTCAGCCTTGCCCAGCAAAACCCTCCAGGCCAGATGCGGATCACCAGTGCTGGCACCATAGCCTGATGGGGCCAGAGACCTGCAAATTGTTTTGCTTGCAAGTAAAAGAGCAGAGAGAAATGTTTGAGACCCAAGAAGTCTGTGTGGGCTTACAAAAATGTGTGTCAATTTTCCAGCTTACAGAGGATGCTGCCTTCTTGCTGTTCACAATTTCAGAAAGAAGTCAAGCCAGCACCACATGCCGCATTAGCATGTTGCCTCCTATCAGGCATGTCCTTAACTCCTTGAGCTTTTCATGATTATTTTCAATTCCAAACGCAAAGCAGAGTTAGGAGGCATGTCTATCCAAGGAGTCAAAATACATATGATGTATTAAAAAATGATTCAACAATTTAGCGAGAACTAATGGAATATAGCACAAACCTGCCCAAGGATCCTGTGAGTAAGAAGTGGATATTGAAAAAGCATCCCTGAAGTGACAAGAGTCTTCCCCAGGAAAAGCTGTGTATGGGCTCGGAAATTGTCAGGAGACATTCTTTGAGTTATTGGGGGGGGGGGGGGGGGGTAATCTGGAAGTATTTGGATATTCTCATTAAAGATGAGGGCTCCTCTCACTTTTCCAGCTTTATTCCCACCCTCGTAAAGCTTAACTCTTCCTATTAAATGCATAGCTTTCTCTCTTTACTTTTGTCCTTGTTTTTCTTTCAATATTGAATACAGAAGGAAAGTATAATAAAGTCTTAAGCCAGTTATTAAGTTCAATTATGACTAATGAGTACCCTGTCACACACATATAAAGCCTTGGTGGGGGAAGGGATGTAGGTGAGCTTTATCCTTCAGGCAGCTCTGCCTCCAGCTCGGTACCCAATCTCTGCACAAGGTGTCTCTCAGCTATTGTGTGCCCACCCCTGTCACAGGCACTGAGGCAGGCAGGTAGGGCTGTGGTGTCACTTAGGAAATGAAAACCATGATTTATGAGGGAGTAAGCAGGGAATAAGCCTTTTTTTCCTTTTTTTCCTTTTTTTCTTTTTTTTTTTTTTTGTTTTTTTTTCCCGTCAAGGAAAAGTAGGATGTGAGTCAATGGTTTTTGGAGGGCTGAAGAAGTCTCACCTAGGAGCTGCAACCCCAGCTGAGCCTTGCACAGTGGAAAGCTGCCTTCTGCCCCTCTGTCTTGCTCTTGGCAAGGTATGGGGGAGCCTGAGTGGGATGCCGAAATGCCAGCAGTCTCACTGCTGCATGCAAAACTCCCTGTGAGGGATCCGAGTTCCTCTGCAGGCAGGGAGGTGTTCGAGGCACGCATGAGCCAGCTTTTCAGGTTTGCCCAGCCCGAGGAGCTCCTGCTCTGTGTGTGAGGCACCGCAGCCCTGCAAGTGGGAGCCAGCCTGGCGTTGGAAACACCCTGGGTTTGCAAATGAGTGTGTTTTCCAGGTGACAGCCATGAAGCTCTGTCCAAACTCTGGGCTGGGGGCAGCTCCTTGCTGGCAATGAGGAAGGGGTGAAGCCGCGCACTCATGTGACTCCTGTTGCAACCCTTCTCTTAGCCCAGCATCAGTGGCTGCACTACTGCTGGAACACGCAGCAGGGCCTGGCACTGCCTCAAATGCTGCTCTCTTGCTCTCCATATTAGCTTTGCAAACAGCTAATAAGCTACTGCTGCTTCATTCCCAGTGCTTTTGTATGTGGGAGTGTCCTCACATGTCCCCCTGGCAGCATCCCTACCAGACAGCCTGTTCATGGGCCGCAGCAGGGCCACATCAGCTCTATGTCTGTTTTTTCCAGCCTGGTAAGGTGGCAGTACAATAAATTGTGTCAACAAAATTTGACTAATAAAGAGGAGCCCTCTGCCTCTGCAGGTGAGTGTGAAGTCACTCCGGCTGTGAGAGGAAAGACTCAAGGAGGACGGCTTCTCCAAGATAATGATTTTGATTCACCCCACCATTAAATGACAGTGAGCAAACAGCTCCTCCATGCCAGGAAACCCTTCTCTTTGGCTGATGGAGGGACCTGTGCATGGCTCAGCCTCAGCCTCTTGTGCCCAATGGGCAGGGTCTGCCCATGGACCTCTTTCTCACGGTCTCCATGCACCTCTTTGATGCTCTTGAAATCATGGCCAATGTCTTCCTCTGATGTTTCTACATTGCAAATACTTCCCACAGAGGAAGGAAATGAGCCCAAGCTCTGTGGGTGTCCAGTCCCCAGCAGTGGCCATTTGCCATCGAGACCAATATTGAGGACCTCTCTGGAGCTGTGTCATGGCAGGTGGAGCTGCACAGCAGGCTTCTCTCCTGATACCTATGACTACCCCTGCTCCTGGGAGCAGGGAATTATCAGATTGGTGCAAAGTTCCGAACCCTGATTTATTTGGAGAGAGGTTTCCTTGGAGGAATGAGCTGTATTTCAGCAGTGAGGATTACCTGGCTCACCAGCTGTGTTGCAGGGACCACTGCTGCGTAAGATGCTTCTCACCTTCCAGCTGAGACTGTGTACCCCAAGAAGGGGCACTCTACCTGCGGCTATAAAAGACTCCAGGGGGGATGCAGCTGTGGCTAGATTATCTGTAGTGTCTGTAGCAGGAATAGATGCATAGCAATCTTCTTAAGGAAAACTTTTAAGTTATTATTTCATGATAAACTTGTACCAGTGCTATGGAAGCATTGCTGTTGATTAACTTAATCCTTGTCTCTTTTGAATTCAGTAATATGTGTTCCTGTAAGGCAAGCTCTTCTGAGATTGAACCATATGCTGACATAAAACTCAGCGACTGCAGCAAAGCACTTTGCAGAGTTAAGTTTCCTTCTGTTACTGGTAATCATGAAAAACTAGAGCAATTCTGCTTGATTGTGAAGACGTGAGTGTGCTCAAAGTGATACGTAGAAACATTTAGCAGTAGTTCAAAAGAAACAAGATGAATTTATGTTTTTATGAAATCTGAGAGAATAAGGAAGGCTGGAGGAGTTATTGAAAACAAAATAGTAGTGTTCACAAGGGTAAGGGCAGCCCCATATACCTCATCGTCCCTCCACACCTTTCTAATATGGGACAACTATGGGGCAGGTGACCTCAAAATCAGCCGCCAGGTCCTATTAGGGTTAGGGTCAGGGTTTGGAGAACCACAAAGCCTACAGCTCCAGGGACACTGGGGCTGCAGAAGGCATGTCAAGGGGAGCACAGCACTGCACCAACATTGTCCCTCCATACCTTTCTAATATGGGACAGCTATATGGGGCCCTGCTTCTCCAGGATAGGATAGCTAACAGCTTGGGAGTCTCAGAAGGAGCACAGCCAGCCTCCTGCCTGCTCTTGCTTTTGGGGAGTGAAGGGCTCTGCTGAGTAGGTGATCCCTTCCTGCACTTTCACGGGCCTTTGCTCCCATCTAATGGACAAATTGCTAAGAGCCCCTTTGCTGGAGACCGTGGTGTCACAGGCTCTCTGGTTACTGGTGCCAAGGACTGCCCATGTGCTAGCAGACCTGTGAGGCACCCAGTTGACTTCAGCTCCAGACAGGCTCACAGTTACCTAGCACTGTGTTGGGGATGGAGCCAGGGTCTCCCCCAGCTTTTCCTGCAGCTCCATTTGCTGAGTTTTATCCTCCTTGTTTTCCCAAGAAGTGCACCAGTGTTGTGGTGGCTGGCAGGAAGGGTTACAGCTAAATTTGGGAAAGAGAGACATTGCAGGCAAATCAGTAAATCTGCACAGACCTCAGAGTCTTCCCTGAGTCAGCGCCTCCTCCTGCCTACACCATGAACTGAAGTTCCCTACCTTTGACACTTGCACTCTTCCCTCTCGCTGGAACAAGTTATGCCCGCTGCCTGGGTTTTACCCAAACCAGCTATAAACAGTCTTTTGCAGACTAGTGCTTATGAGGCCTCAATCTATGCAAAAATGCATGTGTTCATGTGCTCGGAGCTTTGGTTTTTGAACAGCTATGCTATTTATTGTGTTGCATTACCTGTTGTTGCCCTTCTTAAAAAAAGTTCTTCCGAGCTGCCCACATTTGAAGTACTAGAAAATGTTAATAATATCTCATTTTGTGTCAGCTTTTGCATCTAGGGATTATCATAGAATAGTTTGAGTTGGAAGGGACCTTTAGAGGTCATCTAGTCCAACCCCTCTGCAGTAAGCAGGGACATCTTCAACTAGATCTGGTTGCTCAGAGTCCTGTCCAGCCTGACCTCGAATGTTTCCAGGGATGAGGTATCTACCACCTCTCTGGGCAACCTGTTCCAATATTTCACCACTTCTGCAAGGAGATCCCTCAATGCCTTCCACTGTGCTATGATGTGTAAACCACAAATAATGATCACAGGCAGCATGACAAGCTGATTTAGAGGTGGTCATGTGCCACCTTGTCCTGCTCACTCTTGCTTCCTATGCAGAAAACTGGCTATCATCTGCACTGGTATAGCTCAGGTGAGCTTTCAGCCTGTCAAAGAGAAAACCCTGCCTTACTAGGCAAGACAGGTATCTTGGAGGATGCTGAGGGCCTCATCTCTGCTGTCTACTTCTGTTCTTTGCATGTGGTGCTGTTGTTCTTCTGCCAAGGAGGCACCTGCGGAGAGCTGCCAGCTGCCAGCTGCCTGCTTAGGTGGTACCAAACAGCTGCATTCACAAGCTCCTCCTGCATCTTAACTGAATGTGCCACCACCTAAGGGACGGTTCTCCTGTGTTTTATATTGCTGCTGTTTGGCAAGCTGCCTGGAGTGTTGAGCTGCGGGTATGAGGAAAGTGGCAGTGCTTGCTGGGGCTCGGGGAGCTAATAAAAGCATCCTCCTTCCCCAGGACAGCGCTATTTCCCTGAAGCTTTGTGGAAATGACTCCTGGCACTCTGTGAAGAAAAGTCCTTATGTGTTGCTAGTGAGCTGAAATGGCCAACAGACATGGTTTAGAGGGGACATATCTCGAGGTTTTGTCTATTTGGTTCTTTTTTACTTTGAGGGCACAGACAGAAATTATTCACCTCTCTTGTGTGGGAGCCATTGTGCAGGGGGAGCTGTGGTCCTCGCTGAAGGCACCTTTGGGGACCCCCATGCAGCTGGAGCAGCTCGGCTTAGGGAAGGCCAGAGGGATGTGGGGAAGATGCGGGGCGCAGGGGAGCAGCCCTGCAGCTCTGTATAGGCCGGGCAGGGGACGTGCTGCAGAGAGGGGGACTTCAAGGGCAGGAGGAGAGGGCGCCCCAAGGGCGGCGCAGCAGCGCTGGAGAGCCGGCGGGGACCGGGAGAGGAGAATGATTTGCCCGGAGGCTTTTCCCGTCCTCCGGCCGCGGGCAGGAGCGCAGCACCCCTCCCCGCTGGGCTGTCCTGGGTGCCCGCAGCCGCTAGGTGGCACCACCTCACCTCCTGTCACCGCCTGGCCCCTCCGAGCGGGCCGTAAGGAAACACGCCCCCACCCCAGCCCATGCCGGGCTCCAGCCAGGTCCTAAAAAGCACTGAAGACAGAAATTAGAGCCATCTCTGTCTATCTATCTGCCTGAGCCCGGCTTATACTGTTCCCAGCAGAAGCTTGGGTGTTCACAGCCAGTCTGCAATTTGGAGCTCTTTTGAGAGACATGGTACAAGCTAGCATGCACCAAGCAAGAAAACAGTTCTCCACTGTATTAACAGTAAGAAACTAACCAAGGACAGTGTTGTGCTGCTTTTCAGCAGAGAGAGAAAACACTGATGGCAGCCACTGAGGAGACCCAACTGTTTGGTGCGCTTTGCATTAGCCGTCAGATAATGACAGCTATGGGGAAACAGAGCGAGCCATGCCGGTGACAGGGGCTAAAAGTCTGGCCTGGAATAATGAAAGCACAAGTAAGAGAGTATTTAGATAAATGGGAATTTTTCATACCATCTGGGCATGGTGAACTTCACGCAAAGCAATCCCAGAAATACTTGCTGTTATCTATGAGAACTACTGGGGGACAGTGAGGCATGGAAAAATTGTTAAACGCAAGCTTTAAAATGGAGACTGGGGTCAAAAGCCAGGAACTGCTGACAGTTAAATCCTCTCACCCACCCACCACCCAAATAATGGCGGAAAAAATAATCTCGCTACTCATCAGCAGTGGAGATCAGCAGGAGACATAGGACTTGTCAAACAGAATTTGGTCAAAATAGTCTGATTTCCCTCTATAACAGGATAAGGGCATGGCGAAGAGTCCTGGCTGCCATCTAAGAGGCTCTTTAGCATGATGTAGATGGGATGTTGGGTAGGTACATAACCCATTGGATAATTATACCCAGAGGGTTATCTATGGTTCACTGTTGAAAAGGAAGGGATCTGTTGAGTGAAGTTCAGGGGCATCTGTTCCAGGTCTGGTTTTGTTCAGCATTTCCATTAATGACCTGGATGATGAAGGAAAATGTGCACTTGCTAAATCTGCAGATTTGGAAGTATCCAGTGAAAAAGTTACTTGCCTAACAGTTCTTTAGAATAAGTGGGACCCTGCTAAAAAACACCTGCTTGGGTCACAGTACCAAGGAGATACAACTAGGGAGGTACTGGGGACTTGGAAGGGAGAGAGGTCCTGGAGAAGGTCTGTAGCACTCCTGCTGTATTTGGGCTGGAGCAGAGAGCATGATGTCCATGTCCTGGACCCATGGGGAGGGAGCTGAATGTGGGAGGCTGTACTGGCTCAGCTGCATCAGGAAGGCAGGTGGCATTTGGAAAGCAGGGGACCTCTCCCAGGGCTCTCTGCTGCCAAATCGCTCACTTTGTTATTTACTGTTGGCCATCTCTGGTGTCTGCAGACTTTAAGGTTTTCTTGAGGCTGTGTCAGTTATTTGGTGCTGCTGTACAAAGCGCTCTCATCTCAGAGCTGGTTTGCTGTCTCGTCTGGATACTACATGGTGCAATACCTCTGACTGCAGCGACGGACCCCGCCATCTTTGTACAGAATTGGGAAAGAGAAGCTTGAACTGACTAGCCAGCCTGCAGCCACTGGCCAAATATTTGCATGCAACAGTTGCCTCGTGTGGGTGCTGAGACTGTCCTGCTCAGAAACCAGATTGGTCTGGCCTAAAGTTAATTAAATGACTGCAAGGAAAATCTCAGGCTGTAAACAGCCTAACTACACCAAGCTCACCAAACAATAACTAAACTCGATCTTGACTTCTTCTCACTGGCTCCAACAGGAGATCATGAGAGCCATGTGGTGTTGGCCTTCTGCTCTGTGTATTTGGGCATATCTCTCATCAGCTGAATCCTGCAACAGTCAGCAGCAGCCAGCCTTGTACAGCCCCACCCCAACCAAACATCATCTTCTCAGTGGGACAAGTAGGGGAGCTTCACAAGCATCACAGCAACATGGAGAACAACCAAATCTGCACGGGAACTGCTCAAAGCAAAGCACAGCTACTACAGCAGGTTAAAAGGGAAGGAGGAGCTCATATTGTTCTTGGCTTCAGATGCGGAGAAGGGGAAATTTTCTCCTCCTCCATAGACACAACACCCAAGTGAAAGGGAAACTAGGTCCCCCTTCGATTTCTTATCCAGGCAAAGCTGCATCTTTGCAAGAGATGCTTGTTCTGGCTTTGCCAAAACCTGCACTCAAGATCAGTGTGGGGTGGAGGGGCAGGGTGTGTGGAAAAGGTGTAGGTGAAGGACCAGGTGTGTAGAGAGCGCAGCTCCTTCATCAAGGAGTAAGGGAGGATTGTGGCACCACCTGGCTTGGGTTATCAGGGAGGGGAGCTGGATGCAGCTGTGAGTCAGGCTCAGTGGAGGGGAGGAAATCAGAGAGCAGCTCAGGTCCTTGTTTCTTCCCTTAGGGGGAAGAGCCATGGCAGAGAAGGGAGATAAATGCAGTAGCACCAAGATGAGATGTGTGTTTGGTAGGAAGGCTGCTGGATGGAGGCTCTGGCACAGAACAGAGACTAACTACTGAAGCTACCTCAGCAGCACTGGTGCCCAGCAGCAAGGTAGGATCCAGGTTACAATGAATGGTCTTGGGTGTGTTACGTGTATGTTTTAGATGTTTGGGCTTGATCTTTGAACGCAAGTTGCAGACAGGGTTGTGCTTCCAGTGCAAGCTGTTTCAGTGCAGGGTGACTTGGACCCTTAATTTTGGATTAGCTCAGAGCCCAGCATAATTTTGTTACAGTGAAGTTGGGCTGACATCTGTGACTGCTTTCAGCATCTGCTCACCAATACCTTCAGCAGCAGCTGCTCCCGGTGGAACAGGCTTTGGCACAGACTGAGTGGCTCATGTGTTTTGCTTGTGAGAGACCTCTTGCTGTGTCCTAGTGAGGACCCCTTCTTAGCAAAGAACTTGCTTCCTCTCTGCATGCTAACAGCATTGCAGAAACCTGGTTTATGCCAGTTTTGCCTGTCCCATTCCTCCAAGTAAAGAGAGTTTGTTGTGTCGATGTGTAAGTGAAGTATCAGAGTTGTTCTTTCCCCTTGGAGCATGTGCCTGATGAAGGGAAAGGAGGCTTTACTGGATAGAAAAGTCATGCTACTCTGCTACATGTGGAGCTTCCTTGGGCCCTTGGAGGAACGCACTGCATTGGGTGAAGCAGCAGGTCCCCCTGGTGCATGTACATCACAGGAGTGCCAGCTCTGTTTTACAGCTTTCTCTACAGGAACTGCGCAGGGGCAGACTAGCAGGGCAGGTTGCTGCAGCCTGCCTCTCCCCTGGAGACTGCTGTTTGGAGTAGGAGTGCCAGGAGGATCTCCCCTGCCCCGGACTGCAAGCACCCCAAAGGCACTGGCCCCATCCAGCACAGTGGGGAAGCCTGATCCCAGAGAGGATAGACGCTCCTGCTGCAGTGGGTGCATGCAGACGGGGAGCAGGGAGGGGGCTTCTTTTCCCTTTCATGCTGTGCCAATGAGCCTTTGCTGTCCTGAGGAACCAGGTGTTTGATTCCTAAGTAAGGAACAGAGATGGCTCCTCCAAACCTCAGGCCCCTGTTCCAACTCGAGCTGCCTTGCGCTGGCACTCTCAAGGATGCTCGCTCTCATCCAGGGTGCTGGTGCTTGATATCCAAGTTTTCAGACGCAGGCTTGTGCTCTCAATAATCAGACAGGCAGAAGCCTTAAAGGGACTGTGCCAACTTTTATTTTATTATCTTTTTTTGGAAATGGGATTTGGGGAAGGGAAGAAGATGTGTGAGGGGGAGATGACTGTTGCAAAAGGGACACTTTGGATGTACACTGGCAAAGGTATTCCTGTCTGACTGGAAATGACTGGAGCACAAAAGCATGATGGGCAGGATGCTGCCTCAGTAGACATGCTTGCTTTATGGGGTTTTTGGTTTTAAGGTTTACTTTGTAGATTATTTCAGGTACAAAACCAAAAAGCATATTTTAATGTCTATATATGTATTTGTGTGTGTATATATATATCTATATGTAAGATAGATAGATATATATATATATATACACACACACACATTTTATAACCTTACAACTCCCAGTTCCTAAAGACTTCAAGTCTTAAGGGCCATGCATATATATGCATCATAGAGATGCCAATCAACTGAGACAAGGCTTTCCCTCCCTGGCTGTGATAAATAAGTGGGCAAGATGTCGTTCATGGAAGTCTTGCACACATGCAGGGAGAAGTGGTCAGCCAAACACTGAACAGTGGCCCCACATTTCCCTGTCCCTGGCTGTTCCCTGCAGGGGTGGCATCCAGCTGCCTGTGCTGTCCTGGGGATTTGGGGACCTCACTCCTGGGGGGCACAGAGGGGCAGATTGAAATACACTTGGTTCTGCTGCCCGTGGGTCAGGTGCCCCATGCGGAGCTCCTATTTCCCCATGGGGCTTCCAGTAGACTGTTTTGGTTTCTTTACCAAGAGGGAAGAGGTTTGGTGGGCAAGAGGGGAAGGGGTTTTGGAGGGGAAAGACAGTCAAAATTCACCATACGATAGACAAATCTTCATAGAGGTCCATCTGCCTGCTTGCCGCTCACTCTTGCGCTCTCTCACTCTATTGCTCTCTCTCATGTCTACTCTCATTCTCTGCAGGACGTACATTGTTGTAGGGCTAAAGGTCTCCTTTTGTCAGGCTAAGGTCAAGTCCCTGGTTGGCGGAGGGCAGCCCTTCATACAGGCCTGTCCACAGCGTATTGGCAAGGGCTCAGGTTGGAAGCTGCTGTCTGCACAGCCGGGTAGGTGAAGTTAGCATGCTGCTTGGCCTTCAGCCGCAGGCTGGCCAGGCTGGAGTTGCATGTGTCCCTGTACATGTAGGGGCTGGCTGTTGAGGCATAAGGACAGGCACTGGATGAGACAGCAGAGTTGAGGCTTGGGCTGTTAAGGTTGTTGATGTTTCCCAGGTTGTTGAGGCTGGAGGCTGGTACTCCGGTCACCGCAGAAGGGACCATAGATGAAGGCATGGTCATTGAGGCGATGGAGCTCGGTGGGGAGAACATGGGCTGGGAGGAGAGGGGACTGACATTCATGGAGTTGAAGAAGGGGAAGCTCTTGGCTGAGAGTGGGCTGGTGGCGAGCCCCTTGGTGGCCCAGTTGTTGTAGGAATAGCTGGAATACATGTCATCATAAGGCTGCATCAGTCCGTTGAACTGGGCTCCGAAGCTGTTCTTGCACAGTTCAGCCTGTTGGTTCCTCTCCCGTTTCCTCCACTTAGCTCTGCGGTTTTTGAACCAGACCTGCGAGAGAGAGGAGGGAGGGGATGGGAATTGCTCTGGGCTGTCCCTGGAAGGGGCCTTGCCTTGGTCTCTTTGGAGGGTGAGAGCTGTTGAAGGGCTGGGGATGCTCCCAAGGAGCTGGGAGGCTGAGCATCAGGAAAGGGTTGCAGAAAAATGTCTGGGCTTCAGGGTCATCTCCCAGTGAGAATCACCACCTAGATCAAAACCCAACCACTGCCATTTTACAACAGACCGAATAACCCACCTCACTCAAAAATGGATGCCATGGGGAAAAAGGAGGAAAATACTTGCTGTATTTCCAAGTGACCACAGTCCAGGTTGGGACTGTGTGACTTGGGAGCAAAGTATTTGAGGGATTTGGGAGTATTTGGGATATGAGAGCTGCTGAGTGGAGGAAATAACCTCTCTTGTTTTGACTTCACCTCAGGATCAGCTTGGGGTGGGGTGTTAGAAGTCTGTCTTCTAACAGGAAAATCTGTTCATGTTGGAGAGGCTCAAACAATGTAACTTCCTAGAGCATGGAAGCTACTGGAAGGCTATTCATGTTGCTGCTAACTCATATTTCTAGTAGCAGAGAGAAGCTCTCATTCCAGCTGGAGCCCTGCCACGCTATGCCTGTGACTGCACAGTGGTTTGGGAACGCCAAAGAGTGCCCTCCAGCAAGGCTAAGGCTGGGAGACGATGGCACTGGGGTCTGCCAGGTTGGGACAGCTGCCTGGTGGGGCTCTGTGGGGCAGAGCCTGGGCTTTGCATCTCCCTGTGTTATTGCAAGGTGACACTGGATGAGGAAGGCACCACCAGTATAGGTAGGGTATGTGTGTGTAGTGTTTTCAAGACAGGGAAATTTTCCAGTGCCTCTAATTCCTTCCTTAGGTTGGGGACAGCTTGGTGGCTTGTATCACAGCTGGCTTCCTCCCCACAAGCTCAGGCCCAGGAAGGTGGGAGGGCTACAGTCCTACCCGGACTCGTGCCTCTGTCAGGTTGGTCCAGACTGCAATCTCCTCCCTGGTGCTCATGTCTGGGTAGCGGTTTCTCTGGAAAGTGGCTTCCAGCTCCTGGAGCTGCTGGCTGGTGAAGTGCGTCCTCTGCCTCCGCTGCTTCTTCTTGAGGGAGCCATCCTCAGGGTTGGAGTCATCCGTCTGGTTTTGCTGGGACTTCTCAGTGTCTGTGTGAGAAACAGAAAAACAGGAGAGATCCCCTGAGTTAATTCGGGAGCTTGGATGCATTTGGGAAGCCTGTCCTTGGGGCAACCACCGCATGCTCAGCAAGGTCCTCCTCTGCTGTGGTTGCCAGCAGCTCCAGCTGTACCCATGGGAGTGGTCCCGTCTCCCTCCCTCCCCTCCTGTGAGCAGGCATCCATCTTGCACTGAAACCAACATCCCCTTGGTGCAGCACAGCTTGCCCCCATTTAACTGCTGTAATGGATGTCAACTTCCAAGTGACTGGATTTGGATTTTCCAAACTTGCAATCTCTGATTTTCACATGTCGCAGTTAAGATGGGCAATAGCAGCAGAACTTACCCAGGTCAGCAATTTCCTGCTCTGCTTAAATCTCTCTGCCTAAGGTGACCTTTAGAAAAACTGAATGAAAATTGTAATTTATGACACAGCAAAAGATCCAGTAGTGTTTTTGTAGACAAGTGATGGGGAAAAGCTAATTGTCAATGATAGCAAGTTGAGGCTCTTAAATTAACTAAAACTCAGGAGCACAAATTTTTATCCTCTCACTTCTTCCTCCCTTCTTATTCCTCTACCTTCTCACTTATGTGCATGTAATTTTATTTTTTAGAAGTAGGAAAAGTCCTCTCTTAGACCTCACCATGAGGTAATCCAGCATCTCTCTGCCCTTCCACCTCTGCCCTCTTCCTCACCTGGTGATCTAGAAGCCAGGTGAAGCAATTCCAATGAAAATCAGGTTTTCAGCAAGGAGGGGAGGTGTTCTTTTAAAGCAGGAAATACTCAGCTAAACTAAGTAGAAATTATTGCAAACAACTGCTGAACTGTTGCATTTAGGAGAAGAATCTTTTAAAACAAGTCCTGACGTCACTCCACTGAGACTCAGATGAAAAAGATTTTTTGTTTGGTTGTAGTTTTTTAAGTGGAAGCAAGCTTAAAAGGCTTCAAAGCCCAGAAAAATCCTGGCATGGAAGGTATCTTGTACAGCTCCTGAAAAAGCAGGGAGGCAAAAACCAGTAACCTGGGACACAGCTGGATGAGAAAACGGGGTTCTTCAAGTCAGATGGACGTGCTCTGAAAAAATAAGTCCCGTACAAGATAAATGGAAAAGAGAGAGCCTATGAGAGAGGCTGAAAAGCATCTGAGCCCTGACAGAGAAAGGAGCCTGCTGCAGGGCAGTGCTGCACCCAACCAGCAGGTGCTTTAATGGAGTCTAGCCCTGGGAGACACTCCTGTCCCAGGAACCTGGTGCCACTACCCCGTGCCCGTGGCAGTGTGTTAATTCAGAAACCTCTCCTTGCTGTCCCTGGGAAAACCCTCCTTGCACCTGCCCTCCTCTGGAGGAGCGATGCTGGAGCCATGGAGCATATTTGTAGGAGAGATGCTCACTCTTCATAGAGGAAAGCCTGGCTGTGGTCAGCAAATATTTGTTTCTATGGGTATGAGTTGCATTGATTGAAGCAATGTAAGATTCCCACAGGGTCCCCACCAACTGCCTCCATTTCTGTGGCACGTTTAATGCTATCCGCCAGCAGGAAAGCTGAGGCAAGGAGAACTAGCTGGCTATTGAGAACCACTCTGAGACAGCTGGAGAGGCCTCTACCATGCACTGGCTCGCAACAGCAGAGCGCAAGCTGGTTGTGCTGAGTAGGAAGGTGCTGTCTCCCATTCCCAGTGCCAGGACAAGCTCATGTTTCCACCTAGGGTGTACCAGCACAAGGACTTTCACAGTGCACTCTTGAAACAGAAGAAGCCATTAGATCGGGAAGGTGGAATGGTAGGAGCTGGCTGTGGTCTTGTGGTACTCTCCTCATTCCTATGAGCATCCTTATGTGGGGATCCAATGTTCAGCAGAACTCTTGGAAGCATGCTGTTAATGTGGGTTTTTCTATTGTGGTTCTTGCCAAAGGGATAAATCTGATTTCTCTAGCTCAGTGCTCTAAGCCAGTATTGGAAGAGGGAGATTCCCACGTTATTCATCTCTAAAACAAATTAAAAGGGAAGTGATGCCACCACATCTGAGTGAGTTATTAGGAATGGCTCAGTACAGATGAAGGGAAAACATTTGGTTTGTTTGTTCATCTGCTAAGTCTGGCTTAATCAAGTGCCCAATGCATAGAAGGGATATGCTCCCACAGGAGTCCCTGACAAATGTGGATTTCTGAAGGGGTGGCTGCCAAGCAGGAGGCTGTGCCCCAATTCAGAGCTCCTACTCAGAACAGCCCTTCTTCACACAGGAAGAAACTGTACTGAGAGGGAAGGAGAATGGACCAAAGGTACCACTGGCTTATCAGTTGCATCTGAATGGAAGAGCTCACCAAGTATCTTGCTTTGGTATTTGTCTTCTCCATACTTTCTGGTGTAGAACTTTCCATAAATCTTGTGAAGTCCAAGGATGTCTGGGAATCCTGACTCTGAGCCAGGAAAAATCTCTGCAGCTTCATGTTCCTCTTATTGTCCCTCTGTTTCTGCACCTGCTACCTGTGCCTCTGCCTGAGCATTGCTTACAGGGACTGTCATCTCTGCTTTTGCTGCTTCTTTAGTAAGCATCTGGAAATGGTGCAGAGCTTGGGCACTGCAGTGGGGACCAAAAGCTTGGCAGTACAGGGAACAAGGGACCCTGCAGGCAGGACAGACTCTGTGGGTGCCCCAAACCCATGATGAGGAGCAGAATTTGGGAAGACGCAGGGCAGTTCCTCACCTCCTTCCTCCTCAACCTTGCTCTCCTCCTGACATGTGCTGCCTGATTAAGCCTAACAGGAGGGGATGTCACAAACCACTCCACACCATCAGAGGACACTTGGGACTTCTGAGAGTCGAGCCCAGACAAGCAAGGTTGTGCTCCCTTCCTCAGGATCTCTTATTCTGCAGATGAATGATGTGGAGCTGAGGAGGAGGAGGGAGGAGGAGGACAGCTGCCTTGAGAAAAGGCAAGAAGTGCCAGAAGCACAGCCCTGCCCCATCCCAGGCAGCCCTCAATGGTGCACTCTGCTCTGCCTGGCACCGGTGAAGTGTAGCTGCCATTGGCCTCTCTGGTGTGAACACACGAGCTGCCAGTCTCTGCATGCGGGTAGCACTGGCAAACACCCACCTCCCAGAACCATTTTATTTCTAGATTGTTGAAGACAGTGGGGAGTGATGTAGCTGGGCACCCAGTGTTTATTGTCAACCCAAAATAGGTTGTGGAATATATCTCGTGCACGTTTGCCCACTCAATGAAACGACTGTGGTCATAGCTGGAATTAGCTGCTCGCGCCTAATGGAAATAAAAGTCAGCTCCTAAATTGGCAGTTGTGGTGTGCCAGGGTGGGCTCGATCAGGAAGGGCACTTGAATGGAGACAGCCACTGTGCATACAAAGCAGCTGATGAGGAGCCACTGAGCTTGGGGATGTGCCCAACTAAGGTACGCGTGCAGTGAGGAATTTGGCGGGTGGATTCTCTGACCATAGTTATCCCAGCATAACTCCCTTCATGACACTTACTGCAGGGAATTTTAATCTGCATCATTATGCTTATTAGCTTTTGCATGCGGGTGAGCCTGGAGGCTTTATGCAAGGAGCAACAGGCTGTCCTCAGCCCTCATCTCCCTTCAGGCTGGCACTGGCAGGGACAGCTTTGCATTGTCCTGCCACATCCAGAGTAACAAGGGATGGAGCGGTCACAGGACAGATGCAAAATCCAGGGGAAGCCTTACCACTTGGTAGCTAGTTTCTGAGCAGGTGTGAATGGTGATGTTTCTTCAGAGCCTGATAAAGAACGTGGTAGATGTGGGGTTTGTTCAGCCTTTGGGAATGGTCAGAGGTACATCCTAGGACAGGAGCAACCTGCTGTTCACTGTGGAGCCTTCCAGAGGCACAGGTGACCAGTGGTTTTCAATTAAAGCAGGGGCAAGGTAGTATTCCTTCTTAATACCTGAACCTGTAAAGTTCAGGACAAGGTTAACCTGTAGCATGGAAAGTTTTAACCTAAGCAATTTAAACAGGATTTAAAAAAAAAAAAAAAGAAAAAAAAAAAAAAGAAAAAAGGGGGGAGTTTATATAACCAGGTGTAGCCTTCTGTGCCTTGGATGGGATTTTCTGTGTTGTGGGGAGAGCTCTCCTGCTCTGTGGACCTGGTCTAGGCTAATACAATAAAATCTCAGTTGGGCAGTGACCCAACTTGCCTGACTCCTGCCTGCTGAGGACTGTGCCCTCTGTCAGCAGTGGCTTCCTGCAGCTGGGCTAGGCACTCCCCCATCACCAGGACAGCGCTGCCATTGCGATATGTGTCCCTGTGCCTTCCCCCTGCTCACTGGGGTAGTCGTGCTGCCAAGGCTCTCTGCTGGCTCGCAGTACAAGAGGTAGATCAGCCTGTCCCTGGAGCACTGCAGTCAGCTCCTGTAAGCCACTGGCCACCCAGATCCACCTGCAAGGATGGGTCAGAACCTCTCTTGCATCTTGAGCCTTGCACTCACCGCTGTGGTCCTGCCCTTTGCAGCTGTGCTCGTGTTGAGGGGTCCCGGAGTCCGAGAGAGACAAGGCTGGGCTGCGAGCCTCCGCATCTGCCAGCAGGTTGAAATCCATGAGGCAGGAATGGGTGGCAGAGGAGGAGGAATCTGAAAAAGCAGCAGGCACAAGGTGATTAGGGAGACAAATCTCTGTGTGTGACCTCTCCCCACCCCCTCCAGAAGGCACTTGCCAACATTTGAGGAAAGGTCTAGGAAAAGCAAAGGATCCCTGTGTGATCCTTGGACTCCTTTGAGTTTCCTGGCTAGAAAATGGACATGCCAGGCTTTCTGCTGAGCTTCCCTATAAATCAAAGATCATCTAGTGACACTTCTATTTGCAGCCTTCAGAGAAAGAGCCTCCAATTTATAGGTGACATTCAGACTGAAATAGCAACGCTGGGAGCATGCTGTGTAACGGAGATCTGAGGAAGTGGTTCTGGGCCAGCCAAGGGCTGTTAGCACCTTCCCCAGACATCCCGCTCTCCCAGCCTCCCTGCCCAGCTTCCCTCCTCTTTCTCGCTCACTTCTCTACAAACCCGTCCAGCACAAATAAAGCTTAATGCAGGAGGGCAGTACAGAGATTGTGCACATATACCTGCACAGACCCCCAAAGATAAGCACTGATAGGAAGGCGTGTCTGCCTGCACAGCTACTGCCACAGACAGGGACCCGGGGCAGGGCAGTGCACATGGACTCCTTGCGGGTACACAAAGACCTCTGCAGCCTGAATTAACACGGGAATCGCATTACACAACCTTGGGTGCCGGGGGACGAGTACGCCTGGCTGCAGCAGCAGCTCACTTCCAGCCTTGGGTCATCCTGGCCAAAGGCTGCCCGTGTCCCCTCAAGCAACTTTTCCATGCCTATGGGCCATCTCCCCTGGCTGAAAGCATCCCAGCTGGAAAGCTGATGGTGCTGCTCCCCAACATCTGCAGGCAACCCTGGGACTCCTTGGCCATCTTTTTCCGTGCTTGTCTGTCTCAGGATCAATTACTCTCATGCTCTTGCCCAGGGCCCCTGCGCCCTCCACCTGTGTTCCCCAGAAGCACCCAGCTGAAAGCACTGCTCTGTTCTGGACTGTGTTAGAAGCTCACGAAGAGGCAGCTGTGAAGGAGTAGGTGCCACTAGCCCAGCCACATCACCTTGGAAAGATGAGCTTGGCCCGGTGCTAGCACTCAAATCTAAGTTTTGGCTCACGACTCTGCCACATGCAATACTATGTACTGTCACCAGTGCAGGTGTAATGGTTTCTGAAGGCTAGACTGCTTTGAGGGGACCACAGCAGCTTCTGAAACTTTGGTCATCCCAGCTAATATCTCACCTGCCCAGCTAGGGAGCCTGTCACTCCACAACATAACAGCAGCAGGCTGGGATCTGGGATCCGGGCATTTAGAGGGGTTTGGACCTGGTGTTTGGGATTTCCAAACTGCAGGTGGAAGTCAGTTGTGACGACTGGATTCTAGCTGGTGAAGGATTGCTTGGCTCCTCAAAACTCTACATGTCAGGGACAGAGCCTGCTGAAGGCAGTATTTTGTCTGGCCTGTGCTAGCGTTTAACCACATAAACAAGAGATTAATCATATAGCCGTTGCACCTCCTTTGGAAGTGGATGACAGTGACTAAGAATGTATTTTCAGAGCTGTCTAAAACCTCCTGTCAATTTGAGCAGGACTGCCGCTGGGGCCCTTGGCAAGGCTAGCCCCCATACCTGCAGCATGCTTCCCAGGCCATTTCTAATGGTTATCTGCCACAGATCTCACTCACAAAACTCCCAGTAGCTTTCCTCACCCTCTAGTCCTCCTTCAGCTCTTCCCTTCACTTAACCTCCATTCCCAGGCATTCCCAGATCTGTCTCAACACCAGCCTCAATCGGCGCTCTCCAAAAGCAGCATCTAATGAAGGGACCTGGTGCTGGTTTCCCAGACCTTTGCCTCACTCTGGGCTTCTCCTTTCCTGCGGGAGAGAAGTGGCAGGGGCTCCATCTTTGCCATGAGGCTGGTTTCCATTTCCATCTCGTGGTGAGCCTGACCTTTGATGTCCACAGGCTGTGTAAGCTCCTGGCAGCAGCAGGGCATAGCCCTGTTGCTTTTTGCCATGTGTATGTACATGAAGTGATGTGACAGGGGCTGTGTTTTCTTTAATACCTTTGCATGGAGTAGGGGGAGTCCATCTGCTGCTGATATTGCCATGGCTTTTAGCATTACTCTCGGAATTATGCAGAAACGCGCAGTGAATTAATTCCATGGATTAAGTCTTGATTAAGATGTGTGTCACTTTGCTGTCTCAGAATTTATTAAGAGCCCTTCTTGAGGCAGCGGCAGATGGAATTTCTGCCCAATGTTTGTAGATGATAATTTCCCCTCTTCTACAGCCATTTGCATATGATTGCATCTGTCAAGCACAATTTCCTCTCTTCTAGGGCTTGACTCTGTACTGGACCAGATTTAAGGAGGAATTCAGACTCCTGCCTTGCTCTAACTGAAGGACACTGTCCTCTTCCACAGGGTCCCATTTGCTTTGAGACTCTTTGCACATCTTGCACTGCTTTCATCTGTGCAAACTAGAGTGGTGATGGGGAAAAGGGAGAGAGTATTTTACAACTGGTTCCATAGGTGTAAATGAGAACACAAGGTACAAGGCTCAGGGGACTCAGTCCCGGTATTGAAAATTCATGCCCCATCCTGGACTGCACCAGTGCAGTGGTTACGAGGTTGATCCAAGCAGCTGGGCACAACACAGCATGCTTGGCCTGCCTCAGAGATGCAGTGGGCACCTAGATTAAAACTGGTTTTAAAGTGTGGCCTGTATTCAAGTTGGAACTGGGACTTGTGGCTCAGAACAAGTTTGCTTATTGAACTGAATTTAAAACCAGGAGAATTTCAGAAGGGAGATTTTTTTTTTTAATGTATATGTGTAATTACATACCCATTGCATGTGCCCTACATGGTGGCATCAACAAAGGCCTCCTCAGCTCTCTGTGAGCAAGTCACAGAGAAGCAAAAGCAAAGGCAGAGGGGGATCTGCTCAGCACAGTTTTGAAGGACCACAGGAAAAGTCTGTGATGGGGACAGCACATGAGCTCTGTACCAATGTATTCAGCCAAAGGCAACCCCATGCCACTGACACAAAAGGCTGTAGGTATTATTCTAGATTATGCAGCCCTTTCAGATTTAATTAAAGGAGCTTTACTCTACATTAGTTAGATCTCACTGTAGGCAGAGACATTAAGAAAGTCAACGCTAAACCTTCGTGGCATTTCTACTAAGTTGTTTGCCTGGTCTCGGGGAGTTACTGAAATTGGCACCTCAAAAACGTTTTTAGACAAAATCAAATTTATCATCCCCATCTGAGTCTTCATCTCAGTTTCTTTTAACGTAAAAGAAAGGTTTCTTTAGGAACAGCTCCTTTACTAGTACCATGCAGCCAGGCTTGCTCAGAGGTTTCAGTTTTGTAAAACTAGCCCTGGCTCCCAGCCTACTCTGGCACCTGTAACTCCTTCCACTGACGTATGCAATTGCTCCCAAGATAAAGGTTCTCAAATCTGTAACAAACATGCCTTTTCTTCTAGTCGCTACCCATGTGCATCCTATCCCTGGCTCCTGTGTGGTAGTGCCAGCAACCACCTCCACAGGTGCCTTCAGCTGGCTGGGGAGCTGCTGTCCCTGCCCCACGGATATGGTGGAGAGCAGAGGGAAGAGAGTGGCTCTGGCTCTAAGCTTTTTCACCTTTCAAATTCACCCCTTTTCTATTTTTGCATCAGTGCCAGACTGCCCAAGCCAGGGCCATTGGAGCAGGAGGAGGGCACTCCTACACAAGGAGGGCAACCTTGTTTACCCAAAAAGCAAGTGAGGGTCCCAGTGACCTCTCTCCTGGTTCTCAGTAACATGCTGCTCCATCACCCGGGAGCAAAGATGCCTTTGCTTGATTTTTTTGGAGGGGTGGGAAGAAAACATAAAGGCTGGCTATGAGCCAAGTAAGGCTAATTATAATGGTGGCTTTTGTGAGGTGGATGTTGCCCTCTGAGAGCTGCCTTCAGACTGACAAGTACATGCTGCTGAACTCCCTGCGCTACTGTTGGGGAGCAGGCTACCTGCTGAACCTGCTTCAGCAGGTTGATCTGGAGGGGAAAAGTTGTCACTTGGGTTGTTTTGACGTTATTTGGCTTCCCATGGGTATGCAGGGGTGCTTCAACACGGACCTAATACTTGGTGTCCCTAGGCAGCAGCACACAGGTGGCTGGTGACCCACAGGTAGGAGGGAAGCCCAGCCACTTGTGTCCCCTCCAGCAGATCAGCATGGCCCCACAGACCTGTGAGCTTCCCCCACCACCTGTGCCTCTAGCCAGGACCACAGTAGCTGCAGCCTCTGCTTGGGATGGCTGATCTCCACAAAGGGTGTTCAAGGTTATCCCTCGGGCTGAAAAGTGCTCTGCAATCAGCTGGTGGGGGGGGGGGCAATGTCTTTTCTTTCTTGCATCCCCTGAGGTGAAGGTATGATGTTACACTAGATGTCTTGGGGTCAGAGCTGTCTCCACCTGCTCCATTGACCCCAGAAGTCAAACTGCTGGGAGTAAGTAGATTCCTGATGGAGTCTGGCTGATTGCTTCACTTCTGCCATGCTCGTGTTCCCTGTGTGCTGGCTTACTTTTAGCAGAGATAAACATTTGGGACTCTGTTTAACTGTACATTTTCAGGAAGATGATCTGCCTCTGCACTTTGGTCCACAGCAGGGGTGAGCTAAGGTGGAGCAGCAGCCTATTCCTCTGCCCCATGTCAAAGGGGAAGGGGCTGAGTCTGCACCTGTCCTCTCCTGGAAAAGCATTTTGTTCTCCAGATTCATGCGCTTGTTCAGGGGATGGTGCCATCAGAGTGCCTGCGGGCTGCGATTTCAAGTGCCACAGCCTGCATGGCACATGAATCGCACGACAATCCAAGAGTCAGGCTCTCTTTGCTGGCCGACACAAGTGCTGCCTGTGAGGGGCTCTTTCCCTGCGGCTAGAGAGCAAAAAAGATGAGAAGCAAGACAAGAGTTAATCTTCATTTCCTCAAGACTATAGAAATACAACCATGGGGAGACCAGGGTCACCCACTGCTAAACATCTCAGCGTAGCTTTAAGTCTCTAATCTTAATGGAATTGCAGCAGGAACCAAGAGCGACCATTAATCACTGGAAGATAAACAGCAGCAGCCAACCAGTGACCCAGAGCACGGAGCCATTATGGGACAGGAGAGCAAGCTGCCTGCCTCCAAAAACTTCAGGCTGTGCACAGCCCCAGGCTGGCTGAGCAGCGCTTGTGGGCGCACGCTCATAAATGGATCATCGACCTCCAGCAAGGGCTGAGTCACAGGTTATAATAAACTTCATTTCTCAATTTAGTCCTTGCAGTTGGGCACTAACCCCTGAGCTCCAGCACCAAGTAGTTTTGTAGCGGTGTGCGCTGCTTTGAAGCCTGCAACATGGTTTGGAAGTTTTTTCCTCCTATCAATAGGAAATGTCAAAGCCTCCTGAGGCACTGAGTATCTCCTTGCTGTCAGAGCAAGTTGTCCGGGTTGGCTGGCACTGCCCTGCACACAGTGTGGGCTGCAAGAGCATCACCAGTGGTGCATGGTGCCATGCTAACCGCAGCGGCCCCAGTCCTTGCTGCTGAGCTTCCCGCCCACAGCCAGTGGCACAGGCTGCCTTTCTGAGGAGCATTTCCAGGCTGTTTCCATTCTCATCTCTTTTTGTGCATGACTTCACAGAGACTATCCCAGTAACATGGGGTGGGGAGAGGATGGGGAGATAAGGTGCTGTGGCTAATTTTGGCTTATGACGTAGGTAAAATCACTCGGCTGTTCTGTGACTCTATTCTTCATCTCGGAAATGATGTTAATGAGCCTATCCAAGCTGGTAGAGGTAATGAAGTAAAATTCCTTTAAGTGCTTCCAGATCCTCAGATAAGAGGTGCAAGGGAAATGCCCAGCCTTTCTGGACACTGCCTAGTGCATTCCCCAGGGGCTGGTGGCAGCCTGCAAGGTGAGAGCAAGCCTCTGGCTTCCTCTGCTTCAACAGGAGCCTCCAGCTGTGGAGGAGAGTGATGACCGAAACATCTGCTCTGGGCAGCAGAGGGTTAACAAATCACCCGTATTCCGGAGGATTAACGTCCAAAGGATTAACAGCTCCATACCCATGTCCGCAGCAAAAAAAGCCCACAATGGAATGTGTCCTGTTCGCTTATTTGATGGGCCGTACCATGCTCCTGGGCCGGGGAAGTGCCCTGATGTAACTGTGCCCTGTCCATAATACATTGTACTCCCTGACAGGTGTGTCTGCAGCCCCAGACAGGACCAGTGCAGATCCTGCTGAGCTAAAGCGTGGGGGTCTGCAGAGACAGAGTGGCACGCTTGGGCTTGACTTAAACTAATCTATTTGCATTATTACCTTTAGCCCCCAGTGCTGCCCTTGGCCGACATGGTTGGGTTTTGAAATGGCACCCAACATTTGGAAATGAAGAGCTAATCCTAACACAGAAGGAAAGTCCTGCCAGACTTTCTGCAAGTTGTTTTTTTCCTAAACTAAATGTTCCTGCTTCTTGCACTCTTGTAAGCATTGTATGGCAGGTCTTGCCGTGTCTGGCTGGGTTTTTGGTGTCCCTTGAATGCCCTGTCTCAGTGGGGTTTTCAGCACCTTGGCTCCATCAGCCAGGCCTGGGATTTTCTGACAGGCTATGCAGTTATATTAATAAAGCTGTGCTTTGTTACAGCTTATTTTGTTTGTTAGGCATCTGGAACAAAATAAATCAGCAAAGGCTCAGTCTTGCCTGAAGGAATTGTGATCACACATTGCTAGTGTGGTGAGGCTCCACAGTGCAGGAGTGCTGGGAGTGTGAGCATGAGGGAAGAAAAGTCTTTCAGAGGAATTAAACCCTTTGCTTTGGGGAAGGGAGAAATGAGACTGATTTCAGTAAGAAATTGCCTGGGAGCAATTGGAAGTCCTTGGAAACAAAGGACTTGCTAAAGTGGGGCTCCAGCACTGGCCTGACCAGGATGTACCAACCCCACTCATCCCTGCCTGCCCTTACCTGCTCCCACAGCCCAGCTTCAAAGCGACTTGTGCCAACACTGCAGGATCTGCCTGTGTCTGCATGGGAGAAATAGCTGTACAGGACTGTGATCTCCCCACGCAAGCTGAGCAGAAGCGGAGCCAGGAGCGAGACAAGACAGTTGCAAACCAGGATCACAGGCAGCCTGCGTGCAGCTCAGGAGCGGGGCATGTGCTGCTCACGGCAGCAAAGGGCAGCAGGGCCTGGCATCAGCAGATCGGTATGTGTTGCTGTATTTATTTGGGCGATTGTGTGAATTTGACTAATTATTCCGTCAGTCAAAGGAAACTGGCCTGATTCCTGTGGGGGCTGTGCTCACAGCAGCATGGTGGGGCCATTTCTGTATCTCTGCAGCTGTAAAGCTGGCCCATTTTAGCGAGGCTCAGACAGCGAGATCAAGGACTGGAGCTATACAACTCCAGCTCCTGTTGGGAGTTTTGTCTGCAGATGGAGGGCAGCAGATGACTCAGACATTACTGAAGATGTAAATGATTCTCACAATTAGTAAACAAGCTCAAGAAAGCCCCTAATCAAGTGGGTGATGCAGGGGGCTGAAGGTCAGGAAGGATCCCACCATGCCGTTGACACGTCACACCCTTACGGATGGCTGACCTTGGTGCACTGTAGAGCTGCCCGTGTCTGCCATCCGTCAGCACTTCTGCTAGAAACCCTTTCTGGAGAAGTTCGTCTTGATCATTAACATTTGTTCTGTGACAGAACTTGGCAAAACCAGCAGCTAGAAAGGAGCTTTTATTTTGGGGTGGAGGTGCTGGACTGTTGTTTTAAAACAATCCCATGGAGCCCAGAGGGTTGCAGGGCTGCAAAGGGAAAAGCAGCGACTGCTAAAGGTGTTGTGATGGCCACAACAATCGCCACGGCCAGTGAGCGGCTTTGCTGGTTAAGGCAACGAGAGCCCAGAATCAGCTGGCTCGCTGCGAGGGATGTGTTGTCTCACAGTGCAAACCCGCAGCGCCGGAGGGAGACGATGTCTGCTGCGCCTGGCTGTAAGGTTTCCTGATGATTTGTCTTTTTTTTTTCCCCCCAAGCAATTTATATTTAATTTTTTTTTAAAGCTCTCTGGCAGGAAAACCCTTGCAGGACGCAGGCTGCCGTGAATAAAACAAGCAAATGATCTCAGCCCGCAGTATCCCTCCCCTCTTCCTCGGAATACTGCGGCTGGTGGGGCTGGGGCAGGGGGAGGGTGACTCCAGGAGGGATGCTGGAGCTCACTCCCCCCCCACTCCACCTTTACGGACCTTGCAACATGCCCTGAAGGTCAGTCTGTTTACCCAGACATTGTTTGAGGGGGACCAAGGGAGCCCATCAGCCCTCCCCACTGCAAACAGCGCTGGGTCTAACCCTGCAGCGTTTTGCAAGCGGCCTGTGCTGTCAGGATCAGGCCCCAGGCCGGCTGGCTATCGCGCTGCTCGCCCGCAGTGAGCGGTCGAATTGTGTGTGTGGCGGGCAGCGAGGAGGAACGGCGGGTGGGCGAGCAGGGAGCGCTGGCAGCCCCCCGTCCCCTGCAGCCTCTCGCCCAGATGCCCTGCTCGGGGCTGTGGCAAACCGCCCCGTGTCCCTGAATTCGGGGACACAACAGACATCGCAAGCAGCAAAACAAGAGGTTTGAATTTCAGGATCCTGAAATGCACTGTCCTGCCTAAGGATTGCGTACAAAGTCTGTCTCTTCTTTTTCTTTTTTTTTTCTTATTTTTTTTTTCCCTTCTTCCCCCCCCTAAATCTTTCGTTTTTCCATCGGCCAGAGGCTGCATCCCATGCGGAGCCTTGGGAGGTAGGCAGTTTGGGTGGGTAGGAAAGCAAACTGCAGAGCCCTAATTACTCATCCAGCCTCGGGCAATCCCATCAAAGGGTTCAGAGAGAAAAGGGACCCGGCTCTGAGAGGGAAGTGAGCTGTCTCCAAACACTGCCGCTTAGGTCACACCACCTCCCTTCAGCCACCCGGCCAGCCTGCCTGCTCTGGGGACAGGGACCTTTGCACCCAGAAACGCTTCTGCATCACTCCAGCCCCTATGACAGCCTGCAGGCAAACCCCACCTGCAGCTCCAGGGCAGCAGGACCCTGGGGGGCTTCCCCAGGCTCCCACCATGGCCTGGGACTAGGGGCACATCTGAGCTCAAGCACTGCGTTTTTAAAAAATCATTATTAAAACCCAACCAACACAAATTAAGCTGCAAAACCCTTTTAAATGGGACACAAATGTGCATATCATGCATTACTTCGGAGTTTCTCCCTGGTTAGGTAGGATCTGCACCCAGACTGGCTTTTATGGCTCAATTAATTTAGCTTAAAGATTTATTTTTTTTTAATCATCCTGTTACATTCAGTCTTCTAGAAAGTCTTATTTGTTTGTTTCGGGTTTTTTTTAAGGAAAACTTCCATAAATTTACTTTAAAAAATAACCCTGCAATAAGTGAACATACAAAAAAAAACCCCAAAAACCAACCCCAACTTGTAGAACTGGAAGTTGGAATATTGTGGCACCAAAAATAAAACTGATGGAACAAAAAGGGAATTTCATGTGGTTTTCATTGTCAAGTCTAAGCTCCGAAACAAACAGGAAATAAAAATGGCTAAAACAAAAGAGATTTCTTTTAAAGTGTGTTCAAATCTAAGTGGGGAGCTGCTTTATTTGGGAGGGATTCTGTTTATTTGTTTTTCAGAAAGAGGAGTAAATAAAAATATCCACACACAGATCAACTTGATTTAGAGTCAAATCCTCATGCTTTTCACTGGTAATTTATAATAAGCTTTTTAAAGAAAATTAGACTTGCATAAATGGCAGTATTGGAAAGGGGGAGAAAAGGCAATGAGGGGAGCTTGCTTCTGCTTGAAATGAGGTCGGGGGGAAAAATGAACGAAGAGGGAGGAAGAAAGGCAAAAGTAACTGTGAACTCTGCTCATTCATTTTATTTTATCTTTGTACTTTTTCAGTTTTTGCAGGCAGCTCTACAGGCACTGAGCGTTCCCACTGAAGCTCCCTAAGTAGCAATAAATATATTTATTTAATAAAAGTAGTTGGCAGAATCAGGACTATGGGAAACAGAGTGGTACATGTGCTATATCCTGCAGACAGAAATATTTCTTAGTCTCTCAGGTTTGGGATTGTGGAACTTGTCTGATAGGGGTTTGCAAACAAGTGTCTTATTCATGGTAGCTCTGATGGTAATTTTGAGGGGATAAATTAGTGTAGGTAGGACTCAGCTCCCCACATCAGCTTAGATGCCCAGCAGCTACAACCCCGTTAATGTGTCTCTGAACACTTCAAACAGTTGAAAAATCAGATGGACAAAATTAATAGCAGCTTCTGCAAATTCAGCTCTGGTTTTCCTCCTCTTTTGCACTGGTTAACAGGATATAAATGTTTATTTTCTGGTGGAGCTGTGGTTTGGGAGATAGCAGAGAGCATCAAATTGAGGGTCAAGGGACAGAGGCTGTATTTCTGGCTCAGATCAGGTAATTCTGCCAGAGCTCAGTTTCTCCTCTGCACAACACGGATGTTTTCCCTTCATGCTAACGCATCCAGAGATCCGCCTATGGAAAGGCTAGGCATCTCCAGAGGAGAGACACTGTAAGGTGCAGCTCTGCAGAAATCAGGGCTCTGAGCTTGAACCTGCACCCTGCAAATCAGCAGGAAATTTCCTGTTTGGTGTTCGGAGGATTGGCCCTCTTCCTGAATCTGGGGGGAATAATCTGACAGCGGTGGGAAGGGAAGAAGGGGATCTCCCTCGCTCACTCCCCATCTCTTTTTGAAGCCTAATAATAATGGAAACACTTCTCAGCTTCTGTCCAGATAGATTTCCTAGCTCCTTCCTGAAAACAACTTGTAATATTTAAATGTTGCTGAAAACCAGCAGATCCATCACTAAACATCCCGTGGGAATTGGTGGCTCTGGCCAGGCTGCCATACCTGTCCTCCTCTGGGGCCGGAGGCAGACAAGGATTTCGAGCAAATCCTTTCCGACAGAAGTGACCTCCTCTGAGCCGAGTCCAGCCCCGGTCCCTTATGCTGCCGAGCCTCGAGGAACAGCCTGTGGACTCCCTTAAATGCCCCAAGGAAGCCCAGAGCTAATAACCAGCTTCATTCAATTCCCAGTCACATTATTATCCAATCTGCCAAAGGCATTAATATTCAGAGGTGAGGCGGGAGGAGGGCAGGGGTGCTGGTGAGGGGGAGCAGCACACAAAGGGGAGGAAGAGAAGTGCGGCACCGCAGGCTGGCCTCAGAAATCCTCTTTCTCCAGCCGCCTGAAACCCCAGCCCATTTCAGCTAGGTGTTGTCAAGAGAGGGTTTTTCCTACGGCCTCAGCACTAAGTTTGATGCCAGTTGGTGGAAGCTGTCCCCCCGCCAACAGCAAATTCCTGGGCTTGGCACAGCCCGATGCCCTCAGCAAGAGGGGGAGCTTTGCCCCATCTGGCATCAGGCCCTATGTAAATAGCAATCTCCCACTTTTAAACAGCCAGATAATCACTGAGCCCGCACAGACACCACAGCCTCCCGTTTCTGAGCCCACTCCCTCCACGGCCTCGTGGTCTCATCCCACTGCCTTTCCAACACAGGACGCACAGCACGAAACCACCAGTTCTCCCCATCCAGGACTTCATTCCCAGCCCAGGTACCTCCCCTGTCCCCAGAGCTGGGGCACATGTGCCAGGTCACGAGACAGATCTCATGGCCCCAGCTCATCTCATCTTCCTTTTGGAGCAGTCTCCTAGATCAGGTTTCTGGTTTTTTCTTTTTGGCAGTCTCCAAAGTCAGCCTCACCTCTCAATCTCAAGGTTTTGGGTAGCATCTGACAGAGAGACAAGATGCCACTCTTTTTTGTTGACTCCCCATAGGGTACATTAACCAACACTTCTGCAATCCAGTCACAATTTGTAGATCTATTAATTGACTGAATTAAGCCCTTATAGAAATGTAATAGATGTTAAGTGAGGCTTGCAACAGTTTCTCTGCCAGAAAGATACTGTTTTTTAAACTAGTGCCTTGGACAGGAGACAACTCAGTTACAGGGATATAGGTGAGCTTTCATGGGGAGAGCCTGGGTTGCAGGTCTGAAGCCACTTGTGTAATCCCAGTAAGACCAGTAACAGCAGGAAAAACTCTGCCCTCACCCATACCCTTCTCTGTGTTGTTGGGGAAAGACATCTCCCTGTAAAGGCTCCCTGTAAGGAGTACCTCGCATGGTGTGACTGTTTGCTAATGAAAATCAAACCCAGCTCTGCTTCTGCAGACATTTCTGGAGACTGAAAGCAGCTACCATGCTCTGCTGGTCCCTCAGGAGCCAGCAGGCAGCTCTTTGTCCCTCACAGCAAGGCATCATCAAAGCCTGCACAAACACCCATCCCTCCGGCTCACCGACAGGCCGAGGGGTTGGGAGGGAGTAGAGGCAGCCAGGGAGACGCTGATCCCTTTGCCAAAAAGGTGGTCCTTTCCTTGCCTTTGGAAGGTGGGACAGGAACAGGGGTGACTCTCCTGAAAGGCACCTTCCTGAACTGTTGCTTTTAGCATCTCCTGAAATTTCAGAGGGGATGAAGCCATTTCATCCCTAGCATCCTCCAGGCCACGGGCCAGACATGGAGGGTCCACTTGTCCGGGGTATGCCAAATTCCCCTCTTTGCCTTCAGTAGTCTCCGCTTGGTGCACGCAGCCATCGGTTGCGAGGCTGCCTCCCGCTAAGGTGAGAGAACAGGGAAGCGACTGAAGGACAATTTTTTATCCCTGCACCACCAGCTCGAAGCGTCAGCCGGGGAGCAGTGGCTGGGGGCTCACAGCCGGGCTCTGCCAGCCGCCCCTCCCGGTCCTGCAGCAGTTGCACCTCTGCCGCCGCCCGTTCGGAGCCGCCCTTTGCACCCTATAACCCGGCGGAGCGGGTGGGAGCGATGTGCGGAGCCCGGGAGCTCCAGCCGGGGAACTGCTGCCCCGGGCTGCCCAGCCCCGGCGGGAAGCGGGGACTGCACCGGCCCCTGCAGCGCCTCCGCGGGGGGAGCCAGCCCCCTCCCTGCCCGTCCCCTCAGCTGTCCGGCCGCGGGGGGGCCGGGAGAGGGGCCGACAGGTGTGCCCCGCTCGGCGGCACCGGGCCCGCCGCAGTTGCCTCCCCGAGCCCGCTCCAGCAGCTGCGACCGCCCTCCCCCGCCAGCGCCGCTGGCAGCCGGGGCGAAGTCGTCCCTCTCCCCTGCTCCGAGGCGGAGGCCGGTGGGAAGGACAAAGGGGTGCCGCGCTGGCGGGCCAGCCCTTCCCCCGGGGCCGCACTCGTTGAGCGCGGAATAGCCGGGGGGGGGGGCCGGTACCGGTCCCCGTCGGGCGCCGCTGCAGTGGGCCAGGATTCCTGGGCACCCGGCGGGACCGAGGGGCGCCGTTTTACACCGTGCCTCGGCGCCGGGGAGGCGGCGGAACCCGTACGAACGCACGGGGGTCCCACAGCCGGCTCTGCCCGCAGCGCCCCGGCACCGGGCGGCCCCGCTCCGCCGCGACGGCTCGGACCTCTCGGCGGGGCCGCCGAGGGGTCGGCGCTCCCCGCGCTCCTTCCCCCGCAGCCCGGCCGGGTCTGTTATTCCCGGGCGCAGCAGCCAGCGGTGTCCCGGGGCAGGTTCGCCCCGTCGGCGGGGGCCGGCTGGCCCTCTCCCGGCGCTGCAGAGAGATCGACTCAGCTGTGAACAGCAGCCAGCCCGTTACATAAATACCATTTATCCAACTGTCCGAAAGCCGTCGGGCTGCCTTCCGCCTCTGCTCCCCGCGCCCTTTTCCCCCGGACCCTGCAGACAGCTGAGCCGCAGCGCCGTTATTTACAGCGGGCCCCGGCTAATTTAAACAGCCCTCGCCCCACTCGCCCGAGTGGAAAATGACTAAGTTTAGCAGCTGCGAGAGGCTCCGGCAGTGCTTTCCCGGGAGGGGCCGGCGGCGGCCCCGAGGGGGCGGCCGGGGCTGCGGCACCCCGGCGGCGGCAGGCAGGGGACCGCCAGGCCCTGCGAGGGCAGAGCGGGGGAGGCGCCGAGGGGCAGCTCTGCCGTACACGGCCCCGGGACCCTTTCCGGACAGCAGGGCAGGGCCCGATCCGCCTGCTCTCCCCCTGCCCCTGGCTGCCGCCCCGTGTCCCGTGAGAGGCGGCGGGACGCGGGCCCCGGGCAGAGCGCACCGAGCCGCCCCGCCGGGGATGCTCATACTCCGCGACGACATCGGAAAGGCTGCGGGCGGGCGGCGCCACACGCCTGGGCTGGCACCGAGGGGCTCACGGGGAAGGAAAGGGAAAACCCCGCTCGGGAGACGGGGACGGAGGGGCACTCACAGTGGCTCCAGATGCGGGCTCGGCTGGGCGGCCTCAATCCTGCGAGAGGGGCGCAGCTGTCCCCCGCCCGGCGGCCCGGGCTGCTCTGCCGCCGTCCGAAAGTAAATCCCCCCGGCTCCCCCGACACTCAGCGCCTCGCTGCCAGCCCGCAGCTCACGGGGAGGGCAGAGGCGGAGGGCGCCGGCCGACTGCCTCCCATTCACCCTGGCCATTCACTTTATGGCGGCCGGCCGGCGCCCCCCGCCAGCTGCACCGGGCGCCCCGCTCCCGCCCGCCCCATTCCAGCTGCGCGCCCGCCGCCGCCCGCCCCGTCCAGCGCTGCCCGCCCCGTCCCCGCCCCGTGCTCCTACCGCCCAATCGCCCCGCGCCTCATTTACATCCCGCCGCACCCCGTCCCCCGGACTCGCCGAGGAGGACGGTGGGCCCCGCCCCCGCCGCGCTGGCCCTGCCCCCGTCCCGCCGCAGCGGGGCCGCGGCCGCGGTGGGGCAGGGAGAGCGGCGGGCCGGCGGGCGGTGGGCATCGCGCGGGCGTTGGGCTCCCTGCTCTACCAGCCCTGAGGGCACACAGGGGATGTCCATGTATGTATATATATATATGTACACATATATTGTTATTATCACTGTGGTTATCGTTGCCTGCGTGCGTTGTTCGCTGCTTGGCGATCCGGTACCCTGGAGCCCGTGCTGGGCACCCGCTCCGCTCAGTAGCGGCGCGGCGAGTCTGTTCAGGCTTTCTAGTTAGAGCCACCAGCCAGGCAGAGTTCTCTGTGGGGAGCCAAGGCCGTAGTCGGCTGCTGGAAGCGTCCCCCTACACGATGGAGCAGCAGTTGCAGAGGATGCTAATTACAGGCTAATTACCGCACGCAATGTTCCGGCTCTCGGCGAGAAGCGCTTCTCTGGCAATACCGTGCCGCTTCTCCCGGGACGCGGGGGCTGCCGGCTGTGTGGGAAACACCGCGCTCCCGCCCGCTGACGGCTCTCTAGGAACCCAAACGCTACTTGTAGTTCAGGCTCCAGCCTGGCTCCTGCCGAAGTTCACGGCAAAATCCCGGTGCAGTGGTGCAGAGTGCGATCTCTCCCTGAAATGTCCCCAAACGCCCGTCCCCGCTACAGCAAGCCTTGGAGCTCTCTGCACGCACATCTCACTCCAAGCAGACACGTCCGCCCTCTCCCAGTGTTCACAGGGAAAGGTTTGCAGAAGCCGGACTTAGCCTCCCCGTCCTGCCTGGGATGCCTGAGCCCAGGGGAGAGGTTTATCCGTGCCAGGCTCTTATGGAGTTGGATGCGTGATTCTATGGTCTGATTTTCTTGAGGTCATTTCCATGTCAACCTGCTCTCCGATTTATGATGCCAAAGGTCACCCTCAAGCTCTTCCACTGACATGTTTTAGAGATTAGGAAATAATGCTGTGAGAATAGGAGTGAATTTTAACCCTGGGTGACTTACGAGCCATATTTAGAGAGTCTGCTAAATGCATAACGTGGCATATAGATAAGTATGGGAAGACAAATGCACACGAAGAAGCACAGGATGTAAAGAGAGGTTAAGTAGACCCAGGCATTATGGATTACAGTTCAAAACCAATACACAAACACGTTAATTCAGTAGAAATGCAGAGAGTTTAAAAGGAGTCACAATGTTGACACGCTCATGAGAAATTACTGTACTTTTTTAATGGTAGTAATCTGAGGTTTGTCTTTTCCTTACTGCTTTTTTGCCTGTAAAAAACTGACAGCAAACCAGACCACATCCTTTTCCAGCCCAGATTTTCCTCCATCCCAGCACAGGCTTGTCTCCATCAAAAGGAGCAGACACAGTGCAGCAGCACTAGCACGTTCCACGGGGCAGTCTGTCTCTATCACCCCATGCCGCAGGGACGCTGAAAACCCCACTCAAGGTCTGCAGCAATGACGGGACCATATTTTGAATTGCCTTCTTCTCCCGCCAAACCTTTCACCATCAGTAGCTCACAGCAAATACAGTTAGTGCTTAAGCTTTCATATAGTAATGAAACAAAGGTATTTTTAGCTATTTTCCCTGGGCAACTGGAAATACAAACCGGCACTATGTAACAAGATTACTCCCTGTGGAGTGCAATGTGAAGAGTTTTGGATTAGACCACCCAGGGACCTGCCCTAGGAGTCTTTCATTAGAACAACCTTGGTGCAACTGCTGGACTGACCCCTGAAGGGTCTCTTTGGGAGGGAGTGCTCTAGTATTTATTGTTGAAATGTAGTAGCAAATCTTGCTGGTTAGTGCCAAGACTTCCTAGCTGTAGCGCATCTTGTCTTGCCAGCTGAAGAATTCACAGCTGGGGAAGAGACCAAGAACTTTACCTGGGCTCAGAAGACAGATGTTACTATTCTACATAAAATAAAAATGAAATGAAAAGAAAAAAAACACAAAGCAAACTAAACCCAGAGTGAACCTGACTCACATCTTGGCAAAGAGAAGGGATATACAAAAGGAGGGAATTACTCAGCATCTTAGACACACTTCATTTTTCACCAGCTGGGAAGAGTTTGTTCTCAGAGAAGACCCTGTCTCTGTCACAGGCAAATGCAGTCCTCACGCTGGATGGAACCACTGCTCTTGAACAGTGGCGGAGTTGATTGTTGATCATGGTTTCCATCTTTGTGTCTTAACTGATCTTTTAGCCACGTTGGGTCCATGCCATCAAATGCCTTGAAGATCAGAACTCAGGCTTGAATTTGGCTTGGCTTTCAAGCCAAAAGGTGGCCTAGGGAGCAGAGGGTAGGTTTCTGTGTTCGTGGTAGCCAGGGCTCCCACTGCAGCATGCTCTTCTGGTTGGCATTTGCCAAGTGCTGTGGGCTTGATGCCCAGGTGTATCACGTAGCTGTAGTCTAGCCAAGAGGTGACGAAGATATGACTAACTGAGCCCGGCTGGCTCCTGCCAAAAGGCATGGCTTGCCTCGGCCAAGAAGAGACAATGGAAAACATTACATTGGGATGTTCATCGGGAGAGTTTCATATCACCAGGAAGTTCAGGAGTGTTCCTGAGACATGGGCTAAGTAGAACAGCTGGGAGGGTATTATTTGAGGTGCTCTACAGCTTCAATATTGTACTTCGTATAGTTTCCAGAGAAAGATTTTACTCTTTTTGAGTGTCTCAACTTAGCCCTGTTGCTTAGGTTTTAGGTCCTGGGCCAAGTGCAGATTGCACTAGATGCAGCACATCAGATATCCTTTGGAAAGCCTTCAGCTGGCTTTGGGCTAACCTCCACCTGAGCTTGCTCTGGAAAGGAGCAGCTGCTTAGAACCAGAAGAGGGGATGGAAGTTCAATCTCTCTCAGAGTAGTTAACCTGCTGGAAAATTTCTGTGTTGCATTGTGTCCATGGGTCTGATATCTGGGCTCTGCAGATGAGTGTGAACTGGCAGGGACTGAGCAAGAGTAATGGACCATGCAAAGTCGGGCCCCTCCATCAATGCATATTGCGGAGGCAGAGGTGGTTGGCAACACAGCTGTGTGACAGTCTCATCAAAGGCTTGTGGGGAGCATGCTATTACACTGGCAGTCTGGACCCAAATGAAGGCAGCTGGTGTGCCCCATGGAGACATTGCTCTTTGCAAGGAGCTGGCTACGCAGATGTCTCAGATGAAAGTCTGACCAGGTACCTGGGCAAGGCCTGAGGGGATGGCTATCCATGAGTCTGCACCCCTCCACATGCTCCTTGTGGGCTAAGATGGAACACTCAAGACAGAAACTGCTGAAAAGCTGCATCTGTCCAGTGAGGTTAAAGCCCAGCTTTCTGACCAGACCGCTGGAACCTGAGGGATTTGCGCAGACTGTGCTTGTCTGATCTTTGGTTTCATTGTACCACACTGTGTGTAAAAACTAGTGCATTATCTTGGGAGTAAAGGGACAAGGTACTGTCCTGTGTTCTGGTCCTACACCTGGATCCTTTGGTGCAAACAGAGTGCTCCAACTTGCCCACACATAATCTGTACATGGCCGTGCACCACTCTAGCAAAGTGCTGCGGGATCAGGCAGCCCAGGTTTCCCTGCGGCTGCCGAGCTTGGGCGTTGGTGCCACACTGTCATATCAGCAGGATTTTCTGTGTGACCAGAGTGGTGCTGGGCTGTCTGAGGGCTGACTAACACAGTGCCGTAGTGCGTACAAGTGAACTCTCTTCTCCCCAGGCAGTGCGGGGCTGTACCGTATTGTTTTGCTCTCCAGACAATGCAGTGCTGGATTGTAAGTAAAAATGCAAAGCACATTGCAATGTTTGCTCTTTATTAATGCACTAAGATGCATTGAAGTGAAGCAGAAGGCTCCTGGCTGGCTTGGTTTCAAGCTCCGTGACGCGCTTCCATAAATAACACCTTTGCAGGGTCCGATTCACCAGACTGGATTGCTGGGAGCCTGAGCTGCACAGCTGGCACTGGAAGGGGCAAGAAGGCATAGAGGGGGCTCCAGCCTCTTCCCTGAGAGGGCAGGCAGGCTTGGCTGGGCTGGACTGAGCTGTGCTGTGTGCAGGGGCTGAGCCAGCATCCAAAACTTGCTTCCCTGAGCAGGGAGCGATGGACAGAGTGGTAATGACAAACTCCTGGAAGCTTCCAAATGGCTGACGGATACCACAGGGACTTCAGCGGCTCCTGGAGCACAGCAGAAGGGAAGAAGAAAGCACTAGCAACTAATCTTCTTGTTCTGCAAACCTTTACTTATTGCTTAAGTGGTTTTTGCAGTCTCTCTGCACTAGGTATTTGACTGCCTGTTTTATAGCTGTGGAGGTCAAACTAAAAACTGAATGTACCATGGCTGCAGCAGAGGCTGGGGTGAGACGTTTTAGCTTCTGAGCCCATGGTTAGGCCACTGGAACATGCTGTTTCTTATTCCACTTCTGGGGAATAAATGTGGCTGCTTAATGCAATTACAGCTTAAACTTCCAACTCCAAAGACTTCCTACATATTATAAGGTAAAGCTCAGCTGAAGCAGGTCCCCTGGCCTTCAGCTGTCAGAGCTGGGAGGTAACAGCAGTTTCAGGCTAAGATACATTGATTCTCAATCAGGCAATATTTGGGCAGCTATTCATGTGGAGAGGGAACGATTTGGTGACCACTCTTTCCAGTGTCACATCCCACACCTTCCTGGGACAACATCCTCTCTGGAGGCTGTGCCCTCAAGAGAGGGACAAGATGATATCTGGCCATCTTTAAGGATGGTGTTAAGAGTCAGCCTCAGATTTGAGTTTGGTTGGCCAGTGAAGAGTGTTTTTGCACATTCCTTTGGACGTTTGTTTGAGAACTCTGAGGCAAGTCACCAGGCAAGCAGGACTGCGGAGGAAGAAGCTGTGCGTGCCCCTCTGGGCGCTGGTGTGTGCGCACTCGTAATAGCTGTGAGATGTTCATTTGAATTTTCCTCCCTGCCCACTCAGGGGCTGGTCTGGGAAATCTGTTCCAGCAATGGGAACAGTAAAACGGTGACCCAGGGAGGTGTCCAGGAGGAAACAAGATGCTTGCTGGGCACCACCTCCAGACAAGAAGCTGGGAAAGGCTGCAGGAGCCAGCTGGGAAACACTTGCAAAGCATAGAGGAGAAGCACAGCTGCAGCCACTGCTCCACCTTGCCAACCAAAGGTGGCAGGTCCAAGCACTGCGCTGCAGGCCCTGTGTCCCCTGCAACCCCTCGCCTGCTGGGCTTCTCCCCGAGGACCACCCACGAGCTTTCTCAGTCACCCACCCGGCCCAGAGTCCAGGCTGGCGGGCGCGGCGCGGGAAGGCAGCCTGGCCCACAATGCTTTGCGAGGACAGCCCCTCCTCCGCCTTCCGCTCAACCACCCTTGCTGCACCCGCTCACGGCGAGGCCGCGCCCCGCGACCGCAGGGCTCCTTCGCGATTGGCCAGCAGTTTTGCTAGTTCTACCCTCTCTCCGGTCATTGGCTGTCCTCCACTTGTCACTGGGGGGTCCGCCTCCTCCGGTTTCAGACCGTGATCCCATTGGACATCTTAGGGAGCTGTCCGCCGCATCGTGTGCGGGTTGGTTCTCTGAGTAGTCTGTCGGCGCAGTAACTAAGCAGCGGGTTAGGGTGCGCCTGTTTCCACGTCAGTGAGAGCGGTGCGGAGCCGGTTTCGCTTGCCCGTGCCCGGGAAAACCCCGCGCTTGGTGGCCTCGCTGTGACCGCTCCCGCCGGCGCCGGGAGGGGCGGACAAAGGGAGGGCCTCGCTCTCCGGTTCGCGGCGTCGCTTGTCTGACCGATATGTGAAACGGCCGCTGCCGCGGGGAACAGACGCCGCCATTTTGGATGCGGGGGTCAGTGCCGGGCGGCGAGTGCCCGTCGCGACTCGGGAGTGGGAGGGAGGGAGGCTGCAGGGGGGAACCGTGCGGAGCCGGCGGGGGGCGTGGACGGAGCCGAGGCAGCCCCGGGGGCGGGCGGGGGGCCGGGGCAGGCCGCCGCGGGTGGCGCAGCGGCGGGGGGGAGAGGCTGAGCCGCGGCGGGGGTTGGCAGCCGCCCTTCGCCACCGGGCGGTGACGTGACACGCGTGACGTCCTGCCCGGCGCGCTCCGTGGGGCGGGGGCGGCCGGGTCGGGCCAGGGCGGCGGGGCTGCCCGGCTGTAGGCAGCGACCGGCCGCGGGCTGGCAGCGTAAGGGAGGACACAGTGAGGCTCGGAGCGGGACTCGGGCCGGGAGCGGGGTGCCGGCTGGCACGGCACCTGCACTGACACCCGCTCACCGGGGACCAAGTTGGGCTCCTTAGAAATCGGTGGAAACACACACTTTCCCCAGCTCCTTAGCTGTTGCGGGAGGAAGGCTCGGAGCTAACTTATGAGTCCAGTTGGTACCATGTTCTCACATACCTGCACTACCTGGCTCTTACAGTATGAAGTAATTAGAAGAAATAAAATCCCCCTCTCCGTATTTGCCTTAGGTTTCATTCTTACTCTGCAGTTTTGAGAGGTCTATAGGAGTTGCCTCCTTTCCTTCGTTCTCAGGTGCTATCTCACTGTTGCAACTAGATATGGAGACTTGCAGAGAAGCCGGTCTCCCCTTCCTTTCTGATGTGCCACCACTGTCATGTTACTGCTGCTTATGCTTTAAAGGGCGATCTTAATTGTCCAGAATTTCTGCATCACTGGACTGCACAGCTCCTTGCCATACTTACAAATTAATGCTTTTTTGTTATTGTTGTCCAAGCATTAGGAGCTAGCCTTTGGAGAAACATCCTGAGTTCTCTGAGCTTTTACTGCCTGTGATGTTTATTGCAGAGTAGTTATTACATGAAAAACCCAAGCAAGTTAAATTTCCTGATAGAGGTTCATGTACCTTCCATGTGTGGTTTAGAAGGAAGAAAAGGAGGTTTTTCATTGTCATCTGGGCTTCTGGGTAGCCTAGCTAGCTCCGAGTTAGGCAGGAATTATTTGTGATTAATGGACTTGAAGGGTGTTGTGTGTTCTGTTTTGGTACCAGTGTATTGTATCAGGACTCGAGTGGCCAAATCTAGGTCAGAGACTACATAGATTATTCATGCATTATCATAAACTGTGCAAATTTAGGTCAATGGAAGCTTACTTTGAACCAGCACCTTTCTTGCATATGTAGCAATTATGTTGTTCTTTATTATTGCTGTTTATTGAAGTAATTTCACGAGGTTTGAGTTAGTTACCGTAGCTGAAGGGTAAAGTTAGTGCTAGGAAGAAGTGACTTGATGGAAGTCTGCCAGACTTTGTCACTTTTGATGCCAACTCTTGCTTGTTTCTAGAAGAGTTGCAGACGTTTCCTTGCAGGGGAGGGAGTGATTCCTAAAAGTGTACCTGAGGCTTCTTGTGGTAATACTCGGGAAAAAATTGGGTTCCTATGCACTGGGATGTTTTGGGGTAGTGTGTTCCAAGGTTGAGCAGTGGAGTGTTCAGTGCACGTGTGAGGTAACAACTGCAGATATAAATCTAGTCAGTGTTTTTTATATGAGGATTTCACATCTGATACCATTTCAGGAGTCTCAGAATAGTGATAGTTACTGTCCATAGAACATTACTGAAGGCTTTGAGAAGCATATGACTACTAGATTTTGTTCTTTATGACACGCTCAGGCGCCTACCTTTTTCCACTCATAGTGTTCCTAACCTTGTTAGCAGTGAGGCTGTGAATGCTAACAGCTTCCCTGTTTCTCATGCTGAGCTGGGAAGCTGTGTTGCCGTGGCTTGGAACTGTCATTTTTACTTTGCTGCCTCTCGAAGTTCTGCCCAGGAGCAAAACTTGAGGCATGGTGTGTAGATTTAAGCAGATGTATGAACCTATCATGGGAAAGAAATAGGAGTTTATGCAGAACTAACTGAAGACTTAAGGAGCTAAAAAGCATTTGAAATTTAATAGGTATCTTTCCTGTTTTTTTCTGCATAACTCAAGACCACAGACCTTAATTCATTTGTTTCTCTACTGAGTCCACTATCTTGTCTTTGATTAAAGGTTACTTTCAAGAAGGGCATCCAGTCTTGATCTGAAGACATCAAGAGGTGTCAGAACCGTGGCTTTGCTGGGGAGGTTGTTCCAACTTTTTAACGATCTTCAGTGTTAGTAGTTCTGTTAACCTGTACAACCAAGAGTTATGCAATATCCCACTTTCCAGCCTCTGCCTTTGTAACATTAAGCCTGAATCCATGTTAGCAATTTTTTGTATTTTGAACAAACATGTAGTGGTTTTGCTTGTCTACCGCCATGCTCTCGTAAACCCAAATGATCATTCAGTGCTGGTCTGGTAAACCTTGTAACTTTCTCTCTGCAGCTTCAGAACATTAATTTCCATCTTAAAACTTCTTTCAATAAAGCACATCTATACTGAGCTCTAAAGTGTGAGCAGTTGTTGCTTATGATGAAAATATTGTTGAAGGAATGCATACTGAAATCATCTGATAGTTTAAAAGGGGTAGGTATCTGTGTATGTGCAAGGCATGTGATACATAGGTCTGGTGTGTATTTACATGCTTTTCCAAATCAGGTTAGGGGACCCTTTGTTTCCATGTCAGTTTGCTAAATGCCTGGAATGGCACTACAGATTTGACATGCTCAATGTTGTTTTGTAACAGTGAAGATGAGAAAAACTTGAGTTTTGACAAATTTGAATGCATGTTTCCCCAAAAGAACGTCTGTGGACCAGAGCTTTGATCTGTGAAACTGCCTATGTAGAAATATGAAAAATATTGGAATTACTGAAAGGAGAAATAAATAAGTGAGCAATTTTACATGGAGGAGAAAATCTTCCACTAATGCCTTGTACGAAAACAAAGACAACATACTGAAGTAGAAAATTTGTCAAAAAGGGTATTTTTCTGCAATGTTTTAGTGCAGTCATATAAATAATATATGGAATAAGTTACTGCTGAGGATGGGAACATCTCTCAAGCATTAGACACATGAGCAGGAAGAATATCTGTGGTTCTGTTATATACAGCTGTGGAGGAAGGATATAAACCTTTGTTCTTCAGGGCACAAGCAAACTGCTTTGTAGAACTATTTGTTTATTTTTCTGAATCATTTAGTAGTGAATGAGAAACTATTGATCTGGTCTGTCATGGCAGTTCCTATATTATAAAATATTCTTGTCTTTGTCCCATATTTATTGTGTAATGCTTAGGAATACCATTATGTATAATAATCTAATGAAGTAAGAACCAGTTTTGCTATAAGATTATTCATCCCATTGCAAACATATTTAAAAAATGAAACAAATCTGATGCTCTCCATTGAGAGCATGTTTTTACAATTTTTTTTTTTTTCTTTCCATTATTTACAGAGTCCTGAAGCAAATTAGTCTCTTTCACTCTGAGGATGTTTGTATATTGGAAGTGTTGTTGATAATTCAAACATGTTAATTAATGTGAAGCCTGACAGATCCAGAATGTATGTTCTGAAATTTCTGTGGTGGTGTTTCTGAGATCTGGAGTACCAAAACCACTTCCTTCCAAATTTGCTTTTGCTACATGGGCAAAAATCCTTCTCGTATTTGATGTGTTTTATTACCCCCTACCCCACTGAGTCCTTTAAATGAGCCTGTCTGTTTTCAGTGTTTTGCCTCCCTATGGATGGCCTGTTGTGATTTCAAGCTGGATTCCTCATTTTCCTGTCATGTCTTCTGGAAAAGTCTTATTACTTGGCTACCATTTCACTAAATCCTTCTTATTTGCAGACATGGTATCATCTGACTCTCTGGCCTCTTTATAAGTCTTGTTTGTTCTTTATAAACAGTTGTGTCTGTTCATTCCCCTCCATTCTTATTTCTTTATGCTTGACAGTATCTGGGCTACAGCTAGTATAGAAAGAATAATCCTATGCTAATCCACTCTGTTTTTTTCAGACTATTAAAAATACTTCTTGTTTGTAAATTTTTTTCCCCTCCTCTATCTCTCTCTCTGGGTACCTCAGTTTAAATTTTTCCCTGTAAGACCTCAGGCTACATGAGAGTAAATGTCTGCCTTTAGCGCTCTCACTTTTTCTCCCTAGTTTGGTCTCTAGTTTTGCTCATTTCTTTGTGGGATCTTACCCATTACTTTACTTGCCCACTGTATTGAAAGCTTTTTTCATGAAGCAAGTGTGAAATCAACATCTGTTATAAATTACTTTATTTTGTCAAGGTTTAAAGTCTGAAAGAGTTTTGCACTGGCCAGCTTATTCAAGCCACCGATGCTTATTTAACAGAGTACAAGACTGGCTTTGTGTTCTGTGTAGAACTGCCGGACTTTGCATAAGTACTGGAGATGCGTGTTATTGCATTGCCATGGATGTCTGTCCTCTTACCCTAACGTTTCATCTTTCTGTGAACTTACACAGACTGGAAAAAACCCCGAGGAATGTGCCTTGGTAAAATCGTTTCTTGCTTTCCATATGCCCTGTTATAGCAAACTGTCTGCTCTCATGGTCTTGAAAGTGCACTCTGTGGAAAATTGTCTTCCCTTTGACAAAATAACTGTATTTGTCTGCATGCACAAAATAAAAGAGTTTCTTGCATCTCTGCAGGCCTCCTGCTTGACTAGGGCCAGCTTGATGTTTCCTCTGAGGAACAGAATGATTCTGAGAGGCTGGAGATTAATTTGAATTACCTTTATTTTTAGGATTGTCAGGATGGTGGATAAGAACATTTACATTGTACAAGGTGAAATCAATGCGGTGGTGGGAGCCATAAAGCGTAACGCCCGATGGAGCACTCACACGCATCTGGTGAGTTACCTTGAATTGTTGCTACCGGTTCACACTATGGCAGAAACCACCTGGTTTTAGAAAAGTACTTCCATTTATTTTTTTTTTTTTTTAGCATTCATTATAGTACTTTTATATGTAAAGTGGGAATAACTTTCTTCATTGTTTCATGCCGAGCAGTTTTGGCTTCTTGTGTGCCTGTTACTGTAAGAGGTACAAAGCTGGAAATCTTCTACCTATATACCCTGTAAACAAATTAAAAAACCCCATTGTATTCCACATGGGAATCATCTCATTTAGGCTTTTATTGCCTGGTATATCAGGGATTTTGAATATATGGTGTTATTTTATTTAGCACAATGTTTTTATATATATTTTGTGCCTTCTTAGAGAAGACCATCTTCATGAAAGCCATGAAATAAGAATTGGGGAAGTCATTATATATAGGGTAGTTTTTAATTTTTCATAGAATCATAGAATAGCCTTGGTTGGAAAAGACCTCTAAGATCAAGTCCAACCATTAACCTAGCACTGCCAAGTCACCACTAAACCATGTCTCTCATATGTCATAGTGTCTTTTTTTAGCTCTGTTTTTTGACTGCTAGCTATATTCCTGACTGAAACCTGTTAATAGTTTCGAACCTGTTTTGTTGAAAAACATTAATACAGTGTTTCCAAGTCGTAATGATGCATTGGTCAGTTTGACTTTCACAGTGTAAACGCGTGCATGTGGCATACTGTATCTGGTGCACTTCAGAAGGTCACATGAATGGCAGATGGCTGTTGTCCAGCACAAGTTATTTCAGTTTGTCAAAGGGCAGGGCCCTTGGTCTTTCTAATAGGCGTTTCTTCTTTAGAGCAGACTGCCATCCAGTAGGAGGTGTGGCTGCAGATGTACACAGCTTGGAGAAACTGCTGCTCCTCCCTGTTTTAGTGTTGTAAAGATAGATTAAGGATAAAGGATGCAGCTGTTCATATACATTTTGCACTGTGATTCTTTCTTCAAGTTATTGTAATGGCACCAAATGTCATTGTATTTCTGTTCCCATTACAATCTGCATAGATTAACATTACAGCAAATCCAGATGAACCATTTCAATATGATATGAGGTAGATTTGCTCTGAAACTAATGGAACAGTGGAAGGCTAATCAGAAATACTTCTAAGGGCAATAAAACCAAACCAGAATGCTCAGCCTTGAACCTATGCTTTGGCATTTGAGTTATATGACATTGGGGAACACTAACAGGAAAATAAAAATACTTCTCTTGATTTTGGTGGAGTAAACAGGCTGACAATGATAAATTCAATTCGCATTACTTTTGTGAATATGAAGGTGGGGTCTTTGCAGACCCTTTATTAAGATTTATCTTCAGGAATGTTTGCCTGATTAATGACTTCCTTCCTGTATATAACCTATAGGATGAAGAAAGGGATCCCCTGCTGCATAGCTTTAGCCTCTTAAAAGAAGTGCTGAATAATATAACAGGTAAGCTTATACAGAAATCAGCAGATATGCGTACCTGCTAGAGTATATGCAAATAAATGTACAGGTGTACTTGTTTGTCTTATTTACTATCCAGAGGTCATTTACTGAATAACAAGAAAAGAACAAATATGTATGTACTTTTAGACAAATAATACCAAGGTAAATTAGTACATAAATACCACTGCTGCCACTATCTGGAGAGATACATATATGTGTGCGTATATTTATTTTTTTTTTCTGTGTGTATATATATACACATACACCCATTTTTATAACTAAATATGCATGTTTCTTCAATATACTGAAGCTTGTAGTAATACGTGAAATCTGATGCATTATTATGCATAGTCTTTCTGTGCTTTGTTTATGCTTTCTGATCTGTGAATGATGGAAAAAATCCACTTAGAAAGTAGCCTCCTATTGTCTGTTTTCTCTTCACATTCTTTGGTTTGTTGGTTTTTCATCGTCTGTTATCAGTAATAGGTGCAGCACGGACTTCACTTTCCATTTGGGTCTCTTGAATCTTGAAGTGAAAGGCTTACTTTATGACCAGTTGCACTGAGAGGAACTGAAAATCTATGTTGATTACAGAAGTAGAACATAAGGCTGTGTTTTTGACTAGTTTTTCTCTCCGAACCTATCGTTCTCCCTTCTGGATGTTATGCTTATACCCAGTCTACATGACAGTCTGGTTTGTGGTTTTGTTTGTAAGCTCAGTCATTTTCTATAGGATATGCATACTGTCACCAAGTGTTTTGGGAGGAAATTTTCCTTCTTTTCCTTCTATGAGATAAAATTTTCTTTAAAATAAGACTCTTGAAGTTCTTTGCCATTATTACGAATATCGCTTCTCATCAATGAGAGCAGGGAATGTCAGGATGCTCAAGTAAATGCAGTATGAGTAAATGTCAGGGACTGGCCATTTATCTAGAGTAGCTAGATACAATGTGCTGTTGATTTGGGGAAAAAATGCAAGCCCGCTATCTGCTTGTGTTAGAGAAAGCAAAGTTAAATATACTGAGAGATTCAGAGACTTGCTGTGGGTATTATTCATTGTGTAAGTGCGGTTCATGCTGAGATAATAATTGCTTGTATATGGTGATGATAGTATGTTGGTTTGACTACATGGGGTTCTTCTAAAGAGGTAATTTCAGCTTCAGTGACTGTTATTTACTGACTAGTGTCTTGAGATCGGACATCATTACTACGCTCCTTTTTTTTTTTAAATTTTTTTTTAAGTTTTAGACATGGACTGGTTCACAAGCAATACTTTGGGCGATATAGAGTCACCTGCCTCATCTTCCAGGCAATGAAAGGTCCACACTTAGGGTTTTTTTGTGGGTCGTTTGGTTTTATTTTTTGCCTAGGCCTTCCTTTCATGTCTCTTTCATTAGCTCATGGAAACGCATTGCTTTTATATTTAAATTTATTCAAGCTGTAATCTTTGACATTTGAGTTAGCTTTTAGTACAATTTTGCATTTATAGTAATATATATTATGTATTTTCTCAATCCCCTAAGAACCCATTTTAATCTGTTCCGGATGCAAATTTCAGGCTGCCTTGTCCCATCTCCTCTCTTGCTCTCGCCCTCCCTTCCCCTCCCCCATGGAGCATGTTTGATCAGGTGTGGCAGGAATATCCACTGTCAAGCTGCGCCCTTTATATTAGTCAATATTATCCTTCCTTCCCTCCCACTCCCTTCATTCTCCTCTGGGCTTTACCAGTTGATTTATAATTTTGGAATTCTCATCGGAGTCTGTAATACAGTTTGTTCATTATTTAACCAAAACCTGTTTAATGAGCAAAGAGAGGCAATGTAAATGTTAGGCATGTTGCAGTGGAGTACCTTTTGTTCTCCTTTGAGCTAGTGGGTATTAACTCTGTCATGACTGTGATGCTGAAATACCCTGGTCAAGGGTATAAAGATGCACCATATGCCTCCAGCAGCTAAAGATTCCTATTTGAAAGTATCTCTCCTCAAGAGTAACTAAGTTACATAACGTCTTTTGTTTGATTACCAAAATAGTAAGAGCTTGCCTGCAACTAAGTAGTGGTATCCCATCCCATTGTAATGTCCAAGTGAGCTCTTGAAGGAAGCATCTGGAGAAGATGGTGTTGCTTAGCACAAACAGTCTCCTGATTACAGAAAGAGTAACTTCACTTCTGCAGTTCAGCATACCTAGCTGAGGGTCTTGGACCTGAATGACGTGGAATGCTGTCGCCCTTTAAAATTCTGACAGATAAACTTAATTTCTGTGGCAGTTTTATGTAGATCTATAAAAACAGTTTAGTAATTTTCAGTTAACAGCATGAGTACGTCTGCTCTGATCCACTGTCATTTGGTTTATTGTATGCCATTTCTACATTTCTATGGGCTGCAGATATTTCCATTATTATTGACAGTAGTTGCCTGAAAAACAGAAAGAAAAAATAAAAGTGCATCATTTTGGGTGATGCATAAGTTACTCCAAGATAAATTTAATAACTGCGTGCTTGTACTAAGATGAGCACCATAAGCCTAAGTTTGATGTGGTGTCTCTTATTTCCAGTGCTTAGAAAAAGCAAAAATCTGTGTCCTGAGTTACGACCATGTAGAAGCAGTGGCTGTCAGGCTTTGTCCATTCATGCAAAATTGAAATACAGCTACCTCTTCAAAGGTTATTTTAAAACTGATGGAAGCCTTAGTATTGATACAAGTTTGGATCTAGGGTCACTGTCACTGCAGCTTCCATTTGACTGCTTTTTAAAGTAAACTGAGTATCTAGAAAATGTGCCTGGATGTTGAAATACTTGTTCATTTTGTCAGTTTTGTTAGGGATTTAGGTCAGCAAAAGGCATCTTCTTTTTGACATCCAGTGATAACTGAGCATCTTCTCTTTCATGAGTGTTTCCAATTTAGGACGCTCTTAAGCTCACTAGGGAGAGATTTTATAATCACAAATGGCTGGAAATAGATATTAATTATAAGCTTGCTTTTCCATGATCTGATGGTGATTGGGTTTTCTTAAATCTTGTTGTGACTGTTAAGTCTTCAGTCCATTCCAGTATGAAGTAGAGGTAAGAGCAGGAACTTCTGTACTCATTCTCCTAATTGCAGAATTTGTGCTTTGCTCTGACTGGGGGATGAATCAGTAACCACGATTTTCGTGACTGAAGTACTGCTTACTGGATGGCTTTAGGACAGAAAATGACTGAATGCAACTGCCTTGTACAAATCAGCACTGCAATGGGAGAAGCAGGTGTTTGTGGAAAGTGTGTGCATCGAGAGTCTGTTTAAATAAGGTTTAAATTAGGTAAACACACCTGTGAAGAGGTGCTTGTGTATATTTTAGGTCCATCAGTGCCAGACTGGAAGGTTTGAGTCCTTTTATCCTCTGGTGGTTCAGAGTTAGTGCATTTAAACAGAAGCTGCAAAGTAAGCTGTTAGAAGCACTCTGATTTCATGCACATTCATGACATTTTAAATGAATGCTTGTACAGTCGGTTCAGAAGAATCTTTTCATGGCTTATTTCAGACAAGAAGCTGCTGCAAATCTCCATCTTTAGAGGGTTGGCTGGGGCATTAAGAGCTGGCTAAAGGTCAAATGACTGTAACCATAAGAGAACCTTTGCCCAGTGTACTGGCTTAATATACTTGTTACTGTAGCCATCAGTTTTCTGGTATGCAGATTTGATTGCACACTCATTTTCTCATGTCTGAGGTCTGGAAACTCAGTTTTTAGGGAAAATCTGAAATTCCTATTAAAAAAATAGAGGAATTTTATCCTAATTTGGGATTAATGTCTGAACTTCAGAAAGATCTGGTTTTAAGAAGTGATAAATTTGTAGTAAATACAAGTGTGGGGCCTGTTCTCAATACTATTGAAATGCTATTGAATAGAATCGGAGATATTCATTGTGATATATTCAAGTTAAGAAATCAGAAAAAACAATGTTTATTTAAAGAAGTGTAGGAATTAGATTATATGGATGCGTGATACTTGCAGCACTGCAGTGCTTGTTACTTTGTACTTTGCAGATAAGAGCAATGACGTATTTTATTTATTATTTATATCTTGAGTTTCTGCAGGAAGTGCCTGGACTTACAACAAATAAAATTGCAAATAACAAATACTGATGAACTGTAAGCTGTGATACTTCTCCCTTTGTTTGCATCGAAGGATTGCAATGTTATGTAGAGCAGACAATTAAAAAGAAAATAACCTAAGCTTTTATATTTTATATATATGCTATTGCATATCTGTTTCGCATAAAAGATCTAGAAGACTCACTGGTCTCCTGGATCATGTCTGTTCCTGTGGTAACTTAAAAAAAATAATATATATATATATATATTTTTTAAGTAACAGGTATCCCTACATGTTAACTTCGTATTTTAGGAGACCAAGCAATTCAGGCTAACATTTAGATTTTGTTGCATTCTCTATGAAATTTGTAAGAAGAATGGAAAGGGTGTAAGAAAGGTCAGGAAACTGACAGAGTGAGATTTCTTCCATAACTTTAATTCAACCTCACTGTAATTAGTGGATGACAATACAATTTTAGTCCATATCAAATGACCTGACACATGTACAGAAGTGGTAATTAATTTATCTTAATATTTTCAATCACTTTCTTACTATAAGAAATATGAAGATTAAGGTGACAACCTTAATTTGATGCTTTGCTTATAGGTTGACTCCAGACTGGATTTTTGCAAATTGTGTTCAGATGGTGCAGTAAAAGTTGTCATTTTAAAAGTGAGTTCCTCATCTTCATGAATGCAGGCATCCTTCCAAGTGCACAAAGCATGTAAACCAATGCAGTATTTTTGCTCTGAAGCTGCAGGTACTTCCAGATACTCTCTTTGAGAGAGATTAGTCGTCTTTTTAATCTCACTGTAGCATCAAATGAATCAAATGACTGTCTTATGGCTGGGGTCTTTGAATTTCCCTCAGATAATAGGTTTCTATTGATATTTTTGGCATAGATTTTCTTGGTCTTACTGGAGAAATAATAACCAGGCTTTTCCCAGGTGGTTGCTAATTTTGTGCTTTACGTTCAAAATGATTTTCCTGGAGTGACACTAATGTGCCCCAAGAGTGGCAGCTGCAGTGGGAGACCTGACATGTGAACTTACCAAGCCCCAAGCTAACACCAAATTGTCATAATTTTATTGGAGGTTTAGTCTGTTTTCCGTATAAAGGAAGAAAGGAGGAATGTGCTTGATGAATAATAACTTGGTATTTGTGAAGCTTATAGATCATGGAATCAAGGAATTTTGAGAGTTGGAAGGGACCTCCAGAGATCATCTAGTCCAACTCCCCTGCTTTAAAGCAGGATCCCCTAGAGCACATCACTCAGGACTGCATCCAGGCGAGTCTTCAAAATCTCCAGAGGAGGAGACTCCACAACCTCTCTGGGCAGCCTGTGCCAGTGCACCAAGACAGGCACCATAACGGTTTCCAAGACTTTTCTGTTGCACGTGGTGTAGCACTTATGCAGAGTATGTGAGGAGTCAGGTAAGGATGGGATCACTCTGAACTTGATTGATTCTGTTGAATTGTTCACTGAGCCCTTCAACGTAGGTTGCTAAATGAAACTGGGACTCCTGAGAAGGGGGAGCTGGTAATGGGGAGATTGTGTAACAGACTGAACAGGCAGAAAGGGCTAAATGGTGGTTGTGTAGCATCCTTAATTTGTAAGTTTTTAGCTCTTGTGTTCATCTTCTATTTTGTGTTTTTGAGTAGTAAGAAACTTACTGAATAAATTCAAAAGAAGTTGAGTGACTCTGGGAATATCTACAGCAAAAAAACCCAACAACCCAGTAAGATGGTCTTCCACACAAGGTATTTCTGCATTTCTTTTAAAGTCAGGACATCTGAGCTGTCCCTTCTGCAGTGCAGCACCACCAACCTTGTGATACTACCTAAACATCCTTTTAATACAGTTTGTTGCATGCAATTTAAGACTTGAGCTTGGAGCTTAACAGTTTTCCATCTGTGCATGGCTAATGACTGGCAGGTACAGGCAGGAGATGGTGCTGTTGGAAGGAATTGTTTCCTGACCCCTAATCCTTAAGGACCCAAGGATTTAGATGGACAAGCACTCCTGGCTGTTGCTTGGCAGAGTTCCCACAGTGGGCTTGTTCTGTAACACCAGCCTTCTGTTACCACTGCAGGGCTGGGCTCTGAAGAGCTGCCACATGTGCACGGTGCGCAACTGACTGTCTCTTGTTCCACGCTTGTTGAGCAATTACTTGCCCACTTGTTGGGCACTCCATTATTTCCTTCAGTTACTGCTTCTGTGTGAAGTGGAGCCATAAAGGAAATGGCCTAATGTACATACATTAGAGGGCAATAAATTGCAGTTTGATTTTGTAGAAATGCAGTACCAGATGCTCTGCGGAAGTTAAGGTTCCTCTTAAGTCATCCATGGAGGTTTTATCCCAGTTTCTTATGATGATGTCTTTGTTTTGGTCAAGACTAGTTAAAAGGAATTAAGAGATGTTAAGGCTATTTGTTTTATAGTAAAAACCCTCTGGAAGTAGGAGTGTACATGAAATTGCTGAATTCCAGTAGAGGTTTATTAAATATATAGCTCTTCTGTCACCTTTCATTCTTTCAACTGTCTTTTCTCCTTGCTAAACTGCTGCCATCTAACCTATTAAAAACCATGTCTCAAAGGTGGTTTACTTAAAAGAAGCAATAACTTGTGTCAGAAGGTGCAGGGGCATATTTATATAGTTGCATAATGTGTGATAAGGCTACCATGAAGCATTGGTCAAACATACACAGCAAGCGTAGTGAGGCATTTCTCACCTCAAAGAGTTTGTAGCTTAAGAGGGTAGAAGCAGAGACAAGTCATTAAGTATACAAAGTTGTTAAACACTTGAGAGTTTTTCTTAATGGCTACCTCCATTTGTCCTCCAAACATGCCATTGTTGACTGATCCCTGATACAGTTTATGGCAAGATGTGAGTTTGAAGGAAAGGTTTGCAAGAAACTGAAATTGGGCAAAATAGCCTCTTTTTCAGGAATAGTCCAGGGATGTGTGATAAAGTGGTTCTCAATAATCAGTGGGAAAGAAAAAAGTGAGCAAGAAGAGAGGTAGAACAGGAGGGTTTTAAACGTAAGTATAGAAGTAGCAGAAAAATGGATACCATTGTTATTAAAATAGCAAGTTGATTGGTTAGGGAACATTAGTAGTGAGGGATGTGCAGTTAATGACTTGCTTGTTTCAGATAAACCTGTAAGAACTTTCTCTTTTTAAGGTAACTGTACCTAGCTTGTCTACTATCTGAGTGTCGTGGAATAGATTATTGCTGAAGGATTATTTTTGCTATCAAGAAAAAAACCCAAAAACTAATTTCTTCCAATGTGTTGTGGACCTCCTCACTGTGAAGTTAAAACTTGTCAGTTCAAGCTACTTTTGTATTCAAGCATGTTGTGAAAGAAAGAGGGGCTGTATAGTTATGTGACAGTTGAGGAACAGGGTGAGACACCATGACAAAAAAACCCCCACAATGTGAGATGGGCAGAAATGTAAAAGTAAAACATGTTAGATGAGAGCTTGCAAATATATGCAACAGAACTGAAGTTTGGGGTGATATTGGCTTTAGCTATCCTCTTAAAATAAATAGATTAATAAACTATCTCCGTGACAGCTTATGCTCATGTATTTTGCACTGTAATCACAATTACACAATTGTAATACTCAAGGGGTGCACTTGATTAATGCTTCTTAACTGAATGTGTTGAATTGTTCAGTGATGGTGGTACTTTGATTGTTTGATCCTCTATCTATACCCTAATAATAGCACTTCAGAAATTGTAATTCCCAGTTCTACCCGTGTAGCAGCTGGGACTTATTCCTAGCAGTCTTTCAGAAAGTGTATGCTGCCTTTGCTTGGTGCAGGAGTCTGAACGCTTGCATGACTGTAAATAATTCTTGGTGTCTGTGCTACTTAAATTAGATGAGAGACTTCAAAACATTGCTATTCACTTTTGATCATGTTTGACTTAATTCTGGGAGGAAGTTTTTTATTAAAATACGTCTTTGTGCCCTGTTACTTTTCAGGAAATTTGTCATTTTTCTTGATACAGTGACAAAGTCTGCCAAGTGGCTGTTGAATTAGATTTCATTTACCTCTTGATTAACTGCTTATATAATTTAGGTAGCAAATTGTAAATATGAGGTTGTTGAAATAAATCAAGGTGTGTGTGTTAGCTTAATCATGGTGTATTGAAGGGCAACGTTCTATTAGATCTGGGTATAGCCTAAGGAAGGGGCTTTTTTCTAGAAATAAAATGAGTGGCAGTAGTAAAATATGGTTGCTTATGTAAGCATCTTTAGTAACTGCACTTAGGAACTTGGATGTTCTTCAAAGCAGGATTAGACAGTTTATAGTGGCCTATAATAGTTCTATAATAACCAAGATGGCTGTCACGGCAGCATGGAAGGAGATGTCGTTAGCTGTTTTTCACTTCAGTCTGAGGTTTTTACATTTGTAATTCAGAAATACGGTGTTTTTCTTTACGTACTCAGCTCTTAGTTAAAACATTTGGTGTCTGAAGTGCAAATATATTCACTCAGACTTAAGATCTAACAAGCATCATCAAATTCTACCTCTGTGCCCTCCCTCTCTTAAATATGTTCTGCCTCAGTATGAAATTAGCACTTCAGGGGTGAAGTGATCAGACTGGTAAAGGGAGTGTGGAGAACACAGTCCTGGGAGTATTTACTTTGGTTGCATTGTTGATGATGAACACAACGGTCTGGGGATACGTTTGCTCAAATATTTACTAAAAATATGGTCAACTGGAAGATAACTTTTTCAGTTGAAACAGGAGTACTGTGGTATTGTTGGAAAACTAGATTTTGGTATGGCAAAGAGATAAGTTCTAAACAACAAACTTTTCTGAAAGCATATGACTTCTCTGCATGACACAAGAGTCTGAACACTTTTGTCATGAAGGCTTCTGCTTCATTAAGAACATAAGAGAAGAAATACCCATGCTTGGTATATAAAAAAGTAGTATTTTCTTGGGGAAAAGGCTTTGCTAAGAGTGTTGGAAACATAGGAGAGGAAGAAATGGAAAGATTCAGACATGTAGAGAGCAATAGAGCAGCTCTAAGAGAGTAGCTGAATGGTAGTTCAGTAATTGAAAAAAAGTTTTCTTCAGAGAAAAAGAAATTTATGAAGAAATATATTATTAAATCATGGGGGGGCAGGGGGGCATTCTGGAATGCTTAATTTAATGGTTGTTTGGTAATTGACTATTAAAACTTTGTGTCAGAGGCAACATCAACTTAAATTTTGCAATCTGTTTTCTCCATTCCTTTTTTACGAACAATCCATTAAAAAATCAGAAAGTGAAGTTCATTCTCATTCAGCTGCCTTTAAATTGTATTTTCTTTTTGGATGGTAGTTCTTAATGCTATTGAGTTTCGCTACCCATACTGGTACTTGTTCACATGCACAAGACCCATGTGCTGCAGCGGAAGGTCACACACTCCCTTTCACTCTGCAGGAGCAGCAGGTGATGGTACCAGCTGTTCACATCCTCGTATTAGATGCCTGAATTTGAGCAGCTGTATGAGGCTGCTAATAAACTCTAACATGTAATGCAGTTCATATTTTGCCCGCATTTCACTCGATCCTACTCAGCACCAGCCGGCTTTTTTTTAAGCATCTTTCAATGCCACCCATAAGATGCTAAATTTTTTTCTTGTTGTGCTGGTCTCCATTCCTCTTGCATGATGAGTCAGATGCTTGAAAAGTGTTCCAGTGTTACAGATTTGAAAAGGAAAGGGTACCAAAAAACGTGCAAATATAGAGGGTTTAAGGAAGTGGGAATAATCTCTCTAGCAAAAACACTTTAAAATTTTGCAGTTTTAATGCTACACTGAAAATAATCTAGACTATTCTAAAGGATGTACTTGTCCTTAAGCAGTACTACGTTTGCATACAAACCTAGGGGGCTTTTTCATTTGTTTTAGGACGGATTAAAAGTGCTTTTGTTCTGAAGAACCTTTACCTGCATTCAACTAGCTGAAGAGGTCTTGTTATGTGAATCTGCTATTAAAAGAAAGCTGCAGTTGTTTCTAATTCTACCTTGAGTAGTAAAATTGGCCTGGCCATGAGTTTTGATATATCCACAGTTGATTTCAATTTGTGCTTTTTATTTAAAAAGCTTATTTGTGACCTGTTAGGACCCTCTGTTAAGCCAGTTAAATAAACAGTGGAAAGGTTGAAACTGCCTGTCTTCACTTTCCAGAAAAGGGGAGGAGGGAGCCAAAGGAAGGATATTTACAATTTTAAACTCTTACAGCTCCTCTGTTCACCTTTTCCCCTTGTATCACTGATTTAGCTCCCATTTCCTTCTCTGGAAGACTCATGGTACCTAGAACTGAGAAGTACCTTAGTTCCACTGACTGGCCACCAATGTGATGACAGTTGTCTTGCTAATAAGATCCTGAGAGGTGGTTTTGTGTTGTGTTTTTTGGTTTGTTTAGTTGGGTTTTTCCCCCCTTTGCTGTAGTCTCAAAAAATGCACTTTGGAACTGAAGCGATATTGAGGGAAGAGCTGTGCAGAGGGTATTTTAAAAATGTGGAGGTGGGGAAGAGAGTTTATTTGGTCCTTTGCTCAAATTCAGCAAGAGTCAAGGTAATTATCAGAAGTCAGGTGTTAAGTATTTTATAAAATTATGAAAATAAAAGAACCTGGCTGTGCAGTTAGGGTTGGAAGAGATGGCATGAGATCAGAAGTATATGGTAGTATATAGGAAGAATATAACTGTTAAAATAGTAAAGTGGCTTAGCTCAGAAGAAATAAAGCTAGCTTCACAACTCAGTTCACTTTAGCTGGTCAGCGTTCTTAAATTGAACTATCTGAAATCTAGAACTGATTTTCTTTGCTTCATATGTGTTGCTTTTCTCTGGCAAAGATGGCACTTTTTTGTTTTCTTCCCCCCCCCTGCCCCAAATGAGCAGTTGGCTCTTCCATGGCAGATTAGAGCTGTAAAATCCACCCTTTTTTCAGAAAGTGTTACAATTTCTTTCTAGACACTCTACTAATTGGTTAAAACAGCCAGTTATTTTTAGCTGCATGTTTCAGATTCTATTTTTTTTTATTGTTCAGGTGTCTCTGTCACCCATAAAGAAAGCAGTTGAAGTGAATAGCTATATCAGATTAAGTACCTCTTGTCCCCACAACTGCTTTCAAAATAAACCGAGAATAATGCTTTACACATTTTTGTCTCCTTTAACTCTCAAGGCAAGCAAGAGAGGAAGCGTGGATTAACATGTAGTGATTTCTAGGAGCTGTTCTCTGCTCAGATTCCTCTGTGCTTGGACTGACTGACAGGGCCATGTGGCCCAAGTGCATCTGGAAATATATCACTGGCAAAATTTGGTTGGGTAAATATAGCAGGAACGAGTTGTCAGGGCAGGAGACAGATTGTTCTGGGAAAGGAAGTGCTGTCTGTCTGTCTTCTGAATAACAGTTTCCTGTGTTTCTGAGACTTACCTATTTCTTTCAGTGTAGCTGAGGTACCAGCAGGATCTGATGTATTTGCTGTGTTCTGTTGTCATATGTTCTTATGGTGGGAGTGTTACCAGAAATGGTAAAATCAGTAGGAATAGCCATAGAGAACTGATAGGTCCTATGGGGTTTCAATAGTAGTGGCACACACTTTATTCTAGTTTAGGTTCTTTTTGGAAATAGGCAGGAAAATCAAACATGAAAAGTAACTCATGGAGTTTCAGGACATGGTAATACTGAAGAATCCTGACTTTTGCTTAGATGCAAAATTGTTTCTAGCCCCCATAGCTCCAGAATACAAACAAACAAACAAAACCCAAACAAAAAACCACCAAAACCCCCTTGAAAATGGGCTGAAAGCCCATATTTGAAAATTCTTTTTTTTTTTTTTTTTTTTTTTTTTGCAGTAGGTATATAGAAGATGAGCAGGGATAGAAAAAGCCAATTACAAGGCTTTCCTCCAGCAACAGCAGATTGGCAAAGGCATAAAGTTTCTTGAACCATTGTGATATTGACTCAAGTCTCAACACAGATTATACTGTTTGTGGAAAAAATTGAACCTGTGGTGTTGAAGAGTGGCCTACAGAAATCTATGCAAGCATAGCAGGGTGTAGGCTATATTTTATACAGAAAGGCATAACATTGGGCAATGACAATTAAAATTTTAACAGATGCAAGCAGTAGAAAATGGAACAGTAAATTACAGACTTTCTGAAGTTTATCAAGGGAAGTTGGAGATGACTGCAGATTGGAGGGAAAAAACCACCAAAGCCAAGTCCTACTTTAACATCAGTAGTAGCTGACCATGCTTTTTCCCTCTCCATAAAGCATTGAATACCTTCATCTATACCATTTGCAGCATATTTTTGATTCAGCAGGCTGGTTTTTTCATCTCCTTGCTCAAGAATTTATGGAAGATGGAATCCCTAGCAATTTTGTGCACAGTAGCTGTCTGTGGTTGGTTACTGACTCTATAGCTTGTCCTAAGAGATTGCACACTGCTTCACACCGTAGTGAGCTCGTAGTCTGCTGCCCTGTGATGTGTCTGTGTCTGGGGTGGGGTTAACAGCCAACAGGTGCACAGCATACCATACAAATGTGGAGGCAGAGAATTTGTGTCCAAGGGCATTGGGGGTAAATAGCTGTAGTTGTAAAAACTGTTACATGACTGAGCAACATTTTCACTGAGCAATGAGTCTGTTCTATAATCTGCCCCACAAACTTTGATGTAATAAGCTTCAGTTTTTATCCTCAGAAGACTGAAGAGCTAAACTGATTTTGAAATTTTCTTTGGCATATAGGAAAATAGTAGTAGTTTGCTGGAGGATGCAACTGATTTAGACTAGAGGCTGTCCAAAAACTTTCTGTAGTTATAAGAAATAGGATAAGATACATGATTCTGTGCTTTTTGAGTAAAACCTGTATGACAAAGTAGTGAAAACTGTTATGTCACTGTACAGAGTTCTTCAAAAATATTTGTAAGGCCTCAGGATTACTTCAATATTTTTCTGATTGCACCAAGTCTGAATACCATACTGCTTGTCATGACTTACACAGGGATAAAACCTCACCATTTCTCATTCACACAGCTGACTCAAGACTTGTTACTCCGTTTACTAGCTGTGTTACATAGCACACCTGACTTGCCTAGGTCTTCTGCAGTTTAAGCCTCAAGAGAAGCAACAGTACATTTAAGAAAAAAGAGAAAGTCTGTGCTTGTCTTATTTTTGCACACTTACCCACATGCATACCTCTTATCCCAGGCGTTCCAGCTTCCAGCAATTGAGATTTGAAGCCTACCCCTTAGGAGTCTCTGTTTCTCTTCAGACTGTCCAGATGCTGTTCCTCAAAGCCCTTTTAATCTAGTTCTTTATTCCATTTTATTTTTCCTTTGCCTGGCTCACCCTGAAATGAAACTGAAAGGGCTGAACTTCATATTGCAGGTGAAATTTCACATCAAAGGACACCCGTGTTGTCTGATCATCTAGAACTGGTAAACTGTTTTTCTGTATGTCAACTGTCAATATGTATGGCAACAAGCTACTTTTTAAATCGAGTATCTAGCAACAGAAATTAAGTCAAGTGTAACGTATATTGAGAATATATTATTTTTTCTTGTGACTACCAGCATTTAATAAAAGGATGTTGTTCCTTTCCTGTACACTTATATTTTGTTTTAAAATGGCAGAGTTCTGCAGTGAGCTAGAGGCAAGAAGCTGAAATTGTCTACAGTGCACTAAAAGTGTATTAAAAGAATCAGACTGTGATATTAAAAAGAATTACAGTTACTTAAATTTGAAACAAATCTAGAAGGACCAAAGCACAAGGAGATTATTTGTAGAGGGCTTTGAAATTGTGAAGTATTGTGTGCAATGAAATACGGTGTAGTATTGGGAGGCATACAAGAGGGGTGTCAGTTTGAGTGAGTGTAGGAAATGGAGTATCAGTGAACTAGCAGAGTTTAAATTTCCCACAAACGCTTAATGTTTCTGAACATGAAAAGGTGTGAACAGATAATCCAAGCATTCATAGTCTGTGAAAAGTAATCTAGTTTCTTTGACTTGTTAATGAGCAAAATGACTAAATGTCTTTAAAGCAGTGGAAAATGTACAAATTTCTGTTGCTTATTTTTAGTCATTATGTACCTCTTGCATGGAGTGCTCTGCAGTTTTGTAAGGGCACCAAATGTGGATTAGAAATTGAAGCAGGAAGAGTATTAGTAGATAATTTGTGGTAGATGAAATTGGAAGGAAAGGCAAGAGAAAAAGATTCAGTAATAAGTGAGAACCAGAAAAATGCACAGAGACTGCAATTCTGGAACATTTACAGAAGTTTATGGACTGCTGCTGTGAGGAAAATTACTAGAACAGTTAAATCTCTTCTACAGAAGCTTTTTCTGCAGGCATTTCTTCTGGGACCACTCTTCCACAATAACAGTGGCTTTGCTCTGGGTGTGTCTGCATGCTGGTTTGTTCAGGATGGCTGTAGAATTTCATGTAACTCTCATCTAGCATGCTGATAGGTGTTGTCATGTAAATAGGAAGCATTTAATCTCTGTAAGTAAAACTATTTTACATTCTACAACAGTCAGTTGCAACTGTCTAGGTAATACTGAAAACTTATGGTATTTAAGCCTTATTTACTGGTAGTTAATGCTTAATTGTTAACCTGTTCTGATAATATCAGCTGTTTAATTGTATGAAGGTAGTTGTTTTATTTGAAACCTTTAAAATGTTTTAGTTACTAATTCTGGGACAAGAATGCACATAATATTATGAAAGGAGCAAACAGGGACATGTACGTATATAGAATCTAAGTGGGAGCATAGTTACTTTGTTCTTAAACTCCTCTTGAACACCTTCTAGGTGGTAATCTGCATGGGAATGGAGATGATCGTTGGTTTTGTGAGATACCTTAGCATCTGGTATTTTCTGAGCTGAAATTCCACTTTATGAAAATCACCTGAAATATTAGCTTAATTTGATCTTTCAGTCTGAGCCTGCAAACTTAAACTGCACAAAACCTTATTAGCTACAACAGGCTATTGCATAAGATTTATGCTGCGACCTTATTTTTGGCTTTAAGAGAAGAAACACTTGTGCTTAGAGATTAAAAAAAAACAGTGAAAGCAAGACAAAACTTGGGACATAGACTTTTCAAGCATACTCTATGCATGCATAGCTGAAGTTTTATACCTGCAGAAGCTACCTGAGTTTCTTGTAGTGCACAAACAGCACTTAGGGCCAAGTGTAAAAGCCACAGAAACTGCTTTGCAAAAAGCCTGCTTTTCCAAAAATTTTTTAACTTTGTCTTCCATGACTCATGTTCCCTTTTTCTCTTTTGCTGTTACTTTCTGTTTATGGGGTTTTTTTCTTTTTGCTGTCTGTTCTCATGTAAACCCATTAAGACTCTAATCTTTCTGTGTCAAACTTACAACTAATGTAACTTTTCAAGAGAAAAAACCCTGTATTTGTCTGACACAGCTTCTCACTTCACGTTCTTTATATCCCTTTGCACAGTCAGCACTGAGTTTTGTTGGGCTTAATATAACAGGGCTTAAAAAGGCAGGTGCTTCTGGATTTGAATTTATGAGACTTCCAGACATGGAGTTTCATATGTGCTTTATTTCCCACCCCACCCCCCGTCTTGCTCTGTAGTCTGTAACAGGTTGAGTTGTAACATTCATTAAACCATTCCTCACATTCCCTGCTTTGAAAGCTTATCAGGACTGCTTTGATTTAGTTATCTGCAACAACAAAAAAAAAAAGCCATTTGTGAAGGTTGGAATGGAGCTCTGGAGCAATAATATATTGAAGATCAGATTCAGGTCCCAGTTGTATTATTCCTCAGGATTTATTTGCCTGTGTACACATAGGAGCAGAGTGGTGTATATGGAAGGCTTGCAGGAATGCAAATTGGACACATTTTGTTGGGACCTGTAGGGGATTTTCACTGCTTCATAATTTTTCAAAGGTTTGTTATACATCAGGCAAGCACTGCCTCTTCTTTAAACCTTTAAATCCCTCCTCTTTTTCCTGTTCTAAAGGTCAGATTTTTTGACAACTGTGTGCAGGAGCAAGATTTGTTAAATCCCTTCATTTTTATTCATTCAAATATCGGCGTTTAGTGAGCAAGAGTCACCCCAGCATTCAGAGGCACATAAAGCTCAGTACAAGCCTTCTGAACCTAAATTCAATTCAGAGATGCATCTCTCTGGGACTGAACCTGCCATCTGAATATTAATCCTTGGCACTGCACAGGGAATGCATGGTAGAAACTGCATCTCTCTGTGTCATTGAGTGAGTTTGCTTCACAGGTTGGCTGGTGTCCTTATAGCTGCGGAGCTGTGTCCTGAATCTTATCCTGGGTGCTTTGTGGGCATAGGGCTCTCAAGACTGAAGAGCTGTCATATCTGGGTATACCACATTTACTCATCTAGCACTAGTCCTTTCTGATGAGACAGCAAAAGACTTCGTTTTGAGCCTTTCCCATTCTGATCCAGTCCCCAGTGTTAAATCCTGTTGAATCTATTTTTCATTTGGTTTTATACAGTTATATGCAACTCAGCTTTGAAAAAGCTATGTGATGTGCTGCTGATCTTTGGGATATGAATGAAGAGTAGGTATCCCGTTTCTTCAGGGATGACTGGCAGTGATTTGCTCCCTGCAGAGCTCGTCATAGGTATCGTTCAGTAGCTGTGAAGTCCGCATCCTTACCTTTCTTCAGTGTGGATGAAGGGAAAAGGTTTGGGAGAGGGAAGTTTCTTTTCTTACCCAGAATAGCTTCTGTTGACTAAGGCAGTTGACGGATGAGATCTGGCAAGTCATACTGTGGTGTTTTATACAATATTGTAAACCATTCCATTGAGCAAAATGCTGTGCTGGCAGGGTGGAGTTTTTGTTGTGTAATTATCCATTAAAAAAATTCTGTCAACATAGGGACAGTGGTCAGGGATTGTGCCTTTTTATTGTCTGCTGGACTTCACACTGAGGTGGCTGTGGACTGGCCATATGTTTCGTTTGTTTAAATCTGCTGTAGGGATTGATCATTTTGGAGGAAGGTGGAGCAGGCAGCTGCAAAGGCTGAGCTGGGCAGAATCTTGAGAACTTATTTCATCACAGCAAGGTTCTCCAGAGCTAGTCTCTCTGCTCCTCATGCTTACCTGTGCTGTTTACGTCTATCAGCAAATCTGGGCTAGTTATGAATAAGAATATATCCCCCGTCTGCTGTCACTGTGTTTATATAAATTTGTGTTATGGATTGTTAGATGTGCAGAAGTCATTCTGCTTACATAGCGTGTTTTGTGTAGTGTTATGTACAAAGCCATTTTGTTAACTTTCATCATGCTAAATTTTGCCAGTATAATACACATCCTCAGATGGTGTGAATATGCAGTATATTCAGAACCTGGATCTTACAGTTCCTTTCCATTACAGCTAGCAACACAGAGTAGATAACTTCAAGGATGCTTTTCCTGTGGGCTTTTTTTGTATTGATGCAAAAGTATGGGGTGGGGAGGAGGGTTGTCAGAGCTATTTTCATAACTTGGGATGTTTACTGGATTTAACACACCTCCGATACCAGAAATAGTTAGACTGTCACCTGGTGTTAGGAAAAATAAATAAAAATGTTAAATATTTTAGCACAGATCACTGTCAGCTTGCTTTAATATTACTGTCCTTAATTTTCTTTTTAGCTATTGCAAAGACACTTCTCTATACATGTTCTGCAGCTAGCCAGTAGTTTCTGCACTGCTTTACATCTAAATTGGCTAAGTAGATACAGACTAAGCTGGTTATTTCTTACAGAGTTCTCAGCCTGATGATGAGAGTGGCAAACAGTTGGTTTAGAGCCCTAGGGACTGACCTCTGAAGCTGTGCCTGCTTGCTCCTGTTTAGAAAAAGGTCTTGATTCTGACTGTCCTCAATGCTAGAATACTATTTAATTCTTGAGCTTGGTGTTCTGAAGCAGAATGGTCCGATATTTTAGTACGCTGTCTGCTAGCCAAGTGAGGTCCACTTAAAGGCTGGCTAATGAAGAACTATTTTGGTAGCCACTTACAATAATGTGTTAACTCATCACTTCTCCTGTGCAAATGACTTTTGGCTGCTAAGTGAAAAAGCATGGTGGGAAAGGATGACTTGAGCTTGACACCAGCAAAAGGAAGCCTGCTTGTCACTTTGCTTAGTGACTGTACTGCTGTGTTTATATCCCTCATTCTTGGAGTGAGTAAAGCCTGTATTGGGTTTTATATTGTCCAGGATGAGAAGGGTTGGGTATGGGGGGCTGAAAAAAATGACGTAGTCTGCTTTCTCAAAATAACAAGATAGCTAACACCACCTTGGAAAAAGACCTGCTCTGTGGAGGAAGCATGTTCAAAGAGCATTGCTAGAATAGCTGAATGAACTGTAATGGAATCTGTTGAAGTTTAACCTTGATGCTTTATAGACGAGCCAGGTCTTCAGAAGGGTTTGACCCGAGTAGCAATTTTAAACATAAGGTCGTGGTTAATCAGTCAGAATGAGAGGGAAAGGAAGTAAAGTGCATAAAGCTTGTCCTTCTTGGTGATTGCATTAAGAGATTTTGGTATCTCAGAGGCTTTTTTTTATTTAAGTGTGTTCCACCCAACTTTCTGGAGCCTCTGAAAATGGGTGGGGAAAGCCATTTGGTGGGCATTAAGGTGGCAGCTAACTAAAAAAGCATGAATAAAATTAAAACAAAACAAGAGGTAATTGCCTTTTGTGTAGATAACCTGGCCAGCAGATTCTTGATTGTGCTGATAATACAGGCCAGATGTGACTTGAAATAAGCCGTGAGAGAGAGAAAGAGATTTCTGCATGGATAATGAGCTGTCTGGAAGCATAAAGAATTAATCTGTAAATTTGTTGAAAAGTGAGATGCAATTTATTTCAATGAGAGGCATACTTAATTTCTTTTTTGAGTAACTTTTTCCTGTTGTCTTTGTTGGAAAATGTTTGGGAGGACACCCCAACCTGTTGTCCCTTGAAGGACTGCTGGGGAGGTTTCCTTGGTGTTTAAGTAGCAACAGAGGCTGATGACAGCTACCTGACCTGACTCATCTCCAGCTTCAACCTGGTCACTTCTACCTGTTTGGATATGACTTACATCTATTGAAGACATTCAAAGGACGACTTGTCATTTTCTCTTCCTTTTTGAAATTTCAATCACATTAATTGATCCCTTCTATTGTTAGTAATATAAGTCTTTAAAGAAGAAGGTAGTGTGCAGTCAATGTGTAAATTGCTGCTTAAACGACTATGTTCCAAGATTCATGGACTGGTAAATGACCAGGTGTAGAAAGGATAGTAGTGAATTTTCTTTTAAGCCACCCATCTAACACTGAAGGTCACATTTTTAAAGGTTTGGATTTTGGTGGGTTTTTTTGTAGGGTTTGGTGAGGGTTTTTTTGGTTTGTTTTTGTTTGTTTTAGTTTAGGCTTTTTAATATCTGAAAAATTGATTTCTTTACATTAATCAAATTATTGGAATGATAGCATAATTCCTACTGCTGCTCATATTACCAGAAACAGACAGATGTGCAATTCTGGTGCCTATGTGGGCTTCGAAGTGACTTGTGGCTGAGAGCAGAGAGGTCATCTTTTGGGATGAAACGTTGTTATCTGTGACCTGGACTGGAAGGAGCAGAAGACTGCAAGTTTTCTTGTGACTTGGGGCAAATTGTGATGATTTATAGTAGTCATTACAGTGAGCTGCCTTGGAGCGGCTGGTTAGGAGCTGTAAATCTGGCCAGTTAATGTCACTTTAAACAGGGAATGACAAGTTTGGCTTATGCCTGGTGTGAAGGAGGGTGCAACTGTTGTCCTGCTTCAACAGCTTTCAACAATATGCTGGGTGGATGGAGGGTCCCAGACAAATGCAATTAATCAGGTTTGGGGTCTCTGAAGTGTTGACAGAAGCATTGTGTAGGATACAAAACCAGCTTCTGAACTGCAGCCTCTGTATCTCTGGATTAACTTTGACCAGTAGGGTTTGCAACAGGCTGAATGGCAATTGCTTAGCAATTGGTCTGCGGCATGGGTATTTGGTGGTAGTATAAATCAGAATGGTAGTAATTCTGATTGTGGCTGATGAAGCAGTGGTAAAGCAGAATCTCTGTTCTTCTGTAGTACATTTTAACCTTAGCTGGCTGCTTCCCTGTATTAGAAAGGGAATGTGACTGTTGTGTTGTGCAACCCCTGGTTCTGGATGGCATCTGTATTTCATCTGCTGTTAATTATAGCAAACAAAAATTCCAGCATTTGCAGAGGCTAATAAGTTCTAGAGTAACCAAATCTGGTTTCATCATTCTGTGTATTTGTTCACGTTGAAAGTCTTCTCTTGCAATTTTTAGCTTAATCCCTTGGTTTTAGAAAGGTTGGTGGTACCTCTTTGAGCAGTCATCATTTGGAATCGCAGACATGGAATCTATCAGGTAGATTACTTGGTGATGGGTTTTGGTTTTTACCTTGATCCGATGGAGTTAGACTTGGTTAGTAAGGAGAAGTACGTAACTGGTTACCTGGAGAATTACCTTTTTTACAGAACAGAGGCAGTTTCCTGTTTAAAATTTGGTGGCTTTTTGAAGCTTGTGTGTGAGCCACATTGGGCATGGGGAAGTGAGGGTAGGGACTTTCTTTTCTTTATAGGAAAATCCAGTTTAAAGACTGAAATATGGGACCAGTTTGTGTCAGAAAAGTACTTATTTTACTACCTTACTACTGCAAGTAAAATTTTGTCTGATCTACTAGTGCTGCCTTCCCCTTCAACCCCAGATAATTGTAGCATGTCAGCTTTGCCTGGACAAATACTAGCTTTGGTTTCCTACTTAAGCCTAAGTTTCAAACAGAAGGCTAAGATTTGCTTGGTTTCTTCTGTGACAAGAAATTCAGTACGTTCTCTGTGAATGTGTAGGTTATTGAGTATAGAATGAATTTCTGAGCATTTGTCAGTAAGCTTCTTTACACTGAAATTAATTAAAAACAGAGATGTAGGAGTTTTGTCTTGAGCTGAGTTAGGTCGTAATGGAAGATGACTTTCAGACTTTGGTATAGGGAATCTAGCTAGCCTGGGCACAAATGGCAAAAGTAGGTTTTAATAAATAAGTTGTCCTTTAGTGACCTGAAACCTCTACAGCCCAAGATGTGGATGGTTCCAACAGTGGAGGTAGCCTGTTAAAATACTGGAGGTAACTGTCACTCTTCCTGTGCCCCTGACTTCTATGCAGAAATTTCATTTGGTGTAAAGGACTTTGGATATACCCACCAACAAGATATTTAGATGAATGGGAACTGGAAAAATCACCATACTGGTCGGTCTGTGTCTTAAATTTCACATTTGAAAAAAACAGGCTAAAAGCACCAACATGTAACGCAGTGAGAGATACAAGGCTGAAAAATACAATAATATTGTGTAACTGGTTGTAACTCATACTTAGTTCTGAGGTTTTTGTGAACAGTAAAAATTTCATAGAGTTGTAATATAATGAATTGTTCTGCTCTTATCTCTGCCTCTGATTAACCTTTTCTAACCCAGGAAATTATTGTAGTATACAAAAGTTAATTAACCTTCAGAAAATGCCAATAACGCAGTCATATGATGTGGTGAATGGAATGTGGCAAATAGCTGATGGGTTGCTGTGAGGGGCATTGGATATGGGCCCTGTGCCTCCAAAAATTAGACAGCCCTATTAAAACAGTCATGCGTTAAATAACACATCACCGGGTCCCTTTGTGTTTCTTTATTCTCATCAGGTGTCAGAAATCATTAGGATCAAAGTTTTCCTTTTCAGTTAGATAATAGGCATTATGAAGTGGAGGAGAGAGTGGAGAGGCTGAGGCCAGCAGTCCTGGTACTGATTAAGGGTACCTTCCTAATTTATTTATTTAATTTTTTCCCCTCTTTTTTTGCTAGACAGAATCAGTGGTTTGCCTATGTGCAGCCTGCAGGCAATAGAATTAAGTTTTCATTCTAGTCTTGTAGTGTCAATAAGTTGTTTTCTAGCACTGAGCATGTATTGGTAGGCAGACTAAGTAAATGAAGGGTAAAGTGTGAGATGAAGGACAATATGTAAAAGCAAAGATGTGTATGTACTTTTGCCCCCAAATTAGAATTCTACAGGTGTTGTTTTTTCCGCTCTTCCTTGAGTTTTTAAAGATTATTGGTAAATTAGGTGTTCAAATGCAAGTCATGCAGAGGGTACTACAATAATGTGTTTATTTATGCATGAAAATACCCAGTTTTCTGTTATCTTTGCACTGTTGTTGTATTGTGTGCAAGTAATTCCCCCCACCCTGAACCCCTTCTGTAAGCAATCACTTTACTCCCTGGTCAAAATTTATCTATACTTTAAATGTTAATTTGTTTTAAGGGAGAAGGTGAATTTAAAGCACAGCAGCTTTTCTACATAATACCATGTATAGGTTACCTTTCTCCTGTTTATCATAGTCCATTTTGAAAGTTAGTATTGAATAATAATGTGTAAACAAAACCCTAATGAATGTCTCATTCTTATTCATTAGGTTGTATCCCTACCTCTCCCTTAGAGAAGAGATGATGGAGCAGGTATTGGTGGGTCATTGAATTGTACATTAGTACTTTCCTCTGATGTCCACTTTGCTTTTGAAGAGGCCTGAATGCCTCCTCTTTTTGAATATGTAGAAGAGTTTAACTAGAACTGCAAAATGGATATTCTTCTGCTTCTTTCCCATACATCCAAGCAGTTCTACTTCTGAATCATGAGGTATTATTGCTCTGACATTTAGGACTAGTTATTGCTCATATCATGGTTCAGCTGCAGATTTTCTTAGGCTAATGGGAGCAATTTGTAATTGGGGAGCAATTCGACAGTCCCTATTTTCTGTTATTGGGGGATATACTTGGATAAAAGTAATGCGCATGGAGTGGGTAGGGAATTTTTTATAATATTTTTGGCTAGCTTTTTGTTCTAAGTAATTACTTAAACTGGAAGGCATTTGTTTCCCTTATGAAAACAGTTATTCTTCCATATATGCTCTTGGAGGGAGGGACTATACAGTGAAGGAGTTCATCTCCTGGGAAAAAGTCCTCCTATGCTACTCAGTTTATGGAGTTGTGATCAGTCTCTGACATAGTGGAGTCTATTTGCTCTCAAACTGTTGATTATAGTACATTGGGAGTCTGCAAAGCCACATTTACTCATTTGCAATGGATGCAGAATGGTATTCAACAGTGATTTCTATGAAAATAATTCACAGGAATCTGGTGTCTAATTGAACTCTATCAATTAAATCAAAGTGTGAGATACTGCTTTAATGTTTTTATTTTAATAATAATAATTGCCAACTTTGGTAGGGCAGAGGAATTTAGTAACTTTTTTTGAATATTGGCTAGAAAGCCTTTAATAATCTTACTACTCCCAGTGGTGTCAAGTCTTCATGGCAGTGTGGATTTGCAGTTGGTCACTTCTATGCTAAAATATTTCTGTTGTAAAGAACAATTATTTTGCTGTATTATATTATGGTGGAATGTGCTGAATTTTTCTGAGGCTTTTGGACTGTTGAACATGATTTGTTGGTACAGCTCTGTGAATGCACAATGCTAGAGAAGCAAGTCTCTTAAGGACTTGAGCTCCTAGGCAGATGCATAGAGAAGTAACAGTTCTGTCTTAGGCTTTCTCTGCCTTTGAAGCATAGAAGTGAATGGTGGAAATTTCATTATTATTAGCAGGTTTGGGGCACCGTCCTTTTTTAGTCATTGGGCATGTTGATGAAAGAAGAAAATTAAGTAGTTCTCATGGCTGGAAGATGAAGACTGGACTCTGCAACAGCTGTGGCTTCTGGAGTCATTTCCTGCTGCCCGGCTCATGCTCTGTATTAGAAGATGACAGCACTGAGCAAACTTGACTCATGAGCTAAAAAAAATCTAAGGTCATCCTGGCATAGGCTTTTTGCACTTGTGGTGGGAAGAAAGGTTTTGTGGAGCTTTGACATTATTACTGGTAAACTTAGTACTGGAATGGCTGGACCTGTTTTATTGGGGCCATGTTGCTTGTTTTGAAGTGATTGGTGTGAGCTAGAAATAGCATGGTGTAATACTTACTTGCCTGCATTTGCTCAGTGCTGCCTTGGGGCTGCGGAGTCGCTGAGGGAACAGTGTCTTGACAAGATGGCTGTCATCTTCCCGCTAGATGAGCGTGCTAGATGACGTATATAGAGCCCTACCTGGCAAAGACAAAACCAACACTGAGAACAGCATGCTGGAAGCATTTAAAATTCTAAATGTAAACTCTAAATGACTTTTCATTCATCAATTCATATGCAGCCAAGGTCAGGGAAGAGGTGGCTAGGAAAAAAAAAAAGGTGCACATGCAAGATTCAAATTTCAAGACTATCTCCAAAGCCTAAATAAACAAAAATTTTCTCAGCTACTCAGGAGCCTCTATAAGGTGAACGATACCATTTTGTTTCTGCTGTCATTTTTCAGTTGATATAATGCACTTGATATAAAAATTAAAATGCTTTTGGAGAGACCAGTCTTGTTTCAAGAATGATTCCATTTTTCGTCTCTGGATTTAGACTTTGTAGTGGGAATTCAAGCTCAAGGTGGCTGTTCTTTCTCCTTGGTTTTTTACTTCCTCTGTGAGTTTGCAGAGGACTTTTGATCCTTGGACTGGTTTTTTAGTGTTTTTGTCCTTAATCACTTACACACAGGAAAGGAGGAAGAGGTTTGTTTCTGCAGCTATTGCTGTTCTCACTGGCCTGTTCTTACCTAGTGTTTGCAAAGATGATAGCAGCTTTGTCATAAACAGTAAAGCTGTCTTCCGCTAACGCGGGCGTGCATTTGTTAGGCTTCGGAGACTGATGGGCAGCTTGGACTCTAATCATATCTGGTTGTTGAGAGAAAGCTCTGTCTGATTTCTGCGCCTGATCAGTCACTGACTGATATGACAGCCCATGTGTCCGAAGTGTTGAGCAGCAGGTAAGTGCTGACACTTTGATTGGACAGGCCACAGTTTGGGGATTGACAGCAATGTCTGCAATGACGTTGGAAGAGCAGCCAAGAATTTACTTGCAGTGGACAAATGGGATTAGTTACTATGTTTAGCTGACATTAAGCTATAAATTATCTGAAAGGTAGAAAGAGATTCCACTCGGAGTTCATGTAGAATTTCCATTTACTAATCTGATTGCACTGGGTCTGAATGTTTACAAGGGTCTTCCTGTACCATGTTATATATGTTTTTGATGGATGTTCTTAGTACTTAATTTGTTACACCATTCAAAGGACCCAACTAGAAATTAGGCCTGGTCATCCCAGATGCTGTGTAAAGCCATCAGTTCAGGCCTTGAGGAGCTTACATTATATTACCCTTGTTCTGAAAGCAGTTGGGTTTTTGCTTAAAATGAGTATTTGTGTTGAGGGTGGTAGAGTTTCCATTTGTCAATAATTTGATGATTAATGGCTGTTTCATCTAATTCTTCTGTCTTCAAGGTACTTGAACCCACACATTTATTACAGTAATTCTTAGGGTCTTCTCGGAAGTGGAAAACAGTCTGCCTTGCTCAACTCTGTTGAGAACGTGGATGGCCACTGGTGCTGCATAGGCCTCTCCATTGTTAGATACCCACTTGTAAGAAATTATCAGCACTGAGTCACTCTTTATTTGTAAGTGCAATTACAACCTCAGCAATCCTCAGGTTGAGTTTTAGGGTTTTTTATTCCTAATATTCAGCCTCCTTCCTCAGGAAAAGTAAGTCATTATCTAATCTTTTAAGATAAAATATGTAAAGCAGATATAACAGAGCTAACATCTTGTAGGTGTCACAAGAGCTGGCCTTAAGGGAGATGTTCATCACAATCCCTAGATGACAACACTTTCTTTTTCAGGTCATAAATAGACTTTTGCCTCTTAATTCACCTTTATGCAATTCACAAGTGTAGGTATCTTTTTTTCCTTGTCTAATAGATTATATTTTATTCAAGTGACCTCAGTCAATAAAGTTTGCTTGTGTTGCTTTTTAAACTTTGTTTATTTGTCCATAACTAGATCTGACAGGAAATAGAGGAAAGATATTCCAGTCTCTGAAGAATAAGCAGTAAATATTAAAATAGCTGTTAACTTTAATAAAAAAGGTGTTTTGTTAATTCATTTATACCTGTTGCTGTTTGTGGCTGGACGTTGTCGAGTGGTTTGCTGCATTAAATGTCATACAAATTTTGCTCTAAGCTGTTGTGTATGGCTAGTTTGTCAATTGTCTAGTAGTCATGCAGCCATAATTTCTGTTTGAAGTAAACCTTAGGAGAAGGAATTCAATGTACTGCTCTACAGGCTTTGCTGGCTGGCCTTTTCTGTTGCAAAGGTTTTGCAGCTGAAAAGGGACAAGGTTTGATGGTTGCTGTCTTACAGATGCTAACTACTTTGCACATGATGTTTTTGGGGTGGCTGGACATCTGGTTTTCTCTTAGTGTTCTCTTTTGTTGCAGCTTTTTCTCTATTGCACTTACTGTTTGCCATACAGATTTAATTTTGTGTGTGCATTATGAAGGATGTCCCCTGGTCTGAGTGAGGATCCTTCAGAAGTCCCATGGAGCAATTGAGTAGGAGAAAAAGGAAAAGAGGCTGTATGTGCTTACAGTGTACAGGTGGCACTTCCTTGCTGTATGCTTTTTGATGCATCTGTACTCATAGTGCTGGCGAAAATTTATTTCACGAAGAGTCTATTAATGAACTAATTTTGAAGTTGGCATGTTTCAGGGTGCAACAGTTGTAATTCTGGTGTTGGTGTACCGAATTTTATAGAGATTTTTGATACATTGTCTGACTTACGTGGTATTCAAAGTACTGCAAATTGTTGAGAAAGATTGGAATTTTTCATCCAGTTCTTTTCAGTTGTTGGCTACCTAAGCTTTTGGTTATTCAGACAGACTTGACATTAGAAATGACCAGCATGTGTGTTCCCTTTATATTTTTCCTGTGCAGAACCTTGTGATTCCATCTACATAGAGGTGACGTCTCAGATCCCAGAAACTGACTTTGCACATCTCCAGAGGTTTAAAGTGAAGATTGCCATGAATAGAAGAATGGAAGGCTGGACTAATTGTTCACACTCTGGAGTTAGTTGTATGCAAATGTTAGCTGGATCAACGGCTTTCAGTACTTTGACTTGGTGACTCTCTGATTTCTTGAAGCAGATTTTCTTTTCCATACAAAATGCTTTGAATTACTTGTATTTTTCTTAGTTCCACATGTAACTTGCAATCTATCATAAAGGGTGCTGGCAGTAGACAGCAGTACATTAGCTGTTTCAGTTTTGTATCTATGTTCCTTTTCCAGTTGATGTCTTCCATTTCTTTTGAGAGAAGTTGATACTGCTAAATCTGTTTTGCAAAAACAAGAATGAGGACCCTTCTCTATGAGATAATGTTTCAGAAGGGAGGTGAACTACACTTTTTTTTTTTTTTTTTTTAAGCTCTACTTAAGCAATACTGCATAAGAATAATCATTTATGCAGTTGCAGTTATTTCATGCATGGCTGTTTCAAAGGACTCTGAAATGTAGGCAATTGCAGGTGTAAGAGGCAAGTATCTTCACTGAGTCAGCTTTTCTCTGCAGACATTTTTTCACTTAAACTGAGAGACTCGCGGGTATTTGATTGAGGCAGTAGATGAGACTTACTGTGTAAGTGGTAAATTAATGTTTCCTTTTGTCCGTCTCATTAGAGATCACTTTATTTTGTTTTTTTTAATGGATGAAGGCTTCCCTGTGCACTTCCAGTTTCTTCCACTACCTCACACTGGCAGTAAATAGCCTGCAAAAAATGTCATTTGCTGGGGGATTGTTTTTCTGTTTATTGGAGGTGACATGAGCAGTGGGGCAGTGGCAAAGAGGCCGTGTTGCCATTGCTAAATATACATCCCTGACAGTCTGATAATAGGTTCCAGGAAGTTCAGTGGAAAATTAAAACAAAGCAACATTTATAGCTGATTGAACTTGAAAAGCAGTTTTCATGTTGAATGGCAAATATGTGGACTTCAGCATTCCAGGAGACTGATGCAGCTCCACTGGATGGGCCTGACCTTGTGTGCAGAATGGACTGTGGACACAGCAGCAGGCAGAATGGCTTCATCTATAGAGGACTTCATGGGGAGGAAAAATTTGCTATCGTGCACAGAAATAGTTCTCACATACGCCTATATTTATACAGTGTCCACAGGTCTGAATAGCATCTTTCGTATGAGGGTTTTGTAGCCTTTTAGCACTACAAGAATGTCTGGTACTGGGACTGTCTTTGTCCCTGCCAAAGTGCTAAAAATACCCTGCCATCTATCCCCCTTCTGAAGCTGTAAGCAGAGTTTGCTTTTATTCTTTTTGTAAAATAAGGTGAAAGTTACAGATTGTGTTTTTGGCCATGGTAGGGGAGTTTCTGTGTAGAGGGCTTTATTTTCAATGTCTTTCTGCATTTAAAAGAAACCCCTCCCAAACCCTAAAAACCCCCCAGAAAACAAACAACTTGGAAGGTGTTTAATATGTAGTAGTGTTTGGGGTTTTTTTGTTTATAAAGACCAAGAACTTCTAGAAATGTAACTTAATAGGTAGAAGAAAACTAGTTGCTTGCTCACAACATTGTATCAGCTAAGTTATCCGAGTTACAGCTTTTACAGCTCAAAAAGCAAACTGTAAGCTGGATGGCTGTCTTTCACAGAATCCCATCTTCTAAACGTAGATTGAAGACTGCCTTGTTTAAGAGAACCGAGAAACAGAATTTTTAAGTGAGCTACTACAGTTTTTGAGTATGTATTTCAGATTGGACTAGAGTAAATGTGGCCAGACCACTAATGACTAAAGACTCCCATTTGATCACAAGAGTATAAGGTTTACTACTTTGTTTCTTTTGGCTGGTACTCTGCCTTAGAGTCTGCACATTCAGTATTCAGGGTGTGCATAGATGAAAACATGTCAAGTGCTGTAGCCTATTGCAGTCTTTAGAAGTTTGGCGGATGTTAGTTTGCTATTGGACTGACCATAATGGTGTTTGAGGATGGCTTAATATGAACTTAAAACCTTCCAACCTAGGGGTAAATATTTAATATTTCTCAAACTTTTTTTTTTGTTTTGTTATTTCATAATAATTTTGAATCCTGAGACTGAGAGTTCAGCTTTGCAGGGTTTTATGTATCAAACTCAATATATGTCAGTTTTTAAATCAGCCATTCTAGAGTTAAAAACTGTTAGCAAATATAGCCACATAAATGTTTATCTGGTTACTTGTTCTGAAAAATTATATTCAAGAGCCTGCTTAAGATGTTTAGTGGGCATGGTGGTGTTGAGTTGATGGTTGGACTTGATGATCTTGGAGGTCTCTTCCAGTCTTAATGATTCTATGATTCTATGTTCCATCCTTCCTCGAGTATCTGAAATGGTTTTAGCTGCATGACCTTTACCTTATAAAAGGTGCATTGGGCCGTGAGTTCTTTGATCGCTGAGGGCTAACAGAGTATAAAACCTATGCACATTGCATCTTGTTGAACCTTGAATTTTCCTCCTTTGTCCTTTCCTTAAAAACAAACAAAAAACCTCCCAAACCCAAACAAGACAAACACATGTAAGAGTGTGAGCTGTGCAGTTCCTTGGTGCCAGGCATTTCTCATGTGAAATGTCAGCAGATTGCTAACAAATACAGAAAATGTGAACTCCATCTCTGCTTTGTTCCTCCTCTGGAAGGGTTGGACAGTGCACTTAATGGATCCCTTACCATTTGCTCAGCCACATGTGATGTGGTTCCACTTTAGGTCTATTTGCTGGTGTTTAGTTTATAAACTTGGATAAACTGGTACCATTCATCCATATCACTACATGTTTTGTGTATCACAAGTTCAAGACTTTTTTCTCTGTCATATTTAATGCAGTGGTCCTCTCCTGTTCTGTTGGTTGTGAGCTACTTGCTTCCAAGTGGGTGTACCGTATTTGGCTCTGCACTGTATCTACACTGAGTTTTTGAGGCTGCTGTTGTACCTGGAGGACCTGCTGAGCTGTTAATAGCTTGTGATAGGCCTATACTCCTGTTTAAGATGATCTCTTAAAAACTTTTTTTTTTTTTTTTTTTTTTTGGGGGGGGTCTAGATGTTTTCAGTGAAGACAGGGGCTTCACTCGGCAGGCAGTTGCTGACTCAACTCCCCCTTTTCTTTATAATGTTTTTTCCCAGCTCTCCAGGATGCAGCTGTTTGACACTTCTGTTCCACTCCGAATTAACCATGAGCTGTAAAAGGCTACTCCTTTTTCAGCACTGAACTACATCTAAATTTGCAGTAGGCCACGATGAATTCCGGAATTTCTGTGCTAATGATTATGGTTGATATTCTTACATCTCAGTGAAGGTGAGTCCAGGGCCCTCACTTTGGGATCTTTGACAGTGCTATAATGGATTGCAGCACTATGCCTGAAAATCAGTTTGTTTAGTTGTATTGGTACATTTTTCTGTTTTAATTTAACACAAACCCTGTAGAAAGGGCTTTCTCTGTTTTTAAGAGCTCCTCCTGCTTGTAACAGTCATTCTTGCCAAGAATAAAGCAGGTCAAATCTGTTGGAGTCTTACATTCTTTTTAAACTCAGTGCAATGAGTTACCCTTTCAGATTCCCCTGCTGCTCTCATCCTCTCTGAACACAGCTCATTTTAGCTGTTACTTCCACAAACTTATTTAAAATGAGTAATTTATTATGAGTATTGAGGTGTGTGCTTTTATGTGAAAGAAAACAAATTGGCCGCTGTGCAAGCCTTTCAAATTCCTGAGTGTTCTTGGAGGTGTGGGTTACAGGAGAAGCAGATAGCGAGTGAAAACAACTCTATGCTGGGCTCAGCTGCTCAAAGTATTTGTGGTGTTGTGTGTTTATTTATGAGCCTGTCTTTGCTGGGGATTCGCTGCCCTGTATCCTGGTAGAGGAGACTCACAGGCAGAATGAGGAAGCCCTCATTAATCTTCATGCTCTTGTTTAGAATTTCTTGCGCTGCCTGCTGCGGCTCCTGTTCGAGCGGGGACTGGCCTCTCGCAGTGAATTGAAATGGCTAAGATTAATATTAATCCCTTTAATACTGCAGCTCATGATATAGTCATTAGGTGACTTGGAACTAATCCTGCCCACCTAACTAGTGTGATTTATTAAATACACATGGAGGATTTAGTGTGAATACAGCTTGGTGGAATAGGCATCAAATAAATACCGCTGTGTATCTGTGTTAATGCTGGCAGATTGGGACACAATTGCAGGACAGGCTAGGAAGACACAGGAGTGCAAGGGATACTTATCATATGGTTCAGTGGAGTTTACCTTTTTTGGATTAGTAGTAATGATTTTTCTAGCTGGACACAGCATGTGCCAAGAGGTAACCACAACCTAAATGAGCCTTAAAAAATAGAATTAAGAGATTGGGGAAGCATGGATACGTTTATACACTGCACTGAACAGCAGAAATTGCTCAGCTTCCTGGCTGTACCATGAGGAGACAGCAGATCCTCTTAGTTGTCTGTTCTGAGCCTCCCAGTGTGGTGTGCCAATTAACATCCCGTCGGCAAACATTCGAAGTATAGGATAGGAAGACAGTTAATTAGTACTAGGCTAATGAGCATTTCAAAATAACAGAGGCTCCTGTTACAACAGTGTGGAAAAATAGCTGGATTTTTTCCTTATGTGCATGATAGAGGTCCCTGCAAAAATTGTTTTTGATGGGTTATTTACTGGTTTTGATTAAGAAAGGGTTGTTTAAAAAAAACCTGAACAGAAAACAGTGGTCTGGGCAAGGAGTGTCTGTGTATATAGCTCTGAAGAGATGACTCCCTGACCTCAGCCCTGCCTGTTTTGACATGGTAGGGGAGAGAGAGCAAAGGTAAAGTTGATCAATTTCTAGATGCTGGAGGTAGAATATTGTGAGAGTTCAGGAAATGATCTGAGTGCAGTCTGATCAGTGCCTGTTAAAGCTGACAGGCTGCAAGATGCTGTATTGTGAGCAGTGCAAGTTTCCTTGTGTATCCTAGACGAAACCTTAGCATGAACTGAAGAGGCCATTCAGAAGCTGGCAAGGAAAGTTGAAGATCTGTGTGCAGAGATTTTAAGCTCTTTATGCCTATTGTTTGGTGTTGCACTTTAAATCTTTTAGTTAAAAACATGAAATGTGAAGTTTTTCTTGAGACTGCTTCTTTTGAGATGCTTTCAGTAGCTCACTCAGAGAGAAAGGATGAAAATATGGACCCAACAGGGCTGGACCATTAGAGTTTAACAGGGCGGGAAGTGAACTGGGTTGTGGCCAGATTAACCCTTCCCAGAATGTGGTACAAAGGAGCAGATTTGTTAAATCAGAGCTGGGGGCTGGAGAGGCAGGGCCAGGTGTGAGGGACAGAGCTTGCTGAGCTGTACCTGACACAAATTCAGAAGTGATTTATTAGTAGATTTTATTTTTCACTTAAATTTTCAGAAAAAAATGGAGTCCTATATCTGAAGAATACCTGAACTGAAGAGGGGTTGTCTCTGTGAAAGGAAGACTTGCAGTTTGTTCTACTGACTTCTTTAACATTAATAAGAACAGAAAGTTGCATTTCAAGTTGAAATGCTCACCTAGGCAGAGATTTGGAAGATGTCTGTTTAGTATCACACTAGCGTTTAACAGACTAGTCTTTCTGTGCAGTGGGACAGATATTGACCACTTGCTAACTCTGGGCCTGTCTGTTGCTCAGAGTATCAGTCTGATACATTGATCCAGTTAACCGTAAGTTCTTCCAACAAGATACTTTTTTTCCTTCCAGCTGCTCCTGAGCTTTATTAACCATACTTTTTCTAACCAGTTATCTTGGTTCCACAACTCCTATATCTTCTTACTATTTGTTTGTTTTGTTTTGTTTTTTAATTTCAGTACCTGCCATTCAAAGACTTCTGATTTTGAACTGAATCTTCTTTGAGACTTAACCCAATCCCGACCATACTAAGATCTGTGTTGCTAGGATGTTAGCCTTTAAAAGGGGATGTATGTGAGACCACGTGGTGTTTTTCTTACCTTTTGTCACTTGGGATCCAGAGTATGAAGTTGGCTGGCACTTTCAGTGTAATCTGTTTTGTTTCAAACCATGTAATAGAAAGTCAAAAATGCTTAATTATGATGACAGCAAATAATTTTTCAGTGAGATGAGCTAAAATGTCTGGCCTGTTTCAAAGAGGGGATGGAACTCCACTAGCCTGTTCAGTTGTCTTTATCATTCAATGTGGGAATACAGCTGTGTCTTCTCATAAGAGATGCAAGGTCATGCACTAGTTCTTCAGAGACCATATACAATTTCTGATAGAATAAATCTGGTTGTAGCTAAGGAAATTCAAAGTATGCTAAACATGAAGCTTGCTGAAATGTATGTTTTGGTTTTGTGCATTTAGATTTTTTTGTTGTATATTGTAATTGGTTCTGAAATAAGATTGCCTGATATAAAATTATAAGGTTGTCAAAAGAATTACCATCCTGTTAATGATTTATCAAAACAATTTGTTGTTTTATTTTATCTAGATTTTGGATTTTACTGAGTAACAGTAATAGATCCCTGACTTTCCTGTCTTTTTTTCTCTGACTTTGAGGTACCTTCTCCCCAGCCTCACTCTTAGTGCTGCTACAGCTCTTCAGTGGCTAACAGGACAGTGCAAAAGGTTTGTTTGGAAGACAGTGAAATTCCAGTATGTATAGAAGGATCCACGTATCCTCAAGTCTCATATCTTCTGGATTGCTGAGTTTATTGTTACTCTGAAAGCATCCTAGAAAGCTAAGAAACTGCTGAGACTTACTCCAGGAAATTAAAATTTTAAATGTCAAGCAGAGCAAGATATATAATTGTTGCTTCTAAAAAGCCTAATAATGAAGAAGCAACAAGGGGTTTTTGTTAGCTTACATGGTGGCTGTTCATATGTTAGTCAAATTATTTCTGAGATAGTAGCTTAATTCAGAAAAAAATATTTTACATAGGCTGCAGTTGTGATTTCTGTTAATTTGTAAAAAGTGCTTTGTTGCTTGCTGTCCAAATAGTGCACATTTATATATGCTGCTGTTTGTTCAGTGGCTGAAGGAGCTATTTAGAATACAGTGAAGCAGAAGTTGGGGTTTTTTGGTGAAATGCAGCATTGACTATGCAATGGGTAACAGCATTGCTTAGTGACTGATGGTCCCCTGTTAGTACAGTTAGGGCCAATGTAACTCAGCTGAATTCTCTTAGAATGTTGTCATACATTGTTTTGTATAGTAACAAGTAAAATGTGAGTGTCTGATATTTCTCAAATGCTCCCCACTGATGACTTTCTAAAGTAAATAAATGCCTATAAATTCATTTAATAAACTACGTATAGCATTTTGAATAAAAGGATTTAGAATTGAGCAAAGTCTAAAACCACAATTTTTTGTTTTAATAGTCTGTAGAACTTGGCTTCTTTATAAGCAAGGCAGCTGCTTACACTTTCAGGGAGAAATGGAAAATACAAGGGACTGCTTCCCACAAGATAATAGTTATTGAAGGAGGAAAATGTTAAGGTGGTACAAAAGCTAATTTCAAAGTTAAGGTAACTTCTGTCTTCTCCTTTCTAAGAGTTAGATTTAGTTCTTGAAATTCCTGAAATTAAAAAGTACTACACTCCAAATAAAACACCCTTTAGGAGCTTTCCCAGATGGTATAGTTAATAAAAAATACTGGTATCTTGAATTATAGGTCAGTTTCTAATATGTTCTGAAGTCTGTCTTACTGGGGAGCCATCATCATTCATTCATATAAGTGAAAGAATAAAGACTGCAAAGTCTGATATGCTGTTCAGTAATTTTCACTCTCCCCCTTGCCTATTATATGAGGTATCTTAAAAAGAACAGCTGAACAAGCTCTCCAGTCTGTTTCTAGTTTTGATGGCCTCAAGTATTGGAAGCCATGAGTAAAACCTTTAAGCTGTGAGATCTTTGATAATTAATTTTAGAGTTATTTAAATTAGTTTCAGCTTTGCATCATTGAGGTTTCGTTTTTTCTCAAGTGACCCTCTGTAAACCTAAAGGGTAGAAGTCCTTAGCAGAAACGTAAGCCCCTGGTAATCACAGGATTCTCTTTGGGGCTGAGCCCTTGTGAAACATTTTCAGTGGCATGGCTGTCAAGGTAAAATTGTAATAATCGTAGGATAGCTGAGGTTGTAAGGGACCTCTGGAGGTCATCTGGTCCGACTCCCCTGCTCAAACACAGCCACCCAGAGCTGGTTGCTCAGGACTGTATCCAGGCAGCTTTTCAGTATCTCCAGGGATGGGGAACTGTACAACAACATATGTTGAATTATTGGAAGTTACCCACCCACACCTCTGAATCCAAGGAACTTCTAATGTGTCCTGGTTATAATCAAGTTTGCGATTGACACTTAGTGATCTTTAAGGGGTTTGTCTTTCATGGTGTGTGGAAACATTTTTTTTTTTAAAGAAATCTTTGTATCAGTTTCTTAGCCAATATCTAACAACATCCAAGGCAGAAAAATGCCAGACTCTAGGTAGCCCTTTTCTATGAGGCAGAGAGGAATGTAAGGCATTTGGGTCTGTAGTTAACTGCAGTTCTGTAACCTTTGAAATTCGAAGATTGGATGCAAATTTATATTGCTTGTGTGAGCACTGTGGTAGATAGACAAGTCACTGTCAGCATACGTGAAAAAAATAAATAAACACCTGATTGCGATTCAGCTAAAGAAAATTAACTCACAAAGTACTTTTACTTTCATGTAATATGACTTAGTGATGAATCATGTCTATTCTACTTGGGAGTCTTGGTCAGTTTCATTGGAAGAGGACACTGGTGAAAGAGGGATGTTTTTGTTTGTTGGTTGTTGTTTGTTTGTTTTTTCAAGTTGGTATGTCCATTAATGAAAATAATTTGGAGTATGAAAGTAGGTACATAAGGTCAGCTGGGATGTCTGTTACATAGCCATGGTGAGAGCAAGTGATTAATACCTTGCTTTGAGGGTCTTTTGTAACCTTTTAAGTTAGTTTATGTAGTGAAATGGATAGTGAAAACTGAAGCAGTGATTTCCTCTCATCTGCTTACCCTGCATTTACTAGTTCCTGTCAAGGACATGTGGCTAGAAAATGGTCCTTACATACTTGAAGAGAACTTTGTGGTCATTTGGGAAAAAGAGTCAATCGAACTGTTAATAGTTAATCAAGTTCTTTTCTCATCTGCCTTCTTTTTAAATGTGGACACGGAATAACCCCCTTTTGAAAAGGGCAGAGCAGAAGTTCTCTGTCCCTACCTGGCACAGTGTTTGGCATCCTGGAGATGACAATAATTATATGTCTACTTCTACTTTAGATATTTTTGTCTGCCAGCTTTCTGCTTCTCCCTGTATAGTTTGGAGAAAAATGCTTTGAGGAGAAGGAAGTGTTATTGTATATTTAATGTTATTTACTGATTATAGGGCAGTTGAGTATAAATGCTGGCCCCTCTGTGCCTGTCTTTTGGCACTGATAAATCACTCTTGCAATCTCTTCTTTCAGTGAAGATACTTCCCCCTATCCCCCACCTTTTACTTTTTGAAATGTTTTCATGCCATTCTTAAACAGATCAGTCTTCCGTTAGAATAAAAACCCCTGTTACAGGTACTAATATTGTTGATTTTGTCCATGCAATCTGCCAGACTTTCTCCAGACATTGAAGTATTCCCTAAAACACTGATCTGGCTCTCCAGTAGAATAGTTCTTGATTTCCTAGTCTTTGTGCGAATGTGGATGAAAACAGTATGGCATTTCCCTACACCCCCCTATCTTTTTTTAGGAACAAGCAGACCAGATCACAGCCTATCATTTCTGAAGCTTAAGAACTAGTTTTCTAACTGTAGCACGCTTAACCAATTAAAACTTCTGTGAGAATCATCTACATAGTGAAATATCATATTCTTTTCACTGTTGGCTCTAGAGGATTGCAGTCTGCTTTGCTTCTTCCTTTTGCAGTCCGCTGCTTTCAAATACTTTCTTTATCACACAGCCCCATGGCTGTAGTCTTCTAAAAATATGCAGGGCTTTTTAGTCTGGAAAAGGCTGAGGGGGACCTAATTGCAATCTTCCAGTACCTAAAGGAGGATCATGGAAAAGACAGTCACCTCTTAGGCAGGCAGAGAGATCCATAGCCATAGATTTTTAGCAGGAGACATTTCAGTTGGGTATAGAGGGAAATTCTTTCTAGAGAGAGTTAAATACTGGGACATGGGAAGAGAAAGTGGAATCTCTTTCAGAGTTTGAACAAGGCTTTGAGCAACCTGATACAACTCCAGAACAGGAGGCTGGGGGTAGGTGAGCTCCAGAGACCTCTTCCAGTCAGAACCTTTTTGTGGTTCTGTGCTGGTTGATTTTGGTAATTCTTAACCTCCACAGTGTAGTTATCTCTGGCCAGCTAAGTGTTGCCTGTTTGTTTAAAACATAATCATGTGAGTGTGCACATACACACATTCTTCCCAACTAACTCTGTACAGTTCTTGTTTTTATGTACTCAGAAGGCACAGATATCTTCACTGTCAGCTCAGGTGACTTCTGTGCTGGCACGTCTAGTCTTAAACAGCAGAATCAACTCTGCCAGACCATAGGCTTGACTTTCCAGTATGTTCCAAAAAACATTGGAGCAGGGAAGGGAAGGACTACATCCTGCCATTTTTTAATTTTTTTTTTTTCCCTCTCCTTTGGCACCTCATCTCTGCTTGAAATGTGTAGTGAATCTGAACGATTCTGCTGTTCCCTAGGGCATGTCATTATCCATTTGAAGGAACCTAGCAGGTGAAGCTAATATATAAGGAGCATTTATTTTTCTCCGACTCTCTCAAATGCACACAGTTGTGGATGTTTGTACTCAACAGAACCAGTGTGAAATTTAGTCACAGCCACAGCATGTGTTCCAATTTTCCAGGGAAACTTTTTCTCCCAGCTGTGGGTTAACCCTTTCTCAACTCTGCTTTCTGCCTCTCCAGCATTTGGGAAAGTTTCAGCGAGCAGTTTCTTTGACCAGGGGAAGCCTTGAGAGGTGGAAGAGGAATTAGGTCCCAATGGTCATGTTGGCAAAGGGAATAAGATTGAGTAAGGTTGGGTGTTGATGTGATGTATGTAAGAGTTCTTTAATAATTTATTTAAAACAATTGAGGCATTTGTATTTTTGCAAACTTGTTATACAATCGCTGCACCGCTCCATTTTTGCCCTGTGCTAGTGACCAATCTAAACTGAACTTAAACTGCTGACAGTAAGTGCACCCTACCTACTGTACTGTACCCACTGCCGTACTGTTGCAAAAGCTCTTACCCCAGTAAAGCTGTGTTCATTGTGGGAGTTTTGCCATTCTAACTCCTAGGCTTAAATTACATTCTTAAGGGAAATGGTATGGATGCTGTGTGTTGACCAGGGCTAAAGAGTATGCTTTTTTCTTTTTTCTTTTTTTTTTTTTTTGTCTTGAAGCAGACTGTTGCTCTGAGAGTGGGGGGTTCTTTCCTGTTTGTGGAAGGAATCTGCTTGTAGGTGCATTCTTGTTTCAGTTTTGGAGTCACTTATTCAGACCTATTTTAATGAAGAGTAGATGTCTTTGACTTTATTTCTCTGCATGAGGAAAGCATGTATTGAATTATATTTTTGGATTATCAGTGTCCTTATGTAAAAGAAGGATGCTTCCGATCAATGTGCTGGTAGAAAACAAACATGCTGGCTCCGTTTCCTGACTTCCTTCTCGAGAAGGAATGTGTTTTATATTTCCAGCTTTAAATATCCTAGTGTTACTGTGGTAGACAACCCTAGTCTATAATGTACTAGTGAGAAGGTTATTCCAAAGCGCACGGCAGCGTGGAGTCATATTTTACAGCGCTCTTTGAAAGAGTGTTGTCACAAATGCAGAAAATAATGCATACTCAGCACTGCCCATAATAATCATCTTGAGCCAGAGGGTCAATAAGATTCAACATGCATTGTAGAGGGGATGTGGAACTTTATAGCACACTGTCTTCAGCTTCTCTTTCTCTTTGGCCATATTAAGTTAAGTTGTGGCTTCCTTTGCCTGCTGCTGCTCTTTTCACTTATTTCTCTATTTGGATTCTTTTTGTATTGTGATTTAGTCCTTCACAGAGCAGGAAAATGACATCTTCAGACTGCCTGCTGCCAGATCACAGCAATTTCAATTGGACACTTAAAAGCTGAAGCAGGTGCTGGAAATTCTATTCTCCCTTTGGTCTGATTCATTGAGTGCCAGACTTCCGCTGAGGAATGAGGAGGGGAGGAGAATTGATTTTGTGACTAAAAATCTTGGACTGATTAATATTTGCAGTGCTTCAAATCGTAGTGTGGAGGCTCCGTAAATTAACTCTGAACTTAGTGGCACTTGAGGTGGTAGCAGTGCGGCTGGGGGAACTGATCTAGATCTGAAGTTGTGACTCAGGACCAAGGTGCTGTTTGTTTGATGACCTTAATAATCTGCAGCAGATGCCGTTTTGTTTTAAGAAAAGACAGGAGCAACATGCTCTATTTCTGCTAGTTTTCTGGAAGTCCCCAAATTTGGTAAACTGTGCTGTGGTATGTGTTTTGGTTGGGTTTTTTGTTGTTTTTTTTTTTTTCAATTCAGTCACAGTCTGAGTCTGCAGCTTCTGTTTAGAAGACTGGTTTGGAAAATCATGAATGTTTTCTAGGGATAGTTCTGGAATGAGCTCCTGCTTTGTATTTAATTATTGCTGATGCTAACCAGTAGAAGATATGGGAAGGGAAACTCTTCACTCGATGAATATTAGTGGCTACATTCATAATGTACAATGTCAGAGGCTTTTTTTTTTTGTTTCTGGTAAGCACAAGTCAGAATTGGAATAATTTAGGTGGAAGAGATCTCTGGAGGTCATCTGCTCCAATCCCTTGCTTAAGCAGGACCAGCTTGGAAGTCAGGTTGTGTTCAGGTTTATAGCCAGCTGAATTCTGTTTATCTCCAGGGATGGAGCTCCCACACCTTGTCTGAGTAAACTGTTCTGGTGTTCAACCACCCTGCTTTAGAAAATGTCTTTCACAATATCTAATTGGTGTTTCCATTGTTTCAGCTTGTGTTCACTGCATCTCATATGCATCTGCATTCGTCTGTTTCTTTATTCCTATTGGAAGAGACTCTTTTCCTAAATGTGTAAGATAATATAATGAAGAGACATTCTGCCACGTTTGAATAGATTAGAATTTTTCATGTGCTATTTGGGAGAAAAGGCAGAATGAGTGCTTCTGCTGTGGGCTTTTTCAAGGACTAGTGTTGATTCAAATACGGCCCTATAAGCTGTGGGCTTTCTTGACCTGTAGTGTGTAACAAAAATAACAGTTGTGGTATTCAAGACTCAGTGCTTGTTGTTATAAGATTATCAGTTGAATTTGAGTGTTTGGTTCTGAACTTTGATCTAGAAATCGCAGTAGTCTTTGAGTACAGGGCATTTATTTCTCTGGTTATCGCTCAACATTGACAGGTGGAAGCAGTGCTAGGAGGAGAAAACCCCACGACTGATTAAGGGGTGTCTGAGGAATGATTTTTGTAATGCTGAATGGGCATGGGAGATTAAAGTATTTTGAAAGGTTTATCTTCAGACAGTGTTTAGTTATTAGCCTTAGCTTTTTGGAAACCTAATTGAGATGTTACAGACCAAAATCTTTTTGTAGAAGCCTTATATTCTCATGTCTCAGTAGTCTGGACCAGGAATTACGTTTAAGTGTTTTCAGAGCAAATACTAGCTCGTGCATCATTTCCACTTGTTATTGGAGAGCAGTGAAAGAGTTAAAGTGAAACATCAGTTGGATTTTTTTTAACCACCCTTAACAGGAATAACTTTTGCTTCTGCTCATCACTGATTCTCGTCTGTTGCATTTTTTTATTTTTTTTTTTAAAAAAAAAACATTCTTTTAAATTCAGTGTGATAAAACATCCGTTATTTGTAAGTTGATTGAGCATAAAGTATTTCGTTATAAAATGGTCATCCATCACTACAGGCTGGGGGCTGCAAAAAACATTAACTGTGCACTTTTGGCTGGAATGCAGCTTCTCCAGAATAATGCAGCTTCTGTATAAAGTATGCAGCATAAAAAAATGTTCAGGAAAACAGGTGCTTGCCTTTCTCTCCCAGAGCTTTGGGATTTCATCCCAAGTTTTTGTGAGGGCCCTCGAAGTACTTCTGTTACCTAGAGTCACTTTCTGGTTTTAAGCACTGGGCTCAAAGCTGAACAAAATGCTGTTCTGTGTCAAGTGGTTTCATTCTGACAAGGCCGTGAGAATTTACTAACTGTTTAACTTCTGTGTTTTAGAAAATTATGTATATTTTCTTCCCCTCATTCATTAGTTCCTCTGAAAGTTTGGTTGCCTTTTTTTTTTTAAAGTTCCTTAACACTGACACCCCAAAAGTGAGTGGCCAAGCACTTCCAAGTTATTTCCAGGTGTGACTCCAGTATCTCCATGTTAATTGTTTTGATACTTCACAAAGTGAACTACCAGTTTTCTGTGTGATAGGTAATAAAGATTATTTTGATCTTAACTTGCGTTATATAGTGCTTGTCATATTTCCCTAACTTAAATATGAACTTGAAAAATGTCTTCCTTCACCAAGAATCCCTAGTTAACTTCTGGTTTTGGGAAAATATGGGATGTTAGGGCAGGAAGCCTTTATTGGATTACTATTACTGTAAGCTGCTTTTTTGAGATTATTTCCAGGTAATCTAATAGCACAGCACTTAAAAAGGCCAAATGTATCCTCTTTTCTTATGAGAAATTGAAGCAGAGATGAAGTCACTTGCCCAAGAGCATGAAGGAGAGACGAGCGGCAGAGGCTGAGAGTAGACTGATTTACCTATTTGCCTTGGTCGTAGGATCAAGGACCTTGCTAGTTTATTTGCATATGTGCTTATATCCTGTCAGAGCAAATTCTATAGGTCTAGACTTGAAAATAAAAAGGAAATTCTTCTGTCTTTGCCTTTTTACCAAGTCTTGGGAACAAGCACTGTTGAAGTATAATGGTTCCATCCCAGAGGTCATGGTAGCAGAAACGCTAGGGGTGAGAGGTTAAGGCAGAGTCGTGTCCACTGACCTGTTCAGTGTGTGTTGTGTATTTCAGTTGGAGAGCTGGACTGTGTTGTGCCCTAAGGGAAGGAGAGAGGGATTGAAGAAGCCTACGTAAGTGTGTGAACCAGGGTCTGGCTTGAACAAACAGCCCTGTTTGTGTGAGTTGAAGTTTTGTGCTGTGCTGTCGCTTTTAGATCACTCCTGCTGGACAGCATGCAGCCAGTGATGGCCTTTATAAAGTTAGGACAGGATCACTCAGTTGAGCTTCTGAAGCACTCTAGTGGCTTATTCTGTTATGGGCATGTACTAAATCAAAAATATCAGTAACAGACTAAAATAGATCTCTTTGGCACTTTCTTAGAGACTGTAATCAGTATTTGCTATCTGAGGTATAGTGCTAGTGACCTGTATACCGAGGAGTTACTCACAGCCCTTATACAAGCCTGCTGCTCAGAATACTGGTTATCTGTCATCTGTTACATGACCACTTCAGAGCAACTGATGCAATAGGGAGTAGGACCATGGGGTTGCTAATGTCAAGCCATACTACACCTGAACCTTTATTTGGTGTTTGCAGTCTTCCCAGGAGAGATAAGAGTTGTCCGTATACACAGGGACTCTTTCTACCCTGAAAAACTTTGCCTAAATTGGGAATGTTAAGGATGTGAGCAGAAAAATTTTGTCCTGGATTGCAACTAGTTGTTGGCCAAAGGTGTTGCAGAGAGAGCTTTGAGTCAGTCTGGTGCTTCAGAGTATCATGTTACCTCATGAAAAGAGTTGTATTCATAGGCTACCTGTACTTGTGTGCATTCTGAAATAGTAGCATAATTAGGATTTGTAGCATTAAGACCTCCTGATGGAAATCACATCAAAATCCTGGGTAAGTTTATAGAACTGGGTAGAGCACAATGTAAAATCTGAAAATCCTAACATTCTTTAATTTCTGTCTCATCAGCTATTCCAGGCAGTGCAAGTGAAACACAGTCAATAGTATTTAACCTTATAGGCTCTAAGTAAAAAGTGTTATTGGCAAGTTTTCTTGACCAAAACAATCCTAGCTTTGGTTTAAGAATGCCAATTATGGACCTCACCAACAAAGATCATCTCTTGCTGAGAGAACAGCTAGTTCAGGTTGAACCCCAAACAGCACCAAAGTCTTGCTGCTTGGAAGAGGGATCATTCTGAACTACGCATACTCTTTTTCCTTCTGAAAGCATATAATCTCTATTTAACTAAGTGTTTAGATCCTCTGAGTCTGGAGAATCAGGCAGAATAGGAATCAAAAAATATTTTTTCACCTCTCACCTGTTAATAAACTTTGCTGTTTCCTTTGGGATGGTGCTTTGACCTTAGCAATTAATGGAGTTTGTTAATGGAGACTGAATTACTGTTGTCTTATTCAGATGTGGTGAAGTATAGTGCTTATGCTCCCAGCTGGTATAGAAAGTAACTACTTGGGTATTCCTCTGTCCAGGCTGCCATAAGGTTAACTAACTTTTTATGAATGTGTGGAATCCATTTCTTCACATAGATTTTCAGGTCATAGACATTCTATTCTTTTACAGCTGATGCCTGATTCCAGAACATGGGAAAAAATGTATTTAATGGAGTTAGGGACTAATGTAATATTGTTTCCATGATGCCTGTCTTAAGATATATCTTATTTGGTGGTCACTGAATTGCATTCACAGACCTATTCATTTGCAAAAACTGTAAATGATTGTTAAATCTTGGGCTTCTGCTTCCCTTCATGTACCATCAGCACCTTGTATCAGTAGATCACTCTATAGCAGCATGCAGAAATTAATTTCTTTCCCCAGTCCATTCTCAGGAACGTAATATTCACTTTTTTTCATTATTCTAGGTATCAATCTGCCTTTTAATGGAGGCAGTCTGAATTTCTGCTTGTGTGTGTGTACACAGATTACTGATTGTTTCAAATATTACTGTGGGGGCAAAAATGTTGCTTAATGTTTTTACTGTTGCAGTGTCTTAAGGCAGCAGTTGGATTGACTGCCACCAGACCAGTCTCTTCTCCCTTTTGCTTCTGTGCTCTTTCCAGTCTTGTAGATTTGAAGCTAATATTCCCACAATGTTTTGCACCCTGCTCTCCCTGAGGCTCTCGTTTTGCATCTGTGGTAACTTAGTGCATTGGTTCTTGGGCTCTGGGCAATTGTGTTTTGCCATTAGCACTTGGGAATTTTACTTTCTGGTAATAACATGGCAAAGCATAGCATATCCTAGATTGGTTCAGGTTGGGTAGAACTATTTGTGTTAATCATAACAGCTAGGTACATTAAACCTTTGAGAGATTTGTGTCCTTAAAAGATTCTCTTTCCTCTTGGGCCATCAGGCTTTTCTTCATTTCAGTCTTTGGATTTTGCCTGTTTCAATGATGCTTTTTAGGTTCTCTGGCAACACAAGAAATGTCTTGGCTTATTTGGGATTTGTTGTTCTTCAATTTCTTTCTAATTTTTCCCCTTGGCACTCATGAGCTTCCCTTGAGGAAGGGAAAACAGAACAGGGTAACATCCAGGCAGCTAACTGATGATAAAACTGTAATACTTTTCTGCAGCCTCTTGGAAATATTGAAGCTTTACTTTTCACAACATGGTGAATTTGCAATGAGAGTGCTATTCATAGTGTAGTAGACACACAAAGCTGTGGAGAATTACTGTGCTTTAAAATACCAGGGAAGAAGTTTTAATTTCTCCTGGGTTTTAAATTGCCTACTTAGTTTGGGCCTGGTACCATGCAAGACGTACATAATATCATAGTGAAGCAAGTCCAGTGATTGAATGGAGTTCGGTAGAGTGTCACAACCTAATTGCTCTTCCTTCGACATGTGCCAATTTCTTTTAGAGAGGAAAAAGAGTGCTTAAACTTGACATACATCAAACTTGTGCTGTCAGTAAGACAGACGGATCAGTCCATCCTCTGGACTTGGCAGTGTGCAATGCAATTCCCCATAGGTTTCATTTAGCCTGGTCGGCCTTGTTAGAGTGGCCATGCTCTCCTTCTCATATTAGGAGGGAACCTTGAGAAACCTGGCCCTAATTCACAACAGCAGCAAGATCAATAACTATCAGCATTTGGTCAAGGGCAGATGAATTTGTCATGGGATGACTGCTTTTTGCTTCGGTTTAGTTTGGTTTAGTAATTTAATTTAGAGTTGAATGTCATTGGATCAGAGGAGTGCCTGTGGGTTCCAAAGTTCAGAGCTGGTGCAAGTTCATTACAAGAGCTGGCTGTTGTCCTGTGCTTGGTAATTTTCTCTGAGAAATCTTTCAAAACAATTTCAGCTGGTTCTAAACAGATACAGAAGGTGAAATTTACCTGCACTTCACTCCCCCCCCCCCCCTCCCACCCCCACCCCCCGGTTATGGGATGTTTTTTTGTTTTTAAAGAATAGATGTTAAAATTCCAGTTATCGGTGAAATAAATTGTGATTTAGCTTACTGAAGGACTTTTTTCTTGTAGGTGCATGGGAAGGTTGACTTCCCTTCCCTGGAAGTTTTTCGAAGCTTTGTGTTAAGTAACTTCCACCCATGGGGAAAAAAAATGCTATTGAGGAGTTCGGTTTTCTGGAGTAGGATTAAGTGCCATTACAATTGACACTAACAGTTTAGAGCTTGCATCTGTCTGAAAAAGCCACACAAGTAGTTGTGTATGCCACAACCCATAAGAGGCTCAAGTCAGCTGTATTCCCTTATCTACTTTCCCTGAGAGCAATCAGTCTCTCTGTAGCAAAGATAAAAATTTATTTAAGTAATTGTGTTTTTGCATATGTGGCTTTACAAATCATGAGTCTTGATCTAATCTTTCACTGGAATGTGCTGGCATAATCAGGTGTTGCTCTAGTGCTCATCCTCTAGTATGACATAGGACAAAGGGTTTTTAGAAAAAAAGTATGGATCAGCATTGAAATTACACTTAAAGGTAGATGAGTATTACTGTTCACACTGGCAATAAGCACACTCATGGAAGACCAATTTGGAAACAGTAGGCTTTTACTATGTAGAGTTAATTGATTTGTTGCCTTTCATCATAATAGTCATGGTCCTTTCAGAGGTATTCAGGTCACAGGGTGGGAGGAAATGCTCTAGGATTCATAGCAAGGTCTTCTGGTGACCTTCAACTTCGCTATGCCAAATTACTCCTCAGTTCACTTTAAGAGCTATTCTTATTTTGAAGCAGAGCCTTTTGAATATAACCTCTGACTAATACATGTTAACCATAGCTCAGAAAAAAGTTTGTCAAGATGCAGTTATTCCCACCTCTGCTGTCTCCTCAGTGCTAAGCAGAATTGAGCAGAATTAAGCACCCTTAACTTTTGAAGTTAGCTGTTATGCAAACAACTTAATTTTTTTCTGCACTCGGCAATCTGTATGACTGCCGTTTAAAAATTCCAGGAGTAGTCATGTCAGTACTTTAAGTCATTTGGATAGAAACCATGACAGCTTGCACTTTGTGTAGCTCCATACTTTCTGTTGATAGCATTTGTTTTCATTGTGAATGAAGTGAGTATCTTCTCATATCACTCCCTCTGGAACAGAATACTATAGCTGGGTGAAAAGCACTTGGAATAACAGTGGAGACACAGCTGGAGTTTTCAGTGCAGTTTTGGCTGAAGATATTCTAACAAAGTATCTGCTTATGAAAAAATATCCAGGGATTTTTAATGGACAGTCAGAACAGCTGAATTTGAAGCATGGCGTCAGATGAAACCTCTGATAACTAATGGTTAACACTGGTGGAACTGTCAGTGCTCTTGCTTTGCTGGTAAATGTAAATAATTCCTTTAGGAAACATATATTTCAATTGAATTTATGCCAGTTTGACCAGAGGATATCAAGAGTCAAGTGCTCAGTATGTGTTCTGTCATCCTTCCCCAAAATAAAAATCTCAATTCTGAGGGGTGTTTGAGATCTTGGCACTATGGAACGATCATTTGTTAAAGTCATGTTTAATGAAAGGGAGATAAACACATGAAGCTGGAGTGTGACAAATGAAAGCATTTGTGCCATTGTAATGAAATTAGGCAAACAGAACAGGCTTGACAGCTCTGGGTTCCCCCTGTCAAACTGCATTTGTAATTCTAGCCTTGCATTCATGTGCGACTGTGAATGGCACTGTTTCTCTCTTGATATGGTGGGCCTGGGCCCCTGAATGACCACTTTAATTCACAGGGAATTAGCTTTGAAGAGTGTATTTTACAGGCGTACTGAAAAGGATTGCAGTTAATTCTCACTTCTTCGTTGGTTTGAATATCCTTAATTTTGGGCCTATGTTTACATCTATCATATGTAAAGCTTTTGGTAACACTTATTATAGTGAAGTATTGATTTTAGAGATACACAAGGCTTGCTTCCACAGATCCCCACGGTGAGCTTGTATGCTGTGTTGTGCAATCCCAGCAGCCTTTTAAAATAGCTTGCAGTATTTATGCATTTTGGAAACTAGGATATAGGGTCCTGGCTTCTCAGCTGGTCCCTTGCTGTCAGAATTCAGCTCTCTTCATCTGTTAAGAGCTTAGATTGGGATAAGATAATGATATTTTAGGGAACCTGTAGGGACTGTCACGTGGCTGCTCTTTTTGATAAGTTCTTACCTATCAAGTTGAGTGGACATTGCCATCATTATTTTCAGGAAGTAGCACTAGAGATTTCTGTGATCACATTAACTGCTAGGTCAGACTTTGTAAGCAGCAATCTGTTCTCGTTTCAGATAAGAAAATCTTGTAGAAATGTAGTACACATTGCACCATGTTGCAAGGGCTGATCTAGACCTTGCAAGAAAAATAAAACCAAACCACCAAAAAAAATCCCTTGCAGGGAGAGATGGCAGAGGATTCTTTTCACTTGAAACCTTGATTGTACCAGGACTATGTGGAGGGGAACATACATTCAGGAACAAATGAATGCAAATCATCTAGCTTAGCTTTTTCACACTTGTTACCCTATGTTAGTTGGCCGTTAGTGAACTGGGCTTAAATGATGGACTAAACCTCCTAGCTAGAAGAATGTCTTTCATTGCAGGTACAGTGTGGCATGTGTTCCAGTCAGTCCGGTGAATTTGTTTTTGGAGTGGTGAACCGTGTGCCTCCTCCACTCATCAACTGTAGAGCTGCTGAAATTGTAGGTTTGCCAAGGACCTAGAACCAATATGCATATGCTGTTCTGTGGCTGTTACCTAACTGACTCTACGTAAAGCAAATCTGAGCTCTGCAAATTTTGACAGGAACAAGTTACTGTGGTTCTGTTCGCTAGATTTGTTAATCTTGAAATTAATCAACAGATAATCACAGGACTCACACAAAGGAATTTCTGCTTTCCCTCTGAGCCTGCAATTTGATCTGGCTGAGATTAAGCTAATATTTATTCCAGCAGTTAAGACTTCAGAATTGTTTTTGAGAATGTGAAGAGTATGGCTACCCCATATTTTTAGATTGTTTTAAAAGGCAAATACAATTTTGTCCTTTTTTCTTGTAACTTCTCTCTAACTTGCTGAGAGAGACTGCAGGGACTTGGGTGAAAAGACAACATGTTTTGGTGTTTTGTGGGTGAACTGTGAATAAGGCACATATTAAGTCACGTAGGCCAGAAGGGCAGTGTTTGCAGAAAGCATTTCTGAGGGTGAGCCAGGAAGCACTTGCTGTTACCTTAGTTTTCTGTGCCTAAACTCAGTGAGCTCCTAGGCAGGAGTCCTGAAGAGGTGGATTTCTGCTCTGTTACAGTGTTATTTTTGTCTTTTTCTCACCTTAAGAAGAAAAGAGGATGGCTGTACGTTATATAGTTCAGTGCGTAAGCAGGGAAGGTAATAGCACATGCTTGAAGCATTGCTCTTGTCTGAACTCGTCTGCATTGGAGAGGTGCGTGGGATACAATTGAGACAGCCTTTCTGAAGGCTGGGCGTCAAAGGCCAACAGCTGCTGCATAAGAGAAGTCCAGGTCATGTGATTTGGGTTGCAGTTGCCTGTCCTGGGGACAAATGATGTTGAAATAACTTGTCATAAACAATTTTTTCTCATTCATTTACTCTGATTCGGAACGCATAGCCGATCCTGATAAGAGTCATTCAGGAGTGAAGAGTTGAACTGCCAGAGAAAGCAGCTTATGTGAGCGTTTTAGATCAGGAATGTGCCAACAGTGTGCTAACAATAAGAAGCCTCTTCCGAGGGGGACCTGCTCCTGCACTTCAGGAGAAAAGGGACGCCAGAGGTCTGATGCAGCTTGTTTGCTGAAGTGCCAGAATGGCTGGATGGGATTGCTGAAATGGGAGTTAGGTGCTTAAACACGAATTAGTTGTTTAAATATCTTTATAGACATGTGTGTCCAAGTGCAAATAATCCATAGGATGAGTGAAGGAAAGCACTGGGGTCTCAAAGGAATTTCTTCCTCATATTGAAATTGCCAGCCTGAAGAAATGGCTTTCTGGTACACTCCTTAAGATATTCTTTCCCTTCTTCTCAATCTCCATGTGCTGCTTTGGGCTAGCTGAGCAGTTTTGAGTGTAGTGCTGGTGCTGCTCGCTGTTTGCTTCCCTGAAATGTCATTGAAGAGACCTGTGTGAAAAGCATGGGAAGTGGTTTCCAGCTGGTCCCCAAAGCAGCCCAGGCTCTTCATGTAAGACTTAAATAATCTTTTAATATAATTTTTCCCTAGCTTTGAGTAGATTGGAAAGGAAGGCTGCTTGTAGGAATCCCTAGAGAAATTTTTATCTCCTTGTGGATACTTGCTCAGTTTTTTCTCATTCCACTTTCCCTTATAATTTGAACCCTCCCTTGTTTTCTGCCTCAAATGCTCAGAAATGTCTCTTACTAGGAAATATGGTGAAACATCTTTATCAGCAATTGTCAGGTCTCTTACTGGCTATGGTTTCCTCACTTGTAATGCCTGAACCTGGCAGAGCAAGAACCAGAGAGCTAAAAAGTCAGAGCTGGGTTTTTTGGAAAGCTTTTATAAAAGTTCAAGTATGTACTTCCAAACATTCAGTATTTACTTCATACAGCTTTTGTTTTGGCAAAGGAATTATTCAAGTTATAATTGATTTTACTGCCTGTGCTGACGTTTGTAGATATTTTCAGGAGGGCATAATCATTGCTTTTACACTTAGGTGCCAAACTTTATGTAGTGTCTCTTTCATGAAGTTTTAACTTGCTGGGTAGAACAATTCCTTTTAAAGACTATGGTCCTACCTTACCAAAAGTATTGTGAAAAGGTCATTACTCAGTTCTTACTGTTTTGTGCTCTACAGTAAACTTGAGCTCTGGTAGTAAATGCTAGCACGGAATGCAGCTTGCATTTGTAGTTAGTTATCTGAAATGGCTGGCAGGTTGGTTCTGCCACATTCGGTATATAAGGTGATGAAAAACCTTTCAGGGGGAGAGCTTCTAAACTAATTTCACTGAGCTGAAAAGGATTGATCTTTGACTTACTGACTTGTTTGCAAAATTTTTACTTGGTTAAAAACTTCTGAGTAGCTTCAGTGCTACTTTCAGATGCTGATTTGATACTTCGGCCAATGAGAGTAATCTCCTTCAAGACAGGAAATAGGAAGAACAGCTACAGTATGAGTGTTTTTCTGTGCTCCCAATATTCCTATTGAAACAAGCACTGCTACTGAGATTGAGTTCTGCTTTGAAAAGTGAGCTGGTGACCCCTCTAAGTCTTCAGTGCCTGCAAATGCCACTGGTAAGAAGAGGTCATTGTAGTAATCAAGTGAATACTCCTCATATGCAATCAATTAGCAGTGATTGGTGTTTCACTGAAATTTAGATCTTTCAGATAGTAGTCCTTTAGCGGCTAAGTCTTGCACTAAAAATACTTTTCTTGTTTAGTATCTTTTTTCTAATTTTTTTCAGTAACACAGCACCAACTATCCAGTCTAAAACAGTTCTACAGCATGCACAGTGAGTTTCAGAGAACTGAATGTAAAATGCTGTGTTACCATAAAAGCTAGAGTCTCTGACTATCAGGGAAGCTGTCCAGAGTTGCTCTGTAATCAACAGTATGTGCCTAAGTTAAATCCTAAACATGACAAGCCATTTTGTGATCTTCATGTAGGTTGGAAATTTCAGTTAGACTGCAGGAGAATTTAATCTTTAGCCCCATCAAGATTTACAACTTCAATTGAAAGAAAAAATGAAACTCCCCTCACTCTTGTAAAGAAAATGTCTGTTTGTTGTCCCAAAAATGGATTAATGGAGAGTGTGATAACCTGTGTATCCTCTGCTAGCAAATTTATCTTCTTCTTCTCATGCTTATCTTCATCATCTTCATCATCTTCACCACCTGCACAGCTATGTGTATCTGCTGAAGTCCCATTTTTCTTACTAATCAGGGTGCAGCTTTTCCATCCAGGGGCTCGCTGGATTGAAGGAGGCTGGAGGAATTGACAGGATTATGATGGTGCTGACTGTCCTATAGAAAGGATCGGTTTTGGGGAAGAAGAGTAGTTTGAGTGTTGATCCTTAGTAGTCTTACTATATTTAACATTGTCCAAGTGCTTGTAACCAGACAAGTGTTCTGTAAAGCACACTTAAATAAACGTTGATGAAAGCATGTCTTATGATCCTCTGCATTTCCATGAGCTATTGAGAGTTGACACAATTGTAATGTCATACCAGGATATTATCTGACAGGTTGGGGGAGTTGTTCTTAAGCCAAAAAGATTGAATCATCACGTTTCTTTTAACCTCTCACAAGTTAGTGGTGTTGGCCTGATTTGAACTGAGGGCTGAAAGGTAAGAGACTGCATAATGATTCCCATAGTTCCTTTTTTTTAATTGCAGTTTTGCTTTGGTTAACAGGAAAACTATTGTACTTTAATGTTTTTCTCCGTGGTCCCAACTATTTAAAACAATAAAACCTGCATTATTCTTCCTCCTTTGCTTCCTTACCATAATATGTCACAGTTACGTTAACATGCTTTCTGATAGGCTTTTCACTGTGACACTTCAGGCCTTTCAATAGGAATTATGATAGAATGGAATTATGGTTATCTTAGAATCAAGAGGGTTTGGATTTTTCTTTTTTTAAAAAAGTAAAATAATGGAGTTATGGTGGTAGATAGAAAATCAGCAGCTTGTCTAAGGATTCAGGAATTACAAGCTTTTTTCTCCTTTCCCTCAAAGCAGCTCATATGACAGATAGGTGCAGTATTTAATCATGAAGTATATAAATGCCAGTGTTCCTGTGACACTATTTTAGCCATTAGACTTGTTAACTTTTATTAGGAATAAAATGTGGGTTTCATCAAGTTGAGCTAGGTGTTTGTACTTAAATTTTTCTGGTCACAGGATTATCCAAGTTACTTTTAATACACTCTTCTTCACCTGTGTGCTGGCTGTATTGTGGTTGCCGTCACCTGCTTTTTTTTGTGTGTGTAGTTTTTGTTTGTTTGTTTTGTGGGGGGTTTTTTGGTTGGTTGGTTGGTTGGGGGGGGGGGGTGGGTGTTGTCACTTTCCCTAGTTCTGGCTGTTCTTTTCTGTGGTTTTTTTTTTCATTCCCAAAGCTTCCATTGATCATCTTAAAAAGTTTAAGAAGTTCGTTCGTTGTTCTTTCTCCAGCTCAACAGCTCAGTGCACCTGTCTTCTTGTATTGCGGCTTTAGAGAGGATACTTGCTGTCCAGAGCAGCAAATAGAGAAGAGTGCCCTTTTATATTCTTTGGTTGAGAAGCTTATACAGTTATTCTGAGAACAAGACAGAAGGGTTTTTCAATTTGTTTGTCTGTGGGTTTTTCCTGTCTTTGCCAAGCAAACTTCTCGTGTTGCAGAAATGCGATTTGTATTCAGGCAAAGAGCTGCAAGAGATCCAACTACCTGGTATATTTGTACTACGCATGTGATTTAATATGAGGCTGTATGCATAGTAGGATGTTACAGAAGTGGCAGGAGGTGGGACAGGGTCTTTATAGTTCATATGATCACACAATTCTGAGAGTACTGGGAAAATGCAACCGTATCTGCCAATTAATTAAAGCATGAGTTTAGGCAGCAGTGGTTCTGTGTTGTTTACAGAGTGTTCTTACAATAGGATTTGTTTTAGAAGGCTCTGGAAGGCTGTTTTGAAGATCATAAGAAAGTGAACTTCAGAAATCATTGCTTTTAAAAGTATATGTGTGTGTGTGTGTGCATATGTATATATTTAAAAGCAAACCTGACCTTCCCACCAGCCTTCTGAAACTAGAATGTTGCAGGCCTCTTTCCTCTGATATTAAGCTTGCTGTAGATTCTTAAAGAGAAAATGAATCCTAATGAATCAAGTCTAATGTCTCTAAATTTATTTTTATTTTAACAGAGCTATCTGAAATTGAACCCAACGTCTTTCTTCGGCCTTTCCTGGAAGTAATCCGTTCTGAAGACACTACAGGCCCCATAACTGGATTGGCCCTCACCTCTGTGAATAAGTTCCTCTCATATGCACTAATAGGTATGGTATATGGCTTCCTGGGATTTACCAAAATGCCAGCCAAATGCATCTTCTTGAGATGTGCCTTTGGCCAGGATACATATAATTGAGGAAACAAGAAAATTGTCATCAATGCTGAGGAAATAGGCATCTGCAGTTTCTTAATATCATACCTGCTGGTCTTCCATGGCGCTGCAGCAATGGCTGGAAGCAGAGCCAAAGCTTCTAGTCTGCCCTGACTGCTACATGTGCTTATGGTCTGCTGCTGGACTGTGGTGGTCACCAGCTGCTTTTTAATGCAATTTGATCAAACGGGCCAGGGAGAAGAGAATACCAGCTTGGGTTACAATGTTGTAATATATGTAAACACAATCAAATTTATTTAGTTTTATGGACCAATATTTCTGTTTTAGAGTCAGGATGGTTTTTTTGCCTAGTCCTAGACCCTGTCCAGTGGTGTGCCAGACCCTTCCCTAGTCACAATTGTCATGGCAGAGACAGTTTTGCTGTTTTGCTGCCGCCCAGACTGTCAAATGTGTGCATTCTCCTTTATATTTGTGAAAGACTAACAATGTGCATGTGGTCAGTTCCCATGGCTCAGCTGGCTTGTAGTAACTCATTAGCTGGCTTTCTGTCTGCCTTCAATGTGTCATCCCGTTGTTAGTTGTGCTTGATTATTCTGTGCAAATTCTGTTAGTACTTTGTGATCATACCTGAGAATTACAAAACTTGTTATCTATGTTTGTTAAAATAATTTTCTCTAAGTGAGACTATATATAATCTCTTTTCTTCCCCCCAAGTTCAGATTTCTCAGTTCTTTTCCTTTCTTACATTGTAAGTGAACACAGTTAAATCTTTGACACTGGTGTTTTAAATATTTTGTTCCTCGGAGCTAGCACGAGGCAAGTTAAAGAAAGAAAGGGTTTGATGTAAATGCAGACCACTTTTGTGGGAAAGAACCAAAACTAACATGAGTAAACATGGAGACTTGCAGGAAAAATTTAAGAGTTTGATGGAGATCTATTGCATCAAGACATGGGCAGTGTTGGGTATAATTAAGTGGCAAAAAAAACCCTAAAATTATACAATATTGATGTCACTTTGTAGGACATTAAAGAAATCTTAATAAATAAGCTTGTAAAACATGTCCCTCTGAAGGACTAAGCAATAGTGTAAAATATGTTAGTTTCAACATAGAATGAGGGATGGACTCTCCTTCTGGGCTTTTGTGATCTGGGTGGGATCAGAACACCAGGCTGGTATCACATATCCAGGCAAATGTCTGCACAGGCATCTGACTACAAATACTTGATTTCAGGCAGAAACAGGAAGAAATATGATTAAGAATTTGTAGCCTTTCTCTAGCTACTTGTTATTTAGCATATTAATTAGGTCACTTCAGCCAAGGCACATCTCTATAACTGTTAGTGAGTGTGTGTCTTGGTAGTAGACAGTGGAAAAGACCCTCTGCCTGGCTCTTGTTGTGGAGCAGAACCTGTAATCTAAGACCCGTGTTACTGCTTCAGGTGACATTCACAGCGGCCTTGTCCTTTCTGCTGCTCCAGATACCAATGAAGCTGGGATTAGTGGTGCTGACTGAACAACTGGCTAGGGTTGTGTTCTTTAATTTAAGCTTTTCAGTCGTATATTTCTCTTTGTAACATAAGACTAAAGGTAGTCTAAAGACTGCTTAAAGATAGGAAAAGTTTAAAACTGTCCTTCATACACAAATCTGTTTCAAACTGTACAGAACAAGGAAGGAAGGACTTGGTACAACCACAGTGGGGAAATTTCACTGTGGCTGATATTTTGGGGCTGCATAATTGACAGGTAAAACCAGCACTTTTTTCAAAAGCATCATTAACTGTGCCTGTTCTGTGAGTGGATCGCTTTTGCTGTACACACTGATCAAAAACCAGTAGGCAGTAAGTGGACCAAACTCCTCTGATAATTATTCTTGTTTAAAACAGCTTTGTCTTCCTATTTCCAAAGCATTTCATTGCTAATCGTTGTGCCTTCTTACTGTTTTTTCTTATTCTGTCACACGTCAGCAGGTGGTTATCTGTCTGCTTTTCAGGCTGCTGTTGCTGAGGGGTATCTTTTAAAACCGGTTAGGAAAGAATAATCCTTGAGTAGCCTTTGAGAGTTCTGATCTCTAGTAGTCTGAATTGCGAAGATCTGTTCTGAGATTGTTGGATGGGGCAGTTCACTAATGGTAAAACACTGTGTGTAATCACAGCTCTGATAAGATGACTTGATATCCACCATGCGTGTGTTTTAGTAGGACTAGTTAGCCTTACAGATTGTTATCCTCTGCTCTGAAATCAGTACTACTGTTTCAAGAGTTATAGTTGATGATAAATTACACAGTAATTTTTAAAGTACAAGAAAAAACTGTGTGACAATACTAAACTCCCATCGACTTTTATCTCTCGGATTAGTTATTTCCTTACTCAGCAGTTTTGCTCTGGCTAGCTGTCAGCCTTTTTCATGAGCTCAAACCTTAGCTATAGGAAGAGTAGTGGCTGAATTTCAGAGTTGTATTTGTTGTATTTTCCTCAGAAAAGGTATGTGCTCTTTTTATTATCACAGTGTGTCCACAGCAGCTTCTGGCTCCATTTCTAAGGTTAACTTTCCCTGGTGTTCCTGAAAACTCTGTGAGTAGCTGTTGCTCAGCTTCCAGTGAGTGGGCTTGCTGTCTGGGGAGTTTAAATCTTGTTCTCCCCTCTACCTTCTCTGTCTCCTTGGTGATTTATTTTAGTTACATTAAAGGTGTTACTGAGCAAGCTTCTGGCTTTCCTGGATTTCCCTGATGAATGAGAGCCTGGATTTTTGGCTTTCTGCTTGTTCATTTCCCTGCCTGTTGTGAGAGTACACCACATATGAAATGTGTATGTCTAGATGAGGTTTCCAGATCTTTGCATTGTAGGTGACAATTTTCAAACTGATATTTTGCTTCACACAAGCTTACCTTTGTTAGTGTTTCTGAGCGGGCATTGACACATCTTTCTGTACTATTTTCTCATAAGAAAACAGAAGCAGGTTGATCTTTTCTGTATCTTGTTTCTGCAAAGTAGAAGTATCTGTGCTTTTAATTGAGCTCAAGAGGCTTTATAAATTGAATTTATAGAACCATTCCAGGGAACCAGGACTGAAGTAGTCAGGCGTGATGTGTGTTGGGAAAGAGTTGTGTTTATTAGGGTTGAAGGCAGGGGATTGAACAGCGAAGCAGTACTCACAGATCTGTTAGAAGCATGTGCACGACTTGCTTCCATTTCTTTTTCGCACGCACTATTTATCTGTAACTCTGACTGAATGTATCCCTAGCCCTAAAGCAGTTCACACCTATTGGAAGAGGTGATAGTGAAGTGAATCTGTCTGTTCTGCCTGTGGGAGCCTGTTCTGCAGCAAGTGGGTTCTTCCTCTTGATGCCTGCTTAGCTGCTTTCCACTGTAGTTGGTCAGGCTGGTTAACAGTAATGCTAACATAGGTGCTTGCATTGTAACACCACTGGTCTTTGCCTGATTTAATTGAGACAATTTAGAATGATCCTACATCACCATGGGTGGTTTAAGCTATTATTTCCATTTGTGAGTGGAGTGTATGGGGCACCAGCGTATGGCTGATCTTATTGCCTTTGGTAGAAGAGTGGTAGCTTCTAACTGGATTATAAGCCATTATCAGAGGTACACAGAGAACTGCCTTTGACAGCCAGGTCTCTTATCTAATGCCTCCCAGTATCAGAGTTCAGTATCCTACTGAGTGCTGCTGCTGAAGCAGGTAAAAAATGACTGATTGGTCTTTAGACTTCTTGTTAGCTAAATGAGGTTTGACTAGCAAACCAAGAGAGGAACTCACTCTACTATGCAAGGTTTTTTGTGTGCATGCATGAGACAACAACTATGTCAGAAGCAGGCAAGCTCACTTTTAGTAGGGATGTATATGAGATGGCAAAGCAGAAGTGCTTTTTCTATGCAGATTTATGGGATTCTGATGTACATTGATGCCATTTCAGTTTTGTGCAACTATGAGAAGTTTCTTATCCTGCAGCCCCTCGGAATCCCCACAGCGTGGTGGAGGCCGCTCTCTTTGGACCACCGAAAGGGCAGGTTTTTTTAATGCCTATGGCTTAGCTTTTCCTAGGTGTGAACACAACTGGAGCCAAAGAGGGAGTCTGCAAACTATACAAGGTCTTACTTGTTCCTCTGTCAGCTTCATTCTTGCTGGGGTTTGAGGCCCCATTGCCAATTAATGAGGTATTAACCAGTGTTTAGGTTGTCTCTTTTCTTTCCTAATGACTGTTTAGGTAGGAAGGTAACAAGATTCTTGCCCAGTGCTGTATTGTTTAAGTGAGAATGAAATCAAAGCCGGAGGCAGCTTTTCTGAAGCCACTGTAATGTGGCACAAGGTACGGTTACTAGCAACAATCTTGTCCTAAACATTCTCTCAACTGCACCATTGTTTGTAGCTACAGAAGACTGAAACCGAGAGAAGGAGCCTTGATGAATGATTGAAGTGGGAGTCCTGCAGCTGCAGTACCTAAACTGTGATCGTGTCTGTCTACTGTTGTCTCTGGGGAAAGCTACTGGTCCATTCCTTCTCCAGCTCCTATTCCTTGGCAGGGATGTAGAACAAGAGACATTTTTTTCCCTCTCAGTCTAATGGAACCTGTTTGGCATTTTCTCATCGTGGGAGTAAATTTGAGGTTCCCTGTGTTTAAGAGCTGTTCTCTCTTCATTACCAAAGGGGAACTGAGTGCGTTTAATGGCTGATTGTGCTATGTTGCAGGGAATAGGACGCAGTCTTACACATTAACATCTAAAAAAATATGGAGCTGGTACCAACTGAATTGTAACCTAACAAAGAAAATAATTGCATCTTTTCACAAATGTAAATAGGCTCTTGATAAAGTCTTTCTGAAAGCTTCCAGTTTTAAACTCTGTGTTGCTGGGAGGTGAGTTTTGCTCTTGTAGGGTCACACAAATTAAGGAAGCAGATGGCAATAAAGTATCTCTGTGTAGATGTCTCCCCATAGAGGTGGTACACTGTAGGTGGCCTTTCCCTATCTTGTATTTTTATTCTGTTACTCAGATCCCAGCCATGAGGGCACAGCAGAGGGGATGGAGAACATGGCAGATGCTGTCACTCATGCCCGATTCGTGGGCACGGATCATGCGAGCGATGAGGTTGTCTTGATGAAAATCCTACAGGTAAGTGGAGAGAAATGGTAATTACCATAATGGTTGCTGCCCATTGTGGAACATATCCTGTTACATGGAGATCAAGAGGAGAGAGCAATGTTTTGACTCTGTAGGAGCTTAGTGACAGACTTTATTTTTAAACAGATGGCTCATATACCTGTGGTAAAAGCTTTTCCAAATGAAAATAATTAAAAGCTTAAATGAAATGGTTTTTAAATTAAAGGCTTGATAATGTTGTAGTGTTGATAATACTGCCTTGTGCATGGTCTGTGTTAGTGAGTGGTAAATTAAGCATATGGAGCTCTCCAATTTATTTTTGAGAAAAATTCTTTGTAGAGACAAACCTATGAAATATACACCTCTTCGGTCCATGTACTTTGAGCAGATAGCTAGTTACTGAGCTTAAATATTGGGTAGCATGCAGCTTATCAGGCCTTTTAGAAGTGTATCAGGAGACCATTCTCATCTCCTAATCTGTCTGAGTGCAGCATTTGGTTCGAAATTACTCTTGGAAAACCCTAGGTTTTCTGCTCATAGCAGTCCTTCTTGAGGAAGCCAACCTTCTTTTGGAAATGCATGCAAGTGTCATTGTACTGTGGGACATACATGTGCTGTTCTTCACAGGTTTTGAGGACCTTGCTGCTCACTCCAGTGGGAGCCCACCTCACCAATGAATCTGTGTGTGAGATCATGCAGTCCTGTTTCCGCATATGCTTTGAAATGAGACTCAGTGGTAGGTTTGTTCATGCTTCTGCAGTTAAGAAATGATTGGGTTTCCTCAGCATTAACTAGTTCTATTGTAGAACATGTAGAACATGCTGAACTTCATATTATTGTGCCTTTCTACAACTTCATGGAAAATTTTTTAGGGGTTCACTGTACGACTTTGGACTGTTCTTTTTTCCCAGCTTTGTGGCGCCACCTTGTGATTATATGCCCATTTGCAGTAATGCAGTGTTGGAGCTGGTTTTAATAAATTTGCCGTAATCTCTGTAAACAAGGCTCGGAGGGGAGTCTGCTTGAAGAAGCCTCTTGATAATATCACACTGAGTAATGACACCTGTGTTATTTGTTTTTGTCTTCGCAGAGTTATTGAGAAAATCTGCAGAGCACACTCTGGTCGACATGGTGCAGCTGCTCTTCACAAGGTAAACCTGCTTGTGTTTGCCTCAGCATTGCCGAGATGGCCCTCTAAGGACAGAAAGATTCCAAGCTTCCACTTAAGGGCCCTCAGAAAAATCATCCAAAATGGTCATTATTTAGAGGTGGAAAGGGATGAAGGATTTGGCACTTTTCTCCTGGGCTGACCCTGTCAGACTGCAGGGAGACAGAGGCAGGGAAGGTTGCTTGGTTTAAGATGTTCTTGGAGGAGAGATGGACAGCCAAGTAATGAAGAGCTTTAGGGTAGGGAACCAGTTTGAGGACAGAAAATGCAAACTTCACTCAAAAAAAAACCCTCCCAAAAAACCTCTAAAAAATACAGGTCTCTTCAGGAAAGAGACTAGAAATAGTGTTGAATAGTCATGTGTTGATTTCAGGCTGAGAGCTTTGACCTCACATATCAAAGAGAATTTTAAACTCTTGAGATCATATGTCTTAGATAAATGTTCTGCCTTTTTCAGCACCCTTCAAGTAATTAAGATTACTTCTTTTAAACTCAAGTTAGTTGTTTAACATCAAAACTGTTTCTCCAGATAGTGCATTAATCATAGACTTTCTTTGAGTATTGTAAAGAAGGAAATGTGCAGATATAGAAATACTTTTAGTAGGAAAGGATTGTAGTAAAACTGATAGCTTGTGAAGCGCAGCTCTGATACGATTTTTTTGTTTCCCATTGTCATACTCGATTCCTGTGGGTTCTCAGGTTGTTTTTTTTCCTCTGTACACCCTGTGTCATGCAGTGCACTGGATGAATGTAAGGCAGTCAGAATCAATCTCTCCTTTTTGGAGAGACCATATTACTTTTTTTCCAAATGCATAGGTGAATTTTATTTAGTGCTTATTAATTACGTATTGTGTATCCTGTCCTCTGTCCTTGATAAGGCTTGGAGACACCACCACTATCTGTGCCTGTGGACATTGGGATATAGAAGCAAGGCAAAGACAGCAACTGCAGGGCTGGTTTGGCCATCTTGCTTTCCGGAAAAAGAAATAGCCAAAGCTATGCTGCAAGGCTTTTATCCCTTCAGCAAGCAAAGATAAAAGTTTAGTAAAGGAACAGGAGGGAAAACAGGGTGAGTGCAGTTGCAGAGCTGTATGCATTTGTCATTTGGTAGCACAGGTGAGAGCTGTCTGCCTCCTTTACTTCTGAGACAGGGACTACTTAGCTCAAAGTATTCAGCTTAAACTTGGATCCACTGTGCACTGTAATTGTGTTTGTATGATGCAGAATGGAGGATAACTACTGGGATTTCTACGAAGTTAATGAAAAGGGTTGCTATGACTAGTAATAGCGTGTACACTGCAAGAGTCCTGGTGTGGATAACACTGTAGCTCAACAGCTGGTTTTAGGAGCATCAGAGAAACCTGTTTTGAATCAATCTAATTAGTTCGCTGCTGAAAACATTCACTCAAGGAAAACAAACTACTCACATGACCGTTAACAATAAAAATCAATATAGCAAAACTGCCATTAGCAGTAATAGCATGCAAAGCACCTCTCATCTATACTTCTTTTTTTCCCCCCTCAGTAGGTTTCAGCAGGAAAAGAAACTAAGAACATCTCTTTTTGTGGAGAAAACCTGATTTTAGTTTTCTAGTATCTGCAGTGTGACTAGAAAGACCAGTTTGGTTTTTTTCCCCTTTTTGTTAACTGAAGAACGTTTATGCATTTTGGCTTGTTCTTTGTCTTTCAGGTTGCCTCAGTTTAAAGAAGAGCCTAAAAGCTACATGGGAGCGAACATGAAGAAGGTAGGACTCAGCACTGTGTTGACTATTCTGCTCCTGTCTTGGGCTTGTGCTCGTCTCTATATTGTTCGTTTTCACACTTGCGTTCCTTCATTCCTGCAAGTCCCTAGTTCACTGAAAGAGCATGTTTAACCGCATAAGTGGATATAGCTTCATTAATTCTGTGGGATTAAGCCCTCATCGTCCAGTAGTGGATCTTGTTAATGATACTGTTGCCTAAGTGAGTCTGAATTCTGGGAACAGCCATCAGCTGCTGTGATCTAGAAAACCCCAGCAAGTTATGGGACCTGAGGGTGATGTCTTCTGATCATATGCTGTCTTCTGCTCTCTCTCCAGCTTCTTTTTCATCTTTCTTCATTCACTACAGGTCTAATACTGAGCTATCAGGACGTATTTGTTCAGTTCTCCCTATGTAGAAAGGAAACCTTTTGAGGCTGGTGAAACAGCATGCAAGCATGATGAAATTGGGCTATTGTAGAAAAAGCTTTGGTGGCTTCTAGAAGGGGCAGCATTCTCTAGTGAAAACCTTAGTTCGCATGGACAGTGCCGTCATATTAGCGGCCAAATCAAAGTGGACTGTTCTTTTTCTCTGTTTCCCTAAGTACACAGTTTTCTGAGGGTGGAAGGTCCAGCACCACCATCTCCCTCTGTCCAATGAGGATTTTAGCAGCTGCATTCTGTATAGCAAATACCATAAATGTGACTGTATGTGATTATTAATGTAATAATTTCTTACATGGAGGGAGGTCCACTTGAGGAGCTCTATATATGCTTCTGTACATACGTACATTTTTTATACTCCTTATAAAGAATGTCAATAAAAATACAGGATTCTGCTGTTGAGAGCAACAGGATAGGAAGAAGAGTGCTGGAGAAGAAGTAATCACCTTTGAACTTACTCTTACTCTTATTTATAACATTATAACTTCCACTCTGTTTTTAGAGTTAAGTGGCAACATTGGATAAACCATTTCAGAGCCAGTATAGCAGTGTTTTGAGAGACTGAATGCTTATTTGTAGGAACCTGAAACTACCTTGAGGCTTTAGTTCTTGTGTAATAACCTAATGATTGCTTGTTTCTCTTGCTGTGTGAGAAAAGTGGCAAGATTTGTGATGATGGTAGGTTGGCCTAAGGAAAGCTAAAAGACGTCAGGCTAATATACTGCGGGTATCAGAATTTGTCATGGTCTGTGTAGAGAAGCTATAATGTGAAGGTGAATTTGAATTTAGGGAGGCAACCCTTACTAAGTGATGGCTGCTCCCAGCTCGGTTAAGTGATGCTTTGTCTTGTGTCTTGGTTGTGCAGTTACCTTGTACTGTCTCTTTGCTGTGCATGCCAGGAGTCTGCCCAGCAGCCTTGCACTCTGCCAGGTTGTTCTTCTCTTTGGGTTTATTTTGCTTTGTTTAAACCATGCATTTGCCTGTCTTTCACAGATCTCTTCATGTCTCCTCAACAAACTGGAGCTAAGTAGTGGCGAACAGCCCAAAGCCCTGAACCAATTAGAGAGGGTATTGCTCTTTAAGAACCTGAAGGTCTCTCTCTCCCTTCTCCCTTCTTACCTTACCCCCCTCTTCCTTCTCTTATAAACACCACCTGAGAGATAGCTTTGTTGTGTGCAGCAAATCTCCCTCCACTCATTTGACACAGCATGGCTTTTGGGGACAATGCATGCAGTGGTTGCTTTGCAGTGTTGTGGCTGCAGCTGGGGCAGGCTTGGGAGGGAGAGACCCTTGTTTTGCTGCAGTATTCAGTGTCTTGATGGGTGCCACTTAAGACACCATCATGGCATCCTCTGAAGAAAGGGAGTGGGAGGGTGTGGGCAAGATTTGAGTCCTCTGTGACAGTGAAAAACTAAAGAAAAGATGCATCAAAAATGTAGGTTGCTCTCTGAAGGCTTAAGTATTGTGTGTCGTAGTAGTTGATCTTGATAGATGTAGCAGCATCCTCAAGGTAAAACTCTGAGCTTTGTTACTTGATGCAGGACCAGAGTTCAATGCTCTCTAAAGCTTTTTTTGAAGGAGGCTGCTGTACATCTTCCATATCTTGGGCCATGTTTCTTCTGAAACTAAATATGGTTCTCAGCACAGTATTTGCTAATGTGGGATGAGTGGGGCTGTACTGAATTATGAAATGTGTTAGTCCCTGCTAGTTCCCCTAGAAAATACTCCTAAAGAAATACTGTAGGCCTGCAGATTGTTGTTTTCAGACTGATCATGGAAACCCTGAGAAACTAGCTTAGATGGGACCCTTCTCAGTTTTCCATGTTGGTTCATAAACTTAATGTAGCTTTAGTTCTTGTCTACCCTTAATGCTAGCTGGTGCAAAAGGAGCTGAACAGAATGTTTAGAGATGTTTGTCATTCCTTTGTCCTGTGTCTATGGTCAGGATAGTTTGGAAAGACAGTGGCTGGAAACTCGTGGATTTATGTAGAGTTACACAGAAAAAAAGACTAAGAAATGTTTCCCTTTGCAGTAGGAAGTGTTGTAGCTTAATACTGGGTTCTGCAGTGGGAGTCAAGAGGAACCCAAATCTGAGTTTTCACAGATTTTCAGGGTGAATTATGTTCATAGCTGCCTAAGACATAAATACGTTTCACCAGATAAGCTTCATTAGTTGTTGGGATTCAGGCAGGTAAGTAAGTGAAGTAACTGGACTGCATTGTTGTCTCCAGGACTTGGATCGTGGACTGCGTTCTCTCTGCATGCTTTTGTGTCTTGAACGCTACTTGGTGTGCTGACCAGTTCCATGCTGCATCTAGAATGAGGTCTTGTTTTAGTATAATCACTTTAGTTACTAATCATTGGCCCCTGCCCTTTTTTCTTGAGGCTTACAGTATCTTATGGAAAAACAAACGAGTGCAGGTAAGGTGGCTTGTAGAAAAATGAGATCTCACAGACCCTTTAAAAAGAATTTTGTAGTATTACATTTTTCTTCACCTTCCTAGTCCTTAGCTGGAGTTTTATTGTTAAAACCTCATCTATCAAAGGAAGCATTTGGAGTCTTGTAATTTCTTTTTTTTCCCTACAATTTTGTGTACATGTTTCCTTATGCAAAGGTAACTCAGATAAATGTAATGGAATCTGTACTGAGTTCCAAGATGAATGAGCAGTAGCTCTGAGCTCCCTCTCTACTCTGATTTCTAAAGAATGTTTTAAAATACTAACTTTAGTTCTTTTTTTTTTTTTTATTGTGGAAGTACAAGCTTAATCTAATCTGAAGAGCATTGATAATTAGAAAACTAATGCAACTGTAGTACAACTAAGCGTTGGAGAGGGAAGGATAGTTTTAGATGACGTTTAAGATTTGGGATACTTTAATGATCTATTAAATGCCATTTACCTGCAGCATTTAGTCAAAAAGGCAACCTTTGGTTTAAAATCTCAGCCTGTTAACATGCAACCAAGCTTTCTACCAAGATCAGAAAATGCCTTGGTATTGAAGGTTAAAACATAAAGACTAGCATTAGAAATATTTCCTTTAGTCAAAGACAAACTTTAGATGGTTTTGACATTTTTATACTAACATAAAAAGCAAGAAATCATGGGATTGTTAAGTTTTAATTCAATACAAAATACAGAATAAAATATGTTACTCCGCTGTCCTTTGATACATGTATTGTTTTAGAATTCCCAAACTCACAGTTTGTTTGTTGAAACAACATATAGCCCATTGACACTGGTGAAACATTTCTATTAAGCATATCTGTTTGCTTCTGCAATTTTTTTAAAGCTATGCAATTGTCATTGTAGTTTGCTATCTTTTATTTGTAGGAGACACCAAAAGGCCAAAAAAAAGGGGGGGAGAAGGGGAATTATATGGGAGGTAGTCCTAGGCAATCCTAGGTAATTCTAATAAAATGATACCTGTTTGTGCAAAATGTGAAATACCGGATAGTATGAGATGGAAAAGACCTACTGCATAATCTCACTTGTCTGATAAATTGTCCAAAAACCCCCACAAAACCACTACAATACCCAATTCCACACACCCCTCTCAAAAAAACCAAAAAACAAAAAAAAGAACAACCAAAACCCAAGTAATATCCCAACAACACCCAAAGCTCCAATTAAACTTTGATTCTTGTCTGAGTGCTTTATGCTTTGATTAAATGTTTGGGATTCTTGAAAATTCAACTTAGTCTTTTTACTTCTCTGATTAAATTGTTTGCCATCCATGTGAGGCTGTTGTGACTCAGTCTCTGAAAGATGGCACAGGTTCATCATATGTCCTTTATGAACCTCAAGAGGAGAAATCTTGGAGTTAATGCACAGCACAGAACAATCACGATAAATGGCTATTGTGTCTGGGGAAAACTGCTTTTTTCGCAAGGGCTAGTGTTGAACTGAGATGGTATTTGGTGTTGTGTGAAAGGAAAGATCAGAAATAGTCATTAAATTGTCAGCTTGAACCTTCAGGTAACAACTGGTAGGACAAGAGGAAATGGCCTCAAGTTATGCCAGGGGAGGTTTAGATTGCATATTAGGAAAAATTTCTTCATCCAAAGGGTTGTCAGGCATTGGAACAGGCTGCCCAGGCCAGTAGTGGAGTCCTCATCCCTGGAGGGATTTGAGACGTGTAGATGATGAGGTGCTGAAGGACATGGTTTAGTGGTGACTTGACAGTGCTGGGTTAACGATTAGACTTGGTGATCTTAAAGGTCTTTTCCAACCAAAATGGTTCTATTGTTCTATGATTCTGATAGGATGGTTCAAAAGTTACCTGTTTCTTAGGAGCATGACTGAGGGGAAAAGGAGTGGGATGGATATGGTGAACTCCTAGCAATATCTTGGCTCTCAGTTCCATGCCCCCCTTCCTCAATTTCTATTAGCAAGTAACTTTTTACCTGGCAAAGCATGGTAACAGGATGTAGGAGCTAGAAGCAAAGTCTGTTATTTTGAAATTATGTGAAACAGACTTTCTTGGATTTGCACATAATGCTTCCAGGTTTCCTTCCTACTTGAAGTAATTTGGTACAATGAGCCATAGGTCTTCAGATTTTATTTTATAAGTTACTGAACAGGGAGAAAAAATAAACATAGCTATTTCTAGAATTGTTGGTAGGTAAAGTAAACCCACCTGGTCTAATTAGAAGCTTAAGCCTTTAATGAATAAAACTATTGTTAATATTTAAGGCTCAGAGATATTTTTAAATGGAAAGGGAAACAAATAGAGGTGAAACATTAGGAATTGGCAAGAATGAAAAATAGCACATATTTTATATAGCCTGATGAAGTAGTCAATAGGAAAGATGAGAGAGCTAACAATTTTTACATGAAAGGATTGTGATCCAGAAGCATTTTAAAACAATTTGAAATCTACAGAATTTTGGTTTTAGCTCAATATACTTGTCACATAGATGTTTGTCAGAAGTTGTGATTTAGAAGGAGGTTCTTGCTGCAAAATTTGGAAGAAATAACAAGGAGCCAAGTAATTCTGAGTCTGTTGCTAATTAACAAGCTCAAGGAAACTGTAGCTTAGCTAAAACTTGGGGATTAGTCATCAAACAAATAGAACTTGTGGTGCAAAGAAAAGTTACACAAATGGTTTACTGCACTGGGACATAACATTTTCACAAGCTTTGTTTAAATGAGAAAAATTACAGGCTGTGTACGAGTTAGAATTCTGGCTGGAGAAGAGAAAGATATAGAAAAAACAGTAGGGAAACCTAGAAGGTTTATGGCATTTAAGAGTAGTAGTAGGTGGAAGGTGGGAAGTTGCAGAAAAAGGAAGAGACTAAAGAATATAGCTATATTCTAGAGAATTTAAATCTGATGCTAGGGATATAAGAAATAAGTTATATTTTAGGCTATAATATTCCTTAACTGTGATAAATTTACAAAGAAAAGTATCAAGCAGGGACTGGTACTGCGAGTTGCTGAATGGTTTCCACTACATGCAAGGTACCTGTTCAGTGGTTAAATTTTCACCCCAAGTTGAAGAGGTCTGACAGCATCAGAACAGTTGATTGCAGCTACCAAACCCAAGAGTAAATGCTGTCCTGCACTTAGAGGAACTTACTCGAGAAAGAACCTGTTTTCAGGCCTGCTGTTGCCATTGTTAATGTGACTAATACTGTATTGGTTTTAGGAAATTCTGGAGTGTCTGCATGCCTGCAATAACAGTGCACTGTGGCAAGTGCCACACAGTCTGCATTGCTCCTACTGTGCTGCTTGTTTCCCCTATCAAAGATCTGTATAAGATCTAGAAGTAGGATCTTGGTCACGAAGGATGTCAAGGGATAGGTTAGGTTTAGATCTGAAGAGGAGTAATGACAGAAGGCAGGTGAAAGCAGAACATGGTTTGTTTCTAAACCACCAGGGTGGTGTTTGCAATGTCTTGTGCACTGGGAGTGAGTGGAGAAATACTTGTTAATAGTGAAAGACACCTGGAGGAAAGTGATCATGGCATTGATACGAAGGTGAAGAATGAATTGAGGCAAGAGAGAAGTGACAGAGCTGCAGGCTGTGCAGTGTGGGACTGGGTGCTCAGGCCTCATTCTCAGCCTTCTTGTATGGATGGTGAGATTTTAATGGAACATCAAACCTGCCTAGTACTTGCTTATGTACTTTAATTGATGCCTTTTAGAAGTCTGGAAACATTGGCAAAAGCAAAGAGATTTGATGTGCCTGTATGTCTAAGAATTCTTTATCCTAATGCAAAGCTAGGAGGTATTCATCAGGAAGAGGGAGTGTTGTGATAATAGAGCTGTTAAGTATGTACTAGAGCAGAGTAACTGCAGTAGGTTGTCCCTTGATACAGGCATGGAGTGTTGGCTAATATGTGGGGAGTCAGGGTCTGGTTTGCATGATTTTGAGATGCTAATTAATTTGTATGATATATATAAGTGCTGTTGCTTGACTTTTGATGGTTTTGAGACAGCATTTGTGGGTTAGCTTTTGTAGTCCATTGTGCTATGTGGTTTTGCTATACTGATATTCTTAATGATTTACGATTTTCAGTTGAAAATGAGAGCTGGAGGAATGAGTGAATCGTCAAAATGGAAAAAGCAGAAGAGATCACCAAGGCCTCCTCGCCATGTAACTAAGGTCTCTCCTGGGACAGAACAACCAGCACCCAATGCTAGTAACATTGCAGGTAAGTTGAAATCTGTTTCCAGAGACCAGACAGCATCCATTCTAGAGGTTTTTTGGAATCTGTCTTTATTTCATTTCTCTTAACATGTTGTTCTTCATTAGGTTTTCTTAATATGAGTTCTCAGTAACTATAGCAATAAAATATTTCATAGCTTTTCACATCCAGGCAAAAGAGTTTGAAGGAGATGGAATACATATTGATGGAGGAAAGCATGGTCATGTGGCCAACTTAAAAGCATTTCTCTTCCTTCAACATGCCTTACAGGGGTAGTTCGTACAAAAGGGAGTGAGGCCCTGGAGAGGTGGCTGAGGTTATGGGCAACCATGTGGCGCGGAGGAGTTGGAGGGTGCAGCAGGTGCATGGAGGAGACTGAGAACAAGAACACTGGCAAGAGGAGAGCTAAGGGGAATGGAGCTGGGGAGAAAGTTTCCTGCAGCAGGAGATTGCTGACTGAAGAAACATATTCTTTCCTGTTTTCCTGAAGTGTGCCAAAGGATGTGGGGTGTGGTGGTTACAAGGGAAAAGTGTGACTGGGGAAAATATACAGGTAGAACTGAGGGATGTGCAGAAACCCAGGTATCAAGGATGGGTGAATGAACAGATCTCTCACTACAGATCTAAAGAGTGGAATTGTGTACAGTCCATGAAATTTGAATAAAAGGCTACAGTTATTGAGCGACAGGGAAATATGGGGTGTGCTTACAACTTTTATTATGTAGGGAAAAGAAAGTAGAGGGAACAGTAAAAGTACTGAAAGGGGATTGTGTGCAGGAAACTAATGGCTATATGCATGATTTTTTTTCGTGTGCTTTGATTCAGCCTGGAGAAGTGATACAGTATGTGACTAGTGCTGCGAGCTCAAGAATATTATGTCGGGGGGCTTAAATATCCTGTTGTTCTATAGGAGTAGTCTAAATAGTTATAACCAGTTTTAACCTCTCCTCCGGATAAATAAGTCCCTCTGCTTGAAAAGTACTCTGTCTTTTGTGCACTCCACCATTTGATGGCTCAGACATAAACATTAACAGTGAAAGGAAGCAGACAGAAAAATTAAAACAAAGGCTGTGTAAAATACCTAGTTCTGACATTTATTCTGTCACAGGAAACTATTCACTATGAATTGTGAACGATTCCAAGTGTGTTTCTACGTGACAGCAGGATTGGTTAAAACTAAGGAAATAATAAATGCCATCAAATTGCATATAACTTGGAACATCCATCCAGATGACAACTTATCCCTACGTAAATCATCGTTATATTTAAGTTTCCAAATAGATATTCAATTCCATTAAACAGTACTCTAACTCCTGTAACATTTTAGAGAGATGGTTGAATTGTGTTACAAAGCACATCATTAACTCTGACCTAGTAGCGGCAGGTAATGTCTTAATTGTGCTTTTTAGGCCAGAATCCTGGCTTAACAGGTGAAGAAGAAAGGATTGCAAAATTGATTTTGTATTTCACTTCATTTCTTAAAAATCAAGTAACATCCTGCTGCTTAAGACATTTCCAAAATTAAGTCAGCAACAAAAACACCACTATGCAAAGCCATACACGTTTCACATGTAAATTCGTAATGTAACTCTGATTTGTGCCTTTATTTATTACTGCACTGTGTAATATATCTTCTCTTTTTTAAATATTTGTTTTACATTTTTGAAGTTCTCCTCAGAACTGTAAGGGCTGCAGATATGTGGATTTCTTTTAAAGGAAAACTTAGATTCTCAGAGCCCTGTCTCATATATAGAAAAAGTAAAAATACGTCACTACTCTGTTTCAGGCCCACTTGAATTCTATTGGAATTCCGTTTGTTTAAGGAGAATTAAAGAAATAGATCCTGCTTTCCAATCAAGTCAAAAATTCTCACTTTGAAAGAATGAGTAACTTTAAAAGTCTTTAAAGTAGTTGTGCCATTGTATCAAATAGTAAAGTGCAACTTTTGGACTGTTTTCAGATTTCTTCTTAATTATAAAAACCCTCTGCACCCTTTATCTAGCTGTGAGTTATCTTATTTGCTGAACCTGTTAGATTCCAACTCTTGTATTTTAATTTTGAGAACTGCTAGTATCTCACTTGTTCATCTATTTGATTCATTAATACCTGGCAAAAGAGAACTTAATTTATCTACTTTCTCTACATTAATTCATAACTATCTGAGATCTTTTGTAGGTTGCTGTATTCATTGTATGAACTTGTGGTTGAGGGTCAGAATAATACTGATCTTTTTGCTTCTGTTTCTCATCAGCAAGCGGAGTTACTTTCATAGATGCTCCTCCCAGCTCCTCTGGGAGCTCAGAAAATGTTTCGTCTGTGGTCAGCCCTGCTACAGACAGTGGTTTGGAGTTGTCCTCACAGACTACCTCCAAGGAAGACCTGACAGACTTGGACCAAGTCACTTCCTTGGGAGTTAATGCAGGAATCTCTTCCAATGAGGCCAAAGTCACTGAAAATCAAAATCAGCCTGAACTCCAGGTACATGGATATAACTTATAAAAAAACCCTTCAAACTCTCAGCATAATCAGTTGTGGGTTTAACACACTTACTCTCTTTCTATTTCTCTTGTTGGTCACAGTGTTTATGTTCTGTTTCAGCGCTTAGGGTCAAAATAAAACATCCTTCACTGTAAATTATATGTAAATTCACAAATATACTTTCTTTGTTTTCTCTTGAGACCATCCCCATTTTCTCAGATACTGTAACTGTGCAGCCCAACAAGGTACATCTGTATCTAGTTGTACTCCTGCCAATACCATCAACCTTAATTAAAGGAGAAACTTTTAGAGGGAAACATAAATGAAATCTGCAGGAGAATTTGTTTTACTATCTTTAGTGAACAATTTTTCTCAAATAGTAGAAATTCAGCTGTTGGTGTTTGTGCATGTGCTTTGCTGTTGCTGTGAAATATAACTAAACTGAACCAAGACCTTTGTCAGTAAATTTTCCTTCGCGTTGTCTCCACTTCTCCTGCAACAGTAATATTGTTGAGAGGATGGATTAGAGCTGCAAGGAGCCTTTCAGAGCTTCAGGTATTTTGAATGATAAAAATGCTAAGAAGGCATAGATAGAAATAGTGTGCTGAAATTATGTAGCATTTTAAACCAGAAAAATGAGCTAAATAGTAACCTTGGGGGCAGTAAGAACTGATAGGTTGTAGGAGTATCTTCAAAGTAAAGTCCTTAGTCTCACAACCTAGAGTTATGTAAAATGGGTAAGAATTAGATGGAAGTGAAAGGGCAGAGTGGGCTGCAGATTATCTAGAGGAGTTCTTTTACCTTAAATTTTGATTTCCTGCTTCTTTTCCATGAGTGACCTGTGTAGTTTTAATAGTTCTGAATGGAATGACCGTGAACAAATAAGCCTTTATTTTAGCTTGTCTAGTGCTTGTTAACTCTTGTTTTGCTTCTTTTATTCTCAAATGACTGGTGTCAATGAAGAATGGAAGTCTGAGGGAGGAGAAGATCCAATCAGCTTCTGTTGAGTCTATCCCTGAGGTCCTAGAGGAGTGCACATCTGTAGCAGAACATTCTGACTCTGCCTCAGTTCATGACATGGACTATGTAAATCCCCGAGGAGTACGTTTTACTCAGTCTTGCCAAAAAGAAGGTGAGAGGTGGGCAGTGCTGCAAAAGTCCTTTCTCCTTTCTGCTGTTCTGTTTCACTTTCTGCTAAGGGGGCTATAAGCTCCTGTTCCTCATCTGCTCTGTAACAATTTCATTTGCAACACTTGTTAGGCACCTGGAAAAATATAAGTTAAGTGTGCTAATCTCTCTCATTTTCTTTTAGGAGCAGCACTGGTCCCATATGGACTACCATGTATTAGAGAACTGTTCCGCTTTCTTATCTCACTCACCAACCCTCATGACCGCCACAACTCTGAGGTGATGATCCACATGGGGCTGCAGCTGCTAACCATTGCCCTGGAGTCAGCACCCATTGCAAACTGCCAGTCTCTCTTGGGACTTGTGAAGGAGGAGTTGTGCCGGCACCTATTTCAAGTGAGTCTGGCTTATGCTAGCATGGCATGTGGCACTGGGGAGTCAGATACTAATTTTCATCAAAGAGTCTATTGGAATTTAGTATACTAAGGTTTGGCAGGTCTCAGTCTTCAAATAAGTTCTCTGCTGCATTGAATCACAGAATCACAGAATCACAGAATGTTAGGGATTGGAAGGGACCTCAAAAGATCATCTAGTCCAATCCCCCTGCCAGAGCAGGAACACCTAAATCAGGTCACACAGGAACATGTCCAGGCGGGTTTTGAATGTCTCCAGAGAAGGAGACTCCACAACCTCTCTGGGCAGCCTGTTCCAGTGTTCTGTTACCCTCACTGTGAAGAAATTCTTCCTCACATTTATGTGGAACCTTGCAATGAGAGTTCTGAATTACACCAGTGAAACAGCGCTGTTGCAAAGCCAAAGAGGTGGTTGTGTGCTATTTTCTTAAGACCAGGGCCCAGAAGGATGAAGGTGATTTGAATGACCTGTTACTGTGGGATAACACTATGTTCTGATATAATTGAAGGTAATGAGGGATGCAAGTTACTGGCTTAGTAGTAGGCAGAACCTTTGGAGTACCAAGCTATTAATTGCATAAGGGCCATCTCAGAGACAGGTCTTTACCCAGGTTCCTTCTCTGCTAGGAGGATCTGTGCACTTGGCAAAAGAACAAAGTTGTAGTATGAAAAGTGCTAACACAAGCAGAAGAGAATTAAGTATATTTATCCTCACTAGTAAAAAGTGAGACCAGGAGGGTGAAGAAGGGATTCTTTTCTGAAATACCATTGCTATGGGGGGTGAAGTGTGGATCTCAAGGCTGTTGCAGGTCATGGCTGCAATGCCACAGTACTGCTACTTACAACACATAATGACTAGCCTTTGTAATTCTTAACGTTTTTTTTTTTTTATTTCTTGTTCAGCTACTGAGTGTTGAACGGCTCAATCTGTATGCAGCCTCCCTCAGAGTGTGCTTTCTTCTCTTTGAGAGCATGAGAGAGCATCTGAAATTCCAGCTGGAGGTGAATTTTTTTTGTTTTTGAGTATCACTGGGTGCCTAGTAATAGTTTCTTGGACTTCAGTTAAATGCATACAGCTAGGCAGTAAGGCACAGTCTGAATATCAATTTACCTTTATGTAAATGATTTGGTGGGTTATGAGTAGGCTGTGTAGGTCTTTTCTTGGATAATAAATTGTCTTTGAGACTGGTGTAAAGCACTGCCTGCCCTTGTACTGCTTTCTTTAGAACAGTAAATCCAGATGCACTGAGTGGTAGAACTATTTGAACCTTTCTACGGCCTCCTTCAGAATGAGCCATCATTAAAGATGGAGTATCATGTGGAAAGACGAAGCTTAAATCTATTTCTGTAGTCCTCAAAGCTATTCACTGTCCTACTTTCTTTTCTTTCCTTAAACTGAGCTTCCCTGTGTTTCTGCCAGATGTATGTCAAGAAGCTGATGGAAATAATCACTGTGGAAAACCCGAAGATGCCCTATGAAATGAAGGAGATGGCTTTGGAAGCCATTGTTCAACTGTGGAGGATTCCCAGTTTCGTGACCGAACTCTACATTAACTACGACTGTGACTACTACTGCGCCAACCTCTTCGAGGAGCTCACCAAGCTGCTCTCCAAGGTGCTGAACCACGGGCCAGGGGCAGCCTGCCTCGGCGGGGGGGAGAAGCGGGGGGAGCAGTGGGGTGCCTAAAGGGAAGCCAGTAACTCAGAACATGGGTGAGCGCAGGTGCAGAGCTTAAGAATGGGAGTGAACAAAAGATTCGGGGTGATTTGGTCTGTAGAGATGAAGATGGCCATTTAACATTTGGAAGTGGAAGAGAAAAGGATGGCCATGATGCTTTAATAATGTCAGTGCAGATAAACCATTAAGTATATGCTAGAAAGTTTTGTGTGAAAAGTTTAGAGTGCTCTGTTGTATGCTTTAGGCTTCCCGAAGCTGTGGGGGAAACTTCCCCTGCTATGGTGAGAGACACATAAAAGTTGACTAATACTTATATTTTATTTCCCAGAATGCCTTCCCAGTTTCTGGACAGCTGTATACTGTCCATTTGCTGTCTCTGGAAGCATTGCTGACAGTGATAGATAGCACTGAGGCACATTGCCAGGCCAAAGTGCTGAGCAGCATACTTCAACAGGAGAAGGAAGTTGTCAAATCCAGCCCAGAAACCACGAACATCACCAAAGAAACAAGCAATAGTAAGACTCCTTTCTTTGACATTTTGATATTAAGCTTAGTCTTATGCTAAACTTGCATATATTGTTTTGGCACCTGACATTGTAAGCTCCTTAAATATGTTTTCAGTCTGCCTGTTGCATGTTTTAGAACTGCACACTAATGTTAATAACACTGCAGCTTGTAAACTTTACATATATTAAAATGTGCCCCTCGTAAAGCTTTATGTAAAGGCCATGTCGAGACTGGCAGTCACAACAGAAAGAGGAATGGAATTTATAAAATACTGAGGATACTGAGGAATTGCAGTTACTGGGTGGGAACTTCTTTGCATAAGCTCATCTTCAATTTAGAGTGAAGAGTTCATTATTTCTCTGTTGCTGGCTTTTTCCTTGGCTTATGGGTTTGTTCCTGTGGGGGTTTTTTTGTGTGTTTGGTTTTGTTTATTTTTGTTGGGTGGTTTTTTTTTTTTAACTTCTACAGATAATGAGAGAGTACTCAGTGAAGGAAAATCTTCCAGTGCAGTCTCAGAGCCAGCTGGGGCATGTTCTCCCACCAGTGGATGCCTTATGGCTGACCAGATGAAGGAGGGCTACATGGAATTGGAAGGAGGAAGTGAGGCAGGTAATAGTCTCCACAGTACCCTGACACTCTGAGTGTATATATGCTGAGAATGGTGCTGTCATTTGCTGACTGGTCCTGCTATACTATAGACCACTGTGGCTATTGTGTGTTCAAATTTAGAAGGAGGTATGTGGTGAATATTTGTTTATTATATGCTATATATGCATACTAACTGTTGCATTTTTTCTGGGAGGAGGTTAGATCTGGTTGGTCACTTTGGGGCAAAAGTAGTGAAATCCATACCAGTGCTTAGTATTTTTAAAGTAGTTGGGGGCTCTCCAGGGGATCAGTAATGTAGGTAGACAAATTAGCCAGAAAATTAAATCTTGTGGATGTGTGAAATTGTCCAGGACGGGCAGCTACCATGTGATTATGCTGAAGAAAACATGGATGGGAGGAATGTAGGCACTGAATAGTAGGAGCGTAACTGCTATTTGCAGGGCAGCACGTTGCAGCAAGACTACATGACTGAAAGTTATGATGGGACACTCTAGTGGGCTGAGCAGTACTTTGGGGATAGGTTTGACTGTAATGACACTTTGTCCTTCTAGCTGAGAAGAGTATCCCCAGGAAGCCTACTCGATTTTCTTGTATCCTTCCAAGCCCTCAGGAACTTATGCAGATTAAGAACAAAAAGAAGGTATGATTTGGAAGATATTACAAATGGATCTTTGAGTGTTCTCCTTGTTTCCCATCCCATGTGGGCTTTGTACAACTGGTCATATCTCAGAAATTTTGCGTTCTAGTCTCTGCCGGTAAGAATTAAATAGACAGTCACTGAAAATCCTGCTGCACTGCAGAGACAGCAGTGATTATCGTCTGTTCTGGTGTAGTTGTGCTAAAAGTTGCACAGCTGGATATAACTGGTTCTGGGTATATTTTGTGGCAAAATTTTTAATCTGGGTCCATCTGATTTCTGGGTGGGAAAGTTGCTGAATCTAGTTTGTGTTATAAGAAGATAATCAGGTACTTTAATCAAAAAGGCCAGGTGTCCTGCTCTTATCAAACCTGTAAATGGGGAATGTACCAAGAGGCCTGTAGTAGCAATTAACAGTCTAGCCTGCTATTCCAATTTGTTTATTCCGGTGTTTGCTTTATTATAAAGATGACAGAAAAGAGTGTCTTGATTGTGGCAAAGCCATTCTTTGTCTAGATGCCCATTTCTTTGAACCTCATTAATCCAAGTTATAGTATAAACTTTGTACAGCTTTTCCATTCCTTGAGTGGTTCCAGTCTAGATCTAGTGTTGACAAAGGTGCTCCATGCTGATGGCTTTGTATTTATCTGCTGTCTTGTGTCAAACGTCAAGTACTGGCCTGCTTGTTCACCTCCAGAGACAGCAGATGAATATGATATCTGAAGTCCCTGTAGGTTTTGTTTGGTCTTTTTTTTTAGTTCACAGATGTTCTTTGTACAGATTGTGTTCTCTTTGCACAACATATACACAAGGTAGTTACGTTATTTAGGAATTACTAAATTTCCATATGAAAATGACTCATATTCTTGGTGAAACATGAGTGGCTGTAGTAGTTGTGAGGTAAGGGGCCAGATGATATAGTGGAAAAAGAAATTAATGTCTTTGAACGATTCACTGGTGGTAAAGAGAAAGGTTTTTGATTTGTACTTGACTAAAAGGCTTCTGACTTCTCTCTCCACCACAGGTGTGTTTATTTTACATTACTATAAGGGAGTGGTGGTCATATTTGTTTAAACTTACTTAAACAAAAATACTGAAGAAAGTACAACAGATCTTTTTCTTCTGCCATACTAATCTATGCTTTGTGATCTGCTCTGGCAGTCTCTGGATCTGAATGTAATTTCAGGCATTGGTTTCCCTCTAGGAAATCTGCTGAAGTAGTTAGGAACTTGGTTCTTTACCTACAACACAGTGCTGCAGTGGGATAATGCTAACTGGTTTCCCGAGCCACAAGGAAAGTGGGGGAAAGTGATTGTCAGCAGTCTTCAAAAGAACCACCAAATTTTGGCATTGGCTAATTTCTAAGAAATGAATATTGATTTAGTTACTGTTTCATTTGTAACTCTTTGCTTTGCATTAAATCTAGCTTTCATGACAGCTTTGCAGATGGAATTCATGTGAATTCATGAGAAGGCAGCTTGCATAGTGCTTCCACTGCTCTAACTGAAAATTGCTGATGATATTCCAGCTTTACTGCGCTAGAAAACAAAGTTAGAAGAAATCAGCATTGCCAGTGGCTGAGAGTTTGTACAAGAAAGTTCCAGTTGGTCCTAGAAAAAGGACAGTGCTTTACACTACAGCAGAGGGCAGAAAGATGTTCATAAATCTCTCATAGCTTGCCCAGGGAAAATCCTTTCCTGACCCTAAATCTGCTAATGGTTTCATCCTGAGTATGTAAACAGGGCACACAAAACATTCAGCTTAAGTAATGTTGATGCTGACATGGCAGCAGCGTGTTCTGCTTCCTATAACCTCTGAAGTACTAAGTGTTGCCACAGCTGGAAGGAGGGGAAAAGCTAAATAAAAGCAGAAAACAAATTATGCATCAAATGGAAAGTTTTCTTTGATGTTTCCAAAGGCAATGACCAGAAGCTCAGAAGCATAGGACTGACATGGTTATAAATGCAGTGCAAACTGCCAGCAGTCTGGTCTCCTTTCAGGTGGTTTAAGAAGTATAACCAGTCCATAGAATACCCTAGGGCTTGGGTTACTGGATTTACAGCTGAACAGAAATGCTGCTAGCATCATACAGTCCCTTCAGGCCTGTTATACCAGGGCAGCACATGGTTATTATTTTGTTATGTCTGTACTGGGTCCTTGTGTGCTCCATGTTATTTCAGGGTCTGTGTTTCACTGCAATTTGAGCATGTTCACACAGGCAGTGGAAGCAGAGAATAGATAAACTGGTGGCTTCTGTGGTACTGAGAAGCCCAGAGGAGCTAGTAATCATGATGGTCACGAATTTAGTTCACTAGGTCATCACTAGCAGTTTGATCGTGATAGGAGCTAACAGGGAACTGACATTTATTCTGGTGCCTTAGTAAAGTTCATACAGTTGTTTGTGCTTTTGGTTTTTGTGAACACCACCAAGGACATTCAGTTAACCCTTTCTTAGTCAGGTATTTTATTACACTGTGACTATGGTACAGTCGAGTTTCCTAAAATAAGAATGAAGCAGAGCAGAGTTGACTTCACTTCAAAACCAAAAATGCACCTGCTCTTCCCTGCCTACAGATAGGCTTGTTATGCTGGAATACTAGATGTTCCTGGGACCATGTCTCATTAGCAGAATGTTTTCTGGTTCTTACGTTAAGCTTTTGCAGCACTTTTTCCTTGCACCTGCTGAATAAGTGCCAAAGATTCTTGCTGTACATCTCCTGGCAGTGAGGTAAAGTGTGAGAGCCTGGAGCCAAAGGAGACAGACAAGGATATGGAGCAGTGCTGATGTTGTAACTGGGTAGAGTTGATCTTGCCACATGTATGGGGTTCATCAGAGACCTTCCTCTGCTCTTTTTACATACTAGAGCAGGTGAGGCATTTGGGGTAATTGCTTGGTGGAATGTCAAAGCCTTTCAAAGATGGCAGCTCATGCTTGCTCTGTCCAGTATTATCTGACAGTGGATCCTTGTGATGAATGCAGGTTTTCTAGCCTTGGTTAGCCTTCTTGCTGGATTACACAGTACAATTAACTTGATCATACTGAGGTTGATCTGTTTTCTACTTTGCTTTTGTTTCAAATGCTAAGAACAATCTTAAGTAAGAAGTGCACTTCAAGCTTGTAATTATCAGACTGTCTCCTTCAGCTCCTGATAACCGGCACAGAGCAGTTCAACCAAAAGCCAAAGAAAGGAATACAGTTTCTCCAGGAGAAGAACCTTCTTGCCACCCCCATTGACAACAATGAGGTGGCCAGGTGGCTACGGGAAAATCCTCGCCTGGACAAAAAGATGATTGGGGAATTTGTGAGTGACCGTAAGAACATAGACTTGCTGGAAAGCTTTGTTGGGTGAGTATCTTTCTGTATCTCTTTAATCAGAAGTGAGTGACAGTTAAGAATTCAGTGATAAAAAAAGCAGTAGAACGGTAGTTCCTGGAGGCATTGGATTTGCAGTGCTTGGTTCTCTGTCTACCACTATGCCTTAATTCTATTCATTTCTTGCATGTGGTAACACCTTAGATACATATAATAGTATGATACTCGAGCTCCTTTCCATAGGGCAAGTCTCTGTGAAGACTGGGGAGATGATTACATACATAATCACCTGTAGGATTTTGACTCTCTTTTATTGTTTTTGTGCCTGTTCATGGTACATTTGTTCTCTCCTCACCCCTCCTCTTTCTATTCTCTGTTTTCTATGAAATCTGGTATTCTGATGCTGAAACAAACAAGACTGCAGGCAGTAAGTTTATCCTGTGTTTCCCATCCTGTTTCAGTTTCTCATTGCATGTTGGTCTTCTTGCAGGACTTTCAGCTTCCAAGGTTTAAGGCTGGATGAAGCTTTACGACTTTATCTAGAGGCCTTCAGATTACCAGGAGAGGCACCTGTAATCCAGAGACTGTTGGAAGCCTTCACAGAACATTGGAGGGTATGTAAGTGGTGGGCAGAAAACTCAAAACTGCATTCTTTCTTCTGCATTTGCTTGACATGATGGACTTGCCAGATCAGACTTATAGGGTTACTGTGCCCTGTAGGCAGCAGCTGTTGTTTTGTAGGAGATGGCACTGGCACATAGATTTCCAGGGTGCTTTTTGGAAGCTGGAGCTAGAGCCTGTGGTTTTTTGTTTGTCCCAGAGATTACTGAGTACCGTGGGTAGTAAAATGGCTGTCTTGGGTCACTGATATTACTATTCCTGTAAGACTAATTTGTGCATATGTTTGCCTTTCAGAAATCAAATGGGTCACCATTTGCTAACAGTGATGCCTGCTTTGCCCTGGCCTATGCAGTTATTATGCTGAACACTGACCAGCACAACCATAATGTCCGCAAGCAGAATGTCCCAATGACTCTGGAGGTGGGTTTTACCATGTAGGCACCAATCTCCTCTGGTTTTGATAGCAGTGTAGTACCTGTTTTTTATCTCAGTGGCATTCTCTTTTTTTTTTTTTTTTTCCTCCCCTGCCGTTCATCACTCACGTACACAATAAGCTGGTGTGCAGCACTGAAGTTGAATACAGTTGGAGAGGGGAGCTGTGGGCAAGGGGCAGTCTGAAGAAGTACGAGCTTAGCAGACAACTTGCCAAGTTTGTCAAGAGGCTTGTGTGTGTGAGCAAAACTGTATTCTAAGACAGCAAGAATGAGAAGATTGTTGAACCGCTGTGGGCTTCTAGAGAGTTCAAGTCCTGTGAGCTTCAGTGCAGTGGTATAGACCTGTCATTCTGATGTCCAGCCTCAGCTAAGCATGTATTATGTTGTGTCTCTATTCTTTCCTTGTGAGCAGTGACAGAGGTTGCCTCACACTACTGCCACTAAGAATAGCATTTAGTCTGTGAACTTTGAGGCTGCATGTTGAAGAACGCAGGAAAATCTGCTTCTGGTCCCATGAAAAACAAGTGGAGTGCTGATCCTAGGCAATCAGTTAAAGCTGGAGATATTAGGAATTAACGCTGGTGTAATTTTTTTCCAGGAGTTTCGGAAGAACCTGAAAGGTGTCAATGGAGGCAAAGACTTTGAACAGGACATATTGGAAGACATGTACCATGCCATCAAGTAAGAATGAACCTGTCATTTCCTTGTATGTAGAGAGCAAGCTAGAGTTGTTTGGTCTGTGAGACCTCTGGAGAGTACAGAGAGAGACTCACCAAGAATGTGCCAGTTTGCGTCGGACCAACTTCCAGCTCCATGTGGGGCTTTGGTAACAAGCCTGTTACAGTGATTGCACTGGATTTGTATCTTTGTATTCTTGCCATGGTATTTGAATCCACAGATCTTAAGCTAAAGTTAAAAAATACATTACTTCTATCGACAAGCAAAAAAATGGCTGAGCAAGACCAGCACATGCAAAATGCTGTATCTAAGAAGGCTCTGTTCTACAGACCAGGCCTTTAGAATTCTGTAGAACTTTTTATGTAGTGTTAGAGATAGCATCTAATCCCCAGAACAGCACTGGTGCCCTGACATAGTATGTCCAGGTCTCAGTTTCACATGTTCTGCTTTTTAGCTCTTCATATGAGGCTGCTGTCTGCACCAATCTCTTCTGCTACTCCTGAAGCTCTTGGCAGATTGACCAGTATTTGAAGAGAATTCCTGGTGGCTGAGATCTTTTTTGCACAGACTAGCCCTGGGTGGGGAGCTTTAATGATGGCTCAGAAATGTAGCCTATTGGTAAATCCAGGCCCAGCCAATTTGAAGCAGAGAGGATTACATCTCTGAGGGGACAGGATGCCACTCTGACTCTCGGCTGGTTTCAGTCTGCAGTGGCAGGCAGTGGCTTGGGCTGGAAGCAGGGCAGCATGATTAGGCTGACCCTCCCTCTTGAGCCTTCTCTGGGAGGGTGGGGGTGCTGCCTGTACTGAATATCTGTAAATTCTCTAAGAGGTAACTGTAGCTTTCAAATGAAGCTCTCATTTTGATTGGCCTCTCTCTCCTGAGGGTGTTCTTAATGTTTTGATTAGTACCCTGAGAATATCCTCATATCTTTCAGTTATCTAGTGCCTCCGTCCCAGTCTAAGTCTATCCTCCCTTCCCCAGATACTTCAGCTTTTTCAGTGTGTTCTATGACTAAAACAATTGGCCTGTCATTTCAGTATTGCTACATCTCAGATAGATTGCCCCAGTGTCATAGTTGAGATTGAGGAACTCTGTTTTCGTTGTATTATTAGAAGTAAAAAAAAAAAAAAAAATCAGACTGTAGTCTGTACAGAGTAGTGCATGATCTCTTCAGGATCCCAGCATTTTGCTTTTGAGCACAATTTCATTTTCTGAGACTTTCCAAGTAAACCCATTCACTAGCTTCTGTTAATATTAATCAAATATGGGTTCTTATTAAAAATACACTGTTGACTGCAAACATGTTTTCCTATGTAATCTCAGTAATGATTGCTCTTGTCAAAATATGCAGGCACCTGAGTCTGAGAAGAGCTTATTTCCTATGCATAAATCAAGAAGGCTTTTTGTAGTTGTTGTTAGCACATGAAAATTTCTTCTTTGGCAACTGAAGCACGTTATTTTTCAATTGTTGCAGAAAGATCTCTACTTTTCAGATTGGCTGCAGTCTACTATTCTTAGTAGATTTGAGACTTGTTCAGTCAGTTGGTCATTTGCAGAAGGTTACCTCTTGTACAGTGTTACCCAGGTCTAGCGAGTATGTATTTAGGCTTAATATATTTTAACCTGGGATTGCAAGTACTACTTGACATTAATCGTAATTGTTATATTATTGTATAACTTGAATCCAGTTAGAGTAAGGAGCCCTGGTACCCTGGTTATGAATCACCCATCACACATTGGGTTTCTTGTTTTATATTTAATTTTGTACTATGTGGTATATATGAATATTTGCATTGTTCTTATACAAAGGTACTCACGCCTACTGTTGACTGCAGCGGTACAACAATTTAATTATTTTATATCTGGGAGTAATGAGATATGCAGAACACACTAACAGAGTGAGAGTTGGGATGGAGGGTGAAGATATGCCAGTCAGTGTACTGTCCAAAATTTCCCATCATTTAACTGTGTGTGTATTGCATTTTGCACTGATAGTATTCAATAGCTGCTTCTTAATATTATCCTTACATGGGTGCTACTGGGTGATGCTGAGAGCCACCAGACTTTATATCCAGGATATCAAAGAGGAACAGGGGAAGCAGACAGGCCTAGAAAAATAGAATGTTTCAGGAGCTGGCAAAATCACACCCACTTAGCTTTGGGACCATATAATGAAAGCCACTGTGTAAATGTTAGGTTTGGCTCAGAATGAAAAATTCAACCTTTCTGCCTTCCTCCCTCAGAAATGATGAGATAGTGATGCCAGAAGAACAGACAGGCCTGGTGAAGGAAAACTATATCTGGAATGTCCTGCTACATCGTGGTGCCACTGATGAGGGAATATTTCTTCATGTGCCTCCTGGAAGCTATGACCATGATCTCTTCACCATGACGTGGGGACCAACCATTGCAGCACTTTCTTATGTTTTTGACAAGAGCTTAGAAGAAACAATCATACAGAAAGCTATCTCTGGTTTCAGGTAACTCTTGCATTCATGAAGACACAGAATAGTTTAAGTGTGGCCATTGTCTCCTGTTTACCTGCCAGAGACATCACAGTGAATATCAGCTGTAACTTTTCCTAGCAATCGAAGAGCACTTTATTGTGACCTACAGTCCTCTGGTTTTGTTCTGTCATTTGTATTGATTCTTCACATCTTGGCCTCTCTTGGTTGCTGTTCACTGTTTGACTTGACTGCTGTGTTGTAATAAATCAAACTGCACAGGGTAGGTATTTTTAAACTCCAACCTGTTTACATTTAGAAGACCTGCAGACGTAGCTGTGCTGCTTAGAAGTGAGGTGAAAAAGTCACTCTTAACTTGCACAGTGATGCTGGCAAAATCCCTGTATATGAAAAAATCCTCTCATGTATGAGGCCATAGCTGTGGCTGAATGGGATGGGGGATTTTTTTTCTTCTATCCCAGATTACCAGTGTTCAAAAAACTTACTATCTGTGAGAAACTGTATGGGAACAATCTTTGGTCATGCTTAGATCCGTACAAAATGATGCCTTAAGCGTAGTTTTAAAGCTCTTATACTGTTGTAACCATGACCTCTTAGAAACTAGACCTTCAGCACTACTGCTAATATGAGCAACTCTCCCTTACATCAAGACATGAGATAGGTATATTGGCTTAGGTGCAAGTGATCTGTCTGTTTAGACACTTCTTGAAAGTGATCCTTGCATCAACACAGACAAATACCAGGATCTATGGATGAGGGTTGAGATCATTTGAGATAATAGTAGACTTCTATACACCAGCATTCATTATGAGTAAGTGGAGAGGAAGGTCTAAAATGTCGACAGAGAGGCTCTCTGATTTGCTGTCCTGTATACAGACTTGTCTGTGCTGACTTACTACATTGTTTTCTGTTTTCTTCTTTCCCCAGGAAATGTGCAATGATTTCTGCTCACTATGGCCTTAGTGATGTATTTGACAATCTCATTATTTCCCTCTGCAAGTTTACAGCCCTCAGCAGTGAGGTAAGTTTGCGAGGAGGGGAAAGAAGCATGACTTTTAGTATATCGGAGCTTTCTTCCTCTGTTAAGCAGTAATATTTGATTATTTTGGTTATCACAGTCTGTAGATGTATATCAGCCCCTACCCAGAGATTTGAAATGAAAAGTGTGTAGTGAAGTAGAGCTTCATAGGACAGGTTCAAATACACAAATTTCCTTCTATTCGCTCACTTTTTGCATCTGGGGAAGAACAACCCCATGTACCAGTACAGGTTGGGGGCTGACCTGCTGGAGAGCAGTGTAGGGGAAAGGGACCTGGGGGTCCTGGTGGACAGCAGGATGACCATGAGCCAGCAATGTGCCCTTGTGGCCAAGAAGGCCAATGGCATCCTGGGGTGTATTAGAAAGGGAGTGGTTAGTAGGTCAAGAGAGGTTCTCCTTCCCCTCTATTCTGCCTTGGTGAGGCCGCATCTGGAGTATTGTGTCCAGTTCTGGGCCCCCCAGTTCAATAAGGACAGGGAACTGCTTGAGAGAGTCCAGCGCAGAGCCACAAAGATGATTAAGGGAGTGGAACATCTCCCTTATGAGGAAAGGCTGAGGGAGCTGGGTCTCTTTAGCTTGGAGAAGAGAAGACTGAGGGGTGACCTCATTAATGTTTATAAATATGTCAAGGGTGAGTGTCATGAGGATGGAGCCAGGCTCTTCTCAGTGACATCCAATGATAGGACAAGGGGCAATGGGTGTAAGCTGGAACATAGGAGGTTCCACATAAATGTGAGGAAGAATTTCTTCACAGTGAGGGTAACAGAACACTGGAACAGGCTGCCCAGAGAGGTTGTGGAGTCTCCTTCTCTGGAGACATTCAAAACCCGCCTGGACATGTTCCTGTGTGACCTGATTTAGATGTTCCTGCTCTGGCAGGGGGATTGGACTAGATGATCTTTTGAGGTCCCTTCCAATCCCTAACATTCTGTGATTCTGTGAAGTGGCAGTTTGCGCAGAGCAGAATGCCATGATGTAGAAGTGTTTATTCCATCTACTTGATCTGAGGAGACTTAGATCTCCCTGTGATCAAGAAAATCATCCATGATCCCAAGCAAGTTTACATACTGCAGTTATTGAATATTTAGTTATAGGGCTTATGTGGTGCCAAGACGGACTGTTTTGTGAGCTGTTCTTCCAAAGTGTAGGGGCTGTGCATCCACACAGCATAAAGGAGTTAGAAAAACAAATGATTTGAATTGTTGGTTGCTATGTGGAGTCTGGCAGTAAGCTCTGCTTGTAGCCCTTTTGGCAAGCCCTAAAGACTGTTTCTGTTGATTGTACTGTGAGAATAAATTCAGGGTACAGTGATAGATGTAAGCTTTTTTGCCCAAATCTGTGTGTTGCAGCATCAACCTGTTTTTTCCTGAGGTGTTTGATAGACTGTGTGGCAGACCATGCTTTGTGCTAAAGAGAAGACAGCAGCAACTCCTTTAAAGGGTCAGAACTCGCAAAGAATCTCACAGCATTGCTCTGAGAACCAGTGCAAGATCCACTGTGAGCAGAATAGAATTGCCACACATTCAAAAAAAGGGAAACAATATCACTCAAGACTGGGAGTATGGGATTAAAGCATGGGAGTAAAAAGGCCAAGACAGGTGATTTTTTTATTTTTAAATCCCTTGAAGGAGTAGCAGAAGGGAACAGTCCTGCACATTAATCCAGTTAGTGGAATTAGGCTGCTGGGAAATTGAATTGTTTGGACTGGATGTTTTTTATCACTTGCATTCTGGCATTGGTAGTGATGAAAAAATACCAGGTTGACTATTAAAAGACAAATCCTGTGCAGTGGGGTTGCTTTAGATTCCCTCTTCCTCCACAGCTCACAACAGTAAAGATGAAATACTTGATCCTCTCCAGGCATACCAGACCTTGAGACTATCAACAGATAACACAAGCAGAGGAATGTCTGCTGTGAAACAACTGTTTGACACAGATTTACACAGTAGAAACAACTAGACTAAGCCCTCAGAGGCACCAGCTATTGCCAGCTGCATCCCATCTAATTGTGAGACTGGGATCTGGAGCAGTCTGAGGTCTGTGTAAATTAAGCAAGCAGGTCTTTTGATGATGACATAGAATCAGGGACTTCTGGATTTGAAGCAGGCTGTGAGTTCTTATCTTTGGCCAGATTCCAAGTACACCAATTACTTTCTGCTGTCCTAAATTCCTGTAGGTTTTGGAGACAGTGGTGGAATATGACAACTGAACAAATATTTGAGAGACAGTCTGGTGGAAGGAGAGAAGGAGAGGCTGTCTTCAGGGGCTGAGGAGACAAAACAAAGCAACTGTTAGAAAGCAAGGGAAGAACATCAAAGTGAAACTTAGCTACTAGTCACTTCCCAGGTCACTCATTCTGGTGATCAGGCATCCTCTCCAGGCACTGCAATTGCACTTTGGTTGAAAGGAGCATGGAGGGAGGGGAGGGGATTAAGTTATTTAAGAAGAGCAAGTGCCACACTTCTTGATCCACAGTTAAGACTCACACTGACTCGGTGTATGAGTAGTAGCAAAACCTGATCAGTGCTTGTGGCTTGTTGCCACAATGCAAAACCAGGGATTTTGCTGTTTGCACTTCAAGACTGCAGCGATGTGTTTATTTATGTGGTTTCCTCATAGCAACAATGGAAAAAACAAATCAGTTGTCACATTTCTGTCAGACTTCCAGATTGGCCCTTCTAATGGAGTTCACCTTTAGATCAAAGACCCAGTTTTGCCAGGAGACTGGCTGAAGCAAGAGCTAGTTTTTTCTGAACTTCAGGTCTGAGATTGGAAGAGCCACATTTTCAGTACATCCTATTTCCTGTCTTCTCTCTCCTTTCTTGATGAAGGAATAAGTATGGAGTTTGTCCACATAAGCAAGAGAACGGCAAAGCTCATTCCTTGTCAAAAGGAACATTACAATGAGCTTAAGTAACTGCAGAAACTTAAGCATGTTACAGTGTCTTGTACTAGCTGACATGGCTGCTGTTTTTTTTCCTTGGTTTGGCAGCATGTACTTGGTTGGTTTAAATGACTTAGCATGCTTTTTGTATTTTGAAAAGCTGTGAGTGTGTTGAACAGATTATGAAGAATTGTGATCCAGCAATTATTGGCAGGGACTGTATGCCAGGGTTCATCACTGACTTTGAATTTTGCTGTTAAGTAATGGTAGGAGTAGCTTTGCAAGTCAGTAGTGCTTTTGTCCATAGTTTCCTTCTCTAAAAGTAGAGTAATTGCTGCTTCCAGAAAAGGTATGGTACTTTTTGTAGAAGGCTTTGATCCTGGAATGAGTTCCCACAGCAGAATGAATTAGTGTTAGGGAGTTTTAAGCAAGCACTTTCAAAATGTTCTGTATTGTTGTTGTTCTTGGAGAGCTTATGTCTAGGTGGTTCAGTGGTTCAGCTTGTATCAGGTAAACCATCTTGTCCTTGTTTTTGTGCAGAGCGAATATGAGCTGAGAAGTTATCCAAGCATTGTACACAGAATTGTTGTCTTTCCCACAACCAGTTCTGAACAGTCTGCCCTAATTTGTGTTGAAAAGAAAACATCTCTTGCTGACTGATTGCCACCCCCTCTTCTTTCCTGCAGTCTATTGAGAACCTGCCCACTGTTTTTGGAAGTAATCCCAAGGCCCATATTGCAGCAAAGACTGTGTTTCACTTGGCCCATCGCCATGGTGACATTCTGCGGGAGGGCTGGAAAAACATCATGGAGGCCATGCTACAGCTTTTCCGAGCAGAGCTGCTGCCCAAGGCCATGGTGGAGGTAATAATAGCCCGACCATGGGTAATTGAAGAGTGGGGGAGTGGGAAGCTGGCTTTTCATAGAATTGGTTCAAAGAGGAGGAGAGCTTTCTTGCAAAGGCCTGGCTTTGGTGAAGTGTGTACAGAGCTAGAAATCCTGTAAAGGGTGTAGTCTTCAAGTTATGTGCAGGCTCCAGCTTCTTTCATAGGGTTTCAATTTTTTCTCATTTTACTTTTCATTGGATTTGAGAAATTCCAGCATTCATTCCACTTGGACAGATTTTCAGTATTGTGCAGAAGAGGGGCATGCTTATAGGCATGAAGTATTAGAGGTCAGCATTGGTATTGCCAGATGGGAGTGACACTTTATGGAAGGGGTGAGGGGGTGAAGAGCTGCCTATGGTTGGGTGTAGCATTTCATCACTAAGGGAAACATTACGGGGTTGAGGGGAAGGCTACGAGGAAATCAACAATTGATCATATACATGTTTTGGTCTGTCTTCCAGGTCGAAGACTTTGTGGATCCTAATGGCAAAATCTATCTGCAGCGTGAGGAGACACCATCTAACCGGTGAGAGGTGTCGATGGCCCAGGGAGTCCTTTTTGTACCAGAGCTGGAGAATAATATGTTTCCTTGTTTTCTCACTGATCTTGTTGTCTTCTGATTGCAGTGGTGAATCTACAGTGCTCAGTTTTGTTAGTTGGCTCACCCTCAGTGGGACAGAGCAATCTGGTATGAGAGGGCCCTCTACAGAGACACAGGAGGCAAAGCGAACAGCTTTGGAATGCATAAAGGTAACATACAGGCTGTGAAAGAACTTGCTTTTGTTTCTGGTGACAGCAGTACTGTGTGGATAACGGGCAACAGAAGCATAAATATGCGTGCTTCTAGGCAGTATGGCAGGTTCCAGAGGACTTGGGAAGTATAAGAAACTACAGAGAAGCATATCTGCATTGACAGCTAAAGGGTCTTATGTCCTGTTGTGCACAAATATAGTAACACATGAAAACAGGAACGATTCCTCACAAGAGGCCAGGATCTGCCCTTGGCGTCACAGTCCTATAATTGAAGACAAATTAATAAATTCTCAAATGACTAATCTTTTCCAAGACAGTGTTAAGACTTATGGTGCCGACAAAATCTGAACCTGGGGCTTGAGCAGTGTGTGGACAGAGGAGTTACCTGTTAAAATCTGTCTAGCACAGATCGGGTCTGTTAAAGGAGTGAAGTAGCTGGCAGGAGTTTTCCTCCAGGTAATTGCCTTAAAGCCACTATCTGTATTTTTCCTGGGAACAGGCTGTGTTTCTGGAGGATCTGTTTGTATGCCTTCCCCATCTGCCCAGATGCACAGTCCTCTTTTCTGTTTTTTTGCAGCAATGCGATCCTGAAAAGTTGATCACAGAAAGCAAATTCCTACAACTTGAATCCCTCCAGGAGCTCATGAAGGTGAGAGAGTAGTAGAGGAAGACCTTAAATTGTGGAATGCATTCTAAAAGCCTTAAGGAGATTGTGGTAAGGGTTTGAAAATATGCATAGCTCTGTGTAGGAGCTTAAGGTTATGCTTTTTCATCTTTTCTAGTGTGCTGAGTGCCTAATGAGAACATTCTAAAAGGGCATTTTAGAGGCAAGAGCTGTACAGAAATATTTGACTGTGTCCCCCTAGGTAGCGTGGTACCTGACTGCCATGGGAGACATAATAAGGCGGGACTCACTAGCCTTTGGGCTAGATAAGCTCATCTCCCTGGGGGAGAGTAGTTACTTACCTGGTTCTGGTCGTGGCTTGTCAGGCTGGTATGGAGTTTGAGACCATTCCAGGGTGTGGAACAAATCTGGCTGCTGCTCACCAAAAGCAAATAGTGCAGGGCAACCCTTGCAGGGATGCTGTGTGGCGTGGTGTAGTGTGTGTTGCCTAACTCTATAGCTCCTTAAAGTGCAAGTACCTTTCCCTTCAGGCTGCTGTAATTGCAATTCACTGGCTTCATCAATAGGGCACATGACACTATTGAGACTTCTGCTAAAACAAAGGAAAGGTTTATTTATCAAGGCTTGCTATGGAGGTTCAGAAAAATCGGTGTTGAGATTCAAAATGAAGGTGATAAGTGAGTAAACACCAAAGAACAATACTTAAACCAGTTAAAGCAGAACTTGCTGTTTGGATCACACAGAGACCACTATGTTGCTGGCCCACATGGAGAAAGTGGTGACTCAGTTTTTGTATGCCATCTCAGTTCTGGGGGAATATTTTACTCTTACTCCTATTATGCCAGGAATTGTCCCTTCATATACAAGCTGATGGCTTGAGAGGAATAGTTGCACTATTTGTAGTCATTCCTAGGTATGTCTGCCTTTTCTGTGCTTCACATATTCTTAGCAAGAAGCTGCTGGCTTTCAGAATCCCACTCCATCTGAGAGATTTCATCAGTTTTACATCTTTTAAGTTCATATTGCTTCTTGCATAATAATTAAAAAATTACCATATATTTAGCTTAACATCCATCCAATGCATTTTTGATAGACTATACATGACCTTGCCAGACAGTGGAGTGCAGTTTTGCCCAGACTCAAAGTATTCTGTTGGTCCTCACTTGTTGATCCCCCAGTTTTGAGATCTTGTGATTCACAAACATTTCCTGTCTTTTCTAGGCTCTAATCTCTGTGACTCCTGATGAGGAGACATATGATGAAGAGGATGCTGCCTTCTGCTTGGAGATGCTTCTGAGGATTGTGCTAGAGAATAGGTATGACCTTGAAATACATGCAGATTCAATGTAAACATCTCTGCTTTGCTGCAGCTGCTGCCTGGGTCCAGGGAATGAGCGCTTGATTTGCCAGTTGAAGCAGCATGTGGCTGTGATTTCAGGGCTTAGCAACTCCACTCTAGCATGTGCAAACAGAGGGGCTATTCGCCCTTGAATTATTGCTCGATATCCTGACATGTGGAGAACAGAAACTAAACTCTAGAAAAAGAGTTCTTCCACCTGATTGCTTTGCAAGTAACGAAGGAAATAAGAAATTTGACAGCTTTGTTGGTTCCATGTGTCTGTTATATCTCCTGGCTGGAGTTTTTCATTGAAATGAAGAAATACTGGGTTGTCTGGAGTTCTGGGAAAGGTAGCTGGATCCCTCTTGCCTCATCTCCTTTCATCCTACCCTTTCCCTCCTCCTTGTTGTGGCTAGGGACCGTGTGACCTGTGTGTGGCAAACTGTCCGAGACCACCTCTATCATCTCTGTGTCCATGCGATGGAGTTCTGCTTCTTGGTGGAGAGGGCAGTGGTGGGGCTGCTGAGACTGGCAATTCGGCTCCTTCGTCGGGAAGAAATCAGTGCACAGGTAAGGGATTGAAAGTCATTTTACTGGGGTTTTGTGGCTACACCTGGCAACACAGGAAACTACTTGCTGTTGGATGGACCCACATTTAATTTGTCTGTGCTGCAAGTAACAACAAACAGCTGGAAGTAGCCCTAAATAAATGAAGGGGGACTTTGCTAGAGAATGGAGTGTAAATAATAGTGTCTGTTATTCTTGTCTTCTTCTCTGGCCAGGTTCTCCTCTCATTACGTATCCTGCTCATGATGAAGCCAAATGTGCTGTCCAGAGTTAGCCATGAGGTTGCCTATGGCCTCCATGAACTCCTGAAGACCAATGCTGCCAACATTCACTCTGGGGATGACTGGTACACACTCTTCACCCTCCTGGAGTGTATTGGGTCTGGGGTGAAGCCACCTGCAGCCCTGCAGGTTACAGCAAGGGCAGATAATGACACAGGTAAGACAGGCCAGCTTTTGCTAGGAAATCTGATGCCTGCCTGCCAAATAAGCAGCTGCTTCCTCAAGCTTTTCAATTAGCAAAGGGGACTGCAAGAAAACAAAGCTGATATTAAAGTACATTAGCAAGATTAAAGATGAGCACCTGCTGTTCACTCCTACCCCATGGTCTGTCCCTGTCTCTACTCTGCTATCTCTTCCTACTCTGTGAGCAGCAGTCCAGGTGCTAGTCCCTGAGGGAGCAGTGGGAGGAAAACCGATATTAGTTGTAGCAGCTGTAGTAGGTCTTTGCTCTAACCAAAGAGCATTTGCTGCTGGTTGTGGTCTGGTGCCATGGGTAATATAGCCTTAATCTCTCATCTGGGTGTGTAATGTAAACCCAGCTGTTGTTCCTGTCATACTTGCTTCTTTTGTGGAACTGACTCCTCTCTGTCCCCATTATAAGGATCTCATAAAGGGAGTTGTTCTTTAAAATTCTGTGTCCAAATCCATTTGTGTTCAGAGTACCTGAACCATTCCCACAAGACCAACCCACTATTTCCCCCTTCTCTTGACTGCGTTAGACAGTCTTTTCAGCAAACTCTTCCTCTTTCACTTTAGCCAGCTGGCAATGTATTTGAGGCTGACAGATTCAGACTTTTAAAGCAAACAGCAAGAAAAGACTTTTCCAGAAGCCTTTGTTTCCCTCTCTGCTTTTCTAGAACTTCCTTGCTAGATCTCGGTGCTTTTGTGAGACAGATGGGAGAAACGTGATTTTGCAAAACCCCTATGGCCTTTGACTTCTGGGCTAATGCTGGGCTGTATTTTCTCCCTTTTTTTGTTTGTTTTTGTTTTACTGCTTCTGTCTTTGCTGATTGAGCAAACTACTTGACTGTGACACCTTGCACATCAGAACATTAGTTCTCTTTACCTCCTTCTGAAAATGTTTGGTGCACTGTGTTCACAGCAAGTCTGTCTCTGTGCTGGTGAGTTTCTAGATAACGTTGAATAATGGAGAGAATGAATTTTTGCTTCTAAATAACATGTCAGTAATTTAAATTTGGCCCTTGCAAAGAGTTCTGTGCTTAGGACATGTGAAATTTAAAGTTATCCTAAAGGTCAGAGAAGGTAGGTCTGATAGATGTGGAACATGCTAATGTAGGTTGCTGTTCCTGAGAGAGAGTTTACCGGTATTAGTGTGGAGCTGAGTGACCTCAGAGGCCCTACATGGGTCATGTCATTCCGTCTTGTGCTTTTGGAGTTGTCTTGGCTGAACCTAGCACCTCCAGTAGTTCTTAAAGTGTGTGGTACATCTGATTCTTTTCCCAGGGCCAAAGCATTGGACTTCCTGCCCTTTTTAAATCCATGGTCAGGCTGACAAGTGGCACAGCAGAAGATGGAAAGCCCCTTCCCTCTGAAGAGGAAAGCCAAACAGGCTTACAGGGGAGAAACGGTGTCAAAGATCGGTGTTTCCTGCTGCCTTCTGTGCATGCTCCTGTCAGTTCTTCCTCTCAGAGGAGGAGAGGCCTGGCCCAGTTTCTTCCAGAGCCCACTGGTGGTTCCTAGCTGATACTGATCTGACTAGTCTGGATTGCATCTCCCTTATCCACAGCTACTCTTTCAAGTTCTTGATTTGGCTTTGATCTGAAACCTATGCCTTTTGTCTTCAAGGTGCTCAGTCAGACAGTGAGGTCTCCTCCTCCTGTCATCCAAGTGACATGAGCCTGGACCGTGGCTACACCTCTGATTCAGAGGTGTACACAGACCACGGGAAGCCAGGCAAGATGCATCGCTCAGTGACAGATGTGGATGTCATGAACAGTGGCTGGCTAGTGGTGAGTACTACTCCTAGCATGGGTGTGGTAGGTAAAGAAAGAATAAGACAGCAGAAGAGAGCTAAGATGAGCTGACAATGTAAAGGGAAGACAGGGAGGAGATGCAGATGGAGAGAAGAAAGCTTGGAGGCAAATGAGGAATAAAGGGAAATGGATCCTACAAAAATGTTACCTGTTGGCTTCAGAAGAAAGGCCCTTTCTTTGTGTGCATGAGGTATTCCTTGTTATGCTACCCTCTCCTGCTACCCTCTTGCTGTGCCCTGCAGGTGGGGAAAGATGACATCGACACCTCCAGATCTACTACTGGGCTCAGCAAGCTGGGGCCTTCTCCTCTTGTCAACCAGTACAGCCTGACTGTGGGGCTGGATTTGGGCCCACATGACACAAAGTCTCTCATGAAGTGTGTGGAATCCCTGTCCTTCATTGTGCGAGATGCTGCCCATGTTACACCTGAGAACTTCGAGCTCTGTGTCAAAACCATCCGTATCTTTGTGGAGGCGAGCTTGAATGGGGGTAAGATGTCCCTTGGTTTGATAATCAGGATTGGACTTGGGGTGGCCAGTCAGCAAGAAGTGTGAAGTATACTGTCAGGGAAGGAGTCCTCAGCCCCTAGAAAACGGTCTGCTCTGAGAAAAGTGTCCTGGCTCGTGCTGGCAGCAGGGACCTTATTCTTACCACTTTCCCTGGGATGGGGGGCAGGTCGGGAGCTGATGTGGAGGTAGCAGTTATCAGCTGTTGCTGAAGGCTGTTCCTGAGGGGTGCTGGCTACCTCTTCAGGTGAGTAGTAGTCATTTCACAGGACAGGGCCCTCCTCTGAGGATATCAAAAGGTGGCTGCTGTGTGCATTGAGGAGCAGATAATTTTGTAGTGGAGAGTGTATATGGTATGTTGCTTTCACTTTCTAGGCTACAAGTCCCAGGAGAAGAGGGGGAAGAGTCACAGGTATGACAGTAAATCCAGTCGGTTAAAAAAAAAGCCAAAGGAGAGCTCCACACGGCGATCACGGGTCTTGAGCCAGCACCAGGCACACACACACAGTGACGAGGATGAGGATGAGAGCATCCCTGCCAGCTACCACACTGTGTCTTTACAGGTTAGTCAGGACGTAAGTATAGCAAGGATTTCCTCCTCTCCTTTCCCATACTTGGGGCCTTGCTAAGGAGTCACTGGGATTCTTCATGGGGTGAGGGAGGGCTGCATCCTGGGTTAGAGGGCACAGGGTGGCAGTGTGTAGTTCTGCAGTGAAAGAGGAAGACTGCAGTTTGGACAGGCAAAAGCAGAGTAGCAGTGGAGAGAGAAGTCCTCTGAAAAGCAAGAAGGGTGGGTCTGGAGCTGTGAGTCACTGTAATAGGTAACATGGATGTGGATCAAGGGGTTTTGGAGGCATGAAGTTCATGTAGGATTAGTGAGGAGTCTGACGGGTATCTGAGCCTGGGGAGAAGGGAAAGTCCTGTGGGCTGAGGCACTGGGATTTCAAGTACAGAGGACTGGGACGAGGAAGTAATTTCTCTAGCTGGTACCTCGAAGGTGTGCAGGCACAGGCCTGCTGACTGTCAGGCTGTTGGGCCTTAGTTCAGTAGTAAAGTGACTATAATGCTGCCATTGGCCCATATGGAGCTGTGCTGAGGGAGCTTTACATGTGCTTCATGCTTTTTTGTTTGTTTGTTTGTTTAAAAAAAATTAAAAAGTTGTAGAGAGTTATCCCTGGACAGCATAGCTGAATCACTGGGTTTTTCCCTCTGCCTGGGAGAGTCAGTGCTCTGTGCCAGGAGAGGCTCCATTCTTTCTCCTGGCAGGACAGAGAACCTGTTCCTCGAAGACGGGATTGACATGACTACTGAACTGACACAAATCTTGCTGAAGATGCTTGGCACTTGACCACTTAGGGAAGGTCACAGAGAGCAGGGCCTGACACCATCTCCATAGCTAGACATGGTCATGTACATACAGGAAGCAGGCTTTGGTAGCTGTGAGCCTTTTAGCATTGGTTTGAGGAAGAGCAGAGACCAGGGTTGCTTCAAATATTTAAGTCCTGTGTGTTACTTAATGTGATGCTTGACTTGCAGCTCCTGGACCTCATGCACACCTTGCACACACGAGCGGCCACCATCTACAGCTCCTGGGCAGAGGAGCAACGCCATCTAGAGACAACAGGGAGGAAAATCGAAGCAGATTCCCGAACGCTGTGGTCCAACTGCTGGTGTCCTTTGCTGCAGGGTAAAGCCATCCCCTTGGGATGAGAGTGAGCAGACACTTCAGAAGGCACTCAGGAAAGCTGAGGAGCCAAGAACTAACTGCAGAAAGCAGGCAGAGATTGTTTTTAGGGTCGGCTGTAATTGAAAAAGAACTTGGATCAGATCTGGAAAGGTATCTTTAGCATGAGTTAGCTGCCAGCTTGCTTCTGGACCTGACAGTAGACGCCCGATCTATATAATCCCATACAAGTATAATTCTTTTTTTTTTTTTTTTAAACTTTTTTTACCCCCAGCGAGTGTTTGATCTTCATTAGACTTTTCACCCTAGACTGGGGAAGTAGGGATGTGACACTTTCCCTGTGGGCTTTGCCCTGAATCCCTCTCTTGCAGGTATTGCCTGGCTGTGCTGCGATGCCCGACGCCCGGTACGGATGCAGGCACTTACTTACCTGCAAAGGGCCCTCCTGGTACATGACCTGCAGGCCCTGGATGCCCTGGAATGGGAGTCCTGCTTCAACAAGGTAACCTCCTGGCTGGGCCTGTAGGCAGAGCAGCATTGTCATGAGGAGCAAAGCTATGTGTGGGAGTAGCAGCACTGTCTTCTTGAGCAGCTTGTTCACCACAACAGTGTTCCCTACTCTGACCCTGTGAAAAGTTCCTCTCTGCTTAGTCTTCTGACAGAGTGTCTTGGAGTATTGAAATGAATCCACTCATTTCCACTTCCCATTGCTTCTCCCATGCTCCCTGCCTAGAAGCCACCAGTTCCAAAAGCCAGCTCCTTCCCATAAGGCTGTCTATGCATAATTTTTCAGCTCTGAAATATCAATGTGTCTGATCCAACAGGTGCTGTTCCCTCTGCTAACCAAGCTACTTGAGAACATCAGCCCAGCTGACGTTGGTGGGATGGAAGAAACTAGGATGAGAGCCTCAACACTACTCTCCAAGGTGAGCATGCTTCTGCTGCGTGAAAGCTCAGGGAAAACCATGTGCCTCAAGAAAACCGAACTGTTTGCTGTATTAGCTTCTCAGCCTCTCTGATCTGGATAGATGTCAGTTTGTTAGTTTGACTGTCTTCAGTACTGGGCTGCTACTACTACCTCCTTCTGCTTTTGGGACATGCCTTCTTTCCAGAACTGTCTCCGCGATTGTGGCCTTCAGAAGAGTTTTCAGGAAGGAGTTTGCAACTTTATGAAGGATGGAGAGAGAAGTATTTCACCTGACATTAGTTGAAGACAATCTGTTCTAGCGGCAAAATGATGCATGTCACAAGCTGATAGTCCTGACCTAAGGCAGAGAGTCTGTAAGGGCTGGAAGACATGGTGATGCAGTCTGCAGTGGCCTTATGCAAAGGAGACAAGATTGACTCCTCTACACATGGAGCTCAGAAGAGTGGAGGCCTCTGGCATCCTCAGCCTGGGTCTCTGCATGCTCCTAGCCTGCCACAAGGAGAGGGAATTCCAGATTTACAAGAGCTGTGAGCAGCAGCCCTCATACTACTTGTTGACAGTAGTTGTGATTTTTTTCTAGGTGTTCCTACAGCATCTCTCCCCACTGCTCTCACTGACCACCTTTGCTGCCCTGTGGCTGACAATCCTGGACTTCATGGACAAATATATGCACGCTGGCTCCAGTGACCTACTGGTAAGGTGCTGAAAGTGATGCTGCAGTGCTTTTGAACAACCATTCATTGGTTCTAACCTCTAAACTTGAAAGGTGTGGGTTTGTTGGGTTTTTTAATCTTCTAATCCTTCCAAATCCATTTTTTTCCATTGTCTCTCCCCTTGGACTCTGTTTCCAAGGCAGCCCATCAGCTGTTTTGAACTTTTGTCATTGCTATATGTCCATTCTCTGTGTCCTGAGGCATGTCTCTGATTACAGCTGGAGGCCATCCCAGAGTCTCTGAAGAATATGCTGCTTGTAATGGATACAGCTGGGATATTTCACAGTGCTGATTCCCGGACGGGATACTCAGATCTCTGGGAGATCACCTGGGAGCGAATTGACTGTTTCCTACCTAGGCTGCGGGATGAGCTCTTCAAACAGACAGTCGTCCAAGGTATGAGGGGGTGAGAAACCTTAAGAAAATAGGTCTTGGAGCCAGTGCTTGCACCTTGTCCAGTACCCAGCTGCCATAGTGCCTGGATGCTGATGCAATGATAGATGCAGGAGGCTGTGGAGCTTGGCACAAGGAGAGCAATCTGAAGGTGGGCAAAAGCAGTGAGCAAACTGGTGTGTGGGCTCACTGCTTGCTTTGTTTTCCTAGATCCTGTCCCCAGCATACCAGTGGAGCAGCAGCATCAGAAATCAATAGTGTCTGCCCTGCCCCCTTCTCCTGTAGTGGATGTGAGACCAGCCACCCACCTGGCTCCTTTGGAGAAGCCCTGTGAACTGGGTGCCAGTGGTGAGTCATGTTTTCTTCTTTCTGGAATCATCTTCCCAGCACAGTGGCGTGGATCTGCTTTTCTTTGGTTTAGCATGATCTACAGTGACCAGGCCTCTGGTGTTGTGGAACTGTTGTGCTTCCAAATGGATAGGTTGTGGGCTTTTTGCTGAGATTATTGAGGTGGGCAGAGGTTGTGGCAAAATGCCTGTGATTGGCACTTGCTCCTCAGGGCCTCGTATGAAGGTATGTGGAAGGTGCAAGTCTGAAAAGGCCCCTGAGTTATCTCCAGCCATGCTTAGCTTGGAGCTGAAAGGTCACTTTGTAGGGCACGTGTGAGGACATATTTTTTTCTCTTCCTTTTTCCAGAGTCTGAGAGAGCCACTGCTCCTGTCTCACCCACCATCAGCACCTCTGCCTCTCCTTCTTATCCAGCATCAGCTCCAACAAAGACAAGCCCCGTTACAGACATACCTCCTACGACAGCACAGCCACCACTCATCCTGCAGCCACTTGCCTCTCCCCTTCAGGTTGGGGTGCCACCTATGACTCTGCCAATCATTCTCAACCCAGCCCTAATTGAAGCCACCTCTCCTGTTCCTCTCTTAGCTGCTCCACGGCCCACTGACCCCATGACAACCTCTGAAGTCAATTAGTTTGAGGGTGTCTGAGAACTGTCTGCTGAGGAAGCATTGTGAGTGGAGGATGCTGGCCAAATGTTCTCTAGTAGCGGGCATGTTTGTTTTAGAAGATGATGGTAACACGAGCAGAGGGGCTGCTGATGCAACATCCCTGGAGCACATTACATTCTGTTTCCTTCTTGGGGCAACCACCTAGAAATCCCTGTCTTCTTGGAGGGGTGCCCGGTTCCACTGACCAGTCTCCTTTCTGCCTTCACAATCTCAGGGGCCACGTAACACCTGCACCCAGCAGCCTGGGACCAAGCTGCCACCAGTTCATCTGGTGAAGAAGGAAAACTCTTTGATGTCACACCAGAGAGGGGCTGCAGTACAGGTCTGCCTCTCAGATTATTCAGTCCAGTCCCTGGACAATTCCCCACCATTCCCTAGCTTTCCTGCCCATGCTTCTGGTTGCACTGCTTTGTTTGGGCTCTGGGCATGCCTGGGTTCAGCAAGTTGAGAATTTTGTGTAGAAGTGTGGATTGCTTACAGTGCAGCCCCCAGCTTCCTACGTAGGGCTTCTTGTCTGCTGTAGTCACATGCTTTCCTTCTGCAACATGGATCACTGCAGTCCCCATGCCAGTTACAGAGTAGGGAGCAGGGGAGCCTGGTAAGGGCAGCACTACTTTCCTCCTGTGAATGTAATCAGGCTTTCTGGTTGGAGGGAGCAAATTCAGAAGGCTTTACCTAGTTGAGCAGTTGAGATGGAAATGCAGAGTCCTGTGAGCTGAGAGGAGAGCCCCATGGCCATCTCTCAGACAGGGTTGGGGCGCACAGCAGCGCTATGTTGTCCACCTCTCGCTACACTGGCCTCTTAGTGTCCAGCCCTATTCCTTAGGATACTGTCCTCTTCAGCTAGAGAAGATGTGGGGATCTTTGGCACCTGCAGACAGACGCCCAGCAAGTCTGCTGTGCTTTCTCTTGGAAGCTCTGCAGAGATTGCACCCTTCTGCATCTTCTAGTTACTGGGAGCCCACCTTCTCTTCACCTAGAACGCCCCTTCAGCTGAGGCCCTGGTAGCCATTCTTGTGCTTCTGCCTTGCAGCAAGGATGTCCTGCTCTTCCACCCCCTCATGCCCAGAGCAGAGCTGGCTGCCTGGCAAGCACTGCATCTACATTCTTCCTCCTCTCTCGATTAGCTGGCTAAATGCTCAGTAATATCCATCTCGGCACTGGTGACTGGGAGGGACATGGGCACAACTCCAACCCAGTGTATATTGTACTGAGAGGAACCTATGGTTGGGGTGGGAGTACAACCAGTGTACATACAGAGTAAATGGCTACAAATCAAATGGACTTTTTACAGTGTAATAAATATATCCTGTAAATGAATGCTCCAGTGTTGCACTCTGGTTTGTCATGATTCTGCGGCTCAGAGCATTGGAAAGAGTGAAGTTTAATTGTCAAGGTGCTGTGCCCATCTGCCAGCCCTCTGGCTCCATATACCAGGATCCTCCAACAGTGTGCTCTGTCTGCAGGGAGCACGGAGGGACTTGCCCTAACAAGTGGTCAGTTTGTGGGGGGGCTGCAGTGGAGGCTGGCCATCAAGGGGCTAAGGACAAATGGTTCCCATCATGGGCAAAGCAGAGCTGTAACAGCTGGATTGCTCTTGCTTCTGGCAACAGTTAAGTGTCAGCTGTAAAATCTCCGGCGTTACATCGGTGTGTGCTCATGCACTGCCAGGACTGAGGGCAGAGACTACGGCTGAGGAGCAGGTGTCCTGCAGCATCTCTGCGTGCAGCCAGAACACGGACCTCAGTGACAACCTGGCTGACTTTGGAGAAAGGAACATTTTCTGTCTGATAAGGAAGAAATCGTCCTTTCCACTGATGAGACAGACCTGGAGAGGGCGTGAGTGACCCTCGGGTCTTCTAGGGCTAATGCTTGCCATGAATACGGATAACCGCACGTACTTCCCTCCTGGTATTTCTACTTTGTCTCGTGGCAATGTCCACGCAGTGCCACAGTGTCTTTAGAGCTGTGTGAGGCACCAATGCCTTCCCAAGGATTCTGAGACTCCTATGGGCTTGATAAGGGGTTTAAAAACTTGGAGTTTGTTTGAATTGCATGAGGAAATGTCTAAATATTGCATAACGGAAGAGTAATACACATACTAGGAAAGTCCTGTTAATAAATCCTGGTTCTCTTACCCCATTTCCACCATTCCTGGAATATTTTCACCACTCCAGCCTTTTCTTCCTCACCCTCCACTGCTCCCAGATTGTGTCCTTCCAGCCCTTAGATGTTTTCATTCATGTATTTGAATCCTTGCACTGCCCATGGCCCTTCTGTATCCAGCCTGCCTCGGTCTTGTGTTTCTGAGCCTTCACTTCTATTTACAGCTCTGTTTTTCTGATCTGTCTCTAAAATGCTTGCTGAAACCTTTAGATGATTAACTCTTTGCAAACTATTGCTCAATGGTCAAGTGCCTCGCTGTCAGCACTACTGTTCTCTGATCCTGAATGGTCCTTTGACTTCTTGGAGTGGTGTCCTGCTCCCTTGAGACAGTTGTTTGGGGGATGCTATGTTTTTAAACTCTATTTTCAAACCCAGTTTCTACTGAGAACGTTGCATCTTAATTCAGACAATTGTGGTGCACAGCAAAAGCCACACGAGGAAACCGCAGGAAGCGGGACTGGAATGGAAAGAATGTTGACTGGAAAGACAGACAGAGTTGCACTTTAAACAGTTTTCACTACACTGTAAAGAGGAATGGACTGGAAAACCAGAAAAAATTTCTTTGAACATTGTTTGGATTTTGCAATAACAAGGTTCCATGTGTTACAGAGGAAAAATAACAGGGGAAGTGTTTGAACTGAAGTAAGATCAGAACCAACTGACAGGTAGCATGTGCTGTGGTACATATTTTTATCCGTACGTCTCTTGAACTCTATTTGTAACTTAGATTATGTAAAAATCAGTTGTACTACCAGTGGCTGTTGGTGAGGAGCAGTGTTCACAACACTAGCCTTCAGGTTTGTCCCAGCATACACTTTTTCTAGTCGTGGACTTCTTTCTGATTTTTATGAGTCTGACTCACTGTTTTCCAGAGGAGGCCGGACAGGCATCACTGTAGTTTGATTTATGTACCTCTGCTGTTCGCGTTTACATTAAGAACTTCCGCCACTGCAACAGAATAGAAATAAGTATTGGGGTTTAGTGTGTGGCAATAGGACAGGTTACTGTGGAGCTGGTGTTTTCCTTGGTGTGAAGCCCTATTGAAAGATAAGCCCTGACTGTAAAACAAATTTGGCACTGAAACTTGTGAAACCGAAGCAATGCTGCTTTTAGATTTAGTTTTTAAGTTGAATCTGAGCATACTGCAAAGACCTGGTCTCTAGGAAAGATTTCTATCTTCCAACAGCAAGCTGGCTTTTTTAGAAGTTACCTTCACTCCTAGAAATGCCAGCTGTTGAACTCCTCTGGAAACATCTGTACCTGTTACAGAGCCTGAAGTATCCTGTGCCCCGTTCCTTCACCCCAACTGGGTGGGGGACAGCCCAGTGGGGTTTGTACCACCCTCTCCATGGCCCAGGAGCAATGTGAGCGAGCCCCGCCAAGGCTGCTGGAGGCAGCAGTGGCTGTGCTGCTGGCCCGGTGCCCGTCGCCCTGGCCAGCATTGTTCCTACCACCGTCTGTCTGTGCGGCCGTGGGGGCTGCCGGGAGAGGAGGGCCAGGCCCGGCGTCCACGGGTGGGCAGAAATTCAGGGGGCAGCTCTGGGAGCATGACTGGTTCAGTGCAACTCCCGCAGTGAAAGGTCGGGGAACTGACATGCTGAAGAGCAAGGAGAGAGCCTGGGCCTGAGAGAAGGCTGCCTGGAGTGTGAGTAAATGTGTTGGAAGATGAGATCCCCGAGACTACAAGTCCCAGTATGCAATACTGCTCTTCCAGTTGCATAACCCATACCCTGGCCCTGGGTGCCGCGGTGGGCAGCCAGAGCTCCTCTCCCATGCGGGCTGGGACCGGTGCAGTTCCTGGGCAGCTCCTCGCTGCAGAAGGCACAGGGAAGCTGCAGGCTTCATGAGCACCGGCAGCTCCGGCACCCAAGGGGTGCATGCACTCTTTAGCTGTGCCGGATGTTTTGGGACTTGGTAACACAGGCCTGCAAGCACCGCGGGGTGGGAGGGTGGGTTGCTGCAGAGTTACTGGTAGGGAAACGGGGCTGCTGTGGCCCTGCTGCAGCCTGGCTGCTCTGCTGTGCTTCCTCTTCACTTCTCAAGTTTTCCACATAAGAAAGACGGAAATGTCTCTGGGCAGCAGGGTTGGTGGGTGGCTGCTAAACTTAGCCCGAGGTGAGCCATTTGTAGAGAATGTCTAGGAAAGGAGAGGTCTGGTTAACCAGCTCAGGACAGTGGGTGCGAGCAGTGGCTTGCAGTGTGTGTGAGGTGGCTGAGGTCTCACTAGCCATTTAGTGAGACTGCAAGATCAGGCACCACAGGGGCACAAACTGAGCCTCGTCCTCGGGAGGGAAGGCTAAGCCCGTGTTAACCTTGTTCCCCCGAGGAAGAAGAGGGGACTGAGCAAGGTCTGTGCCTAGGTGTTAGCTGGCACTGTGCCTCCTGCCTCACACCTGGCACCCAGACAGTGCCCTTTGGGCCACCCTTGCTGGAGGAGTGCACAGCTTCGCGTATGTGAGCACAGGGATGGCATCCGGGGCAGAGAGAGCATCACTGGAGGCTGGGGGGTGAGTGCCCAGCGCCCTGCAGCAAAGGCTGCCCCAGGCTGCGGGGAGGGGTGTTTGCTGCTGGGCAGTGCCCGGCCGTGCCCCCCGCGCTCGTTTTGCCCTTTGCAGAGCACGAGGTCGCACACCGCTCTCTCGGGGTTGCTCGGACCACGGCGTGCCTGCCCTGCGGGCCCGCGTTAGCGGCTCGCTGCAATCCCCGGCCACGGCCGTGCCCGCGCTCCATCCCCCGGCCCGGGCCGGCAGCGCCACGTGGCGCCCGCGGCCGCGCCGCCCGTCCCCGCTCCCCGCCGGACGGGGCGGGCCCTGCCCGCCGAGCGGGACCCGCGCTGCCCGCGGGGCGGGGACGAGCCGGGCTGGGCTGTCCCGACACGGCTCGGCTCTGCAGGGCCGGACCTCGCTCCACCCGCCCGGCCCCGGCCCGTCCCATCCCGGGTGCCCATGGGGAGCGCGGCCCGGCGGTGGCCCGGCAGCAGGAGGCAGCGGGGGCGCTCCCCCGGCAGCCCCGCTCGCCCGTAGCCCGGCGGGGCGTGCCCGGCTCCAGAATGCCGGCCTGGGGGATCCTGCCCGTCACGCTGCCCGCCTTCACCATCACCGGCATGTGGATCGTGTGAGTGCCGCGGAGCGGCCCCCGCCGCCGCCAGCCTCCCTTCGCCCTGGCGGCGGGGCCGGGACCGCCCGAGCTGCGGGGAGGGATGCTGTGGGATGCTGCGGGGCGAGGGGTTGCGGGCCGCGGTATGGATGGGAGGGCCAGGAACATGTGTCCCTTGTGCTGGGGGCAGAGGCGGTGTCACCTGGGAGAGCAGCGCTAGCCCACCCTGCCGGTCCCTTGCCCGGGCCCGGGCCCGGGCCCTGGTGTCTCAGCTGGGCACACAGGGCTGTGCTGCCCCGGTCCATCAGCCTCCCTGTGCCAGCACCGCAGGGGCAGTGGGCACCGGATGAGGGACCTTTCCCAAAGGCACAGGGAGCGCCAGTGTAGGTGATGGGACTGCCTGGGGTGTAGGATGGAGCAAATGCATCCTGTATCACACAGGTACCTCTGAGAGCTTCCCCCCTGTAGTGTTCCCCGTCCTTCTTCACGACAAAGCCAAATCCTGGTGCAGGGAACTTATGCTCCAAGTTTTGTCCGCTGGACACCTCACGGCGCCCTGGCCATCTCCTGTGGGTGACCCTGGGGACAGATGCCCCTTCAGCCTGGAGCAGCACGGGTGGAAGGTGCTGCTCATGGTCCTCACAGCCAGAGCTGCCCTGGCAGGGGAGTTCTCAGGCCCCTTTTCTGTCCCCAGACATGTCCTGCAGCTGCCTGGGGACGCATGGGGTCCTGCTGGCCACGCCTGGGATGCAGAGCCGTTGGCCAGGTGGGGCATATCCCGCTGGGGGAGAGCAGTGCTGTTTGTGCCTCTCAGCACAGAGGGCTGGGAAGAGGACTGGGTACCTCCTCCAGAGGAGACCTGTGCTGGGAAGTGGCTGGGGAAGGAGTCTGCAGGGGCTTATGCTCTTGGTGGGCAGCCCTTGGGGTGGGCAGCACTAGTCCTTGGTTTCCGCAGAGCTGTCCTGCTCTTTGCCCCGGTGCCTCTCTGCTGGGATCATCCTTTTCACAGCCTGGCTGTTACGTGGCCAGCTCAAGGCAGGAGTGGTGTTTTCTTACCAGTGTCGGGGCCTATTTTTAACTTGAGCTGTTTATGGATGCTGGCGGCGGCAATTTGAACAGCATGGCGCTGCCCACTGCCAGGTGAGAGTGCTCCTTGCTGGCTGGGGGGGCTACAGGGCCAAGGCCCCCCCTGGAGCTGAGCAGCATGCATGTCCTGGACCCCTTGTTACACTGACCAAGGTGCAGGGGTGACTCCACAGGGAAATCTTAGATGGAGCTACCCAAAATGCCCTGCCAATGCACCAGCTACTTTTCCAGACCTCTTTTAGCTCTGGGCGCAAGCCAAGGGCTGGAGGCAGAGTCCAGCAGCCATCAGGTGACACCCTGCACGGCTGTAGGCTGGTGGGGAGCCCCGATGCCGGGGTGGGTGAGCAGCCCCCCAGAGCCCAAGGAGCATGGCAGCACGATGAGGAAGAGGCCCCACAGGAGCAGCTGTAGCCACACTGAACTGGAGCAGGAGGCAGCTCTCAGCAGGGAAGGGGGTACCAGGCAGCGGGAGCTCCCTGGAGCATGGGCTAGGCTCATGCACTTGCTTTTCTTTTTCCTGCTTTGTGACACCGAGAGGTGCCCCAGGGTGAGTGCTGGTCCCTGGCAGGCAGCAAGGGCTTGTACCCCTCTGTTCCTGGGGCTTGTCCCCAGGGCTGGCCCCAGGTGCTGGCTGGGAGCGGGGGTGCAGGGAGACAGGTGGCTGCCGTAATCCCTGTTGTTGTCTCTCCCCCAGGTATGCCATGGCGCTCTCCAACAACCACATCTGCCCCGTCCACAACTGGTAAGGCCTGGGGTGGCAGTGGGGGCCCTTTGCCAAGGACTAGCTCAGATAAAGACCCCAGTAATGCCAGTTCCCCTTCCAGACCTGTCTCACTTGAACCGTGCCATGCTGGACACCGGGCAAGCCGAGGCCCGCCCTGTGCTCTCACTGTGCTGAAAAGGGAGCCAGGGGCCAGACTGGCCTGGGGGGGGGGCGCTGAGATGGTGGGAGAGGTGGGAGCGCCAAGCAGGGCACAAAGCCACCTTCTCCCTCAGGAGATAAGGTGGTGACAGTGATGGGGTGCAGTCACCCCAGGGCATGTGTCTCCTGTCTGGCCCTGTGAGTGGATTTTGGGAGCAGAGCCACTTGGGGGCTAACTGCTGGCAGGTTTGGGTCCCGTGTTTCAAAGCAGTGAGGATGCCAGGCCCAAACAGGGCTATTGAAAGCTGCCCTCCCTCCCCTGCCCAGGCTCTTCTGTGGTTATGGCTGCTCCAGCAAACGGTCCAGCCCCACTGCAAACCAGGAGGGGAGAAGGAGACCACTGAAAAAACGCAGCATGGAGAAACTATGAAAATAAGTGGTCAGGGAATTACAGAGACCATGTGTCTCCATGGAAAAGGTTGAAGCTTGCTTGCTTGAGGCTAAATCTGGCAATGCCAGGGGGATGAAACAGCCCAGCGGCACCCAGCCACCCCATGGGCAGAGCTGCCGGCAGCACCCCAGGATGGGGGACGAGGCACGGGGCAGATGAGGTCTGGGACAAAAAAAAAACCCTGTTTGCACTCTTGTCAACTTCTGGGTTTTTGGCTTGTGGTGTCTCCTTAAAAATCTGCCCAGAAAAATCCATGTTAGTTTAATTCTTGCTGGAGTGTTTGAAGGAGGAGAAAAAAAAATCAGCTGCCATTTCCTGCCTGATGGCTGATTCTGCCCTGGGAAGAATGTGTTGGGTTGTCTCTGCCACACAGGCCGCCCTTAATGATGAATAATGCTTCCCGGCCTCAGGCTGCTCACTTTAAACAAAATAATAATAAAGTACCCCCTCCCAAACCAAACACAGCCCCAAGAACAGCCCTTGAGGAGGCCGTGGGGCTCCACGCCTCTCCAGGGTTTTGTGGTTGGAAAACAAAGCCACCAGTAAAAGAGAAGACTGAAAAAACACCAGAGCCCAGCCCAGCCCTTTCCCAAAAGGCCTTTTTAACTGAGTGCCTGCTGAGCAGCTGGAGGAGGCTGATGGTCAGCCTCAGCCAGGGGCAGCACGGCACTGCCCCCTGCCCACGACTCCCATCCCTGCCGTGGGGCTGGGGGTGGCTGAGGGGGTCCTTTGAGGCACAGCACTGGGCTCCCTGCCTGTGGGGTGGGCAGAGGTACTGGGTGCCTGGGTGGTGCTGCAGCAAAGGGGCACCCAAAAACCTGCTGCAAGTGTGTGCCAGCTCCTGGGAAGGCGAAGGGACACGTACCACCATGGGGGGGAAATTCAGTTATGACTGCAGGCAGCAGCTGTGGTACAGGAAGGTGTCTTGGGCTGATAAGAGCTCTGGGTCCCCAGGCTCGAGGGGTCTGTGGTTGCAGGAGGCACTTCCAGGGCTCTGTGGTGGCTGCGGACAGCAGAGCCCTGCCCCAGCCCAGCAGCACTGGGGGCTGCTAACGGCCCCCAGGGGGATGCCCTGCCCATGTGCCCTGCTCCTCAGGTCGGCCTTGGGGTTTGCTCCTGTTGTGTGTCCCCTCAGGCAGCTGCCAGCCTCCCTGGGAGGCCGTGCCCGCCCTCCCCTCCCAGGTGGGGTGGCACTGCCCTGGGGTGCTCGTGGCCATGGGGGCCATTTCCTGCTCAGCGTGGCTTTCCCACCCGCCCATGCAAGCCCGGAGCTGTTGGTGGCTTCGTGCCTGGCTCCACCCGCACTCCCATCCCAGGGCTGCATGTGCCAGGGCTGGCACGTGAATGCTCCTGCTCCTGCCTGGGACACAGGGCTGCAAGAACCCCCTGAGCCCAGCACCCCGGCCCACACACACAGCGGGTACATGCAGCCCCCTGCCCTGCTGTGGACTCCCCCTGGGGTGGTGAGCAGCAGAGCCAGCAGGCAGGGGACAGGCTGTGGAAACCCAGGGCACAATGCTCCCTGGATGAGTTTGGCCCCAGGGTGCAGGCATATCCTGGGGTCAGGCTGTGTTCACTGGGGAGCAGCTCTGCTGCTCTTGTAGGGGCTGTGGGCAAGGGGGCAGGAGGGTCCTGGGTGGCTCTCCCAGCCTGTCCCTTTGCTCCCCACAGGAATTACAACCAGTCTTGCAGTGTGGATGGCCCTGGCTCCTGCTGCACACTGGACCACATCCCCCTCGTCAGGTGAGCAGCCACAGTGTGCGAGTGTGGGGCTAACTGGGGTTTGGAGCTGCTCTGAGAGCCCCCCCAGGGCAACCCAGGAGCTTGTTCTGGGCAGGGGGGCAAGCACCACACCCCAGTGCCCCCCAGCTGAGGGCTCCCTGGGCCTTCCCTTGTCCCCACAGCAAGTGTGGCACCCTGCCTCCTGAGAGCTGCTTCTTCAGCCTCATCTGCAGCCTGGGCTCCTTCATGGGTAAGTGCTGGCAGAACGGGGCCAGGAACGGCCCTGTGGAGCTTACCCCGTGGCTGGGGGGGCGCAGGCAGCAGCGTGTGACAGGGCTATGTCTCCCTCCCGCAGTCATCCTGGTGGGGCTGCTGCGCTACGCCCACCTCCTGGAGCGCCTCGGGCCATCCCTGCTCAACACCCTGGGGCTCGCCACCGGCTGGGTCTGTGCCGCCGGCCTCACCATGGTTGGCAACTTCCAGGTAAGGCACCTCCTCAAGGGGTCCCTGGGGGCAGGCGGGGTGGGAGGGGGCCTTGGCTGGAGTGAGGCAGTGGCAGCCCTCAGTGCCGTAGGATTTGGAGTGGTGGTTTTGTTTCAGCTCCCTCCATCTCTGTGCATTCTCTCACCTCTGCCAAGCGCTACAGTTCCCCAAGTGCTGCGACTCCTGTTTGCTTGTGCACTCGTAATTTTGAGTCTAGATTAAGCTGATGGGTTTGGTTTAACCCTTATCTGAGACCCTCTGCACCATCTGTCCCCTCCATGGCCATGTGACCCTGCACGGGCAGGGATGCACCATCCAGACAGAGACCCAGCCAAGCTGCCAAAGCTCCCGCTGCCCAGCCACCCCACCATGGATGTTTGCTCCTTGGGGGCGATGCCAGGAAACGTGTCTGGGCAGAGCCTGTGCTCGCAGGGTCTGGAGTGGCCCAGGGCTTGGCAGCAGCCGGCAGCACTCACCCCCACGCCTGCACTGCCAGGCACCGGGCTCCTGGCAGCTGCCTGGCCTCTGCCTGCGCAGCCGGTCCCTTTCCTTTGGCAGGAGGCTGCTGCTGGCATCAAACCCCCGGGAAAAGATTTGCTAGCCCTGATCCCGCTTGTGACCCAGCTGTGGCTCAGTGGCTCTGCTGAAAGCAGGGCTGTGACCCTCAGGAGGGGGTGTGGGTAGCCCCAGTGATGCTCAGGGGCAGAGGGCACAGCAGGCTGTTGGCCCAAGGGGTTCACGAGCTACCACCCCATGGATGAAGGAAACAGAAGCACTTTGAGATCCCAGCAGCAAACAGCCAGCCCAAATCTGCTCTTCAGCCAGGAGTCAGGCATGGGGCAAGCTGCCTGGACCTGCTCCTGGCACTGCCTGCCACCCTGCCTGAGCACAAGCCCACCCTGCTGGAGCAGAGCTGTGCTTGGGAAGCATCCCAGGGTGCCAATGGTCTCTCCTCTGCAGGTGGATCATGCCAAGGTGCTACACTACATCGGGGCAGGGGTGGCCTTTCCCACCAGCATGCTCTTCCTGCTCCTGCAGTCCATCCTCACCTACCGCATGGCCAAAACCCGTGGGCAGTACTGGACCGGCCACTTACGTAGCATCCTCACTGCCATGGCCTTCATCACCCTTGTCTTCAGTATCCTTCTGAAGGGTGTGGGGAGGAGATCCAAGATAGGCTGGCAAAAGATGGTCCTCCCAGGGGATATGTGCTTCACATCCTCCATCCTTTGGTCTGGCAATGTGGCAGTGCCAGGAGAGGGGCTGGGGGGCTGGGCAGGGGGCTGAGACCGGGCAGCTCACTGCAGGAGTGGGCTGGGGGAGCAACAATATCGGGGCCATGCTGGGCAACTGGAGATGTGGGGGCTGGGCAGGGGCAGGGATACTGGTGGGCACTTCTTGAGGCCCCAAAGCAGCCCTGCCCTGACTGCTGCAGCCCAGCCACCGCGGCAGGCTCCAGCCCCGCACCTTGTGGAGTAGAAGGGCCAGTTAATTGTTTGGGTTAATGAGACAAAAGTATGTTGAACCCTTGGCAATGCAAAGTCCATCCAAGTTACCTACATGGTTGAAGCTGAGTACAAAAACTCTCTGTGCAGGTGCCAGGAGGGCGCGTGTCAGTGCCTCTGCCAGCCAGTGCTCACTGGCACCCACGACCGACCTGCCCGTGGGACAAAGGAGGGCTCGGTGAGCAGAAACTGCAAACACCCCGCCAGGGAGGGAGGGCACAGCAACAGGCGGAGCAGAGCAGGAAGAATGGTCCCGAGTGTGTGGCCAGGGAGACAGGGGCTTATTTGGGACTGAGGTTAGGGATAAATTGGGAGACAAAGTGGTGGTTATTGGGCAGGAAGGGGAGAAAGCATGCTGTGTCCATGGGTCCCAAAGAGACTGGCTGGGGTCTAGCCGGAGCGAGCAGCACAGAAGGAGCCTGGGATGTGCCAGAGGGTCCAGCTCTGTCACCGCAGCAAGCAGGCAGGCCGAGAAGCAGACAGGGAGCTGAGAAGGCCAGGAGTGCCTCGGAGGGGATAGGCAGGGCATGTAAGGACAAGCGAGGCAGGACTGTTGCCCATCTGCCATGACCATGCTGCTCTGTAAGCACTGGAGACTGGAGGTGGGGAAGCAGCAAGCTGCGGTGGGGACGGTACGGGAAAAGGGCTGGGACCTCTCCTGGTGGGATGGATGGGGGGAGTAAGCAGAGGGCTCTGCCTGGTGCAGGTCAGGTCCGGGCCTTTCTGGCTCTCCCAGACCTTGGTCTCACTGGCAGAAGGCAGGGTGCTGCTGGAGGCTTCACCTGGAGGCTGGGGGATGTACCTGCTTTCTCCCCTCACCCCTGGTGGCTCTGGCAGTGGGTTTCCCTAGAGATCCCCAGTGGGAATGAGAGAAGCATAAAGAAGCTCTGGCAGCAGTAGGACCTGGAGGAGAGGGAGCAGGACCCCTCTCCAGCGTGAGCCAGCTGGCAGCAGAGGGACGGGGGGGATGCTGCGGGGCTGGGATGCAGCAGCCCAAACCCCCTTACCGAGGGGATGAAGGGCTAACGAGTTTTATAGACAGACTGCATCCCGTGGGAGGATAGGAAGCATCAGCCTGGTCTGAGGAAGAGGTGAGGGGTATGGGGAAGGTGAGGCTGCTGGGTACCCAGCTTGCCCTGAGGGCTGCAGCCTGAGTTTCCCCTGCCCCAGCCTCTTCGGAAAATCCCCACCTGGTGTTAGTCCCATGATTTACTGAGGCTGGTTTGGGCATGTGTGCCATCACCTTATCCATGCGAGGGCCCTCCTGGTGCTGGGAGAAGCATGTAGAGTTTCTTGGGTTTAGGGGTAGTGGTGTGTTTCCTGTGGAGGGGGGCTGCCCATGGCTGCCCCAATGTGCAGTGGGATGTGGTCCTCCATGGGGTGATTTGGGTCCACCTGTGCTTTCCTTGACCAGGATGCCCTCAGGTGGTGTGTTCTTCATCCAGGAGAGCTTCGTGCTGCAGCATGTGGCCGCCCTGTGTGAGTGGATGTTCATCATTGATGTCCTGGTCTTCTACGGCACCTTCACCTTCGAGTTTGGAGCCATCTCCACAGACACCTTCCTGGTCCTGCTGAAAGCCAGTCGGGCCCCCAAGAGTTACAAAGGCGAGAGTGGCATGTCCAGCATGGCCCACGTCCACAGCTGTGCGGAGGGACTGGCCATGGCCTGACCCTCACAGGGAGTGGCCTCAAGGCTCACAGCAGGGACCCCCAAATCAGGCTCTGCTGGTGACTCCCCTGTCCTGAATGTCTCTGAGATCCTGGGTGCGTGTGTGCGTGTGTGTGCAGTGGCGGTCTCTCCCTGCGTGTATGCCCAGGTGGGGGATAGTGCCTTGCGCTGCTGCAGGATGACACCAGCAGCCCTGGTGGGACCGCGCTGGCCCTCCCATCCAGGGCTCTCACCACTCTGGGCCTTCCGTGCCTCCAGTCGATGACTTTCCCACATTTTTTTCAGCTCAGGGGAGAATTGCTGAGGCAGGTTTCTCCTCCTGGGCCACAGCATTCCTGAGCTCCCTGGTGGTCAGCAAGGTTAGGAAATGGGTCTCCACATTTACTGTCCCAGTGAGGATGTCCTGCAAACACAGTGCCTGCAGCATGGTGGATTTCCCCTCCATAGCACTGCCAACCTAAGCTGGTCCTGCCAGGAAGCCTGCACCTCCCAGCCCCAGCATCCCCATTCTGCTGGAACTCCCAAATCCGTCCTCCGGTGCCTTCCCCAGTGCTCAGCCTGGCCAGCATCTGCCCGTGAGAGCCCATCCTGCTCAGCCCCAGTGTGTTCAGGTTGAGCCTCTGCCTGGGATAGCCCAAGCGTGGGGCTTCAGCGTGTGGAGGGGGGTGAATGTGTGTGTGCGTGTATGTGTGTGTGTGTATATAGATCTACATATATATATATACATATATATATATATATAAAAATTTTCCTTTGTCCCTGGAGAGGGGCATTTGCTGCTGCTATGCGCGTTGATGAGGTTGGGCTTCTGATGTGCCCACCTTTTCAAAATCAGCCCGTAAATCTACCAGTATCTGTAGTTCAAAAAGGAGCATTTCTGACTTTTATATCTAATATATGTTTAAAAGAATATATAAAGAGAGAGCAGTGACTTTACAATAATAAAAGGTGAAAATCAGCCCAGGGTGAGGTGGACCCTTCCCCCCTGTGCTGGTCTGGGGCCGGGGTCTGCAGGGGTGGGGGATGAAGGGCTCGGTTCCCCATCCCAGGTCCCGCTGGAGGAACACCAGCGGTTTCCCCCGGGATGCAGCACCCTGGAGCGCACGTCCCGTCCCGCCGGGGGTCCCCGGCCTCCCCCGCGCTGTCCCCGCCGGGGCGGAGCCGGGCCCGGGAAGCCCCGGGAGGCGGAGCGGGGCCGGGACTTTCCCGAGGCCGTGGCCGGGGCCAGGCGGCCGCGCTGGGGAGGGAGGTAAGCGGCCATGGCGGTGCGGGCCGGGGACTGGCTCCGCGGGGCTGCGCTGCCCGGGGAAGGCTGCCAGGCAGGGGGGCAGCCCGCGGGGGGAGACCAGTGCCCTGGGGTGCCGGTGCGCCGGGACGGGGTGAGCGGGGCTGAGCCGTGAGCCTGCCGGGCAGCGGGCAGCGCTGCTGGCGGCGGTGGGGAGAGCATCGCGGCCGGAAGCCCCCTGTGCCCACCCCCTGGCCCGCGGGGATGCTCAGCCGCGCTGCCGGGCCTTGGCGCACCGCATCCCCCGCGCGCCGCCGGAGCTCAGCTCCCTGCTCCCCGGGGCGCTGGCTGGGGGCACGGGTGCGGAGGTACCCTGATTCCCAGAGGAAAGGGAGCTGAGCTGGTCAAGAGGTTTATAACGTCAGTGCCAGCGCTGTCGGAGCCTGCTGAGGGGTCTGCAGCTGCCAGCCCTTGGCACCTCCTAGCCTTCTGCTCACCACGGCACCATGCTCTGGGGCTACCTGGGAGAGGAGATGTTGGGGAGAGGCAGGATGCAGAGATCTGCTGTCTTGACATGGGGAGGAAAAAGCAAGTCTTCAGCGCTGGTGCCGACACCCATTTCCCTGCCAGTGGGGAAGTTGCTTATTTTCCTGTTTCCGCGTTGCCAGTGAATACTGCCCCATCCATGGCTCTCCCTCAGCTCACCAGCCCTGTCTGTGCGGTGAGCAGGGCTGCCTTGCTGCCTGCCCTGCAGGGAAGAGACCCGTGCCCGTGGGCTCAGCTAGCTCTGCCCCAAAAAGAGCGGTTGACGCCAACGCAGTAGTGATACCACGGGCAGAGTGGAAACAGGGAGAGTGAGAGACAGCCATGAGTGGGGTTTTCTGAGGGCGCACAGATACACAACTTGAGCTGATGGTTCATAACACAACAAGCAAAGCAGCTGATTTACAGGCCCTGGAGGAGAAAACCAGATCAGTGGGTGGCTGGGGTTTGCCAAAACCAGCTTGATAGCCGCACGGGAGTGAAGGCATTTTATGCAGAGAGATAGGAATGGCATCAGTGCTCAAGGGCAGGCTGTCAGGAAGGGGAAGACTTGGACAGCTTTCAGGGAGAGGGGATTTCTGTCTGCCACGCTTGCAGGTCAAGGACTCTGTTTCCAGGAAGGGTCTCAGATCAAAGTCCCTGTGAATGCTGCATGAGAGGGACTCAGCAGTCGCTTGTCAGACCCTTGCCAGTAGCTGTTGGGACTTCTGGGATGGAGCAGAGCACAGGATTTGTGCACAAAGCAAGGTCACATATTTAGGGCCATCATTTGCAGGCATTAGCAGGCCCCGGAGGGAAACAAAATGTGCAGGGAATAGTATGTTAGAGGAGCAGCCAGCTGGGTGGCTGGAACATGTCAGCTGTACACCAGGGTGGTTCAGAGCAGAGCTGTGCTCATGCTGCCTGCCATGTTTCTGGAGTACCCTTTCCCATGGCTGCTAAACACTCCCACCACAGACAGATGGAAGTTGTTTCCCTCCTGCCTGCAGGGCATCGGCTCTGCAAGTCAGCCGGCTGTCACGGGAGGAAAGAAAATAGCACCTGCATTACTAGGTCACGTTCAAGGAGCTGCAGGCATGGAAGAATGGCTTTAACACACACCACTTGCCGGCAGCTGGCCCTTAATTGAAGCAGTCTGGCTGGCACAGGGAGGCTGCAGCATCCAGCAAGGGTGCCGAATGCAGTGCTGTGCTTCAGGGCAGGGAGCTGGTGCTGCTCTGGGCTGTGTGTTGCAGTCAGATCACTGCTCTTTTTCCCCATTCCCAGCAGTGTCCAGAGAATCCTTCCTGAGCCCAAGGAAGGTCTGAAGATAGGGAGAAAACAGCGAAGAACGGCTGCAGTGTGTGTGCAAGCCTGGAGTCCAGGCCAGACATGCTGGGTACCACGGAGCAGAGGATGCTACTGATGGCAGCAGGGGGAGATGGGTCCACCTCTGGGATATGTAGGGGATAAAAGCCAAGTGTGCTACACTCCTAGGGGAAACCCGGAGTCCTGAAGGGCATGGCTGCTAGGCACGGGAGGCAGGATGTACCTCAAGAGCAGGTCTGAGTTTGCCTCAGGTTGCTCTTCCAGGAACAAGGAAGTGGGTGATGATGCTCCAGCTCTTCTCAAAGAGCAAGGTGGGCTTCCTTTAACATGCACTGTGCAAGCGTGCAGGCATATGGCCAGCAACATCCCAAGTGAGCCAGAGCTGCACGGGCTGGGGAGACTCAAGCGTGACCCCATGATGTCCCTTAGTCATGCTGTTTGCTGCAACAAGTGGAAGCGTCCAGGGCAGCAATGAGTGAGCTGTGAAAACCCCTCTGGAGGGGATGGGGCTGATGGCACTGGAGAAGGGGGGCTGTTCTGTTCAAGGGGCACAGTCTGTTCTCTCTGTTTGGGCCTGGGCTCCCCCAGACAGGCTCAGCAGGTACGGTTCGAGGTGGCTGTTCCCAGCATACTGAAGAAAGATGTTTGTCCCCTCCTTCACCTCTCTAGGAAGCCTGTGCCAACAGATGAGGTGGCTGGCTGGTGGTGGCAGGCTGAGGCTGCCAAGGTGGGATGTCCAGTAGGATCCTGGCAGCAGGCAGTGCATACTGCTTCCCACAGGCCAGCGGGGGTTGTGTCTGTGCTCCCAGGCTTTCAGAAGCCCCTGAAGAACGGCAGGAAGAAGGTCTCACCTCGCTTTGCAGTTCTGGATCTCCACTTTCACCCTCCTTGCATTCCCCGCTGCACCTGCAGGTCCCTCAGACCCTGCATCCTGGGCTGCGCTGCTGCCTGGGCTGCATCCCACAGGCATGCTGGGCAGGGGCTGCTGGAGCTCGGCTGGGCTCAGGCAGCAGGCCAGCCGGGGAAAACCTCAGGCCTGGGGCTACAGGGCAGCCCCTTTGGAGAACTTGAGTGGCTGGAAAATCTCCTTGAAAAGGCGCTTTTCAGCTTCTGTAGAATATGAGTCACGCACAGATTGAACAATCCCCTTCCTTCCCCTCTTCTCCCACACACCCAAAATCCCCTGAGCGGGACCTGCAGCAACCACTGATTCAGAAATTCATGGTATGAGGGCACCGCGGAGTCAGATACGGGTTTTTTTTTCTTTCCATTGCTTAGTGAGGAGAAATGTGGAGCAAGAGAGGGTGCCCAGAGGCTCTGCTCTGATCCTGACGCTTTGCCAGAAGTCTCCAGTGGTTTCCCGCAGTCAGGAAGACCTTGACCCCAGCAGGACCCCAGGCTGTGCTCGCTGGCAGTCCCCGCAGTGATGCTGGGGCTGGACGGATTGCTGAGACCAGCCTCTTCCTCCCCGGTGAGTAGGAGGGTGCGAGTGCTGTGGGTGGCGAGGAAGGGGCCCTGCTGCTTGCGGTGCTTGGCTGGGGTCGGCGGGGAGTGTGCGGCGCCAGGTGACTGGGCAGTGGGAGATGCTCCCACAGGGGGCTCTGGAGCTGCTGTTTCTGCTTTGAAACCAGATGCTTCCTAGTGGGAAAGAGGGAATGGGAACACAGATGGCAAATGTCTCTCTCAGGCCACCCCTGCGGGAAGGATGCAGGGGCTGCTGCGTAAGTGGAAATTGGGGCAGCGGGGGAGCGGGAAAGCATCCTTTTTGGGTGCCTGGCAAGGGGGTGCCACGCGCCTGCTTCGGTCTGCAGAGTCCTGGAGAGCTCCCCCTGGCTAGGGGGGAGACAGCAGGCTTTGGGGCAGCACTTGAGGGCAGCTGCTTGGGTCCAGGGGGGCTTGGCAGAGACATCCCTGTGCGGAAGGGGCATCATCAAGGTGAGATGATGTGGGGTGGGGGCCCGGGCGGCCCCAGGGGCTGCCACTGGGTTTTGTGGCACGGTCCGGGTGGTTTCAACCATGCTGTGCTGCAGGTCGTGTCGGGGAAGGGCGTGGTGGCTGGTTAACGGGGACTGAAGCGGGGCAGGCGGCTGGGGACTGCGCGGGCTAAGTTCCCTTTTGTGCTCCCGGGGGCAAACTCGGCACCGCCGGGCGCCCCCGAAGCGCAGGCAGCGCCCCAGCGAGAGCAGCCGGGGGGGCGGGCGGGCACCCGCCGGGGTTTCCAGCCCGCCCGGAGCCCCAAGCGCAAAACTCCCAGGGAGCAGGGGACGGCCCGACCTACCGCCCCCGGGGAGCCGCCGGAGGGCTAGGGGCAGCCGTGACCCGGGCCGGGCCGAGCCCCGCTCCGAGCCCTGCCATGCCCCGGGCCGTGCCCCGTGCCCCGTGCCGCGGCGGTGCGGGGCGGGGCGGTGACGCGCGGTCCCGTCATTTCCCGGCTCGGCGGGGTTTCTAGGGACTTTCCGGAGCGGCGGTGCCTTCCTGCCGCCGCCGGTCCCCGCTCACCCCCGCGCTCTCCCCGCAGGCCGGCGGCCGGCCCCGCGCAGACATGGACGAGCAGTTCCAGCCCGTGAGTGCGGCACCGATCGGATCGGCCCTAGGGGAGGGGGGCGCTACGCCGGGTCCCGGCCCCGGGGCTGGGGGCAGTGCTTGACCCACGGGTGGGCTGGGAGATGGGGGTCTGCAGGTGCCCCCGGGGTGGGCAATGGGGTCTCAGCAGGCGCCACGGGGGTGAGAGGTGGGGGTCTGTGTCTGCCTCTGGGGTGGGCAAAGTGGGTCTGCTGGTGCCCCCAGGGGTGGGCAATGAGCGGTCCGCACCTGCCCACCCCTCTTCCCCAGGAGGGATGGGAGATCTGTGCCTGCACCCCCTGCCAAGGTGGGTAATGGGCATCTGTACCAGATGCCATCCCCCCCAGGGTGGGAGATGGGAACTGTTCCTGCCCCATAGGGCGGCTGGGGGTTCCAGCCCCAACACACTCATCACACTCGTCTTCCATCACCCAGTGCCTGGATGGGATTGACTATGACGACTTCAATTTTGACTCCCACATGATGGAACAGAAGGAGCCCCTGGAGACGGGTAAGGGCCTCTCTGGCTGTGCCCTCCTGGGGGTCCCTGGCTGCAGTGGGGTTTCCCAGCAGACTGACTCATGCCTCATAGTTCCCAGCAGCACCACGGGCTGTGTCCTTACGGGTCCCACTGTGGACTGTCTGGTAATACCTGCCCCATGTCATTTGGATGGGGACTGTTGAGTCTGTCCCCACTGCTCAGTCTACCAGGGCCCTGAGGTTGGGCTGTGATGGGTTCCCCAGGGCTCCCTGCTCTCACAGTGCCAGGACATCCTCTGGCCCTTCCCTCCTCTCCCTGCCACTCTGACGGCTGCTCCCAGTTGGGCTCTTACAGCACAGGGGCCAGGGGACCTGAGCACCCCCATGGGACAGACAGGAGTCACCTCACCTTCAGCACCGTCCTTGTACCTCCAGCATCCTTACTGGGAGCACACACTCTGTTTGTCCTGTGTTTCTCACTGGTGCTTTGGTTATCCTGTGTTTCTCTCCTCTCTGTCCCCAGTGGAAGGTCCCTACCTTGTTATCATCGAGCAGCCAAAGCAGGTAAGGACGTCACCCAGGTAAGGGCAGGTGTAGCTGTTACCTGCTGCTCTCATGACATCAGGTTTGTGCCACCCTCGGCTGACCCTCTCCTTGCCTCTGCAGCGGGGGTTCCGGTTTCGGTATGGTTGTGAGGGCCCTTCGCACGGGGGGCTGCCGGGAGCATCCAGTGAGAAGGGGCGTAAGACCTATCCCACCGTCAAGGTGAGCACTGACCTGGGAAGGGGATGGGACAGCATCTTTGGCCAGTGTGCATGGGCACCAGGAGGGTGCCCTGAAGGAAAGACATGACCTGTATATTAAGCTCTGTGCATCTCCTGGTGCTGGGGGGATGGGAAGGCTGCAGCAGGAGAGGTGGTGGCCATGGGGAGGCATAGCAGGGGTTTGTGGAGAGTCCTGCAGGCTCCCAGGGCATTGTACCTGATTGCCATCTCCTTTCTCCCCGAAGATCTGCAACTACACTGGCATGGCCCGGATCGAAGTGGACCTGGTGACACACAGCGACCCTCCCCGTGTGCATGCCCACAGCCTGGTGGGCAAGCAGTGCAATGAGGCTGGCAACTGTGTTGCGATTGTGGGACCCAAGGACATGACAGCTCAGTACGTGCTGGGGAGACCCATGGTGGCCTCTTGCCTATGTGGGGTGGCTGGGGGGCTGGCTGCAGCTTAGAGGCTGGGGAGAAGAGGGGGATTAGTGCATCCAGGAGCTGGGTTTGCTGGATGTTGCCAGGAGTGGGTTTAAACAAGGTCATCGATACAGCTCTGTCCCCTGAGCATTTTTGCCCAGCTCTGGGTCTGGCACATGCAGTGTGTTTTGGGCTCTGTCCTCGGGGTTGCAGCTCCCCAGCTTTGCAGATGACTTCTGTAGCCAGCCTGAGTTGCGGGGTTATTCGGTAAGTGCTGGTGGGTGGCTGCCTGCCCATGCAGCTGCTGAGGCAGGAGCAGGCAGGCTCCTGGCTGCTGGGGTGCCCACGTGCCCTAGCACTGCTGGCCCAACAGCCACACTTGGAAAGAGGGTGTTTTCCCTGGGTCTTCTGCTGGAGTGCGACAGGAGGGGCCGAAGCTGCATGCACTTTACTGCTGCAGTTGCTCTTACAAATCCAGCCTCAGCTGCTGTCTCAGCCTGGTTCCATTTGCATCCCTCTGGCCTCCAGCCCTCCTGGTCCTCCCCCTTGGATTCGTCACCTGTGGGAGCTGACAGTTTCCCAGCCGTCTCTTTACTGGGCTCCTTTCCTCTCCTCTGTGGTTGCTTCTCTTATGCCCTGCACATGCTGACCCCCTCCTGCTTGAGTAGCAGCACTCTGTGCTTTGCTCAGCTCCTTCCTGGCTGCGGGAGCCCGTGTGGCCCCTGGGCCAGCTGCTCCCAGCCCTGGTGCTCTGAGATCCCAGGGGAATCCCTCTTCTCCTCCAGGTTCAGCAACCTGGGTGTGCTCCATGTCACCAAGAAGAACATGATGGAGATCATGAAGGAAAAACTGAAGCAGCAGAAGATGCGCAACAGGAGCCATCTGCTGACAGGTGAGGGCAGCCTGGGGGCTCGGTGGGACCCAGAGCCCTGCAGGGATCAGGAACCTGCTGTGGAGTGACATCATGGGGCTCGGGGGGATGGAGGAGGGAGCCTGGACCCCCATACCCTCACCTAGCCTGATGGTATCTTCCCCTGCCCCGGCAGAAGTGGAGCTGCGTGAGATCGAGCTGGAGGCAAAGGAACTAAAGAAGGTGATGGACCTGAGCATTGTACGGTTGCGCTTCACTGCCTACCTCCGTGACAGCAGCGGGAACTTCACGCTGGCGCTCCAGCCCGTCATCTCGGACCCTATCCATGACAGCAGTGAGCTTGGGGCCAGGCTGGGAAGGGGATGGGGCAGGATGGAGTAAGGAGATGAGGGATGCTCTGTCTGCCATGGCAGCTTCCAACGCCTCCTCGCTCTGCAGAGTCCCCGGGAGCTTCCAACCTGAAGATCTCACGGATGGATAAGACAGCAGGCTCTGTGCGGGGAGGGGACGAGGTCTACTTGCTGTGTGATAAAGTTCAGAAAGGTAAAAGCCATTCCCTCCAGCTGAAACCTTCCGGAGGGGCTGCAGCAGGAGACATCTGGGCCCCCTGGGCGGACAGGGGTCCATGTCCCTGGAGCCTGTCCAGGGCAGGGAGACAGCCGGTGCCAGGTGCCCCTTGTCTCCCTAGATGACATTGAGGTGCGTTTCTATGAGGATGATGAGAATGGCTGGCAGGCCTTTGGGGACTTCTCCCCCACCGACGTGCATAAGCAGGTATGGGGGAGGCAGGGGGACGTCCTGCTGTGCCCCAAGGCAGGCGAGTGCCCTGCAGGATGGGAGAGCTCTGTCCCTGGCTCTGGGGAAGAGTGGGACCCCACATCTGTCTGTCCTGCCTACAGTACGCCATCGTCTTCCGCACGCCCCCCTACCACAAGACCAAGATCGACCGTCCCGTCACTGTCTTCCTGCAGCTGAAGCGGAAGAGGGGGGGCGATGTGAGCGACTCCAAGCAGTTCACCTACTACCCTGTGGTAGAAGGTGAGCATCCCCTGGACAGGCCGGTGTGCTGCCCCACCACCAGGGCTGCCCCTCACCCTGCTGCCCCTCTCTCCCCACAGATAAGGAAGAAGTGGAGAGGAAGCGCAAGAAAGTTCTGCCTCAGTTTCCCCAGCACTTTGGTGGGGGCTCGCACATGGGGGGTGCTGGTGGGGGTGCCGGGGGCTTCGGCTCTGGAGGAGGTGAGTGGGGACAACTCTTCCCCCTCCTCACTTGGGCAGCCATAGCCCAGCCCTGGGGGCTCCCGGCTCCCTTCCAGCCTCACGCGTCCCCCCTTTCTCCGCAGGTGGGAACCTCAGCTTCCCCTACTCTCCTGGCCTGGCCTACAACAACATCTACTCACCTGGCCCCCACCCCGTGGGGGGCTACCAGGGAGGTGTTCAGATGAAGAGTCCTGAGGTGGAGGGTGCCGGGAGTGACAGACAGGCACCTGCAGAGAGCACGTACTGCAAGGAGCTGCAGAAGCATGGTAGGCTGGGCTGGAGCAAGGGCTGGGGGACATCACTTGGGAGAGGGGGCACGGGTCGGGGGCCTTTGAGGGCCAGGTGCCACTCTCCTCCATGCCCACTGGGGATGCAGGAGGGTGAATGGGTCTGCCACTCCCAGAGGTGACGTCCTGCTTTGTCCCTCAGCCCAGCTCTGCCAGCTGTGGATGCTGGCGCTGGCCCGACGCAATGCCCATGCCCTGCTCGACTACTCGGTCACCGCTGACCCCCGCATGCTGCTAGCGGTCCAGAGGCACCTGGCTGCGTCACAGGATGAGAACGGAGACACGTGAGCACACGAGGGGTACAGGGGGAGAGTGAGGAAGCCTTGTTGGCTATCAGAGCCATTATGGGGGTTCTGAAGGGTGGGAGGTGACAGGGAGGACCCAGAGAGGTGAGGAGCTGAGCCAGGGGCCATCCTCACTCTCTCCACAGGCCTTTGCACCTCGCTATTATCCATGAGCAGACGGCCGTGATCAAGCAGCTGATTGAGGTTGTCATTAGCATCCCCAGACAGCAGATCATCAACATCTCCAACAACCTGCAGCAGGTACATGTTTCCTGAGACAGCTAGTTCTCCTCTACCTTGGGCTTACTCCGGTTTCCTGACTCCAGGGGCTCTTGTTGGCTGCTCCTGCTGAGGGGGAGGCTGCAGGGCTGAGCATGGTGTAGCCATGCTGGCAAAAACAGTGGTGCAACTTGGCTCCTCCTGTGAGCGCTGCTGATGGGGTACTGCTGTCCTGCAGACACCGCTGCACCTGGCAGTCATCACCAAGCAGCCCCAAGTGGTCCAGCTCCTACTGCAAGCCCGTGCTGACCCTACTTTGCTGGACCGTTATGGCAATTCCTTGCTGCACCTGGCGCTCCAGGCTGGCGATGAAGAGATGCTGAAGACGCTGCTGGCCAATCTGGGCTCTGCTGCCCCTTACCTGCTCCACCTGCCCAATTTCCATGGTGAGTGGGGCTGGGAGACAATGGGAGGAGCCTGGTGGTGCAGTCATGGGCTCAGCTGGAGAGCTGCTGAGCCTCTCCCCCTGTTGCAGGCCTTCTGCCTGTGCATTTGGCTGTGAAGGCAAAGAGTTTGGCCTGCCTGGACCTGCTGGTCAGGATGGGAGCAGATGTGAATGCGGTGGAGAGGCAGGGTGGAAGGACCCCGCTGCACCTGGCCGTGGAGATGGAGAACCTGAACATGGCCACCCACTTGGTGAAGAAGGTACAGGGGAGATGCTGGGTTGGTGGCTGTGGGATAGAGTACAGCCTCCCCCAGAGCCCTGGGGGAGGTGGGAGTCCCCTGTGATCTTGGTTGACCAGGGGCAGGGAGGAGAGCAGTGCCCAGGCAGCCCATCCTGATGGCCTCATGCCTTTCTCTGTAGCTGGGAGTAGATGTCAACAGCCGGACCTTTGCTGGGAACACTCCCCTGCACCTGGCTGCTGGCCTGGGCTCTCCCACCCTCACCAAACTACTCCTCAAAGCCGGTAAGGCACTGGTCTCCCTCCCCGCAGCCCCAGCTGTCCATGGCGGGGAGTGCCAGGGCACAGAGCAGACCCCAGCACCCCAGGCCGACCTGCCCTTCTGGGAGCTCAGTCCACCCTTCCCTGACAGGGGCAGACATGCTGTGTGAGAACGACGAGCCTGTGAGCCCGTCCTCATCAGAGGCCAGCAGCGACATGGATGCAGACCCTGAGGAGCAGGAGCTGGCCATGGAGCTGGGGGAGCCAGCCACAGCCATGGAGTGTGGCACCAACCCCAAGCCCCCCACACAGGAGCACGGGCAGGCAGGGCACAGGCAGCGCCGTTGCCACACGCCCCTGGACCTGACTCAGAGCCAGAAGGTGTGCGGGGGGGTCAAACGTGTGGGAGTGTTTCTGCAAGGGCCAGGGCAGGGATGGGGCACGGCTCCAGGAGATGCTCCTGTGATGACACCTGTACTTCTCTGTGTCCTCGGGAGAGCTGTGGCGTGGAGAGATGGGGGGTTGGCCAGTGCTCTGGGGAATGCTGATGTCTGTGCATCTGTCTACAGGTGCGGGAGATCCTGCTGCAGGCGTCCCAGCAGGGCCCCGCAGCAGAGCTGCCCACTGCCCCCCAGCCAGGTGAGCGGTCCCTCTCCTCTCAGAAGTGCCGTGCCTGGGCAGGGCAGGGCCCTCCTTGCAGTGGGGATGGGCAGCATGTGATGTAGGCACCTCTCCTGCACAGGGAAGGTCCTATCCCTGGACAGTGAGGCGCTGCAGGGTCTGGAGCAGCTGCTGAACCAGGACTGCAGCGGGTCGGACTGGATTGAACTGGCCAAGCGCCTGGGGCTCTGCAGCCTCGTGGAGACATACAAGGACACCCCCTCACCCAGCGTCAGCCTCCTGCGCAGTTATGAGGTCAGTGCCCAGCCAGGGTGCCCCTGTCCCCCCTGCCCGTCCAGCCGCTGGCCCCGCTCAGTGACCTGTCTCCACAGCTGGCAGGAGGCAGCCTGGGGGGGCTGCTGGAGGCGCTGGATTCCATGGGGCTCCGCAAGGCCGTGAGGGTGCTCCACAAAACCGAGGCAATGGAGAAACTGCAGAGCACAGGTACGGGGAGTGAGAGGCTGTGGGGGGTGTGTCCCTGCTGCCCCTCTGAGCCCTCATCACTGACAGCACCTGGGGCTTGCTTTGCAGAGCTGAAGGAAGACAGTGCCTATGGCAGCGAGTCAGTGGAAGAGGAGCAGGCACCCACGCTGGCCCTGAAGCCAGGGCCAGGGGGCGAGCTGCCCCACAGCCAGCAGCCGCAGGTACACTGAGAGGCTGGCAGCCCCTACACCCGTCCAGGGGGGACCCACGTTTCCCAGTGTCCTGCCCACGCAAGTGCCTTCCGGACTTGAGGTCCGGCTGCCTGGACTCAGGGGGAAGGAGACACAGCCAGCTCCTGCCCCTCTCTGCTCTTATTTAATGGTCCCTCTTCTGAATAAAGGGATGGAGTTTCCATTAGCCTTTGCCCTCCCTCTCTGCAGCCCCAGCCCTGGGCCAGCAGGCACTAAGCCCCCCTAGCCCTGCCTGGGGCTGGGAGGCCAGCAGCAAGGAGGCAGCTGTTGGCCCCTTCCTCAGTGTCCCTCCATGCTGGGGCTGTTCCCAACCATATGGGAGAAACCACAGTGCACAAGAAGTGAAGAGCGAATTTTAATTCAGTAACTGAGAGACGAAGCTGTACAAAGGTTTTTCTCCCCCCCCCAAGCCGCCTGGGGCAAGGGTGGATTTGTTTTTTTCTTTTTTTTTTTTTTTTTTTTCTTTTTTGCAATTGACTCAAAAGAGCAGAATAAAAAGTTTGACACATTCGCAAAGTCAGTGCTGAAATCAGACAGGTCCTGGGTGGCCGAGAACAGCGTGTGTGACAGCCCCTGCCCGCAGCCCTTCCACTGTCCCCAGACCCCTCCCTGCGCACTCTGGATACTCCTGCGACCACGTTCCACCACCAGCACCTCGTTCTGGATGAGCATCTTCCAGCCCACCTTGGTGTGATGGGGGCTGCCCCAGCCTGCCCCTCACCTTGGCAAGGAGGGAGCCCATGGCTGAGGAAGGGGCTACACCACTGCTGCTGAAGCATGAGGACCTCGCAGTGCTGCAAACTGGGCTTTGCTGGCAGCTTCCAAGGCCTCGGCCATGCGTTGGAGAAGCAGCACGGGAAAGAAAGCTGGCTCTGGCTCATGCCAGACCCACAGGGCACTCTGGCTTCAGGGGTCACCTCCCCACTGCAAGTACTTACACGCTGCTGCCCAACACGCCCCAGGTACAATGCTCACGCCCAGGTGGTGCAAACAGGGCAGGTCCAGGCTGCTGGGGGTGGGGCAGGGGTGGTCATGAAGCACTGGCACATCAACCACAAGTGCAGCAGTGGGTGCTGCCATCCCAAGGCTGCCTGCTTCGTGCTGGTCACAGGACTGTCCCTCCGCAGGGTTGCTGGTGCCGGAATGGGGCTGGGGAGCAGGCAGCAGTACACGCAGCAGCCCATGCTCAGCTTGCTGTGGGGTGAGGAGCTAGGTCTCCCCCTAAGACTCCATAAAAAACTTCCTTCCCCCCCAGAGTGCAGGGCATGGCTGGGTCTGTGGTTTTGTTTGTTTATTAACAGTTCCCAAAAAGCATTAAAAGTAGCCCCATAAAACCCTCCCTGGTGGTTAGCTTGATCTGGTACTAAAAAGTGCAAAACTGTATCACAAAAAACGTTCAAAAGTTGTAAGAAAGCAGGGAGGGTGCAAAGGTGGCTGGGGTGGCAGGGAGGGGGCCAGGTGCCATCACCCTGGCTCCCCTGGCCTCCAGCCCCAGGAGAGTGGGACAGGCCAGGTCCAGCCTCCTCCTGTCTGCCCCCCATGGCACAATGGAGCTGGAGGAGAAGCAGCCACTGGCTCTGTTTTGCTGCATTTTCGTCTTTTTTTTTTTTTTTTTTTTTTTTTAACCACTGAAGAATTGAGCTCAGTGGGTGGGCTACAGTTGTTCCCCCTCCCCAGGACAGGGGGACAGGGTCCTGCAGCCAAGCGCAGGACACGGAAGGGCAGAAATGAGTTTAATAGGGCTGACAGTGCAGGCAGCTCCCGCAGGCAAGGACCAGGGACTGTCCTGCTCTGCCACTGTCTCCAGCAGAGGGGCTGTGGCCCTGCCTGGCTGGTGCTGGCAGCTGGGGAAGGGCTGTCACCCTCCCAGCTCGTGCCGCAGATGGACAGACTCATGCAGGGTCTTGGTAGGCACGTGGCCTCCATCCCGGCGCCGGGGGGACAGGAACAGAGCTGCAGCACGGGTAGCTGATGCCCCTTACTTATGACTTCTGGAGGTGGCCAGGGGGCTGGCGGCCAGTACGCTCCGAGATGTTGCGCTTCACCTTGGTGGCTGTACTGGAGGGCTCCACGTTGAGCGAGGGGCTGGAGTGGGATTTTTTCAGGCCATCGTCCTCCCCGCCTGCTGCATCAAAGAGGGTGGACTCGAACGCTGCCAGGTCCTCGGAGCCGGCCTTCAGCTTGGCCCGCAACAGCATGGCATAGGTGCCGTAGCGGGATTTCTGGGGGGCACAGTGCAGCAAAGAGTGCTTAGTGAGCTGCATGCTGCCCCTCAGACAGCATCCCAGGGTGGGGGGATGCTCATGGTCCCTCCACCCCAGTCAGCATCCCAGGGCCGGGAGGGAGATGCACGTGGTCCCAGAGCACACCAGTGGCACAGACGGGCTGGGGGCAAAGGGAGGTGTCTCCAGCTCACCTCAAACTCCAGGTACTCTTCCTTCTGCTTCAGCTCCTCATACTCCTTGCCCTTCACCTTCTTCTCAGGCAGCGAGGAGCGATGCTCCAGCAGCTCTGCTGACATTGTCTTGAGCTTGGTCTCATGGCACTTCACCTGTTCCTCCTGGGGAAGGGTGGCATGATGTCAGTGCCCCACTCTGCCCTCTGCTCCACCCCCTGGCAGTGTGAGCCACCTGGGGCCAGAACAAGTTTTTCCCCACTAGGTTCAGGCAGGATCTCAGCTTCTGCTCCTGGGGTTTTGTTGGGTTTGGTTTTTTTAAGTGGCAGGCAAAAGCACAGGCCTTTGGGGGCAATATGCTCCTGCCTCGTGGGGGGCTGGCTGCAGTCTTAAAGCAGAAGAATTTAATCCCCTCTGAAACTAGGCTGTTGAGTTTTGTTTTTAATCCTTTCTGCTCTATGAATAACTGTCCTGGCACGCGCAAGCTAATCCCCCCAGCCGGTTGCCTTTCAAGGTCCTGGCCCTGGCAGGACCCTGCAAGCCGTGATGTAGGGCCACATTCTCCTCCATGGTTTGACTCCATTGCCTGTCTCCTGTCCCTGCTGCTAGTAACAGACCTCACTGTCCACCCCTAACCTCAGCCACCCCCTTGCTCAGCTGAGAGGCAGCTGAGTGCGTGGCACCACATGGGTCCCTCCACAGGGGACAGTGCCACCAGCAGACCCAGGCGGTCTGTCCCATGTTCCTGGCTGCCCCCACACCATGGCCCACCTGGGACAGCCTGGTGCAGGAGCTCGGGAGCAGCGGGCGGCTGAACTTCTTCTGTGATCCGATGGCTGCAGGGAAGGGGGGTGCGGAAAACATGGCTGCTACCACATTGATGCGCGTGATCCATGAGTGCATCTGTTCGGGGTTCCTGGGGAGAAAGACCAAACCACAGATGGGCTCTAAGTGGCACTATCCACGTCACAGACAGAGGGATCTGCCCTGCAGATGAGATCCAGATCCCCCAGGCATGGCCCTGGCCAGCCACAGCACTTGGGGCTCTATTTCCAGCAACCCGGGCCATTGCTAGCCCACTGGGGTGGGAAGAAGAGGAGCTGGGCAAAGCACAGCATTGACAATGGGGACCCTTCCTCCTAGAAAAAGCCCAGACAGGAGAGAGCAATGTGGCCTTAAGCCCCCTCCCATTCTCCACCCCTGTCAGATAAGCCCCTGCACCCCAGCGTGGGGCCCTGCTGGTGACCCTGGGGGACTCACTGTGCTTGGAAGAGGAAGACCCTCCAGTCAGCTGTCCTGAGGTAGAAGACATTGGGTCGCTTGCTGTAGTCAGACGCTTGTGTGGCAAGCGAATGGTGGATGCTAATAGCATTCTTCAGCTCCTCTTCCGCCAGCGCCTTCCCTGGCTTATACTCCTCCTGCGAATCACGGGGTGTTTCAGAGCCAGCTTAGGGATGCACCCCACCATGAGTCAGCTCTAGGAGGCCGTGGGGACTGCAGACAAGTGCTTGCAGCAGTGAGGCTTGGACATCACCCTCCGCCAAGCAGCTGCAGGCTCAGCCTCCAGCTCGTGCTATACCCATGGGGAGAGGCCACACAACCCAGGTGCGTGGGCTTGGCCACAGCACAGTGGCTGTTCCCCACTGCCCATTAGCTGGGCAGCATGTGTGCCTGCAGAAGACTGGATTTGCAGCCCAAACCCCCCCAGCAAGGCAAAGGTCCTGGTGCCTCCTCTTTCCCCAGCAAAGCTCCTGCATGCAGGGCCCTCAGTTGGCAGCCACTTTCACCACCCAGTCAAAGCCCAGGTGCACTGGGAACAGAGATGCCACCAGGTCCCCATGCAATGTTTCAAGCAAGCACGGTGCTGAGTCTGGTTAGGATGAGCTTTGAGATGTCACAGACTGGAGCCCTCCCTCACTGCTATGGGGACTGCGGTGACCTCCCTCCTTGGGTTGGGGATGATCCCTCTCCCTGCCACAGACAAAAGTGACCCCACTGCTGCCTACCTTCTGCAGGTAGAGAATCATCCCCTTCAGGATGGCATGGAAGGGCTTCCAGCCACGCTTCCCTCGGGGAGCTGCCGGGGAGGAGAAAGCAGCCCAGATATTAGCCCTAGCACCAAGTGGCAGAAAGGCATCCCCCCCCTCGCCATCCTCCTCCAGCCAGCCCTGTCATGGCGCACGTCACCCCACCCTAGGGACGGGCGTCACGCCAGGACTGTCCCTGCGCACCTGAGCCCGTGTTGGCCGCGTGGCTGGCAGATGGTGCTGCTGGCAGGGGGGCTGCCTGCCGCCTCCCGGGGCTGGCACCGCTGCGCTTCCCGCCACACTGCTCGCGCTCTGCTTCACCGCTGCCTCCCCACTTGGGGACAAGGACGAGGCGGTGCTGCCCACCAGGTAATGCAGGCTTTGGAGGGCGGCTGCATCTAATCAGATCAACGCAGCATTAGATGGCCAGGGCTTAGAGGGGATTTTACGGTGGAAATGGTGAACGTGCCTGGCAGTGCCCAACCAGCAGCAGCCCGCTGTGCAGCTTGTTTGCTGTACCACAGGACACCTTCCTTTGTCCCCGCCATCATGTGGCAAAGATGCATCCCCTGGGGAGCCCACCCCACGTCCCTGCCTGTACCCTTCCCAGGGCTGCAGGCAGGGGCTGTGCTGCTTGCTGCCATCTCAGCCTCTGCCTAGCCCCGATGGTGGGGGTAGACAGGCAGGGAGAGACTTTCAGGCTCCCTAGCCTGGGGGCTGAATTATGCCTGGCACAGCTGGACAGACAGGGCACAGGGGATACTGGAGACTGGCATGATGCTACAGTCAGATGCCATGTAGTGACTCCCGCCCTGCTCCCCATTGGGTTTCTCTAGCTCACTTGTGCCCTCTTGCCCTGAGTCCTCCCATGGGCTCCTCAGGCACCTACTTTTCTTGCAGTCAGGATCAGCGTGGATCTTGCGCACTAACAGTCCATGCTTGTAGGTGGCAATGCTGGAGTCTTGGGAGAAGTCCAGAAAGGGGTTACTGCAGCTGCTGATGCGCTTGATGGACTTTGGGTTGGGGTCTGCCAGCTCCGAGAGGGACTTTCTCAGCTCCTCCTCATCTCTGCCAGGCACAGATTTAGGTGGGAAAAGGGTTTGTTACCTTTCTGGGGACAACGAATACCCAGCCTCCTACTTGCCGGTGCCACTTTTAGACCTGGCTTCTGAAAGGGTGGCCAGGAGTAGCAGACTAGGCTGAGCAGTCTCCTATCACCACTGGAGAGCATCCTAAACCCAGCCTTGCCTCTGTGCCCCTGCCCCTCTACACAGCCATGGTGCAGGAGAGAGGGTCTAGAAGGGAAACCCCTACAAAGAGAGACCCAGACTGCTGTCCCCACACTTTCAGGGCAGCAGCCAGAGCCACCAGCAAATGGGTGTGGGGAGCCCGCGGGGGGGAGGCCTCAGGCAGCACCAGCCCGGGGAAGGGGCATGTATGGGCAGCACACAGGCAGCCCCGGCAGCAGGAGGGGGCAGGCCCCCACTTGCACTCTCCCTCCTGATCATGGCCTCTCATGCTGCAGGCAGGCTGCATCGGTGCACTCCCCCCTCCCGGCAGGAAAATGTGGGAGCCCGGAGCTGCTGCCTCCCCCCTCCCTCAGACCCGCTCACTGCTAATTAAACCCCTCAGCATCTGCTGGCGTCTCCATGGCAGCAGCCCGAGTGCATTGGCTCAGCGCTGGCGGTACCACCGGGCTGATTAATCCCCGCAGCGCGGGCGCTGCCGCTCCTGCTGCTGGAGATGGCAGCTGTGGGCGAGGGTGCAGGCACCCTGCAGGGCCCCAGCACAGCCACAGCTCCCCCCTGAGCCTGCCCGCTCCCACCCTGGGCACGGCCACAGAGGCACAAAGCAACACCAAAGCTGCAGGGACCTGGCCTCAGGCAGCCTTTCTCCAGCACACTGGGGAAGGGGTACCCATCGAGGTGCTGATGGCAGCCAGGGGTATGCTGCCACCACACCTCTCCAGGCAGCCCCATCCCATCCCACATCCTCACAGCCTGCATCATGGCTGATGGGACCTCTGGGGCAAGGTGATGCTCCAGCAGGGAGGGCAGCAAGGGTGAGGAAGCACCCCATGCCAGCAGAGTGACCCTGCTGCCCACCCTGCACCAGGCAGCAGCATCCCCCAGGAGGGATACATACTTACATGGCCCACTGCAGCTTCTCATTCTTGATGGAGCCGTACAGTGCCTACAGAGAGAAGAGCGAGGGGTCAGCAGGAGAGTGGTTCCAGGTCAGGGGAGCTGCTCCAGGGGACAGAGGGGGCATGCCAGACTGGCTCAGGGGCACTGGAGGTTAAGGCAACTCTAGATCAGTTCGTCCTAGGCCAGCCCCATCCTGGCTGGGCAAGCTGGCTGACCTTGCTTCAGGGCTACAGACACCTTCTCCTGGGCACCATGGGACTTTCAACCCCATATATGCCCAGGACATGGTGCTGAGGACAATCCTGGCTGTTTTCCCTCTCCTCCCCTCCCTCTCTACCTACCCCCGGTGGAGGCACAGCATTAGCAGCATGATGGCAAGACACACCAAACATGTCCAAGTTCTTGGGAGAGCCACTTCTCCCCGCTCCAGGGTGTTCCAGGCTGGCCAAAGGGATGGCCTTCAGGAGGCCTGGGCCCCAAGAGTGCAATCCTTCAGGCTGGACTTTGCGGATGCATGCCTGCACCCTGCTTGATGGGACTTCAGCCTGCCCCAGCACGTCCATGCCATGACACTGGCACAATCACACCACCACACATTCCCTGCTGTCAGCCACCTGTCCTGGGCTGGCAAAGGCGGGCTTGTGGCATCACCCAGCATTCCACAGCAATGTGATGCTCCTGTGGGAAGGAGGCTTAGGCTTCGGGAGGGACTTCAGCAGAGTGCTAGCTCTGGATTTGCACAGACACCAGCACGTCATCATTCATGAGGCCCTCAGAGGACCTCATGGCTGGTCAAGGCTGGATGGGTGTTTGCCTACTGCTGGGCAGCTGTGGCTTGGGGTGGCTGTGGCCTGTTCCTACCCCTTACCCAGCACCCCCTAGCACTCTGCCCTCCCTGCCGGCCTGAACACCACCAAGTTGAGCAAGGCAGGACCCACTGCCTGCATCTCATCATGGGAACAAGATAAGCCTGCCTGCAGCAGGATGCTCCAGGGCCTCACTCCTAAGCGTTTGTCTGGTACGAGCTGGGCGCCAGCCAGAGGCACTCAGCACAGCTCTGCAGCCAGGGACGCTCTGGAGGGGGTTCCAACACAGTGCTCACAGAGGGCTTTGGGGCAAGATCTGGAAGGCATCATCCTCAGAGGAAAATAATCGAGTCTTGCACAGGCTGTTCAGGCAGCTGTCAGCATCCATCACTGGGCTGGAGACTGCTGCTGAGAGATATTGCTGGTGGCTGAGAAAGTACAACTGTAGGCGTGCAGGGGCCCAGGAAAGCCAGCCAGCAGACAGGCCCCAGCAGTGTCTGGGGAAGGGACATCCATCACTCCCCCGAGAGGTGCAGTGGCCAGGACAGAGCGGGGACCCGGCTCCTCCCGCACTTCCCCATCAAGGAAATGCTGGCGCAGCACCAGCTTGTTTCTCAGAGGAGGAAAGGGATCACCCCGATCTAGCAGGCAGAAAGTGGGGTTCACTTGTCTCCTGGGAAGACAGGAGTCTCACAGAGGGGGTATGTCCTTGGCACCCAAGAGGGGATTAGACCCCAGTGCCAGAGAGAGGGGCAGGACACTGAGGTGCGAGCAGTGGGTACCTACTGGCAGCAAGGTGGCCAGAGGAGCACAGGCTGCAAAGAGACCTTAGAGAAGAACCTGGGGGAAAAAATCAACGCAAAGTCCTGCAGAATATAACCTGGGAGCAGAGCAGGGTGAAAGCAGGCATCTCAGAGCAATGTGGATGATAAGGAATCACCACGGGAAACAGAAGGGAAGGGATCTTACTCACTGCTGGGGACACAGCGGAGAGATGCTGAGAACCAGCAGAAATGAGACCGGAAAACTGGCAGAGAGAGGTGGGGACTGGAAACTTCAGAAAAGCTCCTTGTTAAGAGCAGGCAGAATGGGATGCATGGCTTGGCTTCCACCCGGCTGAGTGGCAATACAGAGAGGGGTCAGCTCTGCCCCAAGGAAGGGAGACGTGAGCCAGCTGAGTGAGTATTTTGGAGGACAAGGTGAGGCACCGCAGGAGAGGACTGTGGTCCCCAGGCCCCTAGCCCCACGCAGGGCTTGCAGGAGGATCGCTGTTAAACGCTGAATGAATCAGCTGATGTCAGAACAGGGAGTAGTTCTGGATGGCACAGTGCTGGAGAACAGCCCAGCAGAGCACTGCGCTACAAAAACCTGGGCTCTGGGAGTGTCGGTGAACACTTCAAAGGCTGAACTGCCTTGTGGCTTCAAAAGTCTCCAGCTGCACCACTACAAGCCTTGACAGCATCCCACAAGCCCACTGTGGGCAGGAGCTGCCAAGTACCCCCACCTCAGAGATGGGGAACAGGGGCTGCTCAGCACTCCTGTGGGGAGGCACAGTGAGAGGCAAACAGGGAGGCTGAAGGGACTGGGAGGGCAATAGAAAGATTTATGTCTAAACTTAAATCCTGCCAAGACTCTGCTTGGCTTAAACGCCACCCCCAGCTGACACCAGTCTTGCGAACAAAGCTGGTGGACTCAGCCCAAGTCCTAGCTGAGAAGATACACTCCAGCCACAAAGCCCAGCCCATCCCGCTTTTCTGGTCCTGTGGCAGTACCACTGCCTGTCAGTCCACTAAACCAAGCTTTTTCGTGCATGGACTGTTTCTGCTGGAGAAGCACAGCCTGTGCAGGCTGCTGAAGCCTAACTCATAACCATGTCAGCAGAGACCAGAGACACCGGTTTCCTTGCTCAGTACGTCCCTCTCTCTAGGCTGTCTTTGCTTCGTAGATTCATTCCCCCTGGGCCAAAAGGGCAGCACCCCTCAGCAGCTCTGAACTTGCAAGCACTGCCCAAAAGAAAGCAGGACACTGGTCCCATGCCACCACAGCCACCTCCAAGCATGGCTGGGGTTTTTTTGTCATCGCTGGGTTATGAGCTCACTGCTGCAGCATGCCGGGCCAGCCAGCCAGCTCTGCCCTAGACATGCGCAGCGCCGAAGAGACTTAGGAATATACTGTCCCAGCGGGATTTCTAACTGAATCAACAACATCTTTCTTTGGTGCCCTCCCTCCCGAGAGCAGGCTGAGAGGATGTCCCTGTGTCCTGCTCTGGCAAATGTCTCCAGGAGGGGTTGGGAGCTGCACTGGGCAAGAGGCAGGCAGCTCTGATGCTCCAAGTCCAGCCCTAGCACCATTCCTGCTGGGGAGGGCCCTACAGAAGCAGGGCAGGGAGAAGACACCCCCCTTCAGCTCCCCAGCTCAGAGAGGACCAGAGGGGAGATCCAGTGCTGGTTTGGGGAGCCGGCAGCAAGCTCGTCTGGACACAGCTTTGGCACAGATGGGACTGTACCAAGGGCTGCAGCCCAGCACTCAAGTAACAGAGGAGGGTTAAGGCAGGACTTCAGGCATCCAGCAGAGGGTTTTAACTCTTTCTGGGGTGCCTCTTTTATGGATCATAACTCTTACAGACACATCCCCTTTCCAGTGTGCTGGTTCCTGTGCTAAGCAATACAGTGCTTGGCTCTCAGCACTGCAAGATGCCCTGTGCAGGTCAAGGCTCCCTTTCCTCCTGCCAGCCCTGTGACGAGCCATGGCTGTGTGACATGCTGCAAGACAGACTTCACAGCCACCAAGCACCCTCCCTGCATTCATTCTCCCTCTCTCCGTGCTTGGTAGCATTTCAATACAAAAGCTCAATTGCTGGCTTTCCTCAACTTTTCCTTAGCAAAATACCTTTCTCTACACCCAGCCACAGAGCTCTGTCAGAGCCCCAGGCACCCAGTCCCCCCAGCTGCACAGATACGAATGGCACCATCAGATCAGGGACGTCTATCAGTGGGAACCATACCTATGTCAGGTCCCTTATTCACCTTCACATCCCCCCCTCCACCCCTGCTGCCTGCCCAGCATGCACAACCCATGCTCAAGAACAACTCATCACCTGGCACGCACCAACCCTGCTGCGCACACCCTGTGTCCCCCCCTCCCTCCACTGCAGAGGGCCTACCACGTACACGCAGAGCAGAGTGACTTGGTGACAGACTTTTCTCCCTGTTGGGTGGGCTGCCATGGGGACAGTGTCCTGTGCGTCACCTTCTGCCCTGCTGCAGGCAGCAATAGCAGGCAGCAGGGGATGGCTACCTATCCCTGCCCCACACTTTCAACTCGGCAACATCATATGCTGCACCAACATCTTTTAAAATATCCCTTGCCCAGCTGACCACCCACCCCCAGGACAGCAGACCCCTCTGTCCTTCCCAGCGCAGCCCCACAGCATGGGAAGCAGCGACCGAGTGTCTCCCTTCTAACTGCATGTTTCCATCCGAGTGCGTCACAACTTAATGCTGCCCCCAGACCGTACTGCGCTATGACAGCATCACCGCTTGGCACGACCCTGATGTCCCCGCCGGGCTGGTTTTGACCACGGGGACAACCCAGGCGGCTCTGGGGTACCCGTTCCTCCTTTGTCCCAGCCTGCCTGCAACACGGCGGCCAGTGAGGACTCTTCTCTTTCTGCTACACCGAAGGCAGGCACCCGACCAAGGTAGGACGCACCCAGAGACAGCCTGTTCGCCTCTCCCCACCTAGGGCTGATGCACACCAGCGTAGCACCTCCAAAACGGATGCCGGCTCAAGCGAGCAAGCTCTTAGGGCAGTAAAAAGCCCTTTTTTGTCCAGGCAGCTACTCCTTCTCCAGCTCCGCTCAGCTGGGAGCCAGGGCCGCGTTGCTGCCCCTCCGCACTGCCTTGCGAGCCGCCACCCCGACTGCCCCAGTCGGGTGCTGGTCTGCCCTGGCCGGGCTGGCAGGGTTCAGCACAGCCCTTGGCAGGGAGCCCACAGAGGTTGTCACTTGTGCTAAGCTAGAGGGCTGGTCCCAGAGGTACTGCTCTGTCCTGGATTCTTCTCTCCGCGATGTTTTCGTGCAAACGTTGCTGTCAAACCACCGTACGCGGCGCAATGTCACCCAGGTCTTGCCGTGCTCCCGCTATCCCCGTGCTCGGGGTGGGATGGGGGGAGGACGGCAGGGTTGGAGACGGGGACCCTCGGGCGGAGGGGGGCTGGTGAGGACCTGTATCCGCAGAAATCAGTCTGGGGAGGGAGATGGGGCTGCCTTCTCGCTGCCTCCATGCCCGGGCTGAGGCTCTCGCAGCGGGGGGGCCGGCGGCTGTCCGGGCGTGTCCGTCTGTCCGCCCGCCCGTGTCCCCGCCGGGGCGCTGCGCATCCCCCCGTGCCGCCCCCCGCTCCCCCGGCCCGCCGCTTACCGGCTTCTTCTTGCGGCGGCTCTGGAGGCGGCTGACCACCAGGTCGGTGTAGAGCACCGGCTTGAGGGTGCGGGAGCGCTGGGGCCAGCCGTAGCAGAAGGTCTCCACGCCGCGGTAGTTGCGCCCGTAGCGCACCGAGCACATGGAGCGGGATCGCATGCGCCCCGCGCTGCTATTGATGCTGTTGACGCCGATCATCCTGCCGGCGGCGGCGGGGGGGGCGGCGGGGTGCCCGGCGGCCCTGCCCGGCCCTGCCTGCCCTGCCTGCCGCGGCCCGCTCCGCCGCCGCCGCCGCCTGTTGAAGCCGGGCCGGGCCGGGCAGGGCTCGGCGGCTGCTGCCCGACAGAGGCGGGGCCCCGCCCCGCCCCGCCCGCCGCAGCCAATGGCGACCCGCGGCGCCCGGCCGCGCCGAACCGAGCCGGGCCGGGCCGAGCCCAGCCGAGCCGGGCCGCGGAGTGGGGCCGGCGGAGACAGCGGCGAGCGTGCCGGCTGGTGGTCACCGTTCCTGGCGCGGGTGCCCACCAGCAGCCGAAGCTGCCGCCGGAGCACCAGCCGGCCCTCCCTGTCGCCTTTCCCCCCAGCAGGGAGCGGGCGGCTGGACTCTGCTGGGCTCAGGGGGCTGGGGGGCAGCGGCAGTGACATCTCAGGGGCTTCCTGGGCTCCATCCAGCAGGCAGCTCTTCTACTCTGTGCCAGCTGGGCAGGCTTTGGAGCTGGTGCTGCAGCCCGGCCTCCCCCAGGGACCTCCAAAGGTCCTGGTAGGAGATCTCAGCCCTTCCATCTGCAGTGCCCACTCCACACTTCACCCTCCTGCCCGTTCCTTCGAGGTCAGGACAGAAAAATCAGTAGCTGGAGCCATCCGGCCGGTGAAGGGCAAGACAGAGACGCTCCAGGCAGCAAGCAAAGAGCTTCCTTTGTGAGGAAGCAAAGGAATGGGCATCCTTGCCGAAGGCATGGGGGTCGATGCATAATTTAGTTCAGCTTGACTGAGTAGGAGATGCAGCCAGCGGAGAAGGGGAAATTTTCCACTCTGTCCTAACTGCTTGGCACAGTGATCGCTGGGCAAAACTTGCAGGGAAGGGAGCATGGGTGCCTGGCCCATCAGCTGTGCTGGGATGCCCCTGAAGCTCGGGGAGCCACAGGAGACAGGGGCAGGGCAGCGTTATCACTCCCAGAGGAAACAGGCAAAGAAAAATAGCCCTGGGGATTAGACTGAGCAAGTGTTCCTGAGATTATAGCTCAGAGGTGGGAGCCCAGGCTTTCTTCCCACATTGCTAATGATTTACCCAGCACTCTGAGCGTCTAAACCCTGCCTTGTGCCTCCGAGCTGGAAGGTGGGGGCCCATCCTACATTCCTCCCCCGGGTACCCGACTGCATTGTCAGGCTTAATTCATTAACATCTGTGAAGTGCTCCAGCTTCTAGGCTGGAAGGCAGCACAGATTTGGCTCTCTCCTGCAATTGCTAAGCAGCACCTGGGGAAATGGGGTCTGATCTGGCCCTACTGTGTTGCTACCAGCCAGCAAAGCACAAGGTTAAGCTCAAAGAGTAAGGAAGACGGGCAAGAGCTAAGGCTCTGCAAAGTGATCAATCATGTAAAGGTCAAAGCCACATCTGAAATATAACAGACAACCAGCAACAGCGAGTGAAATCCCAGGAGGCCTGAGCTAAGATCACACTGACAAGAGAAGAGCAACATCTCAAGACCTAACCAAAATACCACCAGCTCCAGGACATCCCACTTCACCTTGTTCCTTGCAAGGTGGGCAGCTGCCATCATTTGGCCACAGAAGTTCAGGCCTAAGTCTGCAGATGTGGGCATCCTTGGGCACGGCATTGTACAGGCTCTTATATCTCCCTGCCCTGGTGGGGAGGACACCAGGAAAGGGTTTCCAGCAGCAGCTGAGTGCCCGTAAGGCATTGCTGCCTTAGCTCCAGCAGCAGTGCAGTGCAAGGCACAGCGAGGCATTGCCAGTGAGGGGGATGTGGTGCTCAGCTGTGAAAGCACAAGCTTTCAAGTGTTTTCGTTTCTTCTGCATAAAACTGGGATTGTTTACATGTATTATCTAGTAGCAGATAAAGTTCTCGTCTGACTCAATCTGCCACCCGCTCTCAGGCATCGTGCTGCATTTGTCTTGGGACTCCCTGCAGCCAGAGACGAGGGGAGCACCCAGGCTCTCTGCAGGCCTGTTCCTGATGCTGTCCTCAGAGCCACAGAGGATGGTAGCCTTGTGTCCCCTGCAGCCACCTAGGTCCTGCCCTGCTGTTCCCATTTCCCTGGCAGCAAGTGCGGTGGGTGGAGGCGTGGAGGCCACCTCAAGCCTTCCAGCTCTGAAGCCTCTGGGGCAGCAGCCTGCACTGTCTCCCTGGGTAGGCTTGGAAGAGCCCCCAGGATCCTTCTTTTGTGCTGCTGGAGCTGCTCAAGACCCAGCCCTGAGCTTAGGAAAGCTTTTCTGAAGCCTGCCAGCCCTTCCCCTCCCCTGCTGCCCTTAGGAAACGCATGTTCTCCTGGAGGGCTAAAATTATCCAGCCAGCTGTGCAGCACGCTTGCACAGGAGCCTCAGTCCCCAGGCACGCCAGCCAGCCAGGTCTGCCGAGGAGGCAGCATCCTACCCAGGGCAACAGGACTAGCACTGGCAGCTGCAGGGAGGCCACCAGGGGAAGCTTTCCCCATTTCTCTGCCCCCTGAGCCTGCACAGGGACCCACACACCAAGCAGCCAAAAGCAGTGGGCAAGAAGGGAGAGGTTGTCTTCTCCAGCTGAGCCTGGCAAAGGCTGCGCTGGAGAGGCACAACCCCTTCAGGTGCTTTTCCTTGCCCGGCCCCTCCCCAGCACAGGCTGACAGTGCTTTACCCATCTCACCCACCCCAGGACCCCAATCCCCCTTGCATAGGCAGGCGCTCCCCAAAGCAGAGCCGTGTTTCAGGAGAGGAGCGGCAGCCTGCCCCACACACGGTTCCTTGCGCTGCCTTTCACTCCCCCTCCCCAGTATGGCTCCTGGCTCCTGGCTCCTGGCTCCTGTACAGAGGAGGCTGAAAAGCAGCGGTGGGAAGCACCGCAGCTGCAGAAGGAACAGGCCATTTTTAGCAGAGCAGCCTCCCTGCTGCTGGGCTGCAGGCAGAGCTGTGTGGGGCTGTGCTGCAGCACTGCAGCCTCCCACTGCTGCCTTATACCTCGCAAAGGTCTTAGCCCCTACCCACAAGAGAAAGCCTGTAGTTTTGTGACGCTTGCTGTCCTGTTTCCCACAGCTGGGATCTGACGGGATAACTTGATTTCACATGTTTAAACTGTTGGTACTTTTGGGGATGAAGTTTAACATGGATGTGGTGGTGCCTGAAGTGGGGGTACCCAACTATGGGGCACTGGGGGCTGCAAAGGGGGCATGCTGAGGAGCCTGCAGAGCCTGGATGCTCCACAGTGCAGCAGCACTAGAGGGCAGGGGCTCAGGGTCCTCATTTTGAGTGTTTCTATTCCATTTTGGATGCTCAAAGCCTTTTCTGTAGCTCATTTAAAATTAGAGGAGAATTTTTCCTAAGTAACTCCTTTTACTGGCAAAGCGTGGGCTGAGAGGGAGGACAGCCCTATTGACAGCTGCTGGTAACCCCTTAATGATGGGGTGAGCAACACAGCCAGGAATAGGCCCACAGAGGCTGAAAAGAGAGCTCAGCTTTTCACCCTCCATTGACTTTTTTTCATCAACTATCTCCCTCTGTCGTGGCTCTGGCACCCTGTGGGAACCTATCTATCTTCCACATCACGAGTATTTGCCAACTGTAGCACTTCACCAACAGCAATGGTTTCTGCCTAGCAGGTCCTACGGTAGCTAATCTCATTCCTAGGGCCAGAGATGAGGAGATGGAAGCTCAGAAAGCCCTCCCAAGAACAGGTGATGCTGGAGAAGCGCGGCAGTCTAAGGCTGGAGTTGCTCGCTGCACACTGCCTTCCCTGGTCAAGCCCCAGTGGCAACTGGGTCAGCCAAGGAGAAGGCACGAGTTCCCCTAGTCACATCAGTGTGGTGAGTTCCCAGCTCCGGGACTTCATCCACCAGCCCACCCTCCCCATTGCCATCCCTTGTCCATGTCACCAGAAATGTACCCTCTGCCACCAGACATGGCTCCAGTTCCCGGGCCTTGGGGCTTTGGGCTGCAATGCTCCAGGGTGCCAGGAAGGGCTGAGTACCATGGGGTCAATGCCACAAAACCTCAGGTTGCAGCTGGGCAGACCAACCCTAGTAAGCTGGCCCCGCATGTGCCCCCTTGCCTGCGATGCAGGCATAGCAAGAGCAGTGAGAGCATCAGGACTCCAACCAGAGCTCCAGTGTCCTGGGGGAACAGGGCAGCCCATGTTCCCCTCAGCAAGGCAGGAGGAAAGCTGCGGGCCGAGGGACCACCACCGTTCTTGCATGAAGATGGACACATTCATTGCATCCCACATAGTTATCCATTTGATCCCATCCAAATGTCTCACTTCTGCTTCTGCTGCTTGGCTGGCCAGGGAGAGCGACTGAATTTACCTTGAGAAGCTCCCTGGGGAAGTCAGTGCCTCCGTTGAGCCCCTCCAAGTTGCCAATGAAGTCAGAGCAGGACATTCTCTTCCCGATGTTCTGGGGGAGCCAGGGGGAGAGAAATGCAGGGGGTTACCTTCAGGCCAGGGTGCTGGTGCTGGCTGAAGCAGGTCCCACAGCCCAGGAACAGACCTCCCACCAGCCAGGTCTCAGGGAGGCTGCTTGAAGGTGTGGGGAAGCTACCAGCTTTTCTCAGACTCTGGGAGTCTTAAATAGCCTCCTTTTTCTAAATTGGGTTCTACCTGTCCCCATTGCAGCTAGTTTTGGAGTCTCACTCCCACTCTCTCTCCCTGTCCACTTTCCTCTCTGTCCTCACCCCACCTCCACACCTTTCAGCTCAGCACATCTCCTCCAAAGTCCCCCTCTCTCCTCCACCAGCTCCCTCTTTCACTCAGCCTTTCTCTTCTCTCCTCCCCAGACACATTAGGGGTTACCAGTCCTCGTGGGTCCAGGGTCCCGTACTTGCAGTTCAGGGTGGTGGGGACAGATAGTGCAGGGACAGACAGGGCCAATGGCAGTGGGAACTTACATGTCCATGCAGATCTGTGTTAAGCAGCATCAGGGCGCAGGTGAGAGTGTGGGCTCCGTCTGCAGCACAAGCACAGGACAGGAATTAGAGCCCCTTGCTTGGCCCCACAGCTGGTGCTCCAGCCCCTCAGCATCTCAGGCAGGGCAGGGGCTCTGAGCCCCCAAGACAGCCCTGAGCCTGGTCTTCCCACCCCGGGCACACAGAGCACACAGCAGTCAGCGTGGTGCTGGCAGCATGTGGGCAAGTAGGGAGGAGGCCACTGAATTAAAGCTGAGCATACAAACTCTCTTCCAAGCCTGCAGCCCCTTCAGCCAGGCAGCGATGCTGCAGCTAGTCCTGCAGAGCTCTTAGCATGGCAAGATGGGAGTGGCACAGCCCTCTGCCAGCCAGGCAGACCAAACCTCACCAGCCCCAGAGCCAGCACAGAGCAGACCCAGCACGTGAATGCACACAGGAGAGGCGCAAAGACATGGAACAGCACACTGTGGGTGTTTGTGCTGTCCCAAGTGCCGGGCACCCGAGCTTTCTCACCTGACTCTTCCCTGAGCCAAGGGTCTGAGCGCTGGGGTCTATGTGGTGAGGAGGGCCTTCTCCCGCCTCTTGTGTTAATCTGCTCAAGGTCAGAATTAAGGATGGGTTGAGCCCTAATTATGCATGATCCAACCAGAGCAGGTTTGTTTTTTTTAAAAAAAAACAAATCTAAAGCATCTGTCATTTGAGGGAAATGACATCTCCGTAACTGGGGCTGTCTCCTAAAAAGACAGTACAAGCTCTCAGCCTGGTTTGAGTTTGAGCACCTTCACCAAGCTGATGAACAATTGGGCTCACTTGAAACACACACGCACACATACATGGACGCGCATAGTTTCTTACCCTCTGAAGAGATAGTGTTGGGATTACACTCGTAATAGCGCTGGGAAAAATGAGCCAGCACTCGCTCTCGCTCTTGCGTCTCTCCCATCAAGGCCAGTTCCTTTAGAAAGAACCTGAAGAAGCAGCAGCAGCAGCATTGGTCACACTTGAAGCCCACCAGCAGCTTCTCTAACCCACCTTTCACAGGAGTGGAGCTGTGCTTTCTGGTCGGAGACCCTGCTGTGTGCCAGATGAAGCCCTGCCATTGTACATCCCGCCCAGCCCGCTCAGGACTCCCCTCCAAGCCACAGCAGCTTACCCAGAGAGCTACAGCTGGCCCTGGGCACTACACCAGGGAAGGAGGTGGGGGTGACACCAAGAGGCTCTGGGCTCAAGGCCTGGAAAGCCAGTCCTAGGTGAACCTGACTGTTACCCAACTGCACTGATTGGTGAGTTAAGACGATGGATGCTCTTTCACAGCTTTGTGGCTGAGAGACCACTTGGGACTCAGCCTCCGCCATATAAGGGGATCTCCAGGTGGGAGCCATGGGGTCTGCATGCTCCTGCAGATCCCTGTGCGGATGTAGAGCTGCAGAGGGCATGGTCTGCTAGGACTCCACTTCGGTGGCCACCATACATGCACACATGTACACACACTCAGCTCTGACCTGAGAGCCTGGTCCAGGCTCATCCCTGTGAACACGAAGAACTTCAGGTATTCCCCTGCCACCATCTTGCTGAATTCATTGCTGAAATAGAAAAGGGGGGGACGAGAGTGGGACTGACCAGATTGCAGGGGCAGCAAAAGGCACACAAGGGTGGGGTAGATTGCAGGAGGCTGGGAGCTCCCCAGGGCTGTGGGAAGCATGCTGGGGACAGAGACACCCCATACTCCTATGAAACTCAGAGAAGTCACCCATAGATCCAACGGGAATACTGGAAATATAAGAGAAACTGCAGAAGCTAGAGCTGGAAGGGCCCATGAGAGGTCAGCTAGCCATCCCCCTGCCCCAACACCTTACTGTAGCATCCAAGATGCAGTCATAGTACAAAGGTACCAAAACCTGGATGTCTCTTGGTCTTTAAGCCCTTTAGAGGGAACATGTGTACCAAGTGTACCAGTCATGGGGAGTGGGGTCCGGGGTCCTGCCAGCTGTTCCCTGCCAGCCCGGTGCCCTGCAAGGGCAGCAGCTGTGTGTACACCATGGGTGCAGGTGGTCCCCTTGCAGAACAAGCCATTCCTTGTGAATACCCACACGTACTTCTTCCCCAAGTGGCGGGCCACATCTGCTTTTTTAAAGCCATCCAGGTTGTACAGCCTCTTGGCCAGGCGTTTGGCAGCCTCCAGGTCAGCCTTGTGCCCGTTGGAGAGGGTGTCTGTGCTGCCCAGGGCCAGCTGCTCCACGCTGTCCATCTCCGAGTCCGAGTCCGAAACTAGCTGGCTCAGGGGGTGGTCACTGCAACAGCAAGGGACACTACACGTTAGCCTGCCTACAGATTCTCTCCTTGTTCAGCTTCTCGGGAAATGCAGGTTCCTCACCTTGCTTTGGAGACCAGCTACTCACTGCTGGGACCCAGGATGAACAATACCGGTTAGAGACAGTCCAAGGTTGGGTCTGAGAGCTATGGAAAGGTTTGGGGATGCAGCTGGAGGAGAGGTAGGGTGACCAGACAGCCCCAGTGACTGATGACAGGACCAAGGCACCCAAATCCACACCCAAACTGGACGTGGAGAGACAGGACAACTGCTCCAAAGTCCTCTGCCCTGAGCCTGTGAAACTACATGTGTGGGCCCAGGCTCTGCCAAGCTCAGCTGTAGTGGAGACTTGGAGCAGAAACATGTGCACATCACGTGCTGTCCTACAGATCCGCACTCATTTTTTAACCTTGACAAACTCCTTGTGCTGCTCTCGAGCGCGGTTTCTACCCAAGACAAGATGACTATAATTCCTTCGCTTGCCTCTTCCCACTCACTGACTTCAAAGCACTTCACAGAAGGGAAAACCGAGGCAGAGAGGGTAAAGATGAAGGAAATCCACCCCCCCACCCCCCCCAGCCTCCCAGCTCACAGTGGGGTGTACTGTCTTCTTCAGGCTGCCCATCAGCTCTCAGCCCACCATACCTTAAATGGCCACGTTAGGAGACGCTCTTGGCTTAGCCCCTGAAGCAGTCTGACTCAGCAGCACAGAAGTTATCCCAACCAAAAAGCTGGTTGAATCTAATCAACAACGAACGTTTAAGCAACTCTGACCTCACCCAAATTTTCTGGCAGCCTTGCAATGTTCCAGTCTGATTTATTTTTAAAAGTCTCTAATTGACTTTTAAGAGGCCTGCTCTCCTGAGCCAATTACCCAGGCCAATCTCCTTGAGGCTCTGCTTCTCCCATGAAGGACGAGCCTCCTTGCTGCTCAGCGCTGTCCATCCCAGGGGAGCCCTGTGCAGCACTGACAGGCTGCCCCATGCCTCAGGGGGCTCTTGGGCACCTCCCTCCCAGCGTCCCCAGCCAGCGTGCAGCAGGGGAAGCTGCTCTGCGCTCAAACCCATGGGCCAGACATTTCCCTGGTGAAATCAGCTCTGATACTCTGCGAGTCCCTGGAGACACGCACTTGGCTCAGACCACCGCTGAACTTGGCAGTGCCAGGCGGTGATTGTGGTAAGACCTGGATGGGTGGGCCAGGACAGATCCATGCCATTTGGCCCCAGCCCCCCCCAGGGAGCCTGTCCATCACCCCATGCCATCCTGGTGGGAGCAGCAATGAGAGTGGCCATAAGGTCACTAGAAGCTCACCAGCTCTGAGTCTGCCTGCTCTGGGAGCTGCACTGGGCAGGAAGTTTCCAGCATCACTGTCGATATTACCTGCACACCTCGTCCTGTGGGCATCCCTGCCACCTGTCTAAAACCTCTCCTCCTCCCAGAATAGGATGACCACATCCAAATATGCCACTGTCATGAGCCCTGGTGCCTGCTGCTCTCCAACTGTGTCTCCACTGGCTGGCAGGGCCAAAGCTGCCCTGGGAAGTGCCCGAGAGCAGAACAAGTTGGGTGCTGCTGGGCCAGTGCTGGGTACCACTTCAGCTCCTTGTGCAGCTGCAGCCACTGTGCCCTCAGCCAAGAACAGGGCTCGCAGGCTCTTTGCTTCTCAGCTGCAGAGGAAATCAATCCATCCCAGCAACTGGCACCTGCCAGCCATGGGTTGTGGTGACTGTATTTTTCACTAAAACTCTACCTGCTATCACAGGGGCACAGTCACTGTCTCCTTCCCAGCCCAGCACCTCCAAGGCTGCTTTTCTGCTACAGGCTGACCTACAAAACTCAAAACCAGCCCTCCACAACTCCCCATGCTCCAACTGCACCTCCAGAGCAAGTGGCTGCCCAATCACCCTCTAAAGACCGTTTCTTCTCAACCACCATCACTAAAAACTCCCAATACCCTTCTGGACCTTGCCTGTCCTGCCTGAGAGGCTGTTTTCCCTCACACTGACAGTTCCTGGCGTCTCTGGGAGCAAACCTAGAGCTCTGAGTCTCTGTCCCCCATTGTGACCTCTCTTCCCAATCTGTGGTTCTCAGCTTTCCTACCTAGTGCTGAGCATCCAGGCATGAGGCCATTTGCAAAACCTCTCTTGTCCTTCAACATCTGTATCTCCCTGCAGGCTCCCAACCTGTGGCTGCAATTCTTGCCCTGCTTCTTGCAATGGGCATGAAGGAATCACAGCCTGGTTCTCAAAGGAGCTCTACCAGTGGGATCTACTGTCCCCTCCCTCACCAAGTCCCCATACTAATTTGGGGTTTCACATCAGCAAAGCATAACCTTGCTCACCATGCTGTCAGGATGAGACACTACCCAGCCATGTGATGAAATGAGTTTTCTTCCAACACTCAAGCCACTCTCATGCCGTCAAATATGGACTGTCAGCCTAGGCTGGGAGGGCCCCATTCACGGCAGCTGTCTGTCACTACTCAAAGCACCAGCTGGCTTGGAGAACATGCAGCTTAAAGAGAGAAAACCAAGAGCCCAATCCTCAAGCAAATGAAGAACAGAGCAGAGATGTGTCCATGTCTAAGGCAACTGAGGTGATGCTAATTTTCTTGCCAATGAGCTAATGTCTCAGGGTGGGTTTTTTTTAGTGTGCTTTCTAAAGTGACATTTCAGTTTGGCTTGAAGAAACACTGAGATAATATTTTTTACATTAGATACATTTTCAACTGGAGAACTGTCCCACACTTAAGGCATAAAGATCAAATTTGGTATTGTGTGAGTATCCTCAGCGTGCCTGAAATGAGTCATCCCCGAGCAGACCCAGCACTAGCTCATCTCTCTCCCTGCTGCCTGCCTAGGACAGCCACTGCTGCCTTCCATGTCCCCAGAAGCACGGGTCCCCCCCTTGGAGGTGTTCACTAGAGAGCCCAGGTCCCCAGTGCCCATGTCAGTGGCAGTGAGGCACTTCTGGGGGTGTTTGCAAGGAAGGCGTATGATCCAGCTCAGGCCTCACCCTGGGACAGAGGCTCTTTACCACCCCAGCACAGCATGAGGACCGCATTGTGCTCCCAGCCCTGGGGAGCTGCTGCAGGACCACAGTCCTACTCAGGGCCACCGCACCACAAACACTCCATCCCTGGGGCCAGATGCTTCTCCAGGGCCCAAATGTTCCTTCTGAGGGCCAAATGCTCCTTTTCTGGAGCCGGATCCTCATCTCGCCCCAATATTCCTCCTCTGGCTGACTGCCCAGAGCCCAGCAGGAGAGACCACAGCACCTTCCCTGGCTGCAATGCAGCGTGTCACTCAGGAGCCCCGAGGTCCTCTCTATCTTGCCACCACAAACCAGGCTCACTCAGCACCATGTTCTCTCCATGGCTGTAAGCAGGCAGGAGCAAATCTCTCCCAGATGTGGGGCAGCAATAAGGCACTAGCTCAGCAAAGCCTGCCCTGGAGGGCTGAGCTCCAGCTTCTGTCTGTCAGCATGGATGTACCTACATGGTAGGACTCTTCCTGAACTATACCTGCATGGTGGGACCCTTTCTGCACCAACGCTACGCACCACGAAGGGACAGGCAGGGAGTCTGGTCCGAGTCCATGAGGGACACGTGCATGGGGCAGAGCAGCACTTTGCCCTCAATTCCCAATGCCCCACACACATGGCTAGATGCCCGATGCCTCCGCCAAGTGAGCCCAGCCTGCCTAATATTGCTGCTAAGAATGTACCAGACCGGATCTTTGGCTGAGCTAAATAAACGCAGCTCCCTCCATTGGTCTCAGCGCAGCAACTTTGATTTATGACAGCCAAGATTTGGGCTGGTTCATTCCTCGCAGAATTGAAGTTAGGACTGGGAGGACACTTGAAGGTCAGCCAGGCCAGCCTCCAACCACAGGAAGAGCTGGTCCTGCTTTCTGGCAGCTCTGGAGTCCTACATCGTCCTCAAATCACCCAGCCACAGCAGCATCCACCAGTGTTACCACTGCCAGATCCAGGCAGGACCAAACCTTAGGCAGCTGTACCCTTCCTCAGTCCTGTTTCTCTGCAGACTTTCAGAGTGTCCCCTGCAGCACCAGCCCTCTCCGGAGGTGCCTGCCTGTCCTCCATCACCCCATCCCACCAGCCCCTCTTGTGGGGGGGCACAACCACTCCTGCAGAGCACAGGGGCTGACTCTGCAATCCCACCAAACAATTTCTGGAGCCAGCTGAGAGCCTTAAAATCCAGTTACTCACCTGCTGGGTGGAGGGTTGTCATCTCCTGAGACACAGATGCCATGGGGTCAGTGCAGGGATGCCTGGGCCTCTTGGACCCTTGGGCAAAGCCCAGCCTAGGGCTCTGGGTCAGACCCAGGGGCTGGAATTAACACCTGACACAAGGGGCTGCATCCCATGGTGATGTGCCACTGCCTGTGCCTCTGTGGGCAGCCTTGCCAGCCACAGCCCCCAGCATTGCCACCCCAATCTGCACCCCAGCTCTGGCTGCCCTTCATGTCTTGACATGGAAACGCTTGGAGGAAAATCCACTCCGCCCACCCCAGGCTCATGCCTCATTTCTTGCTGTGCAAATGCTTGTGAGGACACCTCTGCATTCTGCACCCCAGCCTTGTTCCCCTCCTGTGCTCCCACCCCACGCCATCCCTCCCTTCTCCTATCTCCACCCTTTCCTCGTTGCTGTCCTTCCTCTGCTCAGCCCTCTCCCCCCACCGTTCCGCATCACACCCCGAGTCCACCCCATGGAGCCCCAAACTAGGCACAGCCCTCAGGGCATCACCTCACCAATTTGCCCAGTGCCAACTGGGAGCTCAGGCCAGCTGACAGACCTGCTCTGGCCTCGGGAAGGGGAGGGGGCACCGGCTCACCGACTGCTGCAGTAACAAAAGGGACCTTATAAAGAAACACAGCGGAGCTTGTTGGCGGGGCCCCGGCGCTCCGGCACAGCCAGCGGCCGCGGTCCGGCGGGGAGGACGGACTGACTGCCGGCGCATCCCCCTGCCGGGCGGCTGCCATCCCCGCTGGCTCCCGGGTCCTCCCACGCAGCCGCCGCTGCAGGACTGAGCTCTCCCTCTAGTGAGGCTCCGAGTGTGCTGCCCCCCCCTCTGGTGCCTGGCCCTTTTCACCAGGCGGTTTGCAATGTCACCCCCGCCCCTTTGCTGCTGCTTCTCCTGCCTGCCCTTCCTTCTGTCCCACCCCCGGCGACGCCCCCGATCCTGGTCCCACCAGAGCCTGCCTCGCTCACCTCTCGCGGGGGTGGCATTGGACAAGTCACAAAGCACTCGGGGACCGGGTCCGACTGTGCCTAGGACCAAGGCTGGCTCGGAGGAGTGGGACGGGCAAGGAAAGCTGGGTGGCTGCATTTCAAGGGGCTCGCACCCCCAGGGAGATGCAGTTTGACCGTGTACACCCCATCCTGCCTGCCCCAGGCTGTGTATGGGACTGTGGCAGGTGAGGTGGTGCTCGGGGCGTCCGCTCACACCCGGCAGCGTGGCCAAGCCCGGGGATTTGAATCCATAGTTGCTGCCACCGCCAGAGTGACTTCCCTGTAGTCCAAAGGGCTGTCCCGGCCTCTGCCCCACCTTCTCGCCAGCACCACATCTGTCTCCGGCCAACCCTAGCGGCACCCCGCCAGCCCCGGAGGGCTCTGCGCACACACGCACTCTGTAGGTCACCATCACAGCCCTGGGGACAGACTGTTCTGACTGCAGCCCTCTGCCCAGCGAGAGCAGGGGACCTGCACACTTTCACCTCCTGCCCAAACAGGGCAATTCCCTACCAACACACTGCGGGTGCCACTGTGGGGTGTCCTGCTGCGGAAGGGTGGGGAAGGGAGTCCCACACCGAGACACTTGCCGTTCAGCCACTGCTCCCTCCCTTTTAGCCAAGGCCACTAGAGGAGGCAGAGGCATCTCAGTGCCCGGGGAGGTCTCTCCAGGTCTGCACTTTGGCACACCCCCCCCCCAAGGTCAAGATAAAAATGTGGTCTCAAGACTATCGTGTGCCAAGGGACACCAAAGCCTTGGCATGAGCCATGAGGCTGTGTGAACCAAGGCCACCGGCCACAGGGGTCACCACATCTCCCCAGCAATGCAGGGGACAGCACCAGCTTGGTTGCTCCTGCCCCGAGAGAAATGGAAAGTCACGAGCTGCAACAAATAACGTCAAAGGTTTTGGGGGCACAAGAGGGATGGATACAGGGCAGCACACAGAGGTCTAGGCCCAGGAGATGGGGAAGAAACGGGGCCTGAACAGGACGAAGAGCTGAGCTATGTAGGGACCTACCGATAACCAAGAGAATCATTTCTAAATGGGGAAAGTAATTGCTTGGGACCATGTGTGCATGTGTAACAGAAGGCAAGGCTGGCACGGTGCTATGGAAAGCCCAAGCCTCAGGGTCCCCATGCCAGGGACCACAGGGAGGGCTGCAGCTGGGTTTCCCCCATGTACCCCTGCCACCAAAGCAGAGGTACTCCTGCTCATGAGGGCTGAAAGAGGACGAGAGAAGACAAGAGGCTCAGCAAAGGAGTGCTCAGCAAAGATTCAGGGCAGTTTTTGAGGGGACACAACACTCCTCCATGGCCTGTGCTGCAGCCCAGTGCTGCTCTGAAACCTGAGCTAGGAGGGGGAGCACAGCGCTGCAGCGTCCTCGGCACTGCTGGCATGCTCTGTGCTCTACTGACTATAAACCAGTAAGGAAAAACCCCTGTTAAGCCACGTTACTGTTGTTCCTGCTGCTAGCTGTGTCTCTGCACCTTCACACCTCGTCGTGCCTCTGCAGCGGTGCTACTGTGGTATGATGGCACCCTGTGGATGGTAAGTCAGATGCTGTTCTCTCAGTTTCTCCACGGTGCTCTGTTTCGGTCCCTTGCCTTGGCAGAGGAATAGGAACCCAATTCTTCCTGCAGAGAGCACTGATCATGTCTGGATACTGCTACCCTTCACTGCCTCGTGACACTTGGACATCACCAGTTTTATTGCACAAACCTTGCCTGGCCTGGCCGTGTGTGCCACCATGTCCACCATGTCCTTGGCTTCAGTGTCCCAAAGAAAGGGAAGGCCTAACCTGCTGCCTTTCTGCCCCAAAATGCCCTTGGAGTGATCTCCCAGACACAAGGCTGAGGAGGTTCAGGAGTCCAGGACAATAGGTATGAGACCATAGGACTCTTGCCCTCAAGAAACAGCAGGCTGCTACTCAGGTAAAGGATGCAGCAGTATCAGGAAGTCTTGGCCTCCAGGAGGGAAGGACTATTGAATTTCTACTGATACTTGACTTCTGACTAGCCTCTCCTCACTGCCACCATGGATGCTGGACTATCCTTCAATGAGAACCACCACAGGACTGAACTAGAACTCATTGCTCACTAGGCTGGAGAAAACCTCACAGTCCTCAAGCACCAACAAAGTTGGCAAAGACAAAAAAGGAGATGTGCTTCAACTGACATGCCTACCATAACACCGTGGTGATCACTGGCCTGATCAGCCACTTCATGGAAAATCTAGCACACCCAGGCCTGACCATTTCCCTCTTCCCCAGCATAACAAGTTAGGCTCTGGCTGCAAAAATGTACCGCACAGGGTTAGGCTCCACACCGAGTCTAACCAGCTCTGGACAGCAAGCAGCTTTGGTCACTCACCTCATGATGGAGGCCAAAGGAGCACCAAAGCTGTCCTCTGAGCGGCAAGGACTGTGACAAGCACCCTTTCTTCCTCTCCCCCGCTCCTCTTCCCTCTCTGTCCAGGGGGCATCTGTGGCTGAACTGGTCCCAGAATCTGGCTCCAAATGAGCCAGAGGAGCAAAGTTCTCCTCGATCAGCTTGGCGCTGTCTCGGATCTGTCCCTGTATTTCTGGAGTGAGGGTTGGGAGGTCAAAAGTGAAAAAGGTCCCATGGGTGCGGGCTGGGGAGGAGAGGATGTCAATGGAGTCCAGGCTGGTGTAAGATGTGCCTTTGGCTCGATGGGACTCCATGATGTTCTCAAAATGCTTGCTGAAAGAGTCCATGCCATCCTTGGAGAGGCTGTGCCCTAGGAGGAAGGGCACTGGAGACTTGAGCATACTCTGTGTGTCTTGGTCCATGATCCTAGAGGGAAAGAAAGTGAGAAGAACTGGTCACTGAGAAGGAAGGGATCAAAGCCCTGAAACAAAAGCCCACGCTGCTCCAGAAGGAAACTGGGGAGGGCGGAAATCTCCTCTGAACATCTGTAGACCTCCAGGGAAATGCCTTGCCTGCCCAGGACATCATGGAAAGAGGGACTGGACTGGCCTCCCTCCAGACATATGCTTCTCCTTTAATTCACCACAGACTTTTGTTCCTTTAGTGGCTCATCCTCGTAAGAAGCTTATGAGATGGCTACTGCTCCCAGTCACTTGACTTGAGCTTAGATCCAATAAAGGGCTCAAGCACCAGAAGCAGGATGTGGTTCAGCTCCATTTCCAACCAAATCTGGAAGTTCCTGAATTTTCCATGAGCCTTCAGAGCTCCCAGCACCGTGAAGGCTTCTCCAGAAACTGCTCAGGACAGCACAACACCTTCCTCTGTGAACGTGGCACTGATTGCTGAGCACCATGCACAGACCATAACCAACACCCACCTGCAAGCTGTCTCAGGACACATCTGAAACAAAGCACAAGGCAATGCTGAGTGCCAGGAGATGTCTGGGACTCAGCAGAAGGTGATGCTGAGCCCAAGGAGATGTCAGGGACCAAACACAAGTCAATGCTGAGCCTCGGGTTTCCCCAGGCAGTATGGAGGGAACCTCACACCCAGCTCTGGGCTCAGGACCTGAGCTGGCCCATGAACTAGAGGCTAAGCTTGGTTCTGGCTCTTCATCTTGTCAGGGATCAGCCCTGCAGGAATGCCTAGCCTGTCGACAACACAGCTCTGGGTCCAGCCTGACAATGGAGTTTCTAAACCCTGAAGCCCTGAGTGTTTTATCCTGTAAATGAGGTGAAGTGCAGCCTGCCCATTCATCTGAGCACATGACAGCAGGGACATTTCCAACCCAGGGAACATCAATGTTTCAGCCATACAAGCATAAACACAGCCCTAAAAGCCTACTTTACTCATAAGCCGCTATCATTTTATTAAAGCGGCAGAAAAGCACTTGTTATGCCACTCACTTCTCTGACAAAAGGAGAAGAACTGCTCCAGCTTGTCATAACATTTGTTATGAACAAACAGCTTGATACAGAGGGCTCAGAAGATGCGTTGCTGTTACAAGCACCAAATGATTTTCATTCATTAGTCTTCCCATACTGCTCAAAAATTTCACCCTGATTACTTCAGCTGGCCAAGAGCTGGCAGCTTGACTCCCCAGAATGCCGGCTAGCTTCAAGGAGAGCGCAGCAAAGCGAGATGCAGGTAAGCAAGGCAGGATAGAGCCTGCTCTCGCCCACCCACCAGAGTTTCCCTGGCTGTGCAGCACCGCTCAACACTCTTACCATTCCCATAGGAGCCCCAGGAGCAGCCACCTCTAGGGTGGCTTTCTGGCAAGGACAAGGCAGAAGAGACCTCTTTAACATCTGTAGATGAGCTTTACAGATGTGAATGTGCATTCATTATCCTTACCACCCAGCTGTGTGCTACTAAACCAAGCTAATGCCACTGACATCATTTGGCACTTTGAATCCATGAGGGCGACAGGCTGTGCTGGGGAGGACAATGCCAGTGGAGAGAAGGGATATTGTTCTCAGGAGAGGGAGCTGGGCTCATTCTTGTGATCAAGTATATTGCCACCAAGACACAGAACAAAAATAGCTGGCTATGTCCACACCATCTAAGCTCTAGAAGCAATCCCTCCACCCCAAAATATCAAGCACAAAGCCATTCAGCTCCGGAAGGCTCTAGTTGCAGTAGCACAGGCGCAACGCTGCCTGCACACACCACTCCTGCTCAGACCTACATGCTTCATCAGCCCCTGCTGTGCTGTCCAGCCCCCCCCAGCTGCCACCCTCCCATGCCCCACTCCAGCCCCCTGGGAAGGGTCACTGCACCATCACCAAGCCAGGAAAACGCAGCTGGGAGGAGCAGAGGAGTGGAGGAGATGCAGAGGCTATAATAGAGCATCTGTGCAAGGGCAATGGGCAGCGGGAATGCAAATAGGTTTCTAGCCTGAGCTGGAGTGCGAGAGGGGGTGAGTCTTCCCTGGGAGAGAGCCAGGCGTGTACCGGGGGCATGCAGATCCCGGGAGCTGACAGTCACGCTGCATTGCACATCAGTGTCAAAGCCAGCAGCACTTCAGTTGAAGGTCTGCCCATGGGGACCGCCGGGGGCTGAGCAAGTGGGCTACGTCTGATGGCTGATGCTGATAGCTGATGGAGGAGAAGGGGTTCACACCGTTCTCCCTGCCTGGTGCTGCAGAGCCATGCCATCCCCGGTGGGGGAAAATGAGGGGAAAATCTCTCTCCTCAGGCCCTCAGTGGTTTTCTCTTTCTGCCAAATGCTCCCATGTCCCTGACTGCACCCTGCCATGTCCCGCTTCTCCTGCCTGCACGGGCACAGCAGGTGCTGTGTGGGGATCCCAACTCAGCTGTGAGACTCTACAGGACCTCCTGTACAGCAGCCCCTTGCTTTACTCCTGTCTGAACAAAGTCCTTGTACAGACCAGCCCCAGCAGCTCCTTGCACTCCCCCCAGGATCCCTCACACATCTCCAGCCTCACAGTTGCCCACTCTTAGGGTTCAGTGTCCAACTGAGACACAGGTGCTGCAATCCCCCACTGGCTGCCCATACTCCCCTGCCACATTCACACCGTCATGCTGGGGTCACGCTGCCCCCCAGTCCTCCCCCACAAGCTGCAGGTGCCTGCCGGCATCACCCTCCAGCCCCATCAGTGGGAGCATGTGGGATGCAGGAGCATCACCCCAAGCTGCAGCTCTGTGGCCACGATGGGCTCTGGGACAGTGGCTCAGCCTCAGCACAACGCATCAGAGGCTTGTGGCTACTGAGATGGGCTAAGCCTATGCTAAAGTGTTTGATGAAATCAGGGCCATAATCATTTTTCACAGAATCACAGAATAGTCTTGGTTGGAAGAGACCTCTAAGATCACCAAGTCCAACCATTAACCTAGCACTGTCAATTCACCACTACACGTAAATCACATCCCTTAGCTTTAGTCTCTATCAAATTAAATGCATGAGTCTCGTACAGGTTCATATTCACTCTATAAACAAAAAGAAAAGTTCGCTGACAAGCTGTCCCATTGCCCCCACTGCTGTTTTCACGGTGGGCACAAAGACTGGGATCATGAGTCTGAGCACAGCTCAGGCTGCTGCATGGCTGTTCCCGGGCATGCAGTTGCAAGCCACCTGGGATCTACCTTCATCTCTCCAGAAGATCCAGCAAAGCTCACTAATAGCAAGATCATACCTCAATAACTGAGCCTGGTGATGGAGCATCGCATCCAGCTTACCTGCCACAGCTGGACAGGGCCCACATGACTGACTGGCTTTGCCTGTTAGTTGGTAAATTTTTTAATCCCCAACAAGGCTGGCCCTGCAGCAATTTTTCTCTCCACCAACCAGCGAGCACACAAGCTCTGGAAGGGCTCCCAGGTAGCAGATCCAAGAGCTTTCCCAGGCGAGGCTGCTCTGCTTGCAGTTAGAAAAGGTGTCTCTGCCTCCTGCCAGCCCTCCACACTCCCGGGGGAGCGGGGCACCCCCCAGCAATGCCTCTTCTCTCTTATCAGCCTACAGCACTGGTGCTGCAGGCCAAGCTGGGCCCTGCCTCCAGCTTAGCTAGCATGTCTGCCAATGCTTGGGGAAGAAGGGAATTGAGCCTGCTCTCGCTGACAGGTCTCAGCTCTCCAGGACCAATGGGAATAAAGACAGTAAAGGCTTAGACTAGTCATTAGAGTTGGTAGATCTGACTCTAAATATATTCAGAGAGCAGATTTGCTGGAAGAAGACACCGTTTATTCCATCACTTTCCATGTCTCATTTGATTTGGTGTTGGGTGTTTTTAGCCCAATGTCCAGCATGCTCTCTTCTTTTAGGAGGGTAAATCACCAAAGAAGATGCCCTTTGGCCATAATATGAAGGACAAGAAGATAGTACCAAGCCAAAATCCCCCTCACAAAGGTGCTAAACCTTTAAGGCCAGATTTTCAAAGGGATTTACATGTCTAAGTGCTGCAAATCAGCATCCAAATGTGCTTGAGTAATTTTGTAGGGCTGGCCATTCCCAGCTACCCAGCCAGGCCTGGGGTACAGCAGCTCCTGCAGCAGCAGCAGAATGGTGCTGGCTCCAAGAAGCCCAGGGAGCTTCTTAATCACCCCAGCAACACTTCTCCTGTGAGCAGGCAAAGCAGAAAGCTTGGAGCAGAGAACATCCATACCGGTGACTGCTAAACAGAGAGGAGGACTGCAGCTGCAGAGCTCAGAAGCAGTGTGTAAGCAAAAAACAGGGCTGAGATGCAGGGACTAAACAAGCTTGCAGTTTGAGGCTCATGATTGTCAAGACACTGCCTGCAGGGACTGCACCTACCTGGGTAATATTCAGGGGGCTGCAAATCAAAAGAGCCACTGGTCTACAAAGAAGCCATGTAAAATGAACATGATATCCCTATTAACACACCATTAATTATACCGGGAGCACCATCTTTAGGGGGAACAATGCATTTAAAGATGCATCCAAGTTTTCCATTGCTGCCTGGAGAGCCACAGTAAGGTGTCTCAGAGGACAAAAAGCACATCTAGGCTTACAGCTCATAGGACTTGTAGTGGCTTAGCACATATTTGGAGATAAAATATCACTATGCAAGATAATTGTTAGAGTACCTTGAAGAACTTGCTTGCAGTGATAACTTTACACCTTACTCAAAAATTCCATCACTATTCATTTGGAAAAAAAAATATATTAAAAATGGCTTATTTTTTTCTTTTCTCTAAAATGCAAAGTTTTTGAGGACAGGGCAGGCAGCAGGGAGGGATGTATCCATCCCCTTCACTAGAGATGCAAGGGCTGGACAGACTGGCAGGATTCCAGCTCTTCTCGGGACACACACCTTCCCTCCCTGTCAGCCCAGCATCTTCATGCTTCTCCTTCCCAGCACAGGGACACCACTGGGGGTTATATTTTCATTATCTCTTCCCATCACCGACATCAAAACCTCCCTTTTCCCTTTCTTCCACCTAAATGGTCCCAACCTGACTTTGCACAGCTAGGTGAGCTCATGCTGCCATGCAGCATCCCAGACATTGCCCTGGCTTTGCACTTCCCAGGCGAGACCTCTCCCCACTTCCACAGAACACTTACTGATGGTGCTGAGCCCCCTCATCTCACCCAAGACTCTGCCAATACACGTGTCAGGAGATGCCCTTGGTTGCCACTGCCTACACAGGCATCTCCTGTTCCCTGCCAGAGCCTGTCTGCTCCAGACAGCTGTCCCACACAGTGCTCTGGAGCTCCTTCCCCTCCTGATGCCTCCTGCAGCAGGTAGATGATGTCTGTCACTCCTCATGATCAAGCCACTACTCCAGAGGACAGTCCAGAGGCAGAGTCTCGTGTTGCCAGGCCATAACACTATCTCCTATAGGTCCTAATTGCCAGTGCCTGGCACAGGGCAGATGGCAGTTCGGATGGTGTTAGCTGCCCACAGGGGCAACTGAATAATAACCTTAGTGTCACCTGCTCTGCCAGCCTCCCAGCACAGGGTGTTTTGCCACACAAGTGAAAAACGACACGAAAGACAACAAAAGACTTCTTTCAGCCCAAAATTTCCCAAATGCTGCAAATACCTACTGAGGTCAAGCAAAAGGGACAGCTCCCACTATCAAAGCACAGCGATGTGCAGAGGGGAGGGCAGCCCAGCAGCTCCTGCCAGCACACAGCAGATCCAGGACACAGCCTGGACTCCAATGCCCTGATGCCACCATCCTAACACCTGTCAGCACCAGGGCAGGACACAATTAATGTGGCAGGACTCATGCTGGGATGCCTCGGCTCAGCCAGGCGACCTGAGCTGCAGGGCTCACCCCAGAGGAGCGAGGTCCACAGTGCAGCACGCCAGGCTGGATCGCCTGTGGTGTCCTACTCTTTCCACAGGGTGGTGAGGGCCCCCTCCCAGTTTCTGTCCCAGCCCCAGCCCCAGTCCCAGTCCCAGTGGTGCAATCCAGGACCCCGTCTGACCCCCACGCACAGCTCACGTGGAGCTACTGGGATATTTAGCTCAGACCTTCTTTCAGCAGAGCCTGTTTTGCCATGCAGTGGACAAAAAAGAGAGCGAGAGCAGCTTTTTGCCCTCTTGCACAGAGCCTCACCTTTCCCTGTTCTCCTTCCTTGTTGCCTCAAACACTTCATCGTCCTCATCCGCATCCCCATCCCGCGGCCCATCCTTCGGGAAGCTGGTGCCCAGGGTGGGGGGCTCCTCTGGTATGCTGTTCCTCCTGCCTGGGGTGCCCCCGAAGCTTGGGTTGCTCTCGCTGTCCTTCTGGCTCTCAATCGCCGAATCCACCTCCTCCTTCTCAGCCAGGATGTCGTCAATGTTGGTTTCACGATAGCACCTCAGTGGCACGGTGTCCAGGTCTGTCTCAGAGTACTTCACTGTCCTCCTTATAATTCCAGTCTCACAGGAGCCAGGCTTCTGGCTGCCTGGAGGAAACATCTCTATCTCCACCTCTACGTGGCTCAGGCTGTGCTCGGGCACCAACCCCGGCGGCTTGGGGGGCAGGCAGACAGGCTTGTGGGGAGGGTCAGCCAGGGGAGCAGAGTCGGGGGCAGAAGAGCCTGCAAGGGAGCCCTGAGCACTCAGAAGCGCAGGGAGCTGTACTGGGGAGCACCAGGGAGCTGCTCCTGGAGCATCACACACACATCAAGAGTGGGTCTGTGTGTGTGATGGGCACTAGCAAATGGAGAGGGGGAGCCAGAAGGAAAAAGGGTGGGGAGGGGCAGAAAGGGGAAGGAGTGGGGTGCTGTCAGTGCTAGTGTACCCACAGCCAGCCCTGGGCCTCCGTTGGAACCCCAAAGCCCTTCTGCAGGGCAGCCAGGGGCTATCAGGGGTCTGGGCTTTGCATAATCCCCTTTGCATGAAGCATTGCACGGCTGCAGGGAACTGTGGGGAGGCTGATGTGTGCAACATCTGGCCCTGGGAGGACATGGGCTGGCCAGTCTTGGGGGGATCTCGGCTGTCCAGTGGGAACTGACAAGTCCCAAGGGATGATGAGCCCCAGAGGGAGTCCTGGCAGAGATTCAGACTTGCAAAGGAGAGGCTGAAGGCACCCCCCTTACCAACTTCTTACCTGTCTTTGGGGCATCTGAGGAGCCGTAGAAGAACTCCCACTTGGCCCTGGCGATGCGCTGGGCATGGGTTGAGCTCTGCCGGGGGTACGGCCAGGCGCTGCCCTGCAGAGGGGACAGCAGTGAGTGGGTGAAGAACCCCAGGGCAGAGCCTGCGCAGGGTGCAGGGCACCCTGGCACCTACCTGGGGTTGGGGCTCTGGCTTCAGAGAGCTCCTGGTGAAGGCAGGGAAATCCTCTGGCAATCCGTTGGCGAAGGAGCGGCCGAGGCAGTCAGTGTCGAGGGCACAGGGCTTCTTCCCACAGGGACGCATGCCCCCCGGGATCCTGCCCATGGCCAGAAGCGGGTCAGATGCCGAGGCCTCCAGCTTCAGCGTGTGCAGGAGTCGCTCCTGGGGCAGAGGCCGGGGCTGGGGGGACCCCATGTCCCCACCGAGCTCCAGGCTGCGGCTGAGGCCGTAGGGGCCGTTGTCCCGTTGGGGCTGGGGGGATGGGAGGCCTCCCAGAGTCCGCACACTGGCCTTCTCGATGAAGCGGAAGGTGACAACGGAGCTGTGTCCCTCTGGGGCTGCTGCCACCAGTGGGCTGCGGCTGCCCGGGGAGGAGAGCACCGGGCTGGGCCGGTCCCGCTGAGGGGTGCAGGGGGCTGTCAGGCGCCCTGCGCCCAGGCAGCTCCCATTGCCAAAAGCAGACACCTCGGCTGGCTTGCGGGCCAAGGAGCCAGTGCTGTTGTAGAGGCCGAGGGGGCAGCGGCGGATGTCAGGGGCCAGGCCCTTGCGCAGGAGGTAGAGGCGGCCGGCATTGAGGTTGGGGGTGAGGCAACGCAGGGGGCTGTGCCTCCTGGCCTCAGGGCTCCCCCCCACCAGCCAGGGCCTCCGGTCCAGCCCACGGGTGAATGGTGGGGAGGAGGTGGCACAGCCCTCCTCAGAGTGGAAGCGCACAGGTCCACCCGCCTGGGCCATCCTGGTGGAGGAGGGCACAGAGGCGTCAAGTCCGGAGCCCGGCAGGGCAGCACGGGGATGGTGAGGCAGGTTCCCAGCACCCCTGAGATGATAGCCAGGTCAAGGGGAGATGCATCCTCGGGCAGCCCTGAAACAAGGGCGAGGAGAGCTGGTTAGGGGAGGGGATCACAAGGAGTCTGGTGCCACAGGGAGGACAGGCAAAAGGTGCCCTGCCCTCGCAGCAGGATGAGACAGCACCCTTCAAATCCCCTACTGCTGCAAGGAGCAGGAGAGGTTTGTTGTGTGCATCACATCAGCAGCACTGCAGGGACATTGGCAGCCCTTTGCTCCATCCCCAGGCCTCCCAAAATGTTTGCTTTCTTCCCAGGGTGCCAGGATGCTCAGGCACTTCCCCCACAGACCAGCACCCAGACACAGCAAGAGAGCGGACTATGCACTTTAAAATGGGTTTCATTCATCCTGCTTTTTGTTGAATATATTTACTACCCACAGCCTACTAAAATCACTTCAATAAGGGGGAAAAAAAATTATATACTGGATCACTGAGACAGCCTCCAACTACATTTGCTCAAGGAGTTTAACACGAGCAGCATGGGCAAGAAGCCTCTCTCTTTGGAGGTCAGCCTGGGTTTAAAGTGTGTCACGCCAGCACATGCTGCAGCCGCTATCGGTGGCACAGACAGAGCTGTCAACACCCGCAGATCCAAAAAGCAGTGGTTATGACAATCCTGCCCTGGGGGAGTGGATCACACTAGGCCCCACATGCAGCTCACCTGCCTGCCTCTGCACAGAGGCCAGATCCTTTATCTGGAGGGGAGACCAGCCACCCCAAAGCGGCGGGTGGGCGGCTGCAGAAGGCAGGACCCGGAGCCCACATTGGCATTGCTGGCAGGGCTGACAATGGTTTTCTTCCTCCCAGTGGAGCTAAACTTGTCCTTATCCTTCCCCAAGTTTCTCTGAATTCCTGGTGTGCAGAGAATACTCTGCCTTGGCTGCTTTTGCCTTCTGACAGATGCCGAGATACTTAGTTCCTCACTTAGATCTCAATATTTTAGAGTGAGAAACCAAATGACAGTTGCAAACGGAGGAAGGCATGATTTCTTCTCCTCTTTCCAAGTACAAACCTGACAGGATTAAATTTCTGAAAGATGTGGGGCTGGATTTTCAGTGGTGTTTAGGCTCCAGAGATGCAGAGACATAACTCTTAATAAAATAGCCCAAACCACCCCTGTGGGGCAGGCGCCCATCTATCTGCACTATCACACTGCTAAAAAATCTGGCTCCTGCTGAGCAGCAACAATCTGTAATTCACTCGCCAAAAAAAACCCCACTCCTGTTTAATATGTCACTTTGTGTTTTTACAGTCTTTTCCCCATGTTATGGTTGTGTTCACATTCAAGGTTGCTGAAGTTAAATGATAAATAATAAAGATGGTTTATATATTTCAAATGAAATTCCACTTTGTATCTCAACGCAGAGTGACACACATGCCAAGGAAAAAAATTATCACTAGAAATAGTTAGCATTCACTGTAACATAACAAATCTATTAAAAAACAGCCTATCTCAATACATGCAAGTTATTGCTAAAATAAAAGGGATAAGCACAGCATGTCCTACTGGTTATCAGAGGAGAATTATCAAATTCAGAGTAAAGGCCATGCCCGCCTGCGAGCCACCAAAGCCGGATGGCTACACCATCCAGCAGAGTGAGCTTTTCTTTAAAAATAAAAGGTAAAAATCACAAATGCGATGGAGACGAAAAATCAATGGCAGAGCTAAGACTTCCTGCTTGCTGATTTAAATTGTGAATCAAATTGATGCTTTTTAAATCACTGTGATGAATGGGTTGGGCTGTACAGCACCGGTGGGCTGGAGAGAGCCTTGCTAGTCCCACTGCCTGAAGGCAGGAGAAGTTCTGCAAAGGAAAGCCACAGGGAGGCTGACCCGGCAGCCCAGGGCATGTGTTCAAAAGGAAAACTCAGGAGCTGCAGTGTGATAGCCAGGGGCTGCACATCAGTGGGGGATTTGATTTGTTCAATACAACATCTCATACATATAAGAAAATTGTTTCTCCTGGGTGTCCCTTCTTAGCGGCCGAAGGGATGACCAGGGATTTTTCCTGGCCCTTGCTTTGAGCTGTACCTGGTGCGACAGGGGACGATTACTCCCCGTGCAGGCTCTTTCCTGGCTGAGCGGGGCGATGTAGGGTGAAGGCAGCAGACAGCAGGAACTGCTTATGCTGTGGGGGAAGAGCACACCCACGCCAGGGATGTGTGGGGACAACGCGATGGAGCTGAGGGAGGATGCAAGGGGAATGGGCAAAGAACGGGGCAGAGATGTGAGGGAAGCAAGAGGTGCAGGGCTGGGGGCTGAATTCCCACGATGGGCCGTACCTGCGTACTGGACACGGTACTGCTGTCAGCAGTGGTGGAAGGGAATGAGGGTAACCAAGCTGTGGGTGCTGGGCCACCTGACACAGCTGGGGCGGGATGGCGCCCAAGAGGTGCCTCTGCACTCTGGAGGGACATGGAGCAGTTTTGGGGGTTCACTGGCGACCGCGGAGGGGTGCCTGGCGGCCCTGCGGCTGTGGGACGATCAGGGGACCCCTTCCCGAGGGTGTGTCGGGGTGGGGGACGTGCGTCCCCTTCAAGTTGGGGCTGAGCCTGCCCGACCCTCCCCGGCTCCCCCAGCCCAGCCTCCCTCGCTCGGCACCTCCCGTCTCGGCGGGATCAGCCTGAGTGGATGTGACATCCATCCGGATGAGGAGGGAGCCCCCCCGCCTGCCCGCTGCCCCCCGCCGAGCCGCCCGCCGCGCCCCGGCCGAGCTCCCCCCGCCTGGGCGAGGACCCCACGCCCGTCCCGCCGCACCGGCACACCAGGCGCCGCTCCGCGGCAGCGGCGTGCGGGTCCCGGCCCCGCCGGCCATCCACCGATGCCACCGCAGCCCGCTGTCGCCGCCCACCGCTGCCGGGAGGGCGCAGAGCCGCCCCGGCCCCCGCAACAACTGCTGCAACTTTCCCTGCTCCGGCGTCCGGCTCCGCCGCGTCCCGCTCCGCTCCCCGCCTCTTACCAGCAGTGCCGCCGCCGCCGCATCCTGCGAGCCGCTGCTCCGCGCTGCCGCCGGCACGGCACGGCACGGCACGGCACGGCACAGCACGGCACGGCACGGCTCGGTCCGACCCGTCGGGCGCGATACGGTGCGGTACGGTGCGGTGCGGTACACTACCGTAGGATACAGTGCCACCGGCCCCAACCAGCCGCGCTAATCCCGGCCCGGGCCTGTCACTCCGCCGCGCTGACAGCCCCGACAGCGAATGGGAAACTCCCGCCAGACGCCGCGCCCCGCCCCGCCCGGTGGCACCGGCACATGCGGAGCGAGTAGGGGCAGGACCCACGCCAGCCGCGGCGTGCGTGTCCCGTGTGCGGGCGTGCATGTCCTGGTGTAGCACCGTGCTCATGCCCATGTGCCAGTGTGATCCCGGCCGCATGCACCGGCAGGTGCCACCCCGTATGCCGCTGTGCGTGTCCCATGTAATGGCGCACACATCCCCGCTTATCAGCATGTGCATCACCATACGTGGCATGTCCCTGCTCAGCAGCGTGCATGTTCTTGTGTGACTGTGTCCTCATGCACAGCCCTGTGTGTTGTGCCCTATGCCGCAGAGCACAGGATGCCCCCACACCCCACCACTGTTTGGGGACCATGAGCATGAGAAGACTAAAGTTGTGTCCTGGGACAGTGGTCAGCCCCACGAGCTGCTGGCCCTTGCCCAGAGAGCAGATTCCATGCTGGGGACTCATCTCTCTTAGGACCAGTATTACCCCAAGCACATCACAGCTACAGGTACCAAGGTGGCCCAGGTACCAAGGACTCAGTACCACTGTGTCACCTGCCACCCCAAGGATGGGAAATGCTACCCCAGTCTCAGGAAACTACTTCATGCTATAAGGGGAAAAAACCCATCCTTTGCATCCCACCCAGGGGCACTGCTGGCACCAGAGGCGGGTGCGAGCAGAGCTGGCGTGAGGCTAAGTGACAAAGCAAAGGGTGCTGTGGCAAGGTGGCAGTGCCCCCAGACACCATGCTGGGTCTGCACACGGCAGCCACTGGGGCTGGCAGCCAGCACTCCCTACCCGCCCAGGCTGCCAGATCGATTTGCTATTAAACAGCACTTTATTACCCAGCCCTGTAATGGTTATTAAATGTGTGTGAGAGGAGAGGCCCAGGGGAGCTGGGGCCTCACATGCGTGCTGTGCCTGCAAGAGGAATTTGGGGAGAGCTGCCCCTCCTTGCTGCTTTCCCTTCCTGCAGTGAGCCCAGCTCCATGCCTGCCTACCCTCGCTGTCACCCAGAAAGTGTGTCCCCTTCTCTGCTGCCAGGCATGGGGATGAGAGGAGAAAGGAGCAGGCTCATCAGGCTCTCCTCATATTTAATGCATTGAAGCACTGCCATTTTCTCCCTCCTTCTCCAGGCTCCTGCCTGTGCAGGGCCCCTCACCCCCACACCGGGGAGCACAGGTCCCCAAGCTGCCTTGCACATAGCCAGCTTTCCTGGCAGACTCTGAGAAGCTGGGCTAATTAGGGGCCTTGCTGCTGCAGGATCAACGACCTGATTCCTTCAGCAGCTTCTTGATGGTAGGAGGGCAGAGAGGGGGAAGGCTTTTCTCTAAGCCACGAGCAACAAATTTAACCAAGCGGAAAAGCTCAGAGCTTTCCCATTGTGTCCATATCGGTATGGGGCATGCCTGTACCTCCCCAGCACCTGCAGGCAGCCCTGCTGAGAGATGAAACGGGTAAGGGAGAGGGTCTCTCCTGCCACCCTGGCTGGAGATCCAGGCCATCCATGGAAAATACATTTCCTTCCAAACTATGTGTTTCCCCCACAGTAGCTGTTGCTCTCCCGACTGTGCTCTGCTTCATATCCCCCTCGCCTACCCACAGCCCTACAGCTCCTGAAGGGTGTGTGCCCATACATGGGTCAGGCCAGAACTGACATCATCCTAACTGGATCAGGATTTAGCCTTGGCTCCCCCAACCCTTCCTGCTGTGAATCCCTCCCCAGCTGATATGGGGCAGAAGGGAGCAGGGAATCCCTCTGGCAGATGACAGAAGGGGTCAGGGAGAATCCTCCGTGCTCTACTCCACAGCCCCAACCCCATGCACTTAGCTAGAGTGCCAGGAGTGCAGTGCACTGGGAACCCTCTTTACTGTCACTTGAGCACTTCAGCATCTCCAGTCCTTGCAGGCAAGTACCATATCTTTCCTACATAAGAGTCCACCCGGCTCCATGTCATCCCTTCCAGTCTCCTGGACTCTGCTAGTTCCTCAAGCCCAGCCACTGACAGCTTCCAGGTGTTTTCTTTCTAACTATTGCCAGAATTGCCCTTGCTCATCTTCGCAAACCTGCAATACACAGCTCTCTCCCAAGGCCAAAAGGGTGTGGGTGTCACCAGTGCAGCACAATGAGGAACTTCTTGCTTGAAGAGACCAGCCTGTGATGTCCTATTGTCCTGGCAGCTGTACGGATCCAGATATTTGGGTGGGGAGGGGGGTAGACAAGAGCTCATTCCATGGCTGGCTTCAGGACAGTCGCACGCTGCTGATCCTCAGCCTGTCCTGAGGCACACAGACTGCTCCTGGTGGTCTCTAGAAAGGCATGCGGCAGAGCTGGACCACGCAGGCACAGTGTCTGGTGGGAAGCATCAAGGTTTCCTAGAACTGGCTCTGCAGTGGGTAACTGCATCACTTCTTGGCTCTCGTAATGCATTTGCTTTCATGGCAGCAAGTGGATGCAGAACAAGGGCAGTAGCATGCTTGCATTCTCTGTGCCAGCCCTTCCAGCTGAGTGGTCCATGAGTCCCCTTGGCTACTGGTTCTTGCAGACACACAGACACAACTTTTCTTCTCCTGGCCCAACTGCTCATGGCCTGACAGCATCTCCTGCAGCTGTGGCTCCATGTAGAATGAGCATCCTGGTGCACCTCTGGGCTGCTGCCCCAAGCACACAGGGGCTGTCAGAGCCATTTCCTCGGGCACAGCCTGTGCCTAAGGCACTCAAAGGGCATAAGGGCCATGTTCTGACTCACTGCTGCCAAAGTCAGTGGGGCTGTGCTTTGGTCTCAGGGCACAGCATACCCTTGCAAGTGTGGACAAGCCGCTCTGTTAGCAGGTGGGTGCTCCTCACCTGGCTCACTGGAAGCACCATGGAAATAGCAAGCCCAGTCCCACAGGAGATGGATCTCAGTGAGAACAAGAGAATATGAACTCCCCTCATCCCTGCATTGAGGGCTCTGGTACAAGCGATGAGGTTGCATGTGTTCCCCCAGGGCCTAGACTTAACTACATAGCTCTAATTAATGCCTTCTGCCTCTGGTGCCAACACCCAACCACATCCTAGCTGTATATTTAAAAAGCCACTGCAGTATAAGCCAAGTCTTTAATGGGCTGATGCACTTATCTGTTATCCCACCAGGCTGGTGGTTAAGGATAAATGGCAGAAATACCCTTCCTTGACAGACTGTTATCCAAATGACGCTTTACAGCTTACTCAGGGCAAAAAGGCAGTGCTGGAGATCCTGCCTGCCCCCTTGCCCAAACCTGGATCAGAGTAGAGCACACCTGCACCGTCCTGTGCCTCTTGCAGCTCCCTTGTGCTGGGAAGGCACTTGGGACCACAGCAGGGTTTTTCAGAGTGAAAGGCACTCTGTCACAGACTCCAAAGTGTCTTACCAGAGAGAAGAGCCAGTGCAGGCTACAGTTTATGCTGGGGGCAGTTGCTGCCTGCCCAACTGCCAGTGCCCTCCCCAGTGTCCCAGCTCCTACCTGGGACTGCTCCCTCCCACAGGAGGAACATGGGCGAGCAGAGAGGAGACAGTGAAAGCTGTGTGCTGGGCCTCAGAGTGAGCTGTAACAAAATATTTCTGTAACACCTCGGGAACATCTGCAGCTACAGAAATCCCTTGAGCCTGTCCCAGTCCTGGGCAGCACCAGCACAGCCAACGGGTTTCCCCCGGCATCAGCATTGCTCAGTGGGGATGAGGCAAAAATGCCAGCATGGTAAAACCTGTCCTGGGGATGTGGGGCCCTAGTACAGCTTGAGCCATAAATAATCTCCGTATGCAGCAGTTAAGGGAACAATTGTGTGGGAGTATCTCTTGGTAAAGAGATGCTCAGGGAAAAAGATGGTCTTGAAGGAAAGCAGGAGATTTTTGGCTGGTGGGGTGCACTCTACACTGAGGACAGAGCTTCCTGGGTACCAGCAGGTCACTGAGACCCACCTCACCATGGTGCATCACCATGCCAAAGAGATTAATTTAGTGTGAAACAACCCAAATCACCAGTTCTCTGATGTAGCTTCCCAGGACACAGCTTGTGCTACAGCACAGATCTTTGGAGCTGCTCTCCAGCTAGTCTCTGCAATGGTAAGACACGATCCCTAACCCCCATCTTTAGCCTCAAGCTTCACAAGGGGAAAGGTTAAAGGAGGAGTAAGAGCAATGAATATAGGGAGTATCTTATGTAGAAAAGGGACAGCAAGCCCCAGGCACACAGCCTGACCCAGCACAGGGAGTATGTGGTCACATACAGAATTGTATAAAAGGTGTAGAAAACCCTAACAGGTCAGTTAAGGAGGTGTAATTACAAGCATAGCAAGGAAACAAAGCAAAACCTGACAACATGGAGATGTGTGGACACATGCAAAGGACATGTTGAAAGCTTGGAAGCAGTGGTTCCAGGAGGGGGATGCTGCAGAAAAGCCCTGCATTGGTGTGTGTCCTGGTTCCCCAGGCACAGACCTATGGGCCAGCCATACAGGCAGGCCATGAGTAGCCCTGAGTCAGCTGAGAGTTCCAATCAAGGCAGCTGACTTACAGGTGTATCCCATACCACTTCATCATGCTCATTATAAAAGGAGGGAGCTCAGGAAGGGTCGAGTTCCTTCTCTTCCTGAGGCTCCTTGCTGATGATCTTCTGTTCTTGCTGTTAGCATCCAGAACCAGGCTGAGTAGAACCCTCTATGCTTTATGTTGATTGTTCTTTTGGTTTTGTTATTCTATTAAATCTGTTTGTACTTCAACTCATGGGCCTTCTCCTTTTTTTTCCCTGATTTTCCTTCCAAGCTGGGGAGGGAGCCTTGGGTGAGATACTAACTGCTATAGTTTAGCCCTGAGTACTGGCTAACTGTAGACAGTGTGTAACTAGGAGCTCCTCATGCATGTTCCTCTTCCAACCCTGACTTGCACAGCCTGGCCTTGCTTTACTTCTATTTATTTTTTAGCCCTGACTGTATCATCAGATTCTCTTCTCAAAAATAGAAAGGGGAAGGTGACATGTACAGGGAAGAGCTGAACAGAAGGCATCATGGGTTCCTGTTTCACCAGCTTATAAGTGGCTCTTGGTGGCATCATACAATCTCAGCACTCACTGAGAGCAGAGTTTGCCCTGTGAGCTCAACACCTTCTCCCATGCAACCAAGAAGTTCAGCTGTGGTCTCCTCCAGCCCCGAGAGCAATGGAGAGTGTCAGACTTATCCTGAAGCCAGAGAGAATATGGAGCTTGATACTTTGAAAGATTCTGGTGAGAGTCCAAGGAAAAACAATATTGAGAGATTTTACCCAACTTCTGGAGTGCTGCATGCACCCATCTCTCATCTTAAGGAGTGAAAAATCAGAGCTAGTCATGTCCTTGAAATGACCTTGCCTCTAGCCCCACTTGACACCAGTGGAAAACTGTAAAGGAAGTGTCTCCAAAGTTTTTGCAAAGCTAAAGGTGTTTAGCCAGCAAAGTGCCAAGCCATCATAATCATGCAAGGTGATAGATCTTAGGACAGATGGTTAGTGTTGGCTTAGCATCCCGTACCAATGACCTAAAATAAGTTATATCCTCCCACAGCACCAGCATCTGAGGACCTCAGCAGGCTTGCAGAAACCCAGCCAACCTCTTAGTGCACCTTTGGCATTTCCAGTGCAAGGGAAAAGTCAAGGGGTGTGGGTGGGCAAGACTTGCCCAAGATCAGCCAGCAAGTCAGGAACACCTCTGGGAACCAAAGCCTGGATTCCTGACTTAAGGTCATCTCTTCTCACCACAACGCTCCCTCCTTTCAGGCTCCAATTCCTAAACCTCCCCTCCTGCTTCCCAAAGGATGAGGTCAGGACCAAACTGCTCCTTTCCAGACTCTTCAAAAGTACAGCTGGGCACCATCACTGTCTTGCAGCAGTGGAGCTGGCTGAAGTTTCTGCTCATTTCAGGGGCATGTTCATGAGGATGAAGATCCCAGCAGGATCAGATCTGAGGCCATGCTCTGGCTCTGAGGGCAGCCAGCACCATGTTTCCAAGGAAGTTATAAGAAAGCTGTGGTAGCAGCTGTTGTGAGCTAATCTGCCTCCTCCCCTCAGGGCTCAGCTTGGTTTCTTATCACTACGGATCAGCTCAAGGCCTGATGCAGGAGCCCTGCTTTCTTTCACAGGACATCAGTGGTCACTGAGATAACAGGAGAACCATGGAACTAACCAGTATCCTCTGCTCATTGAAGGTACCTGTGTGACACACTTCCCTAGCTGCCCTGTAAGCACCACAGGTATCACAGCCCAGCACTGCCTTTGGGAACAGGCAGCTTCAGACATACTTTGTCCAAAACAATGTCTTATGAGGGGTCAAAGCGTAAGTGATGGGCACCTACCTGGTGAGTCGTGACAGATGCAGTTCCCCCTTGAAAGAGAAGCACCTCCAAGCTCAGCTCATTGATCTTGCAAGGGGCACCCTCTTTAAGCCAGGAGCTGGAGTTGTCTGAATGACACCAGGCACGCGTTGTGCCATGGAACTCACAGGTCATACACTGAAGCCAGGCCAGCTGGGTTCACTGAAGTGCTTGTCAGCTCCATTTTCCCATCTCTCATGTCGTGTCTCCACCAGACTTATCACTGAACTCATAGCACTTACAGATACCAGTAGACTTGCACATGAAAAGGACACCACAGCCCTTTTTATTTCCTTTTAGATAATTAATTAAGAGAATTGGTTGGTCTTACAGAAGCAGTTGTGATAATCTTTTCCACATCCTATTTAATATCTAGAAGCTGGCAGTCATCCAAGCTTATAGCAGGAAGTTTTTAGCTCAATCTCTGCCTTCACCCTACTATTTGACTGGCCAGGTGAATTCCCCTGGTCTTAAGGGACACCCCTGATATCAGGGTCAACTCAGGAAGCTGTTTTGGCAGAGCAGTTTGCAGTATTACGGCTCAACTAGAATTGTGCATCTAGCTAAAGCTTAAAAAGGGGAATTAGACACCTCTTGAGAAAAGTACATGCCCACCTTAGGAAAAGCATATGCCACCAGAAAGCCAAAAACTTACTGTAACTTTTGACTGAGAGAGCAGAGCAGAACAACAGCCTGGTCTTTCCAGTTTGTCTGCTTTGAGCTGTCCCTTCATTGCTAAACTACAGTGGGTAATGCGACCAGGCCCTGTGCCACAGTGCTGTGCAGACATGCCACAGTCACGCTGCATATAAGAAAACTTTACAGACATGAGCACAAAAGGGGTACTGGTTTGAGACCCTTACCATTGATGCAGTCCAAGGTTGCTAGCTCCACAGGACATCCTGATGGTGTAAAGCTGTGCCTCAGCATACACCCTTACCATAGAGTAACAGGCTCTAGGGCTATTTCTGCATCTGTGATTAACCTGTAGAGAAAAAAAAAGAGAACAGTTTGAACATTTTACAACTGGAAACTGTCCATAACTCCTAGTACATATGTTTCAGTAGTCATAATCTCTAATCTACCTACCTATTAAGTCTCCCATAGACCAACAGCTTGTCAAGGCTCTGGGGGCACTACTAAACCTTAGTAGCCCTAACCAGCCTAACCTGGAGCCTTCACTACTGCCCAGAGGCCCAGGGGGTCTATTTAAGCTCAGACTAGAGCTCTTAGTTTTCTGTTGAGCAATGTTGTAGGTATGCTGGTCCCCAGCTTAGCTTAGCTAAGCCATCTTCACGCTGGGCTATGGGCTCTGTTGATCTGGACCCTGACCTGTAGGCTGATATTCTAGCTGGACCTTAGCACTGTCCCATCCCTGTGGCCCTACAGGGCTGTATCTGGCCCCAGTTGCCCTCACTGGGCATTAGCTGGTGAGACCCCTGCCCTTGCTGTGCCCTAACACAGCTGGCATTTACCCTTGTTTTGCTTGCATCCCCCTAAATGATAAGGCAGCAAACTCTGGGCTGTACTGGGCTTAGGGACTAAAGAGTTTTGTCAGAGCAAGCACTGCACCTCCTGTGGTGGTGTGTTAGGGAACCTCTTTTCAGGCTGCAGGATCTGAAAGCTGTTTGTTGCTTCCTAGGGCAATGCTGACCCTGTGAGCTTCATCTGGAAAAGGGACAGCACCACCTGAGAGGCTGCAGTGCCCCAGCCCTGGCACAGCAACTGCTGTTCTGTTAGCAAGCTGAAGTGAGCTGAATTAGACATGATTCCTGAATGGTCCCAAGAACGGCTCAGCAGAGATGGCCCCATGCTAACCAACTCCTGATGCTCTGCCTTGGCACTGGGTATTACAGGTAGGAGAGTCTTCACCTTCACCATGGGCAGGGCCAAGCTTGTGCAGCTGCAAGTCAGGAAAAGGTTGGGATGTAACAGAGGCCAAACAAATACAACTAGGTCTCACTTCTGCCTGTACTGTAGCAGTGCCCCCCAACCTCCTCATGGTACCCAGAATCTGTCTGGGCTGACTCCCAGCTCTGCTCCAAGCCCTGCTACCAGCAAGCTCCTGGGGAAGTGTCTCAGCCAGCCCAGCTGCATCTGATGAAATGAAAAATATAAACAGAGGTTGGTGTGGGAGCAGAGCAGGTCCCACTTGCCAGTCCAGCACATGTGTTGCTCAGGAAGGATAACAAGCAATCCACAACACGGCTCCTCAGAGCAAGGACTTGACACGAGCTGGGGGCTCCCAGCCAGGTCTGGTTTGGCACAGAAAGCCTTCAGCAAAGGCCAGATGTAATTGAGCGTTGCACTCCTTTGCTTGCTGGCACTCCCTCACCTCCTATCCAGACCAAGACCACTATTTTAAAAAGCCTCCTTGTAGCCAGCTTCAGTCACCGTCATTCACTTACGAGGGAAATATTAAGGGCCCCCTGCCAGATGCCACACGTCTAGTTCCAGCAGGAACCAAGAGCAGGGTGAGCACAGGGCTAAAACCTCCAAAGGGCAAAATGAACCCTCCCAGTACAGAAGCAGGATTGGCTTCCCCAGAACTTTCTGTGCTCTCCACTGCAGGGGAGGGAAGCTCTGTCCAAGGCCATGGCTGGGGGCATTTTCAACTCAGGAAATTGAAAATCCCTGCCTTGCTTGTCCTTCTGTAAGTGAGAGAAACACGGTGCTGGCTCAGGGTGCTACTGAGGCCCCCGAGGGGCAGGTGCTATATGCCCGGTGGCAGATAGGTAGTGTGTGTGTAGCTGCCCCCAGGGGACAGGCACTGGGGTAAGAAGACCTTCCCCAAACCAGCCTCCACAGCGGGAGGGAATGATCAGACCAGGGTGCGTAGGCAGGTCACTGCTTTCCAGGGAATTTGGGACCGGGGATTTGGCACTTGCTCGCTGTATGTGGGCCTGGCTCTTTTGCCGGGTGGATCTTTTTATAGAGCCTGTTGCCGGCACCGACCAGCAGCTCGGGGCTGCATAAGGTGGCTGGGCTCAGATTCGAGTCGGGGATGGGGTCACTCGCCCAGGGCCATCTCTGAGGTGTGGATCAGCAGGAGTGCCGTACTAACGGGGGGTGCCTGCCCCGCAAACCGGCAGCGGGGAAATCGCAGCTTCTGTCTCTGCGGGAGCCCTGACTGGAGTCGTTATGGCAACTGCGCCAGCAGGAGACCGGGCCGCGTCCCCGCGGGGGCTGCCGTCCGCGGGACGGACCCCGATCGCTCCCCCGGGGCTATGGGGGTGGGCGGGGCACGGGCGGAGGAGCGAAGCGCGGGGAGCCACTGGGCAGAGTGGGGGCATAGGGCTGTGGGCCGCGGGCGGGCAGGGGCAGCCCGGTACCGGCGGAGGAACGGAGCGGCTGCCGGTCGGACAGGGGGTTTGAGGGGCCGGGCCATGCCGAGGGGGGTCTGGCGGGGCCGGGGGGGCGGCGCCGTCGCTCACCGGCAGCGGCGGGTCCCGGCGGGTCCCGGCTCCGCGTGGTGCTGAACGGACAGCGCCAACCAGCTGCGCATGCGCGGTGCCGCACGCCGCGGGCAGGGGCGTGCGCCGAGACCGGGGAACTGGGGCGGCGGGTGCGCACTGGGGACCGCGACCAGTGCGCACCAGGGAAGCGGGGTAGCCGCGGGGCTGGAGCAACCAGTGTGCACTGAGGAACTGGGACAGGTGGTGCGCACGGGGAGCGGGGGTGCCGGGGCCGGTGAGAGCGCTGCGCCGCTGGGAGCAGCCAGCGGGAGACGCTAGGGCACCGGTGGGACCTGTGACCGCCGAGCCCCGCTGGCCCGCCCGCAGCGCCGGAGTCGCTCTCCTCCGCCCGGTGCCCGGCCTGGCAGGGCCAGCTGTTCCCCGCCGCCCCAAGGGCTGCCGTTTCCTGAGAGCTCCCGCTGCCTCCCGGCCGGGCCCCAGCAACCTGCGCGCTGCCGCGTGGGCGAGGTAAGGGGGCGCGGCCGGGGGCGTGGCGGCTTGGCGCGCGCACTTCCGCCGGCGTGACGTCAGGCCTGGACGCCGGCGTCAGAGGCGGGGCGAGGCGTGGCGGTATGGAGCGGCCGGGGGAGCCCCGGCGGGGCGGCAGGTAGCGGGCCGGGGGCGGCGGGGGGAGCCTGGGGCGGGCCTGTTGCCTCCCCGCGGGGCCCTGCGGGAGGAGGGTGTCTGTGTGCGGGCCCTGGCAGAGCTCCCGCAGCCCCCTCGACCCCATCGCTGCGGCGATGAGGCCGCCCAGGAGCCGGGCCCGCGAGCGGCTGTGAGGCCGAGCGGGGGCTCCGTGGGGCGGCGAATGGGGGGGGAATGGCCGCCAGCGAGGCCCCCCAGCTGCTGGTTCTGCTGAGGCCGAGTTCTGGGGCAGCTCTGGGGGCTCTGGGCTGCTGGGACCCCTCTGTGCCTTCCTTGGCCCCCCCCCGCCCCCTCGCCGCCCGGGGCTGCGGCCGCATCTCCACAGAGATGTCGTGTCCCCGTTCCCCGGGGGGAGAGCTCTGCGGGGGGAGCCCGGGGCATGGTTGCTCCCCAGGGAAGGGGGCAGGTGCCTGCCCTCTCCCCTTCGCAGGGTGCCCAAGTGGCTCGGCATGGATGCAGGGGACTGGCTGCCGGGCAGGGTGATGCTTAGACATGCAAGCTAGGCACGGCTACCGTGCGGGTGGTGTGGTAATGCTGCAGCAGTCACCTACTGCTTCGCTGAGGGACAGGGACTCCTTAAGCAGCTGGTGGAAAGCCCCACCTGAGCTCTCCTCGAGGGCAGTGCAGGCAGGTAGACTCGGATGCCTAAGCAGTGAACGTCCCAGGCTGGGGAGGTGACACAGGTGGCAGGTGCGTGCCCTGCTGATGGCTAGCCAAGGGCTTTTACCCTGTGGGCTGACTGTAGGAGACGTCACTGAGTCTCTTTCTGGCTCTTCCTCCTAGAGGCACCCAGCAGTAGGTGTGAGGTGATACAGCCTGGCTTTCACCATAGCCTGGCTCCCTGGCGTCTGATGATGAGTTTGACCCCGTCCAGGGAATGCCTCCTGGACCTGCCCTGGGAAGACATCTTGGTTCCGCACATTCTCTGTCATCTGCCGCTGCAGCAGCTCCTGAGCTTGCAGAGGGTCAGCAAGTCGTTCCAGTCTCTCATCCAGCTGTACCTGGCCAACATGCGCTGCTTTGACTCAAGCCAGGTATTGGATGGCTCTGAGGCTGGGGGAGACACAGATGATGAACTGCTCCAGGGCTCAGGTGGGAGCATCTGACTATGTGGGGAGAAGAAACCCCTGGCAAGGAGGCTGGTTTCTGTTTAGGAGCTGGGTGGGGTTAATGGCTCCTGGTGTCAGACTGGACAGATGGGCTCTGGGAGGAGAGGCGGTGATTCAGGGTACAGCAATGCCAATGTCTTTAGCAAGAGGCGTTGGAGGAGTGAGCCTGGAAGCTCCACCCAGGCCATTATGGGGCACCAGCTGTAAGAAACAGGACAGTTCTGGAGCGGAGTGGCACAGCCTGTCAGAGGTTGTGCAATAGGGTGGGTCTGACAGGAGATAACTCTGGTCTGGTCTTCAGGGAAAGCTTGTGCCAGCACTGGGAGATATTGCCTGGGACTTGGAAAGACAGGAGTAGCTGCTGTTCTGTGAGGACACAGAGTGGCCTAGCAAAGAGTTTTTGGAGAGCAGTGGTGTGGAGCTCATCACAAGTATATAAATGCAAGGGTGATGATGGGGGATGGAGAAGTCGGAGCATCTTCTAGCTTGTGGCAGTAGCCTTGGCATGAGGGGAGGGGAACCTGACGGCAGGGTTTGCCCTGGGATGAGGAGAGGGAGTGGCGCTGGTTGCCACTGTCACAGTGGAAGAGAGGAGAAAGTACCTGGTGAGGATCAGGCTGATCTGAAGCCCTGGGGGATGCCTCATTCTTCCTGGGTTCCCCACGCAGATCGGACCAGCCATCCCTCGAGCTGCTTTCATTAACTTGCTGAAGGACAACGAAGTACTGCAGCAGCTGGCACTCCAGAACTGCTCCGACTGGCTGACAGACAGGGAGCTGCTCCCAGTCATCGGGCAGAACCACCACCTACATCAGATCCAGCTGAAGGGCTGCGTCCAGCTCAGCCGCCACGCGCTGGTGGCCATCTCGCTGAGCTGCCCCAACCTGCGCCGGCTCTCCCTGGCTCACTGCGAGTGGGTGGACAGCCTGTCCCTGCGCAGCCTGGCTGATCACTGCAAGGTGCTGGAGGCTTTGGACCTGACAGCCTGTCGCCAGCTGAAGGACGAGGCCATCTGCTACCTGGTGCAGAAGTGCAGCAGGCTCAAGTCCCTGTCGCTGGCTGTCAATGCCAACGTGGGCGACGTGGCAGTCGAGGAGATTGCCAAGTGCTGCCCTGAGCTGGAGCACCTGGACCTCACAGGGTGTCTGCGAGTCAAGAATGACTCCATCAGGTACCGAGCATTGTGGGAAACGGGTGGGGATGGCAGGTGTCTGGGGTGGAGAGAGGAAGAGAACCAGAGAGAAAAGTCAGATTTCTTCGTGCTGAAAGGACAGTCTGGGGTCAGTCTGGGGGAGGAGCCACTAGCAGGCCCTTCAGGAGAGGCACTGTGTGCTACTAACAGCAAATTTCTCAGAATGTCACGGAGGGTAGGTCTGGGATCTGGTCATGTCCCTTGAGTTTCTCTCAGATACCCAGGGTGCTGCTCCCAAAGGATGGTGCATGTGTGCCATAGTTGTAAGTGCTGGACAGCTGGGAGTAGAGAACAGGGGTGAGTGGTGCACTTAGGAGTCCTGCCATGCAACCTGCATGTCCTCTCTTTCTTGGCAGAGTCCTGGCTGAGTACTGTCCCAAGCTGCGCTCGCTGAAGGTGAAGCATTGCCACAACGTGGCTGAGTCCAGCCTGAGCATTCTCCGAAGCCGTGGGGTGGAGCTGGATGTGGAGCCTCCGCTGCAGAGGGCTCTTGTTCTCCTGCAGGACGTGGTTGGCTTTGCCCCTTTCATCAACCTCCAGATCTAGAACTGCTGCTGCTGGGGAGCGGGGGGGGACTGATGCGACACTGGGATCCCGGGAGGATGCCGGAACTGGCTGCTGCAGAGACATGCAGAGGGAGAGGTCTGTCCCGTTGGCGAGGCTGGCCCTGAGTGGGGCTCACTCTTTCCTCTGGGGCTGTTTAGCAGCCACTGGGTGTTTGTGAGTGGGCTTTGTTGGTGCCTCCAGGGAAAGTAACTCCCTCTGCAGTGGTGTGGAGAGAGTGAGTGACTTGCAGGAACACCATGGTGCTGAACAGGCCTTGGCCAGGCCAGTCAATAGATAGGATTTATTATTTGTTGTATTTTAAATCTCTAAATGGCAGCTGTCCAGAGAGCAGGAGAGTGTGTGATGGGGCTGTCCCCTGGGGTGGGTGTGCAGGGCATGCCAGCAGAGCTGTGGAACAAATTGGGCCAGCTGGAGCAGAAAGGAAAAAAGCTGCCAGCCCTCCTCTTGGGAGAGGGCAGGCCCCTCAGGACTCCCAGAGGCGGGCAGTGAGCCCAGCTCCAGCCCATGGCCACTGGCCAGCCTGGCACCAAAGGACTGGCACGGCCCCAGCGCAGGCAGTGCATCTGTCCAGGCCTAGGGCGCTGGTTTAGGCTGGTGCAAGGTGGAAGTTGTTTTCAGGGGGAACATGCTTCTAACTGCAGTTTCACTGACAGAAAAATGCCAAACCTAGCTGTGCTGTCACTGAAAGCAGTTAGTCATTGCCATTTGTTTCTTCCAGCTTCTGACTTAACATTTCAGTAGCCCCAGGCCTGCTACTGTATCCTGCTCTGTTGCGAGGCTGGAGCTTTGGCACTGAACGGTGGTGAGAAATGGCAGGAGCCCTGGACGTGCTGTCAGCTGTACTTTATGGAGTGCTGAAGGTTGTGTTGGCAGGGAGAGTGTTGCTCTGCTCTGGAGTTCGGCCTCGGCTCTTGTATCCACTAGGTGGTTAACCAAACAGCAGCCACATCTTGTGGTGAATGTAATGAAGAGAGTAATTAGGGGAAGAGAGGATAACCCTGCTCCTATCTTTGGCCCCAAGAGGGATTGGATGTGATGTCCTTAAAGCATGTGCATGCTCTGTCTGAACGACACACCAACTCACATCATCTTTATTAACACTGGCACTCAATTTAAAGCAACAGGCACACAGACTTGTAAGAAGCTTGCTGCAAAAGCACAAGCCACATCTTAGATCTAAAAATGTCCCATGCAAGGAATAGCAGAGAATGCCCAGGCCCTGGAGAGCCACTGGAGTGTGTCCCTGGGGGCAGAGGGACAGCTACACAAGGAGAGAAGGCTCCTCCTTGTCAACCAGGTTAGTTGAGGAAGCTGAAGGCAGTGTGCTGGCTCCCAGGTTAGTTCCAGTCAGTGGCAGGTGGAGAAGTCCTGCATCCCTAGTGCCATGTGTCCATCCTGCCGTGCCTGGCCAGCGAGGTGGAGGCTGAAGAGCAGGAGGACCTGGCTGTCAGTGGAACTTGTACTTCCTGGCTGGTTTGAGGCTGATGTAGGTTCTCTTCATCTCCTCACTCTCAGGCTTCTTGATGTCTTTGTACCGCTCTCCCTTTGTACTCACCACCTGGTTATCGATATAGCGGATCAACTTCTTGGGAGCCTGGAGAGGAAAGACATTAACAGCCAAGTGGATGGACAGCCACACTGCTAGGGAAAGGGAGGGGACAAGCAGAAGCAGAGCTGTGCTCTGGGGAGGCACGTGCAGGAAGACTAGGGTGGGCTGCTTTACCCGTCCTTTGTGTTGGGAATCTTGTTCAAAACTGGGAAGGAAACTGATAGGGAGGGAGCAGGAGCCACACTAATCAGGAATGGTAGGAACTGACAGACCCTGTAGCACCTCAGCGAAGCTAATCTTCCCTCTTTGCTGACTGGTGGGTTCTGTGAATGGTCCTGCCTGTGGCCTGCGTCTTTGGTTTTTGGACTTGCAGCCTGATTTTTAAACCTTATAGCCAAAGGACATTCAAACTGCTGGTGAGCTGGGACTGTTCTTACCTCTTTGGGCGGAGCTGGCCGATGTGTTTTCTCATCATCTGCACTGTCCACCATCATGTATCTGGAACACAAGCAGCATTTAGTGAATGCTGTACCATGCATTGCCTGGGGCTACTCACAGCCCATGTTCTTTCTCCCCTGGCTGGTTTGTGGCTGTGCACTGTGTCCTACTTGCCTAGATTGCAGCTAGGAGCACTTAACATTTCCCCTCTGTATGAAACAGGCAAAAAGTGTGTCATCCTTCTGGTGAGAATCCAGCAGGATTCTCCTGGAGTAGCATCCTTGGCTGTATGTGATGGGTATTGAAAACTCAGGCTGTTGAGAATGCCAGTAGCCCCTGCAGAACTGAGAGGTGCTGGGGTATGGTGTGCTCTGCCTTTGGGGCAGCTTTGCTCCTTCTCAGCCTGAGTTTTGGTAGCCAAAGGAGACAGAGGTGAGATTGCAGGGCCAAGCTGGTTGCTGCTCTGAAGAGATGGTGTTCCTTTCACACTCCACCTACTACTTGACTATGAAACAGATCTGTGCTGGAAGCAACTTCATAAAAACATCACCTCATTCCCTGTGTGACTGAAACATTTGCTTGCTGTACTGCTGAGTTAATAATCTTGAGACTTTGGTGCTGGTTTAGCAGGCAGACAGCACAGCTGACCATGACTCTCCTCAGTAGTTAGTATAGTTGCTCTTGTTTATCTTCAGCTATGGTTATCTGCTCTCTGTACCTGTGCTTGAGTGATGTTTAAAGTACAGGATGTTGCCAAAATGTCATTAAAGTGAAGTTCCCAGAAACATAACTAGCAGCTGGTGCTTTTTTGTCACTTGCATGTTGCTCTGAAACAAGCCTGCACAGGAGAAGGGCAAGGACAGGGACTGCTAATTCTGCCTGGATGCCATTGTGCATGGCTTCATCTTCCCTAGCCCATCGGCTGTTTATTCTGTCACTGGGGAGGATGTAAAGTGGTGGGAAAGGTGTGGCTGGATAAACACGTGGGATCTGCACGCCTGCAGGAGGATACTCATGAAAGCTGATATCTTAAAGTGGATCAATGAAAGTGCAGTGTGGGTTCTCCATTGAGAATTAAATGCTCTTGGAAATGAATAAAGGTAAACTAATCTAAAGCCATTTTCATTCCCAAGAAGTCTACAGGGGGACTTCAGAGAGGTTTCTCTAAATGCCTAGAATTCACACCTTTAGCAACTGAGATTTAATCTTCCCAGTGTTGCTGTACAGGCAGTCTTAAAGATATCTTTAGCCTTGTTTGGACTGTGTCCAAGGATGGAGGTATGAATGAGTTGCTGTAGTTCTATGTGTCACCAGGTGTTACCTGAGCTGCGGCACAATGTTTGTGCCTTGATCCTTTAACTGACCTCAGCTGAGAGTACTGTGACTTACACTATACCGGTATGAGGCTGAAACCTCACACACAGCCAGTGCTGTGACCCAGCTGGGGCAGGTGACCTGTTTCTGTGCCAGAGCTCTAAAAGAAACTCAAACCTGTTCTTTTCCCACCTGATGATTCTATTTGTGCTTAGACGTGTTCAGCTATACCCAAATCAGCTTCACAGCATCCTTTCTAAGCATTGTACGCCCCAAGTTCTTTATAGACCCCATTGTCATTCTGACCTTCCTCAAACTCCTCCTTTACTGGGAGCAGAATAAGGGGCTTTTCGCTGCTGGGTACTTACTTCTGTAGGATAACCTGTTTTAGTTCCTCATGGTTGGGCACTCTGCGGGGCCGTGCTAGTTCCTAGGAGGAGAGAAGGCAGGCATGTGAGTAGCGCAACACATGGGGCATACGGCTAGCCCCCTGCTAGCTTGGAGCCCAGCTGCTGGTGCAGCACTCCAGACCCTGTGGGAAGGGGGATGCCAGCCACACAGCTCTGCTGGGGTGCTGGCTTGGCTGTGGGCACAGCCTGTAATCAGCCAAGGGAGGGAGAGGGGGTATTGCTCTGGGTGATCCCCCTGGCTCATTGCACGGAAAGTTCCCGTGGTCAAAGCTGCTGCTTGCAGCAGACAGGTGGGACATCTGTGTGTCCCTGAGCTCTGCCCTGCTCCTTAGCACACTGCCACCCAAGTCGAAGTAGAGTACCTTCACGCTTGCACCTGCTGGACCAATTTCCACCTTCTCCTCCACAATTAACTGCACTGCCTCCTCCAAGTTCCCCAAGGCCATGGCAAGTGCTTTCTCTGCCTGGCTCATGGTGCAGGCTGGGAACATCTCCAGTAGCAGCTCCACCCCATCCTTCAAGTCATCGCCTTCCTAGTTGGAGCAACAGACAGAGGCAAGTTGAAGATGTAGTAAGGAGGGGGCTATTGAAAAGACTCTCTCTGGTTTTGCATTATGCTGGGAAATTCAGCTTGCCCTTAGCTGAAGGCTCACTCTCCTTGCAAGCATGGCTAAATCCCATTCCTGAAGCTAATGGGGGACTGTATCTTTGCAAGGAGAGAGCATCACTCTTCCTTAATCTCCTCCCCCTGTATTTCAACTATTTTTTAAGTAGGGCTGCTGTGAACTGGCTCATCTGTGTGGCCATGCTATGTGTCTCCTTAGGAGTGAGCTTTCTGGATACTGGTGCAAATGCTTGAACTCCCCCTTACCTTGTGAAGTTATATGTGCTTTGATCAGAAAGGGAAGGGACTGCTAAACAGTGACCTGTGGCTACACCAGAAGGAAGCGCAGCAGGAGCACTTGCCAGGCGGCCGTGGACCCAGAATATTAAGATGCAGAGCAGGAAGAGATCAGTACTGGAGAAACAGCAAGCAGTGGGGGGGAAGGAGGTGGGGAGGGATCTTGGCAGGTGCTGCAATGCCTCTAGCATGGGTCACACCGAATGGTGCTGCAGGATCAGGACCACTGGGCCAATGATTCAGTGCTGAATAGTTCAGTAAGTGCACAGCACAGGTCATCAAGGGTGGGACCGGCATCTTTGGGACTGACACCCAGATGTGACTGCTTCCTGCACAGATACTGCATGATAGCTAGGGAGAGAAATGGTGATCCAGCTCAAACTGTGGAGTGAAACTAGGGGAACAGGGTAAAGCGGGGTGGATCCTGGCTAGTGCCACAAAGGTATCCCTATGGTGCTGCTGTGGGATCTCTGAGGGCACTGGGCCAGGCTCTCTCCACAGGTCTACCTCATCCTTTCCAGTGGCTGGAACGGATGAGCCAGAGCGATGGCTCATACTCTTTTGTCAGCACATCATTTTCTTTTTCCACTTACTGACACAGTCTTGCTCAGGCCATACAATGATGGAGACCAGAGACACCAGCAATGCTGTGTCACAGCCTATGCTGTGGTACCTTCCAGAGCCACAAAATGCCTTCAGGTGGTGCTGGCAGTCTTGTGCTGGGTGACTGTCCCCAGTGATCCTGCTCCTTTGTGGGATGCTCATACCTGGGCCCTGGCTCCATCTGTTGGATTACACAGTCTTTCCCCGTTGCAGGCTCCAGCTCCAGGCTCCTGGCCCTTGGTCAGGTCTTCAGAGGGTGCTTCACTCCTGCTTTCCACAGCCTTTTGGCCACGTTTTTCTTAAAGACACAGGGATATCTCCTGAGGAACAGCCCCACAAAGGCTAGAGCTCTGTGCTTTCTGTTTGCATTAGACTGCTACTGTATCATGTACCAAAGCAAATCCCTTCTGAAGTGACATGACTAGGAAGGACTGCTGTTCCTCCTGCCCTCAGCAGGGACAGCTGCAGCTCTGCTCACACTGACCTGCAGGAAGGCAGTGCTAGCACATGCTGGAGTGCCCTGGGTGCTGCATTTCCAGGCCTTACCAGGTGTGGGCTGCTTGCAAATTCAGTTCTGTGAGTTCTCGGCTCTGTATTGCTTTGGCTGTGGATACTCAAGGTATTTTTGTTAAATTTCTAAAGATTCCCTGATGTCTGCTCTAACTTTGAACTAAGGTGTGGTTTGGATTTTAAATTTGGGAATACACATCAGTAATTCCCAGGCTGTATGTGAGCCAGCACATCCTGTGACCAGGTTACTCTGATGCATCTCTCATTTACAGGCTCTTTCTGTGTGACTGTAAGAAGAATGATTTCACCTCTGTTCTCTCCTCTCTAAAACTGGGATGGTGCTGTCCTTCCACACTCTGGCAACATCAGGATCCTCAAAGTGGGATGCAGGGACCAGAGGGGAGCAGTAGGTTTTCTCAAGTTCAAGTAAGCACCAAGTAAAAGACAGGACTGTGCTCTGCACTGTGCAGCCTTCTGGCAAGACAGCAGTAATGTTGCTAGATAAGCAAAACCCAGACTGGTGTGTCCTGAAAGGTTTAATATCCAGGCACTTCACCTGTCAGTTCTTTAGTGGGAAGTACCTTTGGGGCTGATTAATATAGCGATGCAGCTGATCCGGGAATGCTGAGGTTAGAAAGACCCATTGGTATAGTCTTCTGCAGTCCTGCATACTGCAGGCCGGAGCACATCATTGCTGATTTTGCATCTGTGTCAGGGTTCACAGGTGAACGGGAAGTGAGCTTTGAGGATGCTCAAAGTCTAGAAGTGATACACATAATCAGCTGGATTCTCTATTTGATGATGCCACTGACACAGGCTGCCTAGTGGGATTGACTTGATGGTCTTAGAGGTCTTTTCCAACCAAGGCTATTCTATGACTGTCCCTTTGGCAGATGGCTATGAGAGGCAGGCAGAAATCCCCACTTTCAGAAATAACCTACAGTAGAATTTCAACAAGCAGCCCTGTATCTGCTGTTTCTTCCTTATTACTCTGGATTTGATCTCAACAGAGTTGTTTAGAGATCTGATCAAGTGTTTTTCACCCCTGTATGTCTTGGACAGTATTCCACGTGACTCAAGCCTCCCATGTGTTGATATTAAAAACCTGAATGACTACTAGAAAAAAAAAAAAAGTCAACCAATTCAGGCTACCCTATGAGATCCTAACTGTGGCAAACAAAATTGTATTTTATCCTGTGATATTGCCTAACTCCAAACACTAAGACTGAAAATATGTGCAAAATATACTTTCTTGTGCTGAAATTCTGTGTAACTCACCTTTGTTGCGAGCTTCACCAAGCCTTTCTGAGAGGGCGAACATCATTTCACAAACATCCCCACTGCAAGAGACAGAAGCTGTGTAGTGTGAGGAATAAAAGCATCAGCCTATCCTACTTGGCTACCTCTCTACAGAAAGATGAGGCTTGATGGGATGTCCAATAAAATAAACTGGTATTTCAGATCACCAAGGACATACTTGCAAACTATACTGAGATGAGTGAGATTAGCATTTGTGTCTTCAGGCAAAACCTGGCTTAAATCATAACAGCACAGGTTTGGTACTAATACATCCTCAACTGGGTATAACAAAAGAATTTACGGTACTGAGAGCTTGAGTCTGGGCACCCAGTGTATGGCATGCACGTACAAAGCAGTTACATTCACATACCTGTGGATTTCTGCAAAACCAGGTATATATGCCTCCATCATTTCCAGAAAGGTGTCCATGTCAAAGGTCTCCTCAGAGGACTCTGGTGAGCCCAGCTCTTCCAGGACACCCGTGATGTAAGAAAAGAAAACATCGTCCATCCCCCTGGGAACAGAGAGAACACAGGACACAGAAGCAGGGTCAACAGGCCTGTTTTTTCTTTCTCTTTTTCTCCATCCCCATTCCCCCTAACCTTCTGTCTTTCTAATAAAGCAGCAGGACCTATGTGGACTGTATCTTATCTGATGGGCAGATCTCACCAGTAAAGCCAGGCAGCAGGTGGTCAGCAGTTGAGTGGGAAGCATTTAGAGATAAAATACTGCATGCCTGTCCTCCCAGAGGCTGTGTTCCTGTAAGTACTTTAGCTGAGCTAACCAAAATATTCCAAGTGCTCAAACCCTGACATTTCTATGTTGACTAATGTTTAAGGTGAGGTAATCATATTCTGTCAAGTTGCAGTTTCTGTAAGATGCAATGTTCTCTGCTTGCTGCTCTCCACACTTGTGTCACTGCTGCCACTGGTTGCAAAACCAGCTGTATCTCTGCATGCAGCCAGAGATCAAAGTAGGGAGAGCCCTGACATAGCGTTATGCTGCTCAGAAAGCCCTTTGGGAGTACTGTGGAATGAAGGGAATTCCATACTCTAATGTGTATTACTGGACAGGAAATTAATCATCTTAGTCATCAAAGAAACGACATTGCTAGACTGCAATGCTAAATGGTGGCTGTTCAAGCATTCACATCAGAGCCTGTGCAAATTACCTGCATCCTGGATCTGACTTAAGGAAAAGCAACACAGGAAAGAAAATTCATTGTAATGTGTAGAGGGACAATTAATGCAGAGTTCAAGCTGGAACAATGCTATTGGATCTTCCTATCTCGACATACCTGAGATCTGCTCCAGGGATGTGGGACTGGATGAAGCGGGTCAGTGTATCTCGAATGATTCTTTCAAGCTCCATGTCTCTCTAAATCTTTCTTCTCTAAAAAAGAGGAGGAAAAAGAAAACTCCATGTAATTTCAAAGGCAAGAAGTAGATCAAAATATCAAGATCAAAAGGTAGACATGGTATAGGCAAGTATGCTCTTCCCATCAGAACAATTCACAAACTCCTCCATATGTCCTGTCATCCCCGAGTAACAAGCAGGCAAAGATATCCACAAAAAGCAGTGGTATGAGGATCCACTGGAAACAGTAACCCAAAGCAGTCTGATATCTTGGGCATTTCCTGCTCGTGTTGATGCTGGCAGTATGCAGTTGTACTGTACATTTGAAATGTCCCCTCCAGGAAGCAAAGCTGGAAATGCAGATGTGTCCAGCTGCAGGACCTCAGAGATCCCTCCTGAGCTGGAACACTGTGCTGTGCAGTAAGGAAGCAGTGGGTAGTGGGTTTGTATGCTCAGTGCAGAATGAGGTGGACCCTCCAGCTAAAAGCATTTGCAGTGATGGCTGGACTCAAGAACAAGTGGGAGGAAGGGTAATGCCTCCTAAAGAAAGGACAACCTAGAGTGTATTTTACAGGGAAATACCAAACAGGGCACAGACAACTAGTCTGCCAGCCGAAATACCAAAGGTCTCCAAGTCAGGCATAGACTGCCAGTGGAATCCTGCCCAAACAGGAGCTGGTTGTTGTGCTTGGTAAATGAGCCATTCTGCAGTTGATGCAGCTGCAACAAGGGGCACTTGATAACCCAAAACTCAGGGGAGTTCTAAGAATCACAGAGCTCCTACAGAAGCAATGGTAGAGGGAGGCTTGCCCACAGCTCTCCTTCAGCTATCAGTACTGGGCCTGGACTGAATCAGGCTGAGAAAAGCCATCCTTAACCATTCCTTCTCCCCAGGGTCTACAAGTCTGCTGGGTGGGCTGACTCCTAGTGTAAGCACTGAGTTCTTCCAAGGAAGGAAACTAGCCCTGCATATAAAGAAACCAATGTGGTCATCAGCCAGAGAGCTTCCAAAGGTCATCATGCTCCCATTGGTGCAGCTCCCTCATTCCAACCACACCAGGACCTGACCAGGTCTCTTTGACACACAACTTGTGGAGCAGTCACATGGGTTGCCAAGATACCATCCTCATGTTCCCATGGGAATCAAAAAGGTTTGACATTTCCTGAGATGAGACTTACAGAGCTAGCAGGGTATGAACAAATCCACCCCATGACACTCAGCACCGCTTTTGCAGGACCCAGAGAGAACCAAAGCCCAACAGCCTGCTGGCAGGTCCATCTGCAGTCTCAGGGCCCATTCAAGCTCTGCACTGTGCTTGGCCTCTACTGCAAGAGCACACATGCACTCCTGTTTGTGGCTGGCCACAGCAGCACACCTGACCCAGTCAGACCTGCCTCTGCCTATGGTCACATCGAGGCTCTAGGGATTTGACTCTGAATATTGAGGGACAAGGCTGTGACGCAGGCTTATGCAAAAGTGCTCTGCTGGGTATATGGCATCCCACATAGCATCTTCCTCCCATCAAATATTCCCAGTCTGTGCTCTTCTACTCTTCAGGGCTTTCAACAAATACAAGTTTTGCTACCTGAAGGACCATCTCTTACTGAATCTCTCTGTCAGTGCCATTCACTTGGGGCAGGAGAGAGACAAATCCAGAAACAACCTCACAGCAGCGGGACACGAACAGTGAGACATACATAAGAACAGCCCCAATTTTCACTATCTTCAAAGCTAAACACAAAAGCCATCTAATTACCTAAACTTTCCTGCAGCTACTCTTAGTATCAGCCCTCCCACTGATCTAGATCCAGTAACTAAAAGAAAACAAACCTTTACACGTGCCTCTCACATGGGGAGATGAACAATGAGTTAAAAATACCATACATGACCAACATACATGTGTTCAAACACAGCACATGCAGAAACAGCCAGAGGAAAGCATCATCAGAAAGGATTATTTGTTTGCTGTTTCTGTCTTAAGCTAGAAAACTTCTTTGCCTCCTGCAATTTCGATTAGAAAATTCCCATTTCACAGCATTAGAGGAAAACGAGTCCAAACTTTTTCAGGTAGGACCTCTTCACATCTTCACACAAACACCCAAAGTGAGCTCCTGAGCTGCTTTTATTTTTCAGCCTCACGAGGATCCCGTGTTTGCATTTTTCTCTTTTGCAGATGTCACGGCCTGCAAGTATGGAAGCCAGCTGTAAAAACAACCACATGTAAAACACCTTCCCGCTACCCATTTGTTGTTTCTGTGTGTTTTGTGTGTTCTCTAGTTGTGGGACAGAACCAAGTTTATCTTTGCCATCTTTGCAACACACCAAGAAAAAATGTGAGCTTTGTTCTGTCCTTCTCAGACATCAAAAAGCCAATTATAAGATTTTGAATCTCATTGTTGGCAAGAATGCTGTCCTAAGCAGCATGGTTTTGTCCCATTTGAAGCTGAATCTGCAAATGATGGCAACCACCAAGTGCCCTGAAGTAAGTAATTTCCTTTCTTACAGAAATCAGGGATAGGAAATCAACATGTAGAAATCAACAAGAATGCTTATTTCCTTCTTACTCAGAGTCTTCGTGACATCCTGCAAACTGGAAGTCTAAAAGATTTTGTCCGTTTCCATGAAACAGGCCAATATTCCATAAGAGATAACTGTATAGTAACCAGTAACAATTCCTGACAGCCCAATTACCTGAACAACAGAGTACGATTCATCATGTCAAAGACACTTTTGTGAGGTCCCTAAATTAACTGCTGGTAATTTATTCTGACCAATAGAACAGGCAAAGTTACTCATCTCCTTAATCAAAGGTACTTGCAGGCAAGTGTCAGGCTGGGACAAGAGAAACACAGAAAAAAATAATTCAGCAACAGGAGTATCGTAGGCATGGCCAGCCACTAACTGGTCTTGAATTCATTCCCCGACCTCTGACAACCACAAGAAATGCTGGTGTGAAGTGTTTGAAAATATTCAGGTATTTTCCTGTGGAGTTATCATGCTGTATCTGAACAAAAGCTATTTCCTTGTGTCTGTGAGAGGAATGCAGCAGGTTTTAACCACTGAGTATAAATTCTCTCTGGCATCTCAGACAAATCCATCCACCAGCACACTTGGATTTAAGGTTTACGTCCAGGGAAGGCAAGCTGCCACCTTTAGCCTGCCCTTGAAGAAAGGAAACCCTTTACGTGACAAAAGCACAGTCTTACACTGAAGGACAGAAAGCAGCAAGGTGATCAAGTATTTCTTCAAGGGTCCGCCATCGCCCTTTCACCTGAAGAACCCATCTCTGCTCTTATAAAACTGGAGCCACCAAGAGAGACAAATACACTTGCATTTGATCATTTATTGCCATGGGGGAATAAACAAAACTTAACATTTGGGGGATCTGTAGTGCACAATGGTCCTGGCTGAATGAGGTTTGTGGAAGACAAATCCTGAAGGTCCTCCGTCCTTTCAGATTTGGCGAGTATTTTCTCCTAACTCAGAACACTAAAACACCTTATTCATCATAACTTCAAATGACACATTTTCTCTAGTGGTGACCTGCAATAGTTAAAGGGGAGATGCACTAGAAGGGTTGATCCTATATGCACCATCTTGTGAAGGAGTGATTTATAATGCACAGAATGATCTAAAACCCAAAGGCAGGAGAAATCACTCTCCTGAGAGCTCAATTTTACTGAAAAGGTGTTACTACGATTTTAAACTTCCAGCCATAATTGCAATGTGGATTTTAAGATCACTTTGGTAGCTGTCAGCTGATTCAAACATATCTATGAAGGTCCTTCTGCATTTCTTGTCATTACGATGTGGGCTCTGCTTAACATGTTGCGCACAATCTATTTTTTAAAACATACGGTCAAGAAATGGTATTTCTATTGCTCTGCCCTCAGCTAGAGCCTCACAGTTTTACCCTGTCAGAAGAAGAGACCTTCAGCTCTTGGAAATCCTTGTCATTTTTCAGACAGTCTTTAAACACTGGGATTTATTATTAAAGAGTGAGCACTGTAGCACTGTATGCCATCTCATTAAGACAGGCTTAGTTTGAAACATCGAGAGTGCTTACTTGATCCACATAATATTGTGTGGCATACATACTTCCTCACCTCAGGCAGAGACAAGTGGCATCAGTACTCAAAATGCAAACGTGAAAATTATTCATTTTCTGTACTAGATGCTTTGGCCGGCAATTCAACAGTTTGCCACCCTAATATCTGCCTTGAGAACCTGGTAATCTCCATCACCTGTGCATTTTCCTTCCTAACATGTTAATGTCAAATCTGGTTTGGCTTTTTTGTGGTAAAGCAGCTGAAGAAATAATACCCCTCTAAAATTATTATTATCCTTGTGGTGTCTGAAATATCTACTTATGCTATATTCAAGAAATGCTGGCATTTTTGTACAATACATATGAATCTGCCTGCCTTAAAAAAAATATGGTGAAAATCTGAAATGTTTGCACACAGTGAGATCATTTCCAAAGGCTCTTTCAACTCAAATTTCAGTAATCATTGTCAAACGGTCCATGTGATGAGATGGGAATGATTGATTGTGCCTTGGACAAACAAGATAGACTTGAGGAGAGCAATTTAGGAAATGTTACTGAGCTAAGAGGAACTGCCATTCAGAAGTATATCAACTCTAACGAGATCATAAATTTGCCTACCAATGAGTTGAGGTTTCGCAAGTGGAAAGAGATGAGTGTTGTACACCTTGAACATTTCTCAGAACAGGTTAAAGAAAGTTTAGGTAAATCTGATCTGGCTGAGAGATGGACTAAAACACCTTGTGAAGGTTCCTTTAGCTCAAGTTTCAGTAATTATTCTTAAGTGAGTATGTAATGGGACAGGGATGGTTCACTGTGCTCTCTCTGAAAACTTGTTACGAGAAAGCTCACTTGGCTTTGTGTGTGTGTGCCTGGGGAAGTGCAGATCCCTGGGATATAAGGAGCTCTCAGTGTAGCCCGTGACATACAGCCTCAGAGGAAATCTCTCAAAAGCCAGACCCGCAGAACAGAGTGAGCTGTGTCTATATTCCACTGAACTACTTTACCTCCTGAAACTTTGCTGGCTAAAAAGAAAACTTTCCAGGCTGAATAACACCTTACAGATGTAACTTCAGTGCTCCTGTTTTCTGTTTTGCTTGCTAAAGAAGTCCCTGGAAGGACTTTCATGGTGTGGTTGTTATGGGAATGCAGGCTGAGGTCATTGTGCATGTTAACACAATTAACTGCTTAATGCTGTACCATTAAAATAAGGCTTTTGTTAATACCTTAGTCCCACTAAATTACAGTAATAGAAGATAGTAATGCCAGTGGCCACCTTTCCTGCACCCTGAGAACTACGCTGGATGTCTGCACTTGGGTAGTGCTCTGCTGACACAGGGTCCCTACCTGAGCAGAAGTACTGCCCGTGCAAGGACCTCGGCTCACAGCCGGTGCTTACAAGTCACTTCAGTGCCTGCAGAAGAGCTGACGGTCCATCCTACGACTGCTTGGCCCAAGCCAAGAATGAGGGAGCCCTTTATGGGAAAGGAAAGCTGAATTAGCTGGACAGGGACCACAACAGAATTGATCTCTGTATATTAGTGTCTAATATGCTTCATGTCACTTGTGACGATCTCCCCTAATGCAAAAAGCACAGCTTTATCCTTTGGAATAAAATCTATGTGAAAGGCTAACTCAGATGTGAGAATAGTGTGCTTGTCAGCCTTCAAATTCACTGCCATGTTGGGATGCTTTCCAACACTGACGATTTCTGCAGCAAGGCCTGCGGTGGTCTCTGCACACCAGTGATGTATTCAGCAGCACTGGCGGCCCCATCGCCACTGTGGAACAGCACTTGTCTCTGGTGGCTTTAACAGGACCGACCAGAAAGGGAGCGCTGGGTTTCCCTGCTGCTGCTCCTGCATGACCGTGGCACATGGCCACGGCCCGAGCACCCTAAACCCCACGCTGTGTGAAAGGCTGGTGTTTATCCTGAGCTGGAATACTACATCTAGCTGGCCGAGTAACTTTGGGAGGTTATTTATTTTCACTGTGTCTGTCCCCGACACTGGAGGGCAGGACTCAGCTACCCACCTGGGGAGGGGGGTGACAGACTTTGGCGTCAGCGCACCCCAAACACATTCTGTGAGCAGCCTGACCCCCACCCCAACGCCGTGCCCCCTCCCCACCCCTTACTGCATCCCCGCGACCCTTGCAGAACGCGTTTTCTCACACCGCAGACGGCCGTGCGGGGACACGGCCCGGTCCTCGGCCTGCAGCCACCCCCCCACTGCCCCATCCCCGGTCCCTCTCCCGGGGCAGCAGCCGGCTCCTCGCCCCTACCGGCGCGTCCCCGCGCTGCGGACCCCGGCATTAAGCCAAACGCCCGCATTTCTCAGGTCCCGCGCTCCCGAGGAGCCGCCGCGGGGACACCGGCCATGACGGGGACAGGGGGCTGCAGGCTGGGTCCTCGCACCCCGCCGGCAGCGGTGCCCTGCAGGCCGCCGCCGCTTGTCCCCGGGACCCGGCCCGCCGCCCGGCCTGCCGGGGTCACGTCCGCCCGGGGGCGCCGCTGAACGCCCTCCGCCCCGCTCCCTGCGGCGGCCCCGCGGAGGGAGGGCTGGGGGGTGGGGGCAGAGGTCACCTGATCGCCCGCGCGCCACCGCCGCGGCCTCACTCCCTCCCGGCGCAGGTCCCGCGCGGCGCGGTTGAAAGCGTCACGTGGCCGCGCCCGCCGCCAGTCATAGAGGCGAGCGCGAGAGGGTAGAGCGGCTCTGTGCTGGCGCGCTTCCCGCGCCGCCATCTTGGTTACGGGCAGGAGCCGTGAGGCGGCGGGCACGGCACGGCATAGCATAGCATAGCACAGCACAGCACAGCACAGCACGGCTTCTCCTCACCCCTGTGCTCGGCGCTGCCCGAGCTGCCCGACCCGGAGGCCTTAGGAGCTGCCTTGCTCCCCGGGCGTCAGTGTGCCCTGGGGAGCCCCTGGCAGTGTCTGGGCTGCGGTCCTCAGGCAAGCAGGGCATGGGGCAGCATATGGGAAGAAGGCAGTGAGGAAAGAAAACCCGGCCCAGAGTGGCAGGCACGAGCGCGCCCAGGCCTCGGTGGTACAGAAGTGCCTTTGTGAGGCCTGGGAAAGCGGCAGTGCTCTGCGGAGTCACCCCAGTAAAGACTAAGTGAAATTCTTCTACTTGCCAAACACAAGAAGCGTGTTCCCTGATGAAAGTCGCACATTTTTAAGTGTTGCGAGGCTGCCCTGCTCTTTGGGGTGCTTCTCCCTGGCTGAAGCTCTTGTCAGGTGGAAGCACTGTGTGGAATGTTCCCCAAGCCACTGGCCTTGCAAAAGTTGGGAGCTGCATGCAGTTTCCTGGCTCCGCTGCCTTTTCTCTTAAAGACCCTCCTCACTCCACCCCATGCTTGACAAGCTGCTGCTTATTCTTTTATTCTGTCGATTTGGAGGAGTGCTGTACATTAGGGCAGCCTCAGGCTCTTAGGGAAGTCGCAGCAGAGCCTGGCTGTGGGACAGAGCTGTGGCCTTTGCCCTGCTTGCTGCCTGCAGTTGCCCTTCCACAGTCTGGTAAATTTCTTGTCGATTTCTTTCGTTCTGACAGTGACAGTAGATGCTTCCTGGAGCAGCTTTGGAGAAGTAGTTCTGTGATGCCAGGTGCTTCTCCTTGATAAAAAACCTAAAGCAGCAAGGCATAGTTATTCTCCGACTCATGCTCCTCAGTAATGTGTTGCTAAATAGCAAACTAATGTGCCTGATTCTGCCTTTGGCAGTACCAGGAAAAATACAGAGTAATGCCAGCTGGGTAAGGAACATCACTCCACACTCACTCCAGTGTCATTAAGAGCAGAGTCTGTTTCCATTGTTTATTTCCGTTTGAATGTATATACATTCCTCCCTTAACATTGTGTTAATATACTTCATTGTAGGCATTTTCACTGTTTTTGAATTCTGCTTTTGACTGTTTTTTGCTGCACTTATCCATACATTAACTGAAACTAATAATCTGTGCTGCATTATCTGTCCTTTGATCTGTGGTTTTACTTTAGTTTGGGAAATAGTTGGAAAATCCCCCAACAAGGCTCCAGTTTCTCTGATGGGTTTCAACTTGTGTGACCCCACTCTACAAAGGACATGCTGACAATGCAGCTGATTCTGGGGCAGGTACACGGTGGAAACTGGATTATGTCACAGTGAAGTGGGAGGGGAATTTTTGAAGAAAATGAAGCAGCACACGTAAAGCCCCTAGAAATTAACAGTCTTCAAAGCTAAGAGAAACGTTTGCACTTACCTTGTCTGACCTAACTCCCTCGTCAGTTCTTGATTGAACTAGAACAGAACTTCCTAAACTGATTTATGTTATGGGACCATATGAGGTTCCATAAAAAACCTCTACCAGCTTTTTTCACAGGTGGTTCATGGCACCGTATTTGTCAGCAGAACTTAAGGATTTATTTGTTTTCCTGCAGTTTGCTTTGTAGTTTCCTTGACATGCTTGGAAACCTTGAGGCCCATGAGAAATTTTGAGAGTTCTCAGATGCCATCAGTTCAGACAATTTTTAAATCCTTACGAATCCTATATGTAAATCATAGATTTCAGAACAACAACAGACAGGAGTTCTGTTTGTGGGGGATTTTTGTGTTACAAGTGCTTTGAAATTGACCATCAGCCTGGCTGATGATCAGGGCAGTCTATTCTGGGAGTAATGAAAGGAGGAGAAAACCACACTGGGCTTTGAAGCAGAGGTCTGAGAAAATCTAAGTAAGTTAAGATGCCACTAAAGTTCTCCTATAACTACTTAGACTTCCCTCTTTTAACATACTTTACTGCAGTTTGATATTTCACCTTCCCACCTTACTCTAATTCAAAATTATGTAAGAGGGTGATTCCTTTTCTTGTTGTGGGGTGTTTATTTTATTTTATTTTATTTTATTTACACTAATAGAAGATGACCAGTATTGTAGTACTGGTAATAGATACCGGAACAAATATGGCATCTAATAGCTCCCAAATTTAAAGTTAAATTCAGAGGGTTTTGATCTAAAGCGCAACAAAAACTCCACAGGGATTCCTTATACAAACACACAAAACACACCCTTCACCGAGGGTCCAGACGGAGGAGAGCGACAGCACAGGAAATTGTTCTTGGAGAGCCCTTCTACTTGTCAGTCACAGGCTATTGCAAACCAGGGAGGTTAACACAACATCTAATTATTTGATGGGATTCATATTCTTTCATAAACATGATGAATAATGCAAGTGTGTTGAATCAAGCCAGAGGAAAATTGTTCCTTCTCCAGCTTATTATTAACTCCTTGTTGTATAATGTACTTGAAATAAGTTTGTTCTGTGGCATTTTAACATGTGGGTGGATGATATTTGTGTGTGAGTAATTTTAACTGCTACACATGCTTCTCTTTTATATTTGAATTGAACTCAGAGACAAAAAAAGTATCCTTTCTGCCTGGTTTTGCCCACTGCTTAATGCAGGCATGTTCCTTACAATGGGTATTCTGCAGTTTTTTCCTACTCTAGCTTTGAAAGGCTGCAATGATGGGGCTTAATTTGAAGAAAGGAGCTCATTACTGGGATATGTTTCTTGATATTCTGGCTTTATTTTCCATTATTTTAGTTAATCCTATCACAGGTTCATATGTGTCCTTGAGGCTGTTAAAAATATTTTCTCTTCCCTGTTGTTAAGCCTAGAGTATCAGTGCATAGGTTTAATTTTCATCCACTGCTTTTATTGTTACTATACCAAACTGCATTTTAATTGTGATTTATCTCCAGTCCTCTACAGAGACACATTTTTGCAATTTAGAGTAAGTGTATTTTGACAACAGTCCTTTTTTTTCTTTTCTTCTTTTTAACCAGCAATGAGTGTTCAGTCTCCGAGCCTTACAAAAATTTAAACAACTTCTGTACACCCCTTTGAAAGCGCACACCGCTCCCAGATTTTCTACTCCAACCAAAGCAGACCCCCAACTCTCCAATTCCAATTTTGCAGGAACTTCGGATGATTGCGGCTTTTCAGGACGACAATCAAGCCTGAGGTCCTGGAGCCCTCTGCTGGATGTGTTATAGAAGGCAGGCAACTGAAAGCGTAAGTCACTGGAATCTCAAAGTCCTATTGCCATGCTCTCGTATTACTTTCGCAGTTGTTTACAAATGTGCTTCATTTGAAATCCGAAAGATGTTTCTTTCTGTTGCTCCTAGGAAAACTCATGTTACAATTTTAGAGTCTTACAGGTAAATTAATCTGCATCTCGAGGTTACAATTAGATTTATTAGAGCCTTTTTGTCTTTTCCTTGGTAACGGGAAAGTTCTATGCGAATATTTCCTTGGTTCTTTTTGTTACTCTTTGCCTCCTCTTATTTACAGCTACACGTACATCTTACCACAGTTACGAAGCTCTTGTAGTCAAATAGCAGACAATCCTGAGGTTGTCTGTGGCAAACAAATTTGTTTCATTCCTGTATTGTGACTTACTTAGCTTTCTAGTGGTCACAGGTATAAAAACTTTTGTGGGTTGTTGGTTTTTTGGGTTTTTTTGGATGGAGAAATAAGCAATTGATCTAAAAATAAATAGTGAAGTAAGTGAATAATAAGTAAATGAATAATTTGTCTGTTATCTTTCTGTCAGGGAACTCACTGTGCTTTACATTTCTGTCTTAAAATTTTATATACAGTAGGCTGGAGCACAGAAAGATGACATATATTTCCAGAAGTCTCAGTATGAGTCTGTGGCAGAGTCAGAAAAAGGAATCAGGAATTTGTGTACCCTGACTCATCCTACAATTAGAAGTGTGCTACTTAGGAGCATTTTTGGGGATGTGCCAAACCAAAATAATTGGGAAACAAAGGGGTTTTCAGTCTCTGATTACAACTTGCTGAGCAAAGCTAGTGTATAAGCGGCCAGGGTGTCTGGAGCTGCTCCTTCGATTTGGCCAACTGTAAAGAAGATGATATTGAAGACCCTTAAGAGGCTTTTGTTAAAAGGCCCTTGATGCTGTTATATAGGATGGCGATGTACTTAAGACAGTGGAAAAAGTAATTCTAAAGTTGGTTATAGCAAAAAGAACTTCCCAGCTGACAATGTCAGATGGTGCCACAGCTAGGAGGAGCTTTCAGACTGCTGTTTGGATGTGGTGTCCTGGGTGCAGATCTTCTAAGTGCTGTGTGTGCTATATTAGACAGCTTTTCTGACTTACTTCTGGGTGTAGCTAGTTAGAATTCAGTGATAGGCTGGGTCTTAGTCATTGCGTATGACTCTCACAACAAACACTTTTTAAAATTTTGTTTTGCAAGTGTGATACAGGGCTTTCTTAGTACTGTTTCTAGCCTTGGACAACAGTGTGCTACCAATGGATGTTGTGTTGTTCTGAAGCAACTGACATTTGCAGCACCAATGCTGTTGTGATTTCTTGCATGTTACCTGTGAATGCAAGCCGTACTGCCAGGAAGAATTTTCTGACCCTAGAATACTACTACTCAGCCATGTGCCAACATAGATATTGGACAGTTTGCCAGGCCAAAATCAAAATGTTTTAAATGCAGTTTACTGGAACCTTGTTAGTTTATCATGTGTATTATAGATAAAATATTGACAGGATCTGTTCTTCTGTTGCATTCATATGTGAAATGCATTTTTTGTAGTAGCTAACTCAGCCAGAATTCAAGTGCGAAGGCTTTCCTTAATTTAGAGGGATTTTAAGAACTGGAACATTATGCTACATATCTAGCTATATTTGAATATGTATCTGAATTTACATAATAAATGCCTGACTTTTGTAGTTGGCAGAAGTAAAATACGGCAAGGATCAGAACATGATTTAAGCACTCTGTCTTACTGCTATCTCTAATTTCTTTTGTTTGAGTGTAATGGGAAAAAGCTAACTAACTATTTCTGTACTGGGAAGAGCTCAGGACACTCACGTTCTGATCTTTGCCTCCCTCTGTCTTTAGGTATTATCTTCATTTCTCAGATAGAAAAAGTAAGGCAAGCAACATTTACCTTTTTTTCCTAAAACACTTTGAGATCTGCTACTGAAAAAAAAATATTAAAAAGCTACACACTTCTTATGTAATTATGTAGCTTTTCTTTAACATATCCAACCACTTCATCTCAGGCAGACTGAAGAGAGGAAACATACTCAGCTGGGATAATGTACCTGCCTGCAGAGCATTCTGATTAAATTATACACCATAAAATTATACTTGAGTAAATCATGTCATAAAAAAATAATAATAAAAAAGGATGCTGCCTTCAGGATTTCCCTCAAGAGCTCCAGGCAATTTGCATCGTCTGGATTCTGATGGCTGTTACTTCTGATATCTGGAAAATACTCCCTGGGTGTGCATTCAGTTCCCTGTCTTCTTTTGATGCCCTGCTCTTGGAGGGTTCTGCTTTTTAGATTTGACTGCCACAGAGAAGAGGGAAAATGAGTTTGGAAAATTCAGGTTAGGAGACAAATTGGTTCTGAGCAGCAGCGAAGGAAAGTTGTGGTATCTGAGAACAGGCATGGTCTTTGAGGAAATGCTTAGTAATTTCAATCAGATGTCCATGGTAAAACCACTGTAATAAGTGTACAGCAGCAAGTGAATGTTGTTAAATAGAACTTGCCATCTTCTAGTTTGGGCTGTGTAGAAATTATCATCTTCCTACAGCACAATCTGGCTAACCAGGATAACTTTATTTCCTTTTTTTATTTTACTGTATTACTGATTGCTTCCCGAGGAATCAATTAATCCTGCAGTTTACGAATGTGTTCATTTCCTTGAGGCAGCCCAGTTATGTTGCTTGTTGTCCAAGTCTGAGTCCCTGCCCCAGGTTTTTGGGTAGAAGGTGGACTAATCCGTCTGGGAACGGTGGCAGGGCAGAGTAGCTGCCGAGGGGCGCTGATGGAGAGCGGAGCAGCGCAGCAGCTGAGCACTAGGTGCCACTCTGAGGCCGTAGTACGAGCTTTGTACCGCTGTAGCATCCTGGTGAAGGCTAGGAGCGTTAGCCTCCGGCGAGCCCCGGGAGACAGGCCGTGCTCGGCGTCCAGTGAGGCTAACAGAGCAAACAGCAAAAGAGGTGAATCAGGGGCCACCGGCAGTAGATTCAGCCCCCACGTGAGCGAGGGCCAACAGCAGGTGCTTCAGATGAGAACTAAACCTCCAGAGGTAGCAAATAATCTCCCAGCTTCAATGACTTTATGCACAGGTGTCCTTACTTCTGACCTGTTAGCCAGCTGGGCTCAGAAGGAAGGAGGAAGAGTAAGGTGAAAGGGCAGTTATAGCTCTCTGGAGGGGATTTCATGAGAGTTTAAGGATTATCTGAAGACCTGTGGCTCTTAAGAGTGTTTCTGCTGGTACAGTCCCTCTGCAGGTAGGTCTATAAAAGTTTGTGATTGATAGAAATGTGGTTAACAATCCCCTCCTTCACCATTCCTGTACATATCCTAAACATTGCGGCATTGTACTGGGAACCAGACATCAGAACTGTCTATAATCTGACTAAACTAATAATGGGCATGAGTCACAAATCTCAGCATGGGTTTTATGCAGCTCAGAAAATGCAGGAGTATCTGAAGAAAGGTTTGGCTTGTTGTCAAGATAAAGACTAGTTGTGGATTTTGGATTCAGATCAAGGCTGAAATGTGAACTGAAGTTTTGATGGGACAGCATCTTTTCTGGGAACTGAGTTTGCTTTACTGAACAGTTTGGAAGTGAACAGTTTCTATGGATGACCCAGAATATACACCTTTTAAAAAATACTCTCTGTTCCTACGATGTAATGCTGGCAACATGAGTATGTTGCTTCAAAGTACTGAAGAACAGAGGTTAATAGGGGTCCTTAAACAGAGGTTAATAGAACAGGTTCTTAATAGGGGTAGTGAAAGGAGAGAAAGATATATATATATATGTATGTATATGTATCTCCTTTCATACGGAACGATTTACCAATGCAACATCACAGTCTTAAGTTAACTGTGTTGCTTGTAGTCCTCAGCCTTGAAGATGAATACATGTCAATCCGGAGGAAACAGGAAGGGATAAATCCTGGTAAAATGACCTAGTCATTGGTGCATATTATTTCTCTTCTTGGTATTCCTACATAACCAGGAATAGTGTGCAATGCATTGCTGAGTGAGTTAGGTTGGTCTCAAATAGGAGGCTTATAGAGAAAATCTTTGCTGCTATTAGCTGCAGGAGGTTTTTAGGCAGGAATGGCTGAGGTACATATCTTACAGCTGAGTTTTTTGACGTGCTAACTTCCTGGGGACACTAGCATTGCATTGGTGGCCTGTAGTCTCATGCAACCCTCCCATGTAAACTGTGATTGGATCCAACCTTGTTATGGTGGAGGTGTCTGTGGGGAATTTGACCTTAAGAGAGTTAAGTAGTCAAAAAGAATTGCTCTTGGCAAATTGCAAGTGTAATGCTTTGTTTGGCCATTTTATTCTCTGTACCAATTGGTCTGTACAATGAATAAATACCTGTTACAGTAAATATCTGTTTGAGTTAGCTCAAATGGTAGAGAATTGTATTTTTGGGGCTGAAGTTCCTATATTTGCTCCTTGCTGACCAGTTTAAACATCTTTTACCTGGGAGTCATAAATCTTACTAATGAAACATAGCCAGCACAGGATAGAAATTTTGTGGCACTTCAGTAGCCTGGCAGAATGGTTTCTAGTAAAAAGTAACAGACATATTCTGTCTCTCTTGCCACTGCCTGCTTTCTGGAAAAATTAGCTTACAGCAGAGTAATTGTTCAGTAATTTATAGAAAGCTCGTATGTATTTTTCTGTGTATCTATGAATCTGTGAAGACATATTGGCCTATGGTTGTCCACCTCCACTAAGTAATCCATCTGGGGTCCCCTTCGGAGTGTGAACTAAAGCCTGTGTACTTATCTAAGGCAGGATGTTGGGTCAGTTTCTTTTTTCCCTAACTTGAATTTAAATGCAGAACTGACTATTTTGAAGTAGAGCATTCTCAGGTATTAGGAAGGAGTTTGGTCTTTCATATTTAAATTACATTGATATTGCACACACACTCTTTTATCCACGAAGTCACCCAAGTCCTAACCTGGAATTTCAAGGTTTTCTGTTGGCAACATCCATCTTCTGTGGCCCTCCTCATATTAGCATTGATCTACAGGGGAAATAGAGAACGTGGCTGTGTTATATACCCGGCTGCAATTTCTGTTCTAGTGATTGAGTGTACATACAGAATTTTTGAAACATGGCCATTCTAACTTATTTTGTCTTCCTGTCAATAGCATGGCACTTGTCCAAATTATGGATCGATATCAGCTGATCTTTTTATGTTAAACTGTAATGAAGTTGCCTCTCCTATTGGAGATGTGATCTTGCTTCAGGCAATGCTTTTAACTGGGAACTTTTGGAATGGAAATGGAGGAGAGGGGAAACAGAAATGGAAGAAAGACACAGGGAGGAACGAGCAAAAGCCTGGGAGGGGGGAGAATAGCAACAGTAAAAGAAAGAGGTAGGAACAGAGGAAGAGGAACTGGGTTAAGAAGTGAACTGGCTTGTTAGGGCGTATACTAGCATGGGTAAGAACTGTTGGTCTCTACTCTGTTGGTTGAAGTACTGTCAAAAAGCCAGTGGTAGACACAGGGAGTGAAAGCCTGGCTCACTTCAAATCTCAGGCAATGTTACCTTTAGATTCTATTTGTGGTTACCTCAGTCTGTTTCGTACAGTTTGTGAAATCAAATACTTTAAAGAACAGAGGAAAAATGGGATGACGCAAGGAGTGGAGAATGAGAGATATAAAAGGGGTATTAGATCAGCCATTCTTTCCCTTGCAGGGAGGCAGTACAGGATCATCGCTACAGTGGACTTCTCTAAGTCTTTATCGAGCTCTGAAGAGTTTCAGGATATCAGTGTTGGGTGCTAGCTGCAGCACAGAGTAGGTGAATACCTGTCATATCATAGTGCTGCCCCTGCTTTTACTTTAATTTTATTTCACTGTCTTGGACAAAATGTAGAAGAGAACTTTTGTAATCCCATTTCTAGGGTAAAAGGTTTGTGGAAGAAAGAGATGATGTGTTAGGCTTTTAGAAGAAGAGTCTGTGGTTGTCTATATTCATTTTCTTTTGTTGTGAAAAACAGCAAAGGGGAACTTGGTGGGTATGGAACTGATAGTCAGTGGCTGAAGTTAATACATGCTTTCCTTTCTAGGAGTGAAGTGTTGCATTTTGGTCTTTTTTGTGAGGTTTTTAACAATGAGTTGGTTTCTTTCATGGCCTCTCCTACAGCTGTCTCTGAGCAGTCACTGTCTGTTACATGTCAGTTTTGGTTGCTATGGATATTGCAAGCTGGAGAACCCAAAAATGCTTCCGAGTCCAAGTGTGTCTGTGTCTTTGTCCCATATGGGACGGGAGGGGTGAGGCCTGAGTACACACCAGTTGCCCCTTGCTTCTCTGCGGAGGCAGGTAGGCACACCAACAGAGAGGGAGCTGTGGGACCTACTAGCCTGGTCCCTGAGCTGGCTGACAGGAGCATGGGGAGCCTGGAGGGCATAGCAGCAAGGACTTCTTGTTCAGAGTAAATGCAGCCACTTTTGCATTCTAGCTCTCCTCTACAGAGTATATGGAGTTCCTGGAGGTGTTCTTCCACTGTATGTACCTTGGTGTGTAGTCTCAACCAGCAGACCTTTAACAATCTTTTATGTACAATTATATAAAAGTAGTTTCTTACCTAGTCTCTTCTTTCTCTTCTTCTTATCTTGATCTCTTTCAGCCCTACAAAGCAGGGTAGGAAAAATAGCAAAACACATCCATATGGGTATATATCACTTTTTATCTGCAAGGGTCTCCTCTATACCTTTTCCTTTTATTATCTTGCCCTCCTCCCTTAGAAGGATATTTCACTGCTCTTTTTCTTGGCACTTCCACAATTTGCTTGGCGAACTATGTGAAAGTACTCTTAGAAGAAAAATTCTGAACCATCTTTACCTCACAGTGCACAGACATGAACCGAGTCTGCAATAAATAGAGAGGGAAACTTTTTTGGAAAGTAATTCTCAAACCGGAGTTATCCAAGAGCTCTTCTTAATTCAGGGTATTTTGTAGGAGGTCTAAGCTGTTTTGTTTTTATATGATGCTTGCATTCAGCATGTTCTCAATTCTCTTCCTCTTTTTTTCATATTATGTTTTACTACAGTTTGTGATCTCTTTCTTCCCCCCCACTTTCCCCCCCCAGACTACCAGTTTCTGGGGTTATGAAGCTGTGTATGTACATCTTTCTAAATATTATTACTCTTATTTACTTCATGGTAGCATCTAGAATGACCCATACAGGCACAGAGTGTTGGATCTGGGAAACATATGACAATACCTTCGTAAGGTTTGAAAATGTTTGGGTATGGCAGGTAGAAAAACTGAGATAAGGAAGGGATATCGAGGAACAAAGCAAATGGTTTGTTTATGGTCAGACAACTGTAGCCGAGTTTGGAATTGAATTTATATTGCATGATCTCATATGGATACCTTTAATCCCAAGGATATTCTTTCCTTCTTAGAGCCTTAAGCAAAGGATACCTATATCTAAACATCTCAAGAAACTTTATTGGGTTTTGGGGCCTTGGTAAGTGAGGGCAGCGTTATTATTCCAGTTCTGCAGGTGAAGTACTGAGGCACAAAGATAATGGTATTTGTGGAGCGGTACAACAAAATTATTGTAAATCTGGATGGGAAACACTTTTCTTGTTCTATGGAAAAACTCTAAATTCTGAGAAATTGTTACTTCTTGAGCAAGCAAAATTGTGAGCACTTTTTGTGAACTACAATGAGAGAAAATTTCAAACGTTGGATTGAGTCTGTGGAAAGAACTTTATGATATTTTTATGATATTAAACTGTCAAATGGAAATGAAGAGCTTTTTAGAAAAAAGTTTAGTATTGTGAATAACTTTGTGAAAAATGGATTTTTTCATACAAATTTAAAAATATTTTTCATACAACTTTTTAATTAGTGTAATTTGTCAAAATTGGTTGTGCTCTGAAAAGAGTTTTGTTGTGCTGAATCTACATTTTTAGCCTGGATGACATGTAAAAAAATCCAAGGAGCTATAGTTCCTGGCAAAGAAGGTATGGGGAAGCAGCTAGGTCTTTTGCAACCTATATTACTGCTTTAATCACTTTAGTAATGTGGGGAGAAAAAAAATACCTAGCTTTTCAGAGTAAATCAGATGTAAATCAGCATTGCTGCGTTGAGGTCAGTGAGGTCTGCCTGACAATCTGCTCATAACTGTGTCACCAAGCTGCTTTTTTTTCCTAAAACAAGAAGAGTACAGAAAATCATATAAATTAATACATTGTACTGACACGAGACAGTATTTTCCTCAAACCTGGGAAGGAAGGTGGAAGAGGCAAGAAGCAAAGCTGGAAGTTGTGCCAAAATCTGCAGACCGCCCTCCCCCCCCCCCCAACCCAAACCCATTCCAAACCCAACAAAGAAATAACTCACTCTTGCCACTAAAATCTTCTTTTAGGAGACCCAACATCAGTCATGAAGCAGATGCTGGCAATGCTCCTGCTCAGCAGGAGACTATAAACATATGTCCAGAGTCCCACGCTTTATGTGACTATTTACACAAGCACAAAGTAAATGAAACTGGTTACCCCTGTTAACTAGTACTCATTGGTACATAGGTTCCACTTGCTTTGCTTCGGTGTCAGGAGCAGCAGAGCAGCAGGGTAGGAGTGAGAGAAGCTTAGAAAATTCAGACTGAGGAAAACCAGACAGATTATTGGATGTTGAAGTAGGATATTTCCAATAACTGATGTGTTGGTTTGCTTGCAGCACCAAAAAAGTGGAGGATATGGAGCAAGAGGGAGGAGAATTCTTTTAGTTTAAAACAAGCAATTTTTTCTTCAGCCTGAAATCTTTACATTTCGTGTCATTTTTTTTTTTTTTTAAAAAAGTAAATTGAATTAAATTTTAAGCAGGCGTTACAGCTTTGAGTTTAAAAGGGTATACATTTCATATTCAGAATATCAAATTGAATGATTTGGTGTTTCAGAAAATTAATTCTTCTAAGCTGAAATAAATAGACAATTTTGAAAGAAATTTGCAGTCAATGTAGATCTGCATTTTAAGTTCTTGCTTGATCATTCTATCTTAGACAAAAAAGTCTTTGTTCTACATCTTCTATGTTTTATTTCTGAACTGTTTCATATACAGAATACATGTCAGCTTGAACGATTATGCACAGACTGTTGAATAAAGAAGGACTATGAAACTGGAAAGGAGTAAACTGAGTTGTAGTCTAACTTTACTGATAGTAAAAGTGTTACGCCACCAATGAATTTGCCCCATGACTTTGGAAATGAGAAGTCAGACTTCATAGCAGGTGTAAAGAGAAGAGGGGCAGTTGTGACTGTGGGAGCTTTGTATGGGAGAAGTGTGTGCATTACAAGGGAACAAAAGTGATAGAATTGTGGTTCAGGGTCTTGTTTGCTAATAGAAGATGGACAGGTTATCATAACTGGTTTAAACCCATTCCTGGTAAAATTCAATTGATTCCAGTGGATTTCCAGCAGCAATGAATTTATTCTTCAGTTTTCATAGTTTTCAAGCTCAGAAGGACTGTTAGCTTGTATGCTGTGGCCTGCTGCATGTCACAGGCTGTAGAATTTCACCCAGTTATTCAGGATCAAACCTAGGAACTGGTATGGTTTGAAAAAAGGCATTTTTCTGCACTGAAAAGTCTCCAGAAATGGAGGAAGTGCTGTTGAAGCTTGCTCCAGTGATCAGTCGTTCTTTTTCTTGAACAAGGCTGAGACTTCAGTTCTCTTCCTAATTCTCTGGCAGTCAGACTTACTTCCTCCCTGTGCCTTAATTTCCCTGCCTATAGCTTGGATGGAATAGTTAATCTCATCTGGAAGTAAACTTAAAATCCACAGCAGAAGACTGATAAATGTGAATAAATTAGGACTGTGATTGTAGTCAGCTCTCTCCTCCATCCTTTTTGTTCTTCTGTGATTCTCATTTTGCTTTGCTTTTCGCTGAAGACTGTAAATGATGTGCTGGCCTTCTACTGTTGTCTTATTGTATCCACTAAAACTTTATCTATATTTTCTTAAAGAAAAATACAGATTAAAACAATTCTAGAGAAAATCAGATATAGAAAATATGAAGTTAGCCTTTCATTTGTTCATAATGCAGCACTTCAGTAACATGTTTTATTGCTGTTATTTATGTAGCTGTGTAATGAGATGGGATGTTCACACGGTTTTTTTATTCCATGTCACATTTCAGCTTTCTTTTAGTAATTGCTCTAGCAAATCTATCTGCTGAGGATCTCATAGCTGTGCCACTTCAACTTTCAGGATAGTTGTGGCAATGCTGAAGTTGAAATTCAGATTTTTGACTCAAAACACATGGTTTCAAGTGCCCAGAGACAGTGATATATAGGGCTTGTGTTATGTTTCTACCCAGAAGAGCCTGTGGCTTGCAACCCAGGGACTTTGTTCTGGATTATCTCCTGTTTCAAGTTGGGCATTTGTAGCTCGCAGTGCCAGTATAAAAGAGAACTGACTGATGTTTTTCTTGTTGATAAGTTTTAGGGATAGGGATGGACAGCTGGAGGCTCTGTAAAGAAAGGACCCATAACCAAATGGACCTGTGGGATATAGGCACTTCATTAAAGTTCAATTTTATAGTGACAGGTACCTTAGAAGTGAGATCTAAAGATTAGATTATATGGCAAAAGGAAGCCCTGGTTTCCAAGTATGATTTGCTGTCAGTAATGGTGTTATGGGCATGAATATCTTGAGCAATATATACATCACTGACAGGAAAGGCTGAGGAAGAGGGTGCAACCTCTCTGCTTCTTATCTTGGTTTGGCATTTTATTAGATGCTAGGATCAGTTTAGTCTCTATTGTTTCCGCAAACAATATGAGGTTCTTGCCTGCAGACTGCTTTACTAAGGGTTGGCCCTTCTCAAGCTCTACCAACAAGGGCTCTGTAGTTTCTCTTCCTCCCCTGTTATTTGCCGACTAATAGATATCACACAATCACTGTCATCTTTGCCTCTGTAGGTCTTAGAGATAGGTAATGGTTGGTATTTTCCCCATACCTTCTTGGTGCTTTTCCTGTTCCCTCTTCAGCTGACACTCCTAGAACCCCCTCTCCTGCTCTTGATGGTTTGTAAGGCTTGGTCCTGGGGGCTTGTCCTGCCTCTTCAGCATTCCCCTTGCCTGGTGCTGCCCTGTTGCAGTCTTGGTCCCCAGGGGCTTGTGTGTCCTGCCTCTCCAGTGTTTGCCTTGCCTGGTGCAGCGTTCAAGCAACACCTTAATAAAAAGCTTTCCTCTCTTATCTCCTTTCTGCTGCTGTGTCCCTGGGCTGGGGATCGGGTTCCCATCTCTTTCACACGCACACCTGGTCATAAAACACTGGGTTTGTTTTTAACCTCAAACCAGGGAGCTTTAATTAAAGAGACAGTGACCTCTTTTATGAGTTTGCTCGCATAGGGTTTCAGGGCTATTGTCACATACAGCTCACATAACAGAGCACTATTGCACAAAGCTCCGTTTACACATCCTTCCCCGGCTTTTTCCCTCTCCTCTTTTTGTTTTCCAAACTCAGAAGGAGGTTGTTTTCTTGTTTACCCCTAGGCGAAGTTGTCTCTCATGTTAGTAGCCTATGGCTAACAGTGTCTTTGAAGAGAACGTACCTTTCTTACTAACAACACATAGATGTCATTAGACTTGGAGAAATGTTATTCTTTAATCTATGCAGGAAATCATCTTCCTCTCCCTCAATTGGCTGGATATGAATGACTAGTTAAAACAGATCTCACCTTCTGCTTTGTTTTCCTTAGCTAGTTCTCATATCTGTATAATGGAATTTGTGTGTTTCTTATGACAAATACTTTTCAGTATTCACTGTTGTATTTACCTGTATTCATTAATTTGCAGGTGCAATATGTAGTCAATAGCAACAAACAGATTTTTTTTATATATATTCAAGAATGATTTGCACTGGGACAAGCAGCAGGACTTCCACATTTTTTTGCACAGAATGGTTTACATGTAATTTACTGGAAAATGTTCACAAATACAGACACGTGTATTCCCATGCATGTATATTCAAAGATACACAAGCAGAAAGACCCACAGGAGCACGTACGCAGACCAGAACTTATTTGAGGTATGCAGACTTCCAAAAAAGGCACTCATGCACAGAAGATACATAGCTGGAACACAGAGACAAGCAAGCAGCCACATAATTGGTAGAATACAGAAGCACACATGGAGGATACACACGCAGAAGAGGAAAAATACATGTGGAAGAGTGTAGGTGTCCCCAGAGAAGGCCCTGTATGTTGACCTTCAGAAGCACGTACAAGGATAAGTCTGCAGGAAAATAGATATGTAGAAACTTACATATGCCCAGTAAGTTATTGTGGGCACATACAGCATGTTCAGGTGCTGGAACTTTCACTGAAGTGTGCAAGGTCTTTGCTTTCAGTAAAAGTTCCCTAATAAGAAAAAAAAAAATAAATTACATGGTTTAGCTGCAGAGACTGTAGATATGAGAACATATGCCCTTACATATACAGATATGTAGATATATATTGCTGCAAATACAGATTTTTATTTTGTTTTACTTAATACAGATTTGCCTAGACACAAATATACCACACACACAGACCCCTTAGACACACAGAGATATACCCACGTCTGTGTTCATTGAGAGAGACTCACTCAATATCTGTGTATGTGTGTGTTGGGAGAGGGTCATAACCTCCTCCATTCTTCTCCTGAAGGGGTTTGGATAATGAAGGGAAAAGAAATGAGGCCTGGGGCTAATTTGTAGTGGCATTTCCTGGCCTCTCTTCTGCCAATGAAGCTCCGTTTCATCTTTAGCCTTATCAATTCTGTAGTCATGTGGCTTTCCGCTTGGACGCCTCTGTCTCTTCACCCTCCTCCCCAATCTCCAATGCTAATGGAAACTTCGTTAATGCCATTAATCTGCTGACCGGGACAAGTCAAAAACATATCCACACAATCTGAGCCAGGGCTGTAAGTGTCCTGGGGCTGCCAAACAGAGGCACCCCCTGTGTTTGTTGCATTCCTGAAAGAACTTCATATTGATTTATTTCTTTCTTTCCTTCTCTGCTTTCTTCCTTGACAACATTGCATCCCTCGGAACAGGCAGCAAGTAGATGGCCTTTTCTTTCTGATTCTTCATAATGATTTTTCTGCAAGAATCTCTCCCTACCTTTTCCCTAGTTGCAGTGCCATTGCCTTCTTTCAGTGCCTCCTCGGAGTAGCCGTTTTTTTCCTTATGCTGTCTTAGTTGACAGACTTGTTACTGGTATTTTTTCCTCTTGCCTAGTAGAATTTCATAACCAACCAAATGTGAGAAATTTCCTGAACTGGGCTAAAATAGAAAGCATTCCACCCTGCCTTGATATTAGCTTACGGGATACAGACAAGCGTTTCATTATCCAACCACTGTTGTTTATTAACTGTGCAGTTGCCACCTGTTCTGTACTTGAAGGGCTGTGCTGTTGGGATGCCTTGTCTTCTGAAGTGTTCTGAGCTCCCCTAAATCACTTTTGGAGAGTGAAGTCGTATAATTGCTTTGCATTTTACTAGTATGCTAAATTTTGTAATGCTTCACCATTGCTCTCTATCACAATTGAGTATCATTTTAGGTAATGTACTATTTTCTTAGCTATGACTGCAGCTTTCCCTGCCAGTGCAGCACACCTGCAGAAACTCACAGCTCTGAGTGATGACTCACCGTCTCCTTATGCCATAGTATTGTCCAGTGGCTGAGCATGTGAAAGGTCCACATGTCAGGATTACACTGGCTGAGGTCTCACTGAGAAGAGAAAATAGACTCTGTTTGATACTTGTTTTAGGAGAAATTTTCTGTGATAATCAGAGTTCATAGTTAGCTCTTGAGAATGTCAGGATGTTGAGTGATCTGTATTTCATCTAGGAATCTTTGTATACATAAATGAAATAGTGACAGTGGAGAAGGAAAAGACAGCTAGGAAAGGCATGCCGTCAGAGTTGTGACACATGGATATGTTTAGGAAAAAAAGCATCAAATTGATGAAAACGAGGAGAGAAGTTGGCAGTTCAGCATCAGCTTTGATGATTTGAGGCTAAATCTGGAATGATATGGGCCATGACAGAAGGCTGAGCCTTAGTTGCCACCTTCACACAGATATCACAGTAAAACAGGATTGTTTTACAAGGAGAGAAGACAAAGAAGTTTCAAGTTCTTCAGTCCTGACAGAGGTTGAAGTCAAAAGTTCATCTTCATGTAGTTGTGGGTACAGAGAATGCATGTCACTTCCCACCAGCCAGGGGATGCCCCACTGAACAGAGCATCTTCTTTCTCCAGCCAGTTTTGGGATGAGGCGTACTTTTCATCCTCGGGGAAATGAATGCTTTGCACTGCCTGATATAGGTGGATTCGTGCCGATTTGTACGCTGCTTGTTTTTTGGGCATCACTGAATGAGAGGGGAGGGGAAACAAAGGAAGAGAGTGTTATATCTTGGTATAAAAGAAAAAAAGAATTCTGGGGCACTGGGTACCCCAGCTGCCAGAACCTGCTGGTGCACTTTTGGCGCCCCAGTGAAAGCAGAGAACTAAAATCAAATACTTGTAGCCTTAGCAAGTGTCAGAGCAGTTAAGAGCTCATACAAGAGTGCTCTTTTTGGTTCAGCTGTTAAGTTTGCCTTCCTATCTTCATATTCTGTAACTGCAGATTTGAAATAGAAAAGTGCTTGGGGGGAAAAAGTAAAGTACTCCTAGTGAAGAGTAGTGCCGTGGGAGATGCTGGTAGATTTTTAGTGTCTTTTTACTGAGTATGCCTTAAGGAAGCTACCAGTACCTAAGTGAATTTCTTATCTGGCATAGCACAGCAATAATACACAACTTGTAATGCTGCAGTGGTTATCATGTGCTTATCCTGGAGTCTGTCCCACATGTGTGGAGGGAGTGATGGTGCCAGAGCATCCTGTAGTAGATTCATTACTAGGAAAAAGATATTCATGGGAGCAAGTAGTTTGTGTGAACCAAGCTTCTCTGTTCCAGGGGGCACCTTAATATAGAAGCAGAAGCACCAGGCAACTAAGCCCTATCATAGATATGACATTGTCCTATCCAGTGACCTTGGCAAGTCATTTCATCTCTTTGTTTGGCTAGACTTTTCCTGTTTAGTCCACTCATATCACAGACTTCTTGATTAAGAAGTGTTTCTTCCTATGTGTGCATCCAGCAAGGGAGATGATCCTCATCTTGGCTAAAGTCTCTCAATACTACAGTAATATAACAACCTTCGTGTGGCAGGAATTGTGCATTAGACTGAAAAGTAAAAGGTGCTTTGGGCTTCTGACTGGTGCCAAAAAATAAATCAATTCAGCAAAGCCTGCATTAGCTACCTTGGGTACTGGGAGCATCCCAGCTGTGGCAGCATAGAGCCTATCGAGGCTAAATTTGGATCATGTCATGATGCAGCCTTCACACTGGGAAAGAAGTTTAAAATGTCAGTGCTGTACGTCTTAGGACAATTCCTATTTGAATGCCACTGCTATGCACAAAACTTCTGTTGCCCGCTGGTTGGTATGCTCTGACCCATCTTTTGCACAGTCTTGGTGAATGCAGTTTTTCAGTGAAACAGTATTTTGTTGCAGCCGTGATGCTCTAAAGATATGGAGTAGATAAAGTTTGTAGGTTTCAATAATGTCAGTATATCTATTGGTCTAAAAACCAAACTTTTCTCTACCTTGTCCTGTTTTCTTTATTACAAGATTTTTTAATTTTATTTTTAAACAAAGTCTGTGAGGTGGTAGTCAGGCAATGTAGCTTTTGTTTCTGGTTCTGTTACAAATATGCATTTTGATAGTGAGAAGACATACCCCTGTCTTTGCATTACCCAAATGTAAAGTGAGGAAGACAACAATTCCTTCTCACAATCTTTTCTGTCTTGCCTAAAGTAGATTTGCCCCTTTCTGGTCAATGAGCCACAGCCTGGGTTGATGACCTGCTCTTATCTTGGTTAGGCTTTTTTCTGCAGGCTGCATGGACTTCTGGGCTTAGATCTAAAGGCTGAAAACCCACCCATACTGGAACATCTCTTTAGCTTATCTTTTAACTGCATATGCATAGGTGGTGATGTTGGTATGCTTCTGTATCACTGAGGAATAAACAAAATGTATTACTGTAGTGCTCTCTCCATTACGTCTACCTTTATAGTACTACTATCTTTGCTTCCCTCTCATTATAAATTTGATTTCATTCTACCAGTAAGTGTCCTGTGGGTAATCTTTAAGCTTTCCTGGGGGGAAAAAAAAAGCATTGTGATGAGTACAGCTGTTTCTGGTGGTAAGTGCAGTGAAGAGGCTTTGTTGCTCTAAATTCAACAATGATGGAATGAAATCTGGGGAGTGGCCTTGCCTGGAAACATTTGGGCCTACTAGTTCTTGGCAAGTGAGATTAATGTGACTCATCACAAAATGTAGTACGTTTTTTATGCAGAGGGCAGAGAATTGGAAATTCCCACAAATGCAAATGAATCTATGTTTTAAAATCCTTGCAGTAGGCAAGGGAAGAAACTTGTTTTAATGAAAGCACAATAAAAAGTAATACTTGCAGAGTTTATTTAATTCAAAGATGCTATACTCATTAGACAACCAATGATAGAACATGATTCTGCCTCTGATTAGTACATAAGAATCATGTTTACTACTTTTGAAATACAGTCACTTCTAGGATGGGATGTTGGAGATGTTTAACTTAATCCCCAAAAACCATGAGGGGGCAAATTGGGACAGGAAAAATAGAACAGAAGGGATACAACAGAAGGAGTCATCATCCTTACAGCCCTTGCCAAAAAGAACAGTCTTGTAAAGTCTTGCAACAAAAATGTTGCAAGAACCTCTGGTTTACAGTCTTAGTGGAAAGTCTTTAAGTCCTGCAGCAATGGTGCCTCCTACCACCAACTGGAGACACCAGCTCACTGCTTTAGCAGCACTTCTGTACACAACACAGCTCTTTGGAGGACTATGAAGCAGTGAGCCAGACAGTCTTACTTCACTTATGCGAACTGACAGCACAAATGACTCCAGACCACTCTGCTTGGCTTGTAGGTGTTTAAATGGGGGCAAAATCCTGCCCTGTGTTTTCCCAGAAAGGTAATAGGTGAATGCCATTGACTTGGAAATGGAGCAGTTTTTACTCCCTGTTTTTGCAGTAGATGCAAGAGAGTGGTAGTCCTTGTTTCTAAGAACTTGGGAAAGCTGTTTAGTTTCATCTAAGAAACTTGACCAAATTAGGTACTGAGTGCTTAAAGCTGCAGTAGAAATCTTTACCCTGAAAAGCCTATAGTCCAAACTGTTGGTTTGGAATCCGATTCATGAAGCCATGGTAGGCAATCTGCACTGACTCTATTGTGTCCCCTTCACCTGCAACATTCACCAACATCAGTTCTTGTGTCTGTGCTGGAATGATAGCTCTCAAACTCTGTCTATAAGTCCAAGTGCTTGGGAGCTCCAAATTTAAACAGGCAAAGGAGGTGTTAAATATGTTTACAGAGTGTATAAATGTCCTGGTTAGATCACAATTCATGGTTTATTTTTCTGCCTCACACAAACTCATTTACTCACTGAAACTTCATCTGATGTTCTCTTCAGAGGCAAGTATCTTCTGTGGATGGGCCTGAAGAGAATTTATGAAAAGTTTCTTTGCAGTACTGAAAGAAGAGCTATAAGAGAAGGTGGATGTTGACACTGTAGCAGCTGCTGCTCTAGGGCACTGTTATGGGCTTTGGTGCAAACGTGGTACAAACATGTTGGTTTTTTGTTTGGCTGGTTTTGTTGGGTTTTTTTTGTTGTTGCTCCTTATACCACTGCTGAGGGTAAGGCACCTTCTCTGTTGTGCTAAACTCCATCTAGCTTGAGCTGCTGCAAGCCACTGTGGTTTGCAGTTTGGTTGCCTATATAAAATAAATGTGCTGGTCTCAGCTAATTTCCTCAGGCAGCCCTATGTGTGACAATAATGGTAATTTACTTGTTTATTTCAGGTTCTTCTGAAGGGGTCATGAAGGAGGGTTTGTCCTATTGCTGCTCTTATTTTATGATTTCTTTAAAGGACAGAGAAGGATCAGGACTTGGGATAAAGTCCTAAGACTGATCTCAATGTCCAGAGCTCCAGCCTGACCTTAAATCCACACAGAGAACAGTTACCAGACACTTTGTGATGTGAATCTGGTCTCCACTTTTCATCTGACAGAGCAGCAGTTTAGGAATCAGCACTCTGTTTGCCCTACTTACCCCGGTACTAGCTTCTAACACAGGAAAGTTGTTGGCACAGGCACCAGACTGTCACTTTTGTGCCCGAGGGAGGAAAGAGAGAAGTCCTCACCCCATCTTCCTTTTCAGACAGTCTCCAGGAGTTTTGGAAGGAGCTTTTTACAAGCCCTCTTCTATTGTTGGCTAAGAGACAAAGGATGGAGGAGCTGGATTTAAGCATAATGACGTGAGCTCCTCCATGCAGAAAAACCCAGCTGAGAGACCCCCCCTGCTCCACACACACACAAAAAAAAGGAAGAAAGGGGGAGAAAATCTTTGAAAATAACTAATTAAAGTTGTTTTAGCCTCTCTCTCTCCCCTCCAAGGGCGCCTAATCTCACAGGGGGCAGAGGGGGAGAGAGGCAAGAGGAACAATGAGAACCATCCCCCCCTTCTCTACACCCCACCTCCTGGTCTCTGAGGTTTTAAAACAAGAGGCCACTTTAAGTTAATGAGCTATCAGCTGACTGGGAGAAGTCTCTAATGAAGCCTGATGTTCACACATTCCCCAGCTTGCTGAATAGGGCTCTGCCAACCCCATAACTGTCAGAAAGTTTCATTCATAAAATCCACATGCTGGGGGTGGTGGTAATGGGGGCAGGGAGGGAGCTGGGTGGATATGGAAGTGGGGAAGTGTGGGATGGAGGTCTCCCTATGGAGCAGTCAGCCCCAGAGGCCAAATAGGAACGTGCATGGCTGGGACTGGCAGGCTGGAGAATCCCAAGGACCCAACTCCACTCTCCATTGTCTGGCTAGTAATTAGGAAGATCTTCCAAATGGTTTTGGAGGACATTGAAGTCTGTGGGGATAATTAGTGAAGACTTGAGGGATGTTCCAGCTGTTATGTCATCACCTTTGCTAGGGCCACAGGGGCAGCTGATGGTGGGATGAAGCCTAGGAGACATCCTGGGGCTTTGCTGTGTGGTCCATGCATTGCTGAACCTCATGTCTCCTGGCAGGACTTTAGGAGTGGTGTTTGTGTGGGTGTTTTGGGGAAGGAGAATGGGAACGCAAGGAAAATTCTGGAGGAGAAGGTGTAACTTTGGGGGAGGAAGGAAAAGCCATGTTAAATAAACTTAGTGGTGGTGATGTGTGCTGCAGCTAATTCTTCTTGGATGGTGCCTGTCCTTTGGCAAGAACAAAGAGGAAAGATGCAGATACAGGGTCAAAAACTCTTTTCCTCCAAGGGCTGGACTATGGTTTGTGCAGTGAATCAGCACTGTAATCAACAGTAATCAAAGACCGTTGTATTTTTCTGGCCTGCCAGCTTTGACATAAGACACTTCCAGGTCTTTTCTGAAGTTCTGAGCAGCAGTGTCAAGCCTAGATTTCTTTTGGGGAGTTGTTGGATCTAATGGCCTGAGCACAGAAATAAGATCTTAGAGCGCTGGACTTCTATCTTTCTCCTTGAAACTTGCTTCTCTGGTGTATTTGATTAACCAGTTACAAAAAAATAAGGCTATACAACTCAAAGCAGGAAATGTACTCAGGATGATGGGCCCCTTTTGGTCCCTTCCCAATCCCCAAGTCAGTATGCTGCAGCAGGACCAGAGCATAATTGTTGTGTCACTTAAATTTCATTTGTGCCAAAATGCACAGTTAAATGAGAGACAGTCTCTGCTTTGAGGAGCTTAAAGTGTAAATACACGATTCAGACTGAGTGGAAAAAAATATTTAAGAGTCTTGTTCAAAAATCACTGGAATAATAGTAGGATGTCTGTTAACTCTGAGCTTTGAAACATGATCATCTGCCTGTTATTACATAGGGTGTCTAAATTGGGGGCTTGGAAGTCAAATCCTATCCTGGACATAACTGCAACGTCAATTTTGTTCATACTTTTTTTTGTATATACTATAAAGAGAAAGAGACGGGATTTTGCAAACTCTGTGGAGAAATTAGGGGTGAATATTCTTGACACACAGGACAGCACGTGCAGGGGGTGTAGGTGGCAGTAAGAGCATTGGTTTCTGTGAAAAGATGAATATGTTGGGAAAGCAGCTGTCTTGAGAGGTTTCTATGGACTGGAGCGCTAAAATGAGTCATGAGTCAATGCCATAATATTTCATTCAATAAAACCTCTGGCTGCCTGTCTATTTTTTTGTACTACCATTGAAATTTCACTTGTGTGGGGAACTGTGTGGTTCTTTGCATACGTCAGAGGCAGTGCTGGAGAGGACGTTACTGTGATTTGACAGTAAACTGCAAATGCTGTGGTATGGTTGAAGAACTGGGAAATATCTCTCCTCTAACACCTTTTATAGGGATTTTAGTTTTCCCTTCCTTAAACTTGGTAGCTCAGTTACTGAGTTTCATTGCATTATGACAGTACCGGAACACTTTACCATCTTTATTTGCTGCTATTCCCATTTCAGAGATAGGGAAACAAAACACCAAGTTTAGGGGCAGAATCCACAAAAGAGCTTAGACTTTGTATGGCTTGGTTTTCAGGCAGCTTGTTTCCAGTGAAATTCAGACATCTGAGTTAAATATGGGCACATGTAGATGTAAGGAGGCAGCTCATGGGAATAGGAAGCTGTGTAAGCTACTGGATGTGAAGTGCTGAGGGGCAGAGTGGGATGTGTAGTCTGGGAATTAGGCACTTGCCTCTCACCTGAAGACAGAGGTACCTGTCTTCACGTGAGGTTCGTAGCTGTGAATATCTCCTTGTTTAGGTCTGCTCTCCTTGTATGAATAGAGGACTCAAAACTGGATGCAGGCCATAAATACTAGGCTGTTGAATTTTTCCATGCTGAGGCTTCTTAAGTTGCTTCTGGTGAAGGTCTTGCATTTTTTTTGTAAATAATCAAATATTCTGGAACACTTGTGCTGTGGGCCAAAGACTATAGAAGTTGCTGGGCTGAGGGGTGGGCAAACTCACAGGAGAAATCTCTGATGAATAGCTAGCTATTTACACATCGTATAGCAGATAATGGACTCCACATTTGGTCATCTCACCTCTTCCATGTGCTGAGCAACACCCATTCACATGTATTTTCGTTTGGGCCTGTAGCTGTCTATTTTTGTTGTGGTGCTGCATTCATTGGATTAGACGCTGACTGGTCCTCTAGCTTGGGTTTTCTCCTGCTCTGGCTTTTCTTGCTCTGGTTTGGGAATTCAGCACTAACCAGATCTACCTTAGGTGACATCTGGATGGTCTCTACTTGAGTTGGCTTTGTGTTTGTTTTTTTGTTTTTTTGTTTGTTTTTTTTTTTAAGGGCTCTGTCACTGTTTCCTATCATCAGTATCTCTTTGGTGGCTGGTGTGCAAGTTGCTGACAGAGGCAAATTCAATATTATTAGATCTCTGCTCATGCCAGCTTTTGCCCCTTCAGCACTGGCTTGCCTGTCGGGTAGTACCATTGCTCACCCCCCGCATTCCCTTGCCCTTTATTAATAGTCTCTTTCCCACTCAGCACCATGTTGTTCTTGCTGGTACTAAGTTTTGCTAGCAAATCCTGTAACAATTTTGTGGAGGGCTGATTTTCTGTCACTGCTGCTTATATTTATTTAGTAGCTGGAGGATGGCTGGGCTCTCTGTGCTTGAAGGGCCCTCCTGCATGCTTTAGACTCACTTGGATGCTCTCAGCTTGATCTAAGGGCTCTCCAACAAGGAGCCACCAACCTGCCTCTCAGGAAGTTAGTGAAACATCTGCCAAAGGGTTTGTTCCAGTCAGGTCAGAGACTTGCTGCTCACAGATTGGTAAAGGAGGAGGGGAGCAAACAGACAGTGAGAGGGCCCAGACACAGGATAAGCTCTGCATCTTGCGCTGCATCATGGGTTGTGTTTCCTCTGTACATGAGCCAAGAGGGACCACTTGCTTTACCAGCCTCTCATGTGAGCACTCAACCGACACAAGAGGCTCTGCTCCTTTCCCCTTGGGGGGATGCTGGAGGCAAGAGCTCTCAGGGGCTAAAGAAAACAAAACAATGTTTGCTTAGCTGGAGAGCAGAGTGTGCCCTGCGTAAATTGTACCAGGGCCTAAAAGTGCTTCAGAAGTGAAGTGCCTCTGAAATTGGCTCTACAACATAAATGTAAGGCAGGAGGATGCCATTTCCCCAGCTGATAAGATGTCCCACTGACTCATTTAAGGGTCATATTTTGGCTACTCTGGGCCTCTGCTCCAGAAAAAATGACACAAAGGACAAAGTTTTCCCAAGGAAGAAGAATTTCTCCCATGGTTCTGCCAGTCCTGTGCCTTGTGGGCAGCCAAAGAAAGGTTAACCTGTGAGTCCCACTGACAGGACAAGGGCTCTACTTGTGGGAAGGAGAAAAAGGAAAAAGAGAGCTCTCTACTGGTGTGATACCACAACTCATGGGGTTGGGGTGGGTGTCAGATACACTCTTTGCTCCTAGTGGGCAGATTCAATGCTTCGAAGGAGTGAAAGGTACTTGCCAAATCCTGGGATTTGTTTCAGGTGGGATGCAGAATAATCTATGTTTCTGTGGCTCCTCAGTGTGTTACAGATGTTTTTCTCTCTGGACTTGACCTGTGAATACTACAGATCCTGTTTCTAATTCTAGGTATCCTTGGTTCAGTCACAGGTGTGCAGGCCTGTGGCATATTTCCAGTGTAGTTACTGAAGATGTAGTACTCAGCCTCGCATGTATTGTACTCTGCAGAAACCAAAATGATAAAAATACAACGTTGCTAGTATAGTAGGATCAAAAGACTGCTTCTTGCTACATATAGGCCTCCTGTAGGTTTTGTTTCTGTGACTGGCTGACTAACTGCAATTTATCATCTATATACACAAAAGTGTCTCATACACAAGTGGATTTCACTTCCAGCATATGGCTCATTGTAGCCCTCAGTTCCCAGACTTCTTTCCCCTCTACAGGCACCTTGGTGATGTTCTGGATTTCTAGGAGACCCTTATTTTTCATCATATATGTTTTTTCAGGTAAACTTGAAATGTATCCATGCTGGCTGTTGATTATTGGCATGCTGAGTTATTAGTAATCCTTACAGAAAGGGGATATCAGACTAAGGGGTTCTCTGTTTGTGGTCTCCTTCCTCCACAACAGTAGGCCTGATACTACGGTAGAAGCTCAGTTCTGTTGTGTAGGAAAGCATGTTATCACACCTCAGTGTTAAATCAATCATCTGATGTTTCCAGCAATTCAATTTGCTGGGTGGAGGATGTCATAAAAATGATTAGGCTGAAAAAAACCCAAACCGCTTGTCTATCCAAACCTTGGGTTTGTGTATTTTTGAAGCCTACAGTGGATTTTCTGGACTCATGACATGAGTTTTTATGTGGTGCATTAGAGCCCTTGTGAAAAATAAAACATGTGATGTGGAAAGTCTCTAGTAAAGAGTGACTCAGGAAAACAAAACCCTTCAGTCTAAGGAAAGAACAGTCTGTGTGAAAGTAGCTTGCTATTTAATTGGAAATTGCAGTCAGTCTGTAGATGAACAGCCTTGCTGGCATCTGCAGGTGGGTGTTTTGCTTGTCCTTTACAGTTTTCCTTCCTGCTTGTGCTTGTGAATGTGTTCTGCCTGTCAGCTCAGAGATGCAGAGATGGCTGGGATTTGTGGTTGTTCTTATTCCAGAGGTATCAGCAGTTCCCAATATCACATAAATGAGTGTTGTAAAAGCATGTTAGTAAGAAACAGACCCTGCAAAAATAGCTTATAGTCCAAATGGGTGTGACATCTCTTGTTTTAGAGATGCAGAGAGCCTTTAGAGGTCATTAGAGATCAAGTGATGTGACCAAGATCATGCAGGGCATTTTGCACTCTAAATTACATCTGGATTTACACCTCACAGGTTCAGAGCTCATGAGGGCATTTTAATAGAGAATTTTTAGGAGATGCACAGACATACATTCATTCAAGGTAAACGTGATCTGCCATCTTGGGCCCAACCCCAGATTTGCTTTCATCAAGTCTAATTAAGATAATGGTTCATTTAACCTCTCTGCCTCCCCCTAACTTCCTCTTTAAAGCAAAGGCACTGGCTGAGAAACCTTGTACTGCACAGTTCCATTTTTAGCTCTGTCTGACTCATTTAATGATTTGGTCAGGTCAGTTTGTCCTTGACTCAGTTTCCCCACTGTCAAAATGGGACTAATAACACTGTCCTGCTTTTTGAGGAAGGGTTATGAAGATAAATTAGTTTTGGCTGGAGAAGAGTCCTGCAGGGCTAGCAGAATTAGGAGACAAGCACGCGCTCTGTTGCAAGTATTATCTATCACTTATGTTTCTCACAGCCCTCCTTGACTTTTACTGACTATGTGTTCTTTCTCCTCTTGCAAATCACCAGCATGTATATTGATCAGCAATATCCCTTGCACTGACTACAGGGCCATCTCTCCATCAACTTCTTTGCCCTCTCAGAGGCAGATGGTTTTACAGCTGTGTGACTGAAATCCTGGCCCCACCAATGTCAACAAAGCCAGGATCTCATCCCTGGTTTTCTATCACAAGTGCTTCCTCTTCTGTACAAAGGCTGGTTATGCGGTGGCTTTTCCTAGGGCTCCTCTAAGGAAGAACAATCCCCTGAGAAAAATGCTGAGATGGTTTCAAAGGCAGACAAACTGATGAGGAATGAAGGGATGGTTGGAGAGGGAAAAGCCAGCCCCACAACAATCTGACTTCTAGAGAGGGTTAAGTACTAAATGCCTCTTACTGGGTCACTAAATGATGGATGGTAGTTAGTGGGGGTGGGGTAAAGCTGACTTCCAGCCCTGCATCACTAAACCGTTCATTAGGAAAAACACACACAATGGAAAATGGCAGAGGGGCTCAAGTGTCCAATTTCTCTCTTGAACTCTCTGAACAGGAGGCTCCAGTCAGGGGAATCCCTGCCACCCTTTCTCCCCCTCCTTCGCTGGCAGTTTCTTTATTAATTAACGGAGTTGGCTGGGGACGGAAACGGAGGACAATAATCAACATAGATGGGTCTGCAGACCTATTTTTAATAATGTGCTTTGCATCTGTCCTAATTGGTATGGAAACAGTGACCTGATTGGAACGACCGGGAGCCTCTTGGGGCCTTTCTTTCTTCCTTTCTCTCCCTCTGTTTTCTTTTTTGTTTGGTTGAAGTTTGACTTGGTGGGAGTGGAGGGGCCAGTGGGTAAGAAATATAAAACCTAACCTTAGGGTCTGTTCACAGGCCGGGGAGCGGAGAGGGGTGACATACTGGGGAGCGCACGGGATGTGGGGGCAGGGAGGTCTGGATTGGAAAGTCGGGTGAAATGCCCCCAGGGCACAGAATCTGGCTGCCCTCGGGAGCTGCAGCTGAACCCGTATGGGAAGGAAGGGGCAGCAGCTCTGCTGGTTTAGCTCAATGATGAGGAATGTAGTGTCTTTTCTAGGTGAGCCAATAGGCAGTATTGCTTTAGGGAGGAGCACCCCAAGAGCCAGCTGATGGTCCCTACCCTGCTGTGTTGTAACAGACATGTGCAGTGAGAGACAGCCTCTGTCTGTGAGAGATTTTAACCCAAAATAGGCAGTGAGGGGAAATAGCCAATGTCAAGTCAGAAGGTGGCTTAGGAACAACATGAGAACCCTGGCTCCCTGGTGCTGTGTGAGGTACCTACCAGACCACAGATGCAGCTGCCCTAATGGCTTAGACACTGCACCTGGGAACCCAGGACAAATGCTGTGTGCTAACACAGGCACAGGGACCATGCTTGTATGAGGAGAGGGAAGAAAACTTTGAATATAATTGTGAAATGTTCTGTAATGCTGTAATATTCTGTAATGCTGGGAATATTCTTAGCATTTGCATGTTTGCACAGGGTGCCTTTTGGAGTGGGATCACAGAGGCTGAGCACTACTGAGCCTAAGTGGCAATGTGTCCGCATGTTCTCTCAGTATAGATGCGCTGTCTGTCTTGTGGCTGCTCAGGGAAGTATATAAGCCACTGCTTGCTTCCTTCCCACCTATTTAAGTAGCTAGCAGTAGGGTCCTGCAGGCTGTGCTGTGTTTGTCCAGGCTGCCTGGTGGTGTCTTCACGTTCTTTGGAAAGTTGCTCGTGAGCCTTAAGCATTTGGAAGAACACCATTCTCCGTACAGCTGTAGTCTCCTGCAGAGCAGTATTGAACAGGAATTGGGAACCTATCATCATGGGGAGGACTGAACTTGTTTGCCCAGGCTGAGAAACTTGTCACCCAGGCAGGGACTGTGCTGGGTGCTTTTCGCATTACAGTCTCAGTGCCAAATTACTGCCTTGCAGATATACTTTCTGTCAAAAGCTTGCATGTACGCATACCATCAAACGATGAGGTGAAAAACCAAGCCCCAAACCTGAAAATACAATGAAGTAAAAGTGATTTTCATATAGGCTAGGAAAGAAATTGGACGTTATTTAAAATAAAGCAAAACACTTGAACGGATGGATGGAGAGAAGGATTGGCTCAAACAGCTATATTCCTATCTGGCCCAGAAGTGCCTCAACATTTCCAAGTCTGGCCATTTTGAGTACCACTGCAATTAATTTTTCCTATAAGCCCCAGCTCCTCAAATGAAGCATTATATGTAAGAATCTTAGCTTTCTTTTGAGGAAGTTTGATGTTCTTATACATCCTGTATAAAACTTGAAGAAATGGTCCCATAGCCCTCCAAAGAATCAGAAACAGAGGCTGAAAACAAGATCTCCCAAATGTGTTGTGTTCAATAACAATAGTAAATCTTTGGCGCTTGTCTCCAATCTCTGTTTTCTGGGGCCTTGCTCATTAATTTGGGCTACTTCAGCAGCCATAGAGACATTGCTGAATTCAGGCTGTTTACGGATGGCAAATCTGGGCACTGGTGGTATATATAACCCTGCTTAGACAGAGGGAGGAAATAAAGAAAGAATGGAAATGTAGGGGGAGCAGGCAGAGAGCTCCCACCATGGTGATGTGTGAGAAGTTGGCCAGGCCCCATGTAAATCAAGGACAAAGTTGACTAATTTCCTGGGTCGGTCATGGTGAAAATATCACATTTCATGGTTTGTTGCCGATTCATAGAAAAATCCTATTAAAACTGGGCAGATTACTTATACAATTTAAACAAATGATGATCAAAGATTATAACATGTTCTGTGAAGAATGAAAAGGAATAGAAATGAATGTGCATCTGGTGAAATGGGGCCAGGTGGGGTTTTTGCATGCAAACTTGGTATTTTTAGCTCTGCAAGAATAAGGGGCAGGAGGGAGGAGGATGCAGACAATTTTGGGGATCCTGGCTCTTTTTGACAAGGGCTTCTCGGCAGAGAGCATCCATCTCTCCGTGGCAGGCAGGGGAGAGGGAAGATGGGCCGGGTTAGGGGGAAGCAGGCTGCCGGGGGGGGGTGCCAGGGGCAAGGTGCCAGGGCTCCGCGGGCAGCAGGGGGCGCCGCAGGCTGCGCTTTGCGGCGGGGCGGGGGCTCCGCTTCGCTGCTGGGCTGTGGCGGGGCGGGGGTGAAGCCTCGGTGCGCGGCCGGTATGCAAACTGTCCGCTGGAAAGAAGGCAGCCCGGTGCCGAGAGGTTCGTTTCCCCTGCACAGATGGGCACTGTGCGCTTGGCGCCGTCTCAGCTGGAGGGGTGCGTGCACTCTGCTTAGACCCTAAACCCCCGCTAACTCGTAATCCCCTGTTATATACTACATCGCGTCCAAGTTGCTCAGGAAGAAATGCCTAACCCCAAACCCAACAAAGCTTAGGGATGTGAGATAAAAATGAGATATATATCTCAACAAGACAACAAGGTCTAAACTAGCAGTAAGCCAGACTGCTATTGATCCCTGCATAGATCTGTCCTCTAATGCCTCATCACAGTGAAATGTGTGAAACCTTCACAAGACCTTCACAAAGTGTGAAATGCAACAACTGCACACTGAAGAGGAGAATACGGAGGCACAAACATATGTTTTTGTCAGAAGTGGGTTTGTGATTGCCAAGATAGAGATGAAATGGGTAAACAGAGATGCATCACCAAAGAAAAAAGTAGAAATTCTGGCAAATATAGAAAAATGATTTGAAAGAACTCCATATTTACACTATGGGCAAGAAAGGGCAGATTTTGGGTTGTTGGGGTTTTTTTAGGCAGATTTCCATATTTCATTGTGAAATTGCCTCAGCAGACTAGGCAGAATGTAATAATTTCCTGTGCACTGCTGAGCATCCTATTCCAAATAGTAATACCCACAAACCCTACTGTAGTGTTGTTCACAGCCCACATGGCTTGGAAATTAAGCTTAGATAGTCAAATCTGCTGATATTACTGCTCATTTTTACTACTTCAGGCTAAACACACTGAAGCAGTACACCACTGGAACTCCTGTCACAAGGCTCGTTTTGCATACCTTCCTGTATGAAGTCCTCTCTTGAAGCTTCCCCAAACACTGGTGTCTGACAGAACAGACAGCAGTGGCTGTCTGAACATTCAGACAACACGCATGGACCTATGGCTGACTGTTCTCATTTAATCTGTATGGGGCTGGTAGAATTCTCTATTAAGCTTCCTTCTCCTAGCCTATCCCTAACATCGACCTGTGTTTAGCATCAGTCATAGTGTGAGAATTCAGTTGCATCTGAAGTTTAGGGATGAGTTGTATGAATTTACTGATACTAGCTCTTCTCTTTTTTTTCTATGGATCTAGGAAAATGTAGCAATGAACCTGTCTCTGCATGGCCTTCTTTGATCCAAACCCTAACTCCATCTCTAATCCTAGGGCTGTTAGACCCTAGGTATCCATGGCTTCCTAATAACTGAGCACAACATATTTAAATGTTCTGGTAGCTGCCCTCCATTTTTCTTCAAGGACCAGATGAAATTAAGCACCAAAACCTCCCATCATGAATCCTGAGACCAGCCCAAGCTGTAGCCTTACTATTCATTTTGACACAGGGATGTAGTGCTGTCCAGAAATTAAACACAAAGTGTTTGACTCTGTCAACCTTTCATCTTGCCACTGAGGGCCTGGGGGAGAGTTCTGCAATGGAGAAATGATGCTGCAGAGCCTCCTGTCCCAAGCCCTAAACATGAGCTACTCACAGCATCATTTAAGGCTAAAGAACCTGTTGATCTCTGAACATTAACTATGAAAAATTCAAATCCACTGAGCCAGGCTGCAATCCTACCACAGGATGGACAGAATTCATCAGTAAACCTGACTGCACATAACTGTATGCTAAATCTTAGTTTTAGTCCTCACTTTATTCCTGGCACGGGTGATGGCCTAGAAATTCAGTTATGTCCAAAAGTTAATCGGAGGATGTTTAAATATGCTGATACTGATTGTAACACTTATCTTACCTCAAGCAATGATGCCATTCCTACTCCAGCGTTGATCATGGCTCAGTAACCCCATTCTGTCTGACAATTAAAAATGATACATTTTAATCTACTTATCCCTGAGCAGGTTTGGCAGAATTGAGCAACAAAAATTGTTTAGCAGAGCCTTATTTCTGGAATGCTAAACTAGAGCCTAATTGTAATCCTAACCCTGCCTTGACCTCTGTCCAGACGCTTGCCATCGGTGGAAAACTAAGAATAAATATTTGACTGTAGCAACACCAACTTTCGTCCAGTTTTGTGAGTCTTAAAGATTTAGACAATTAATTTGCCGCTCTAATCTCTCTTGTTCCAGACTCTGTGCCCAGCTGTAATCCTACTTTTGACCACACCTTAGAAAACCCAGAATCTGGCATTCTTATCTAGTGGTATCACACCTTGGCTTTCCTGTACAGGTCTGACGGAGATCAGTAATAGATTTGGCTCTTCAGATCCTGCTGTCCTTAATTTTAACTCAAATCCCAAACATACCAGCATTATACACTGTACTGTCATTGCCACCAGACAATGTGAATCTACTTGTGCTAGCCTTATTTTATCTTGCAGAATTCAGCAAATATCCAGCTTTCTGTGCACATCTCTTTAATCCTGTTCCTAAAAAAAATTGCTAGCCTTTACTACAGACCAGACCTCCTTCCCTTGCTTCAAAATTAGGAATAAGACATTTGAGTCTACTGACACCAGAGTGTTGTTTGCGTGGTCAGGGGAGAGCCTTGCACCTGAGATATGACCCTACTTAACCTGAGCTGTCTGAGTGACTCTGGTATGGATAATCTGTGTATTCAGTGATTTGGCTACAGAGACTGAAAATTCAGTATTTGAGAAATAAGTGATCTCAGCCCTTGAATGGTAAATAAATAACGTAATTTCTTTGTATTCAAGGGGAGTGTTGCTGATTTATGCCAGGAGATGGATATGGTCTGGTACATATAGATCTTCATGACAGAAGTGCCTAATGCTGCTTTTCTATGAGGGCTAAAGAATCCTTTTATACCAGAATGTGCATAGAGCCTTGCTGAGTAAAAATCGAGATTGATCTATAAACAATGTGTGCTGTTTGCTATAGGCCTGTGCCTCTGCTAGGCTTGTATATGCTTTATTCTGGCCAGAGGGTGTGAGCTAGCATGTGGGAATAGCATCTGGAGAACATGGTGGGAGTTGAAGGAACAACTGCAAGTCTCTCTATTTTTAATTCAGTATTAAACATAGTGGCACTGGCATGTCTGATCGTGACCTGTTCCAGTACTGTTAATTACATTTGTGACATGAGTGGCCATAGCAAGAAACTTGGGACACTTGGGAGTTGGGAGTTAGATTTTACAGAGGACTCCTACTCTCAATTTTTGTGATTAAATGTCATTTTTGTTGACAAAATGCCACCTGATGTACATTAAATTTGTAATCATCTTGTTTGGACCAAAATGCTGAACTAAGAAACTGAACTGGACATTAATTTGCATGTTCGGTTTCGGGGGGGAGAAATGCTTTCAACTTTGTTTTCAAGTAGGTAGTCAGGCCTGAGTAGGGGAGGCTGTTGGTCACCAACCTGTTCTGGATAGGGCAGCCCTGTGAGCAGCTGGTGGTACTGGATGGTAAAATAGAGAAATGTGCATTAAGTTGGAGAGCAAATGAAAGCCACAGATAACTCTTTTCCTGCCTGATACTATGAATAAGTATCTTCTACCAGCGATGCCTTAGTGTAACAAAGCAATCTTCAAAGACTTATGCTTATGCAGTGCTTAGAGAATGTGATAAGGATCTCTCACTTGGTATAGCCAACTCACCACCATGGCTGTTTTGATTCAACATTTTGTAGTCTTAGCATCATGTTCATTTCACGTTAATGGTGAGTAAAGCTGATTAGCTGCTGTTTTAACTGCAGGTAACTTGTCGTTATTGGCAGGAAACATGTTTCATCTGCATAACAGTTTCACGTGAGCAATGGGGAACATTTTCTATTAGTGCTTGTTGATGTGAAACGTGTTTCTTAGTGGAATTATTTTGGGGACTGAAAGAGAACTTGATTTTCATCCTTAACTCCAACTAGAAAAACTGAATCGTGAAAATGAGCTTTTTGATTCTTTCCTAGCAATGTTATTTTCAATATTACTTCTCATGTGTCCAAGATGAGTCTCTGTCCTGCTATTGCTATATCCATATAGCTACAGAAGCTAGAATCAACCAAAATATATAACTGTCAACTGCATACTCAAGCTGGGGTGGGGGACGACAAGAACTAGTTCCAGAGAGGCCATGTTATACAGTGGTCCCTGACTGCTGTGTTGAGGTGTGAGCTTGAGCTCTACAGGGTCCCAGTGGGGAGCTGAGGCAGGTACAGGTAAGCAGTGTGTGTCCCTTTTCTAATCCTGGCAGTGTAACATTCCTCCTTTTATATACTAAGCGGTTCTGTTCATACCGAAGAAATGTCTGGCTTCCTTTCTTTGCTCATGTCTTCCAGATAGTGAAGCCTTGTGCAGGGCAGTGCATGTTTTATCAGAAGCTATGTTTGGGTCTGTATCTTTTCAAAATGCCATCTGTCATAAAACAACTGATTACATTACCATTGTAGTGCTTGTCATTATAAAAGATCTCAAAGCAGACAGTCATCCTGAGTCAGAAGAACAAATGCAATTATATGACTGTCATCAATACATACTGAGACACTCTTCTTCAGAAAGGTAGCCTCTGCTGGCCTAGAAGGTGGAAATAAGAGTTTGCATCAGAATTATGCAAATGTTTTAGTGAGCAAGCAGAGAAGAATTCCCTATTTGTTATAAATCAGAAAATGAATTTAGGAAGACAGTTGCCTTGCAACTTAGTCATTCTAAAGAAAAAGTCTTTGCTTGCCCCAAGCTATAAAAATTATGTAAGGGCATGGCTTTATGACTTATTTGATAGAGGTGGCCTCTTGATTCCTGGCAATCCAGAAGCGGAACTGTTTCCAAGTATTCATTTATACCGGGGGACCTCCGTGTGCTTAAGGGCCTTGCAGTCATGCAACAGTCCCAGAGAGCTTTGAGTCCGAGTGCGACTTGAGGACAAATAACCTGTTTCTGATTTTGCTGACTTAAATCAGGGAAACCACCCACCACATTCACTGCTGCAAGCCTCACTTACTAGTATTTATTATTTGTATTGCTGGAATGCCAAGGATCCATATTACCTACAAAGGCATCACTGTGCTAGGCAACATATGAATGCAGAACAAACAAAAGATGATTCCTTGCTTCAAAGCTCTAGCAGTCTAAGGCAGAAGATTATGACCTAGTCAGATTATTGTAACTGACACCAGAGAAGCCAGTGCTTTTGTTTCTGATTGAACTTAGTAAAAATAACAATAAACAAACAAAAAAAAACCCCAGGCCAAAGCACTGTTCCGCTGGACTTACTTGGAGAGAGGGAAGAGTTAAAGAACAAAAGCACATGGAAAAATCTAAAATACTCTTCTTTTCAAATGGTCCCAAGTGTATGGAGAGGAAAGAGGAGAGAAGATGCAAAATAAAGAGAATCTGCAGCTCAGACTGCCTTGGTTTTCAGTAATTTTTTCCAAGATATGTTGGAGACTTTTATGCATTAGCACACTGTTTAGGAATGAATATTTGTTCAGTGAGATACGACTCTTCCATGGTAGAGCAGTGAAATATAGGATATTTTGCTTGTTGGCTGCAGATTTCTGGCTGTCTACATTTTTATTAGTGCAAGTTTTTTCAATATGAGTATAGTTATTTATCTAGCAAGCAGGGCCAGCAGACAGCAAGTTGAAGAGAGAGCCAGCACAGTCCTAAGCTATGTCAGTAGATAAAAACCCTTAAGGTGAAATATCTACAGGATTGGGCCATGTGCCTGAATTAGAGGAAATGCTGCTGCATTTTCCCAATTACTTCAATGTCCTGCAGTTCTTGCACTTCCACAAACCCAATTTAATGCAGCTGATATAATGCTGTACCAAGGGTGTGTTGTCAACTGGCAGTGTTCAGTCTTGGATCTTTTAATTCATGAGCTAGAAGATGAAGATTTTTAGTAGAGGTTATAACAGGCTGATCATCTGTTAGCGTTTTGCCCAGTTACCACCAGAAATGGTCAGACAGTTGCCCCAAGGATCACTAAATTGCCCCAGCATCTGGAGTTTGCTAGTCTGGTCTGACTGCATGGTGTAAGGCTGCCTGAGTCTTTGAAGTAATAATTTGACTGTGATTGGTGGGATTAAATCACATACTGGGGTGTTCCCTGATGATAGTGGGAATTTTCCTTAAGTATAAACTGGATCAGACCTGTGGGACCTGATCTTTAATTCATAATAACTTTGCATGTGTGGCAAATGCTCTTGGAGGCAAGTAGACCTTTTACTAGAGAGAGAACTAAAGATAAAGGTTATCAAGTGAAACAGCAGAGTCAGAAACCAACTGTAGGACCCTCATTTCCAAGTTAATTCCCAAACTTTTGCTTGAATAGCTCCTGAAAACAGAGAAGAAAAGGCAGTATTTGTTCTAGAGATTCAGAAAGAAACTGTAAGATAAAAGACAACTGATGATGAGCTTGGGGAATGTATGGAGACTGTCTGAAGTAGCCTTAGCAGCATAACCAAATAGGACTAAGTTTTTTGAAAATGTCATTATAACACCTTACAGGTGGGATTTTGATAGAGACCAATGAAATAACCTAGAGGCATTTATAAGGAGCTCTGTTCCTTCATGAAGGGCAACTCAGGAGGAGGCACAAATGGCACTGATTTGGAGATCCAGCAGTAAATGGGATGTGGGAGTAGAGGCAGGTAAGAGGTGGGGACCTCTTTTTTTTCCCCAAATAAGAGTCATTAGAAGTATAGGTACATGTGCAAGTCATTGAGAGGGAAGACAAGTAGCTTTTGCTTGCTGTATTAAAGAAAGAGGCAGCGGTGGAGCGGTACTAAGAGAGGGCAGCTATGCTAACAGGTAGGCTAGGAAGGTCAACTGAGCAGTAACATAGCAGAAGGGCACAGCAAGTTTCCAGGCCAGGGAGATGATGGCTGTAAAGCTTAGTGATTATGTGGACTGCTTAGTTATATCCATATCTTGGATCATCTAGAGGCTCTGCCTTTATATGCTGTTTTTAGCTCCTCCTATAATTTGGTATGACCTGAATATGATCTGCATAGTCAAAAGCTTGAAATTGCAGCCAAGCTACTATTAAAGTCAACTAAGTAGGGTCAAAGCGATCTCCCTTAGAAGCACATAATCAAACTATTTAGTTGGGGTGGAGAGGGAAGCATGCTAGTGAGCAAGTAAGCATGCAGCATCCCAGGATCCACTATGTGTTAATATTACACAGATTTCAAGCAGGTTCTAGCATGTTCAGATTAGAACCTCTGGTTAGGCAATAGAGTATAGGGGAAACATTGTCATGCTCAGCTTGGGGAGGCACTGATTTCTGATCAAGTCCACTGGGCTACCATCACATGCAGCAATAGCAGAATAATACGATCTTCAAGGTTGATGATTGGACTCAATGATCTTCAAGGTCTTTTCCAATCTAGATGATTCTGTGATTCCGTGAATAATAATTTGCAAAGCGGTTGGGATCCTCTGCCAGAAACAGTGCAATAGTACAATTGTATATCTGTATTGCTTTAATTGATATTTTACACTTGTCACCAGCCTTGATCACCTTTTACAAACATTATACAGTATTCTCCTTAGTGCTGGCACAAATTCAGAGCCATACCTACCAGTCCAGGCCTACTCCCATGCAGCTTGCCCTGTGATTAAAAGTAAGGTTCTTTTGAATCATACAGAGTTCCAGAAAGAAACAGAAATACCAGCCTTTGTATTGTCAGAATGAGATCAAATAAATACATATATATTTGAATCATATATATATATAGCTATAGTTATATGATTTAAAGTATCCTTGTGGGTTTTAATAGTGCAATCTATGTGGTTCACTCTGCATGGTATTAAATAGCAAATAAATAGGCTGCTAGCACCTAAACGTACAGTCCTGTTTTCTTTATATTCCCTATTTTAAAGTTTATTTTTGGACAAGATTTGTATTGTTTAGAAGCTCAGACTTAAATTCTTTAAGAAACAGACCTTTTATGAATCATCAGATCCCTGATATGTATTTATTTGCTCCTATCCTGAAAATATTTTTTAAGTGTTTAGTTTGATTTCAAAATAATTGCCTAGGTATAATATATAAGATAAAATGCAGAAATAAACCTGTGCAGATCCAGAGCCCTTACTCATCAATATAACTGTTCTTTTGGACTTGTTTTCTTCATATCTATTTCCAGAGTTGTAAATGTAGAGTATTTTGGTTTGAAATATCCTGTGTGAATTCTGCAGTTAAAATTTTTAACTTATGACATTAAAGTTACAGCAATAATGGCAATTTCAGTATTAATAGACAATTTTAAAAATTACATCTTTCATTCACATCTAAAGCATTTCTCATGTCACCTGATCATTGAAATTCACTTTTCTTTGGGCAGAATGTAACAGCTATATACCAATGCACACCAAAGGAGAAACAACATCGAAATTTAACAGCAGGCAATAAAAAATACCAAAAGTAGTGAATCATTCAGAGCTACTTAAGTGGCTGGCTAATGTGGTTTGTGCCAGAGCATGAAGAATCCAGTGCTCCAGCGTCACGTTCCTTGTGCAGTGTCCAAGGTCCGTAAAGCCCGCAGATGGTCAAGTTCGCCATTGCAGATCAGAGCCCACAAGTTTTGTCATGGTTATGTGGAATTGAGACTTGTGTAGAATGGAGGCTGGTTTTGTGCTTAAGTCACTTGAAAAGGACTCAGAAGGACTGTTCTGTGACCTGGACAAAAAAAAATTTATTTATCTCATGGTCATTTCCTAATATGGGAGAATTGTACTGCCTTGTATCACAGGGGTTTATGCAGGGAATCACAATTTGATTTTCATTAAAGTTAGCTTGCTATTAATGTTAAGCATATGTATAAGCTCTTTTTTGAACAGAAGTGAGAATAAGCATGGGCTTATAGGACTTTTCCAACTTGGGGTGCATAGCACATGTATGTGTGAACTGCTGATGTGACACCATGTCCAATCCAATACAGAAGCCAGCAGAAGGATTCCCACTGACATCCCAGGATGTCCGAGCCACTCCTCCTTTGTTATCATAATATTTGAATTTATGTTCTCAAACTCGTGTTGAGAGGTTTTTTGTTGTTTTTTTCTTTTTTATGAAAGTTCTTTTCCTGACTGTTTATGTCCCTTTTTTCTCTATTCTTATTCTAGAAGTCTTTAGTAGTCTTAATAGCCTTTTTCTTGGCTTCTCCTGTAGAGGTCTGATTCAGGGGACAGACTTTATGCACTGCAGTAGGGCTGGTGGCAAGTCTCTTGCTTTCTAGTTCAAGGTTAGAAAGAGAACCCTTTGGTGGAGGGCATTGAAAGGTAATTTAATGTGAGAAGGAAGTGAGGATTCTGCTCTCAGCAGCTCGAACATCTAGTAAAACCAGAGGAGTCTTCATTTATGTAGAGGTCAGAGCCTGAGCCTTTTACAGTAGATTTGCCTAGAAAACAGTCTTTAACTTCAACTGAGTTTCTGAAATGGGAATTTTGTGCTACTTGAAGCAGTTGTAAGTGAAGGGATGCGAGTGCCTTTGTGGGAATTCTCATCTGGGTGTACCAGTGACTGAGAAGGCACGCTAGTGCCTGCTGAGTCTTTGAAAATATATGCATCAATGAGGGACTACAATCTGTGAGCTGTGTGTAGCTGAGTGTGAGAATGTGGTGGCGAGTGTATGTGAATCTGTCTGTGTGACGCTGAGGACTATGAGTACCTGTGTAGGGGTTTGTTGACATGGCCATGTGGTGTGCAATGTGCAAATGTTAGGCCCACCTGTGTGTCTATGTCAGTGCACAACATGCATGCTCAAACACATAAGTAAGCATGTACGTGAATGTGTATGTTGCCATGGGGGAGAATATAGCCATGAATGCATATGTGAGTATGAGTGCAAGTATGAGCATATCTGTAAGTGCAGAACATATGAATAAATGAATGTGAATGAATGTCTATGTTACCAGGTGGTCTTAGAGGAAGAGATCTTGTTCCAGACATGGCCTCTGCTCTGTCCTGTCCATTTCTGTACATGTATTAGTTTTAAAGATGAAAAATGCCCCAGTTTGTCTTTAGCCTGGGCATCACCCCTGAGTGCACAGTTGCTATGCCAGCTCAGTGTGTTTGTATGCTCTTGTGAGAGAGTTGGTAATTGTGAGCACTCCCTAAGAGAATCTCGGGGGCCAGGGGGTACAATAGGCAAGGGTCTAGGGTCTGAAACTGTAGACTTTAATAAAGCCACTGACAACAAATAAGAGCCTGACATGTGAGTCACATTACTGACAACAAGGGCTGCATTGTAGTCCCATCTGCACCCTGATCGGGTCCTGTACAGTAACTGAAAGGACAGAACAAACTGCTGCTGCCTTCAATAAATACAACAGTGCCACAAAGACAGCATAACAGACCAACTTTGTGTGGCTTTTCTGCAGCTTAGCTATGCTCCTAGCTCTCTTCCTCGCCTCCCTCACCAGTGGAAATGATAGACGTTACCCTGCAAGGGTTGCTTGAGAGCCCTGGCTATGTGCTGGGCCCCATGGCAGTCATTACATGCAGCCCTGGGACATCTCTCTTCCATGCCACTCCCTTGTGTTCCCATCCTTCACAACCTTTTCCCTTGTGTGACCTCAGGGACTGGGAGAGCCCTGGAGCCTCTGCCTTGTGAGCCATGTTCCTTGGACCTCCTGCCCTCACCTGGGCTAGCCAGCACTGGCAGTTTAGCAAAACCTTACATCAGGCTGTGAGCATAGTCACTTGAAATGTCTGTGATCAGACTCCCACTGGAGTGGTCATGATGAAAATGTTGGACTTTCCAGCACAGTAACTCAAAGACCTTTCAGACTCTTAGTGGTTGGTCGCCTCCCTAGCCCAGGTAGTGTCAGGGGATGACGGTGTTTGCTGTTTGTCCAGATGTCACCTAGCAGAGTCAGAAGCATTTTTTCCCTGGCTGCCCTTGGGGCCTCTTGCTCTTCCCTCCCTCTGGGCCTCTCCTCTTTGGCTTGGAGACTTTCCCAGTGAAGCACTTTCACATGGGAAAAAAAGCCTCGCAGATCAATTCCCCTTCAATGGGAATTTGTGCCACTGTCATGTCTTCTTGGTGCTTTTGTGACCACTCTTTTTTAGTTTGTCCCAATAGCCCTAGAGAAAGGTCCTTGCTGGACCTGACAACATGTGCTGTCAGGTATTTAAAGAGGGGTATAAGCCCTGGGAAAGATTACTGGGTTATGAATCAAAATATAAATCTGTGGTTGCCAAAGGGGTGATGTTAAGTATCAGGACAATGTTGTCTGCGACAGTGCAGGTGTGCCTGTGTTGTCTGTCCTAGCACATGACATGACAGCCCACCTAGAAAAAGTCTGATTTCTTGTCTACCTGAAAAAAAATGAACATCAGATTCTACAGTTAAAGCCCAGAGGAAACTCTGCTTCCTTCTGTGTCATGTAGTGCACACAGAGCTGAGTTGCCTGGAAGTTAGAGGACGTCCTATGTGGCACCTGCACCATTTGCTCTGTGCTTCCACAGTGTGTGGTAGAGCCTGTGGCCTGCCCTGTTGGTGTACATGTACGCAGTCTAATTGACACTGTCTTCAGCCAAGAAGATCTTGGCCATAGTGATTTGTTCCTTACCTACCTTAAAGGTCAGATTTTCATCTGATAACAAGTATATTGCATTTTATAGGGACAGAATACGCTAGGGGTGAGATGCAGCAGATCTTTCCTGGGAAAGGAGATCAGACTTCAGGGAGCAGATGAATCCAGTTTTTGAGCATCTTCAGGAAATCCTACATGACAGTCTTCTGTGAAAAAACCTCTCTCTGACTTCATATCCCCTTCTGTTCAAGAACCACTCCAGATAACATTAAGCAAAGGGAAGTACAGACCAGCATAAAACAAATCATCAAGCAGTAAGAAGCAATACCTCATACAGAGATGTATGTAGAAAAGAGAGGATGATTTCACTGGTGTCACATAGAAAATGCCCAGGTAGTGGTAGGCCCTGATAGGTGATATTTATAGGAGAAACTTGTGATGATGTTTTGCTTAACACTGTGATATTTCTGATAGTTTAATATGTGGACCTTCTGCTGGAAATTCCTGCTCTCTCTGTATCAATAATATGTAAAAGATTAAACATCACTGTTTTGAAATATCCTATATAGCTGAGAAGCAGCACCAGAAAGCCTAAGTCCTGTAGGAAATATGGTCTGTGCTTTTCAGGGATATGTCTGGAATTTTTGAACAGAAATTTAGAGCATCTTATGTCACTTGTAAAAGAGAATGCAGATTCACCAAATCCTAGTCCAATGGTTTGATCACATAACAAGCTTCCCTTTTGCTTTAGTGTCTGGGCTAACACTTGGACAGGCCAATGCACATGCGGTCATTGTATCTGATGGTGGATGTCAGTTCCCTCAGTCCTCATCTCTGCTGACTATTTGCAGAGGTGGCACAGCTGGCTACAGTGGGAAATGACTCTCAAGCATGGAGTCTACTGCAACAGCATGTGTGCTGCCTTCTGGAGCACCTCCATCTCTTGAACAGACAGGACCCATTTCTAGTAGCTTGATACCTTAAGAGAAGTGTTTTCTAAAAGGAGATGGAAGGATGGAGCCCTGAAGAACAGGAACATCTGTTGCCATGTGCTAGAGAGAGAGAGAAAAGGGATCTGTGGGGGGGGCTGGTACAGCTTTAACCTGCTTTTATGTTTTCTCATATTTGCATTGTTTCTGTTTAAAAAGATGGTGTCATAATTGGGGGGAAATTATGCAGTTGCAACACTGTGTACGAAGCTGGACAAAGCAATTGCCAAAGGGTGCCTTATGGGACTGGATACAATTTTGAATGCAAAAGCTTTGTATTTAAGGAAAGAAGCTGTTTTGAAAGTTTTTAATGGACAATACAGATAGTTTGTAGAGTGTGTGTGATGATATACCTGTTAAAACACAGATATCACACAAATGAGGAAGCAGCAAGTGAGAGTGACTAGGCAGAGATGCCTGGTGTGGGCAGTGGCTAACGGGATTGGCTAGGAAAGGAGGAATGGGTGGGAGAAGTGGGCCGGGGTGGCTGTGTGGCAACGGGTCCTATAGGTCAGCTGCAACCTGGTGCCACCTCACTGCCTGGGAGAGCAGAGGATAGAGTCCTGAGACTTGGCACAGGCATGCTAGGTTGTGTGTTATTGCAGGTAGTAGGAAGCAACTCCCAGCTGTTCCTGCACCAGAAAATTAGAAAGGAGAGCTTTAAATTCTTCTTGCTGTTCTTTGAGAAAGGTGCAGATGGTAATTACTTGAACTTATGTTTTCCTTTCAATTTCTCTTTCTTTTCTCCCATCATTGAAGAACTGCTTGGTTAGGTCATTTGAGTCATCATTTGTGGAGAAGCATAGCTCATTGAGTGCCCAAGTAGTTTAGTTTAATTTTCCCAGGTTTCTGAGTGTGTTCTCAAAGTGGTCTTTACTAATGACCCCTAAAAATTGAACCTGGTTCTATATGTTTTTAAGCAAAGCCTGGCAGAAGGGCTATAATAAAATGCAGTGAAAAGCCAAGTGCAGATGTGAGAAAAGAGGGAAAAAAAAAAAAAAAAATCTTAAGGCCACAAAACTTTGGAAAAGAAAAGGCTGTGGAAGGCATTGGAAATTACTTTTACTCTTTCCCCTGATAAAGCTGGAGCCTTTTTAAGTTCTCTCAGCTGGGGTATCTTAAATGCAGAAAAGAACTAGGGACTGCATTGGTAGCCCATGAAGCATGTGACATCTTAGCCTGCACAGCCTCATCTAGCATACCAGAAAATAGAGGAAGAGATGGGACAGTCGGATTCAGGCTACCAATTTAAAGATGAGCATACCAGTCTCATCGCTCTCTCTTTTTCCCCAAGGAAATGCTCATTTGCATGCTAAAGACTCTTCATAAATAACTGGTGCTGCAGATACCTGAGGCTCAAAGTAGCCTGGGTGGAATTTCATGTCCAGCGTCCACTGACTTCTAGGAGAAGGCAGAGAACAACTCCTGCAGGCTTTCTTGAAAGTCATAGCCTAGGCTCTCACGCAGAAGCCCCAGAGCATGCACTAAAGTCAAGAGCTTCCTGTTAGCTCTTTCTAGTTCCTCTGTTGTTCTTGGTTTCTGATCTTAGTTTTTGCAGGCTCTAGCCAAAATCTTGGAGATTAGAGAGGTAAAAGAAACTGAGCTCCGGAAAGTCCCAGATCCTTAGCAGTTCTGACCAAATAAAGTTGTTCATTATGTTTGAGGTCCAGTCCTTTTCAAGTTAGCCTGTTTATGTTTAAGAGACTTTGGAAATGGGGAAAAGAGGTAACCTTTGGGAAAGCGAGTTTTGTCCTAAACTGTCAGCCATTAAAATACAAGAGACTTTTGCCAGCTGAACAGGAGAAGCTACTTCCAATAAAGCCAATCAAAAGCAATTTCCCTGCTGAAAGGTGGCCTACCTGAGACAGAGCAGCCCGCACCAGCTGCACGCCGCTGCTGTCAGACTCAGCCGGGTCTGTCAATTAAGGGAACACAGAGCAATCTGTGAGCGCTGAAAGGGATCCCTTCAGAGCCCTCCGTGGCTGAGAGACAGGCCCATTGTCTGCATGCATGTCTCACATAGTTTCAGAGCCCTGATAAGCAGGCATGCCATGAAAAACTGCATTATATGGTGAGGTCGGGAATACTTTGTCTGGGGGTAGATGAGGTAGGGGGGTGGGAGAAGAGGTAACACTGCACCTTTGCATTGTGGGAGGTGGGGCAATGAAAGATGTCGCGTTTGGTGGTCCCCCAATATAACCTTCTTTCTCACAAACTCTTGTTGAATGATGAAGTCATTGTTTCCTCTTCTTCCCCTCCTCCCCTCCATCTTTGTCCTTTCTTCTGGAGTTCAGAAATCAGCTGGGAAATTACTGCAGCACTAAAGAGACAAACATTTAACCACCTTCAACTCCTGCCTTGTCACACATTGAAAGTCTTTTTTCCTGGGAATCTGGAACCACCAGGGTCTGTAGATCTGCAGTTGGGAAAGAAGGAAGGCTTCAGATTTACACACACACGTTAGAGACTATACAATAGGAAAGTAGACATAGCACCTACAGGAAGGGATGAGTGAGATTACCTCATCAGCTGTTTACCAACATTTGCTTTCATCTTCGTCACCTCGTAGTCTGGTGCCTAGATCCCTTGGTATGTATAGGTCCTGCATGCTTCCTACCTACAGACCCAGAAGGCTTTGTGTTCTTGGATGGGCACATCCTACTCTGGAGCAGGATGTCCTCTAAGACTCCACTGCTTGAGCTTGGGAGTACATAAATATGTTAGTACATGCTAAAATGTCAGTATTATAAAGCAAATAAAACCAAACTCTGTGTTGCTTTTATGTTACCTTTCTAGATCACTTTGTCTAGAAAGAGAAGGTTCTAGCAGAACTCTCTTTTTAAAGTAAAATATCCATTGTGTAAGGTTAACTTTCCATATGCTTGGAGGATATAGAAACTGTACACTCTGGGTTAAGAAGCAGGGTCATGTACACATGGGAGCAAGGCAGTCTGTTGCTGATGCTGTAGCATGTAGTTGGGAAGAACCAATGTTGTGGTAACCAGGAAACAAATACCACCATCCAGAACACGAAGAATGGGTTGCTAGTGACCTTTCCTAACACTTTTCCCTTCTCCTTTCTGCACTCACTGCAAGCTGGTAATCTTCATGTTTAATTTTGGTTAAAGGCACTCTAGATGATCTCCATTCAGGGTTTGAGCCAAAGCTTGTTGTAGACCATGCCTGCTTTTGACTGTCACACACACATTGGACCAAAGCCATTTCTGATAAATCAGTTGAATTCTGTGGACTTACCCAGGCATGAGTCTGGCCCATACACTTCAGCTTTCATATCTGTTTTTCTGCAGTGCAGTGGGCTGCCAAAGAGAGGGCTGGATTTCTGATCACTCAGTCTATAGTCTGCAGCAGGTATACCCTCATCAGGCTTTAGTGATTGCCTGCAGCTCACCCAGTGTACAGTGACGCTGCAGGAGATGGCAGTTCCTAGTTTTTCCAAGTTGGGGGATATGTCTTGGCTCAGCACATTTAATAAGGAAAATTAATGAATTTGATATTGGATGGAGGCTCCTCTCTCATCTCTGACTTGCTGAGGCCCATGGAAACCCATCTTTCTTTTCACCTTAAATAAAGTTCCCATCATGGATGCCAGATTCTGCTATCTATTCTCACACTCTTCACTGCACACTTGCACCATACTTGCCTGTCCAGAAGTTGTAGTGCTGATGTAATATTTGACATATTTTCAAAGGCTTATTCTTCTTGTATCTATATATTATTTCCTTCTGGGATACATACTTAAATTGTCCAGAGACCAGCTTTTCTTTGTTCTCTTTTCCTCAGTTCTCCAAGCCAGAGACCTCTGTAATGTTCATATTAGTCACCCAAAACCATATGTTTCCCCCTGCATCTTCCCTTAAATGCAGTTCATGACCTTTTTCATCCCCAAATGCAGGCAGACCCTTCTCTGAAGCACACCAGAAGTGCACAGCATCCACTCAGTCATACTGTGGGCTCTGGAGAGCACCTTGAAGAACTTTGTAGTTTCCTTTTGCTTGTCTGTCTTAGTGTCTTTTTGGGTCTGTTGAATCTGAGTCATTCTTGATGAGGGGAAGATAAGTTGAGGCATCCCCCAAAACTGCCAGCTCTTTTTTCAACAAAATGAACTGTCTCTTTGAGCAGCTTATATAAAGATAGTCCTAGCACAATCTTCACATACCATTCTTGCTTGCTTCAAGGAACAGCGAACTAATTAAGTGGAGTTACTTAGCAGATTGTCATCAGGAGGCAAGTGAGCCACTAAGGGAGATGAATGGGGCAGCCTGCATTTCTCAGAACTGTTGTTTCAATATCTTGTCAAACTTAAGCAGATACCAATGGCTTCAGGAAGGGCACACATTCAGTTTTTCCCTATGTGCTCAGGGTAGAGGTGAGCTGCTTCACTGTAAAATGGAAGCTGAAGTTGAAGAGCAGAAGGGGTGGTGCTAAAATGATTCCTGGTGTATCCTGCTGTGATTTGGGGCTTGCTTTTCAAGGTACAGAAGCAAACTTCTCATCCTCAGTTTCCTCTGTGCATCCCTACAGGCAGATATGAGTGACTAGGTGGTTTTGTATATCTCTGATATGTACCTAGGGTATGTAAGGGGAAACATTTCCCCTTCTACCACATATTGCAGAGAATGAACAATCCTGAGTGTGTGTGCCTAGCAGAAAGTGAACTGCTAGACATCTGCTTCTTTGGGCCTCTGGGACCTCCCTGTGGTTTGGAAAATGGGAAGCCTTTGATCTGTGGTTTGTGTGGGAGAGGTAGATGATACTGCGGTTTGCAAACAGCTTTATGGTTCTCTCTTTCCTTCAAAGAAAAAGAATAGTGTCGATCTGTGGTAATGCAGGGCATCACATGAGCGATTGGGAGTGGGCAGGATGATGCGGTTTGCTCTACAAGTTGCAGTTCACTTCTGTCATAGTATATGTTTAAGAGAAGGTGACAGCCTTGGTTGTGTCTTTGAGCCACAAGCCTCCTTTAGGGGCAGCAGGCAATGGCCCAAAACTAGTAATAAAACCCCATGAGCTGAAAATTTCCTTCTGTGTCTTTCCAGGGCATGTAGCAGTTGTTCACCCCAGGTAAAAGTGCTCCCCCTTCTTATATCAACTTGTCTGTAGAAGGGATATTTGTCTGCGGGCATCTACCCCATCAGGGGTCCTGTGGCACTACCTAGTGCAATTGTAGAGTTCAAAGGAGTGTGACTGTCATTATCCCTCATGACCCTGGAGGTTATGTTCAGCAGTTTTGGCTGAGGACTGCTGAGAAAATGTTGAGTTTGAACAGAAACTGCTGTGTGAATGTTTTTGTCCATTTAGGGAGGCTGGCACTCAGAGTAAGCAGCTCTGAAGGAAAAGAGTGGGACTGTGTTTGTGCCTCTGCAAATCTGGGGAAACTCTAGTATGCAGGAGTCCAGTGCTCAGAATATAAAACCTGGTGCACTGAACCAAACCAAAGATCCGTTTTCCATGGGATCCTGTCTCCCTACAAAGTGAATGTTTAAGGAAGGGAAAAAGAACAGGATGGGTATATAGTGTATATATAGTGATGTCTCTGATATATAGCATCTAGTAATCAGAGTTGAGAGATTGCTTGAAATGGAGAATATATTGGTTATGGAGAATATACTCGTTATGACTGGTAGTCACTGCTGGATTAATATCAGTCCTTCAGGCTGCCATGACACAATTGCCTTGGGCAGCAGGTCTGGCAGCATTTAAAGTGCTAGGAATGAGATGGTATGTGTTAACAGAGGGGGGACTAGTGCTAGACCTGTAACAGTGTGAGTGCTGCCAGGCACGGCAAGCTGGAAGATCTCCAGCTGGGAAGGAATAAGAAGTGGAAGCATGTAAATCAACTACATTGAAGACGTTGTAAATACATCAGAGCGAAGTCATAGAATTGTGCAACTGTAAGTGAGTGATTTATTGGCTATGGAGTAGGTTTTCCTTACAGGTGCCATTTTGGGTTTTGTCTAAATGCTTAAGAACATGATTAATTTGCCTCTGACCTCTTGGATCCCATGGGCTTCAGGGCCAGCCTCACTCACGGCAGCTTAGAATGGCGCTGGGCAACAGTGGGGTATTGAACAGTGCTGCTATAGCCCCCTTTCAGTAGTAGCCTGTTCCCAACATGCTTCAGCATTAAGGACGTACCTGTATGGTCATCTGAAATCCATTGCAGATATACAGGACGTGTGGTCCTGTGTGTTCCCCAGGAACCAGACACTTCAGCAGTCTACTAGAGCCGACTGCTACAACTCACCTGTAGCTTGTGTGGGAGAGGCCTGTCTTTTGGGGTTTAGTGCCTACATGTGATCCCTCCTAGAGACACTGCCACAGTTTATGAAGAATGGAATTCTTAAAAGAACTTAGTACCACTTTCATTCTTCTGAAATCAGTGGTGTGCCGTAAAATCCCACCCTTGGGGCTTATTCATATTAGCAGGAGCAGAGCTCTAAAATTTCTGAATGTGTTTTTTGTGAAATCCTTAATAGCTAGGTGACTCCTACTTATCATTGGTTCTTCAGAGTGGCTGACATTTCCAAGGAATGCTAGCAGGTCAGAAAGTCAGCTTGCAGAAGCTGAGCTGCTTCTTTACCACATTACTTACGCTCACCTAGCCTGGTGCTTTATAACTCTGTCTTTAATGATTTTCTCAGCTATTTTTCCTGGTACTGGCGTAAGGCTCACTGAGGTCTGTAATTCCCATGATTGCCCTTAGCACCTCTTTTAAAAGAAGCACAGAGTGTTGGCTCCCCTCCAGCCTGGTGGGAGGGTGGCTGCTTTTAATGATAAATTGAATAATTTTGTTAGTAACTTCTTTATACTTTGATTTCTTTGGAGTGTTTGTGTAAATGCCATCTGGTCCTGGAGGTTTCTTACTATTTCAATTTTTACGTTATGCTATTATGTCCTTTTTCTTCCTTCTGAGTTTCTATCTATCTGCTTTCAACGTATCAGGCTTTCTGTCCTCTATTACTACTATTGCTATTTGTGGTTACAGGGTTAGTGTAATGTGGTCAGGGTGTCCAGACCTCAGACTAGAGACCCCTTATGCTAAATATTTTACATATATTCAAACTAAAACCAGTTCTTACCTTGGGGAGCTTATGACCAGGCTTTTTAAGGCAGTCTGAGCCTTTATCTAATTTTCTTCCATGGGGCAAAGGGGAAAAATTTACTTGATCAGCTGGGCCAAGAAAACCTTGTGCAAATGTGTCAGAGTTGAAAAATGTTGCCCGTTGGTCACAGTCCAGAGCAGAGAGGCCACAAGCCTAGGTTTCCACAGCTTTGACATTCTCATGCCCTGTGTTTTAATTGCAATGCCACATTTCCCAGACTCATCCTGTTTTCTGTACAGGTTGAAAATCCCTTTTCTTGGTGACTCATAGTAGAACATCCCTGTAAAGTCAGACTCCTTTCACAGTCCAGTATTTTTTACTATGTCAGAGCAATAAGGTATCCAGAACTTCATCAGCCAATTCACATTGTTTAACAACCCACTGGCATTACTTGGGATGAACTCCGCAGTCTTTCCCCTTACATAGCTCCTGCCTCCTCACCTCACTCCTGCTGTCAGCATCTTTCTGAATGGAGTTTGCCAAAAGAGAATGAGCCCTTCACTCTTCCCCTCCCTTCCCCACTCCCAGCAGGCAGGCAATATGGCACAGTGCAGTCTCCAATGTCCCTTTAGTCACTTCTCCACTGTCTGTGTCATAGGGCTAGTGTTTAAGCATTTTCACGCTGGATTTGAAATGAGATTATAGACTGGTCCACTCAATTGACTTAATGGATTTTAAGAGACTAGATCCTATTAATGCAGTCAGTGCCCCAGGGTGCCTCTCCTACTGCAGACAAGATAATCTGCCATGCAAATTAAATCCTGCCTCAAGATGCAGGGCCTGCTTAATGTGATCCATTACACAGTTTACTTGTTTATATCTAATATTGTAACAGGAATAGGCTTACGAGCAGCAGGACTCAACTGAATAGAAGAGTAAATTACCAGGAAAATGAGGTTTTAGAGCCTCTCTCTCTTCCTTTCTCTCAGTCTCTTCTATTTTCTTCTCTCTCTCTTTCACTTGTGAAAACACATTCCTCTTCTGCTTTTTGCACGTCGGGAACAATCAAGGAAAATAATATGGCTGTGAGTGATGGATTCTGCTTTTGTTTACAGAGGTGTAAATTGGGAACTTATCCTGGAGAAGGAGCTCAGAAGGTTCAACAAAACCTTTATGGAGAAGTGAACCTTTCTTTAGCTCTTGTTATCCAGTTTGCATGGGGTTTTGGAATGAGGTACTCTGACGACTCCCTTTTACTGCAGAAACTCATGGGTGAGATTTCTTCTCTCTCCAATAAAGGCACAAGAACAGGCATAGGTGGCAATGGTGGACAGGAATACAGAGCCTAATCTAATTGGAGGACCAGGTATGAATTCAGGAAAGAAAAATCAGTGATATTTGAGTGACTGTTTGGACAGTTCAGAGGGAAAGAGTCCAAGGAGAAGTGGTTCAGCAAGGTCACAGGCTTCCAACAGAAGTGACTTGAGTCCATGTTAGGAATACACGTCAAGGAAGATACTTGTATAAGTGATCCTTTCAAGGGCATGAGGATAGGTTATCTGATCTCTCACTTTTATGATGCCATAGTTTATATTAAGTATCTTGAGATAGGGATCCTTAAACTTAGGAACACTGACATTACATTAGAAGAGATACCTTTTTGTACATGACAGTGTCGGTGGCTTGTCCTGGAGTTCCCGGGATGAGGATGTGGAGGATCAGAGTGATGGGGCAGGATTCACAGCACAAATAGCAAAGAGGAAATGGATGGAAAGGGCTGCTCAACTGTTTCAAGTTGTAGGTGATTGATACTAGGAATAGTGGATGAGGGTCTGGTTTCTCTTTGGTTCTGTCCAGGAGCAAGCAAGGTCTCAACTCGTCTCCATAGCTAAATCAATTTCCTCATAGGGGAATTGCAATATATACTAGCAGACTATACTATACTATACTAGCAGACTGCTCTGAGCATATACAGACTTGTATATCTTTGTACCAACTCAGTAGGAATGCTGCGCACACACAGTGTGACTGTGCTGCTCTAGCTGTACTAAGGGCTGTAGGCACAGTGCTGAGATGGCCCTTCACACTCCTGAATGGAACAACTGGCTGTGACTGTGCTGTGATTGCATGGTGCCTATGTTGGATCCCACTATCTACGGGCATTTCTGAGTGAAGGGAGAGTCAAAGGCAGGGGCGTAAGTGGAGGGATTCCTTAGGTCTTGACACAGTCTCTAGCTATAGAGGGGTCACTGTGTCTACAAAGACACTCTATGGCCAGACCCAGTCCATTGCAAAGGAAGAAGGTAGGAGCATCAGGCTACTTCACTTTCACATTATCATATTGGATGCATTTTTATTTCTGCGGTGATGAGAAGCATCTCTGACAGGATTCAAACAATTATCTGCAATTCCTGTCATTTACACAGCCTTTCTGATTTCTCGTGTAAACCAATTATTTCACCAAGCCTCAGTTCTCAGTCTGTAGCAGTGCAATCTTTTCAGTCTTGTGTGTACATGTACAGCCTCAGCACAGGGACTGTGCCTTTGGTAATAACCAGAACTATGTATATTACGGCAGTAATGCTATGTATATTACAGCTGGGGTCCTGCATGCCCAAGTGGTCACTGGCAGGGGGTTTATTCCCACTGATGGCACAAAGAGGTAGGTGAGCCTCAGCAGTGGTACCTGGTGTTGGATGGTCCAGGCCTCATAACTGGTGCTGACTTCAGAAAAGGTCTCCATGCCAGGGAACAATTCTACCTTGAACCAACACGTTCATCATCTCTACTGATGGCACCTCATGCAGGAAGAGAAGCAGGGGGAGGAGAGAAGGGAACTGTTTTTTTAACTTAATTTAAAGCTTTTTATGAGATTTTCACAGCTGTGATCTTATCAGGGCTTGGCTATAGAAATTAAAGCTGCAATTATATTTTCCCCTTCCTGGAATGTAAAATAAAGTCTAGTGCAAAATGCATTAAAAACTGGAATGTAAAAGTGTAATTAATGTGGAGCAAAAAGCACATTGCGTCATTAACTTTTTTATTAATATTCTCATGCAGTGCAATTTCAAAGCTCGGTGCCACTCCATTTCCCCCAGTGAAATATCTCCCACTCTTTCATTGCTGCTACCTTTAACCTCATCTTTAATGGGATGACAGCAGCTTTCCTCTGGAATTACATCTTTGCTCATCCATCTGTCCCACTAGATCCTTTCTCCGTCCACTTAGGGTTCCTACCATGATAGGATGTAATTCTCGTCCTGCTGGAAAGAGAGAGGGACAAACATGAGGCATTTATTTGGCATCTATAGAGCAACAACGGAGATGCTTATCTGCAGGAAGGCAAAGGGGTATAATTCTTTCCTCTGCTGAGCTGGAGGAGCAAGGTTTCATCTTTGAAAGGCATTGCAGGATGTCTTGTTGCAACTCATATCTCTAGAATGTGTATGTAAGCAACGCTCATTCTATATCTGTTTACTTTTTCTGTGTTAAGGCCTAATCCCGTAAGTAGTAGTTGCGAGGCACCATCTGGGTACTGACTTAATTTCCCTTATTTTGTTGTCTGCATGCAGCAAGTATGTTTCAGTTGCTGCTGTGTAAACAGAGGACCCCTGCTTTCCATGAGATGGCAACCCAGGCTTTTTGCACTACTCCTGTGCCATTGATGGCAAGGTTAATATATAGTCCTTTTCAGCATGGTTCATTTTCCCAATGTCAGTCAGTGCCGCAGAAGGAAGAATAGGGCCAGAATCAATTCATCCTGAAATCAGGGGTGGTTTGAGAAAAGGAACTGTAGTCCAGTATGCAAAAAGCAGACTAATAATAATACTGCAGTGAAATCAAACGCTCAGTAGTCTTGGTGTGGTATGTGCCCTGCATCATTTTACAAGAGAGGACAAGGGATAAAAAGGATTTAGATTCACCTCTCAATTCTTTCTAATTTCCAAGAGAGTCAATTTTTTGTGACTCCATTCAGCTCTGGAATGGGCAGACACCACTCACGTGTTTTATGAAGACCTCTAATAGCTTGTCTGTTACAGAGTGGCAGGTGATATGTTCCCTGGATCCTAAGCTTAGTTTCTAGCTTCCTCTCATTTCATTCTAATTTGATGCAATTCAGGATCTGAGTTTTAGTCCCTATGATTATTGCTAGGCTTGAAGTAGAAGCAAGATTTTGAGAGCTACCAGCTATTTGCTTAGTTTTGAAATGGCTATAACAGTCTAGCCCAGGGTATCTGTCCACTGCATCTACCAGGTGTGTGTATTCACAGACAGTCCATGGAATCAGATCCAAAGGATTCCACCTGAATTTCCTGGTAAAGGTGGGATGTAAGCAAAACCTAGACTGTATTGGGAAGGATGGGACACTTACTGCATCTGACGATTTTATCAGATCCTTGATGGATATTGTAGAAGGGAGATTATCTGCTCACCCATCCAGCTCTGTAGAATACAAGAGCTCACAAGTTGTTTAGATCACACCCTGATCCTAGGAGGTGGTTGACAGTTTGATTGCATCTCACACAAAGTATTTACAACATGATTGTGGTACTTTCATAGGTCATGAGTAGTAGAAGTGGAGGTGTATGAGTCACCTCGAGTCAGGAAGAAAAGGAGAAATTTGGAGAAAGGAATTTGGGACTCTACAAGTCAACAGGAGTAATTTGGATGCTGTGTAGAGAAGAGAGGGCTTTGATGAATCTTCAAATGCATTCTCACTTACACTGCCATGAAAGGCTAACTGACTTGTGGAGCCTTGGTCATGGATTCCCTAGCACCAGTAATGTATAGAAGCAAAATAAAAGATAGCCTTGTCCCAGAGAGCGTATAGTTAAAGTGCTCTGTCTGGGGCTCCTTTAAGTATGTGATCAATTCTTTACTGTTAACTGGGCTTTCTCCAAAGATCTGAAGTAGCTAATAATGTAGAGAAGTTGTCCTTACTTCTCTGCTTAGGGTAGAATCCTAAACCCCACTGGGTATGAGCTGGTATTTGTTGTGATCTGCTGTTTGTGTGAAGAAGGCATCTGATAGTATCAATCAAACTTCCCATTTACTGATATTTCAACTGCTTGCTTAACAAAACTAGTTTCACAATGTGTTGCCAATACTTTGAGCATTTTTGCGGGAGATGTTGTTCACATTTTGACTGGAATTATTATTGAAATTGCTTTGAAATTATAAAAATTTCCATTTAATGAAAACCATCTCCCTGGAAATCATACTGGGTTTCAGATTAATTGTATATGTTTTTCACACATCTGTGATTCGGAGGTCCTGTAGTATCAGTTTTATCATTCTTTTTCTTGAGGCTTTCTTCTGCATAAAATGTTAGGAGGTAAAATGAGAGTGTTTACCAGTGCTGCCCAGTAACAAAGCAAAGTTAAATAAAAGGCTGGTGTCTGGCTCTTCACTCTTTTTCAATAGGTACTTGATTAGCTTGATGTTGTTTTCCAGCATCCTGGGACTGGACTGGTCTGGAATTGGGAAGGACTATGCATTGTGTTACTTGCCTAGTATTTTACTGCATAGTGCTTGAATTCTTCTAATCCCTCCTCATTGAGTATCAGCTACCTGTCAGATGTTACTAGGTCAGGTACACCAGGATTAGTAAAATTACTTATGACATGCACATTTAGCTTTAGTACATTCTCATAAAGCTAAGCTGGGGAAGTGGAAGTGTTTGGCTTCAAATGCATAATACTTTTTCAAGATGGTTATGTTATTCCATATCATCCACATGAGCTCTTCTGCTTGTCATAGCTCGCTCTTTTTTTTTTTTTTTTTTTCCTTATCCCTGCCCTGGAATTCTGCTCACCTGTGGCCAGTATAAAATTCAGAGATGCCTTTAAGATTTCTCAATTCACAGATGACCAATATAATCCTGACATTGTGAAGACAGTATAGCATCTTGGGAATCACCATTTTTAGAGAATCCCCTCTAGTCCTAGAAGAGCTCCACCTTAAGCATGTTTTCCAAAACTATGTGTTAATAATCTCAGTCAAAATGCAGCCTTTCCTTCTGGAAATAATTGTCCAAATTTTGAGACAAAGTTACTAATTTTAAAATGAGACTGATACACATCCTATCAAGCTCTGGACTTTCCTTTCCTGGACTTCCATTAATGCCCTGGAGAATCAGCTCAGTGGTCAGTAGACCACTGCTTTCATTTGAAAGTATGTCTTCATTTTTAAAGGCTTATCTTGGCAATGACAAAATGTAATTATTGGTTACATCAGAGAACACACAGTTATATTAAAAAAGGAAAAAAAAAGGGGGAAAAGAAGCAAAAGTGCAGCCTGTTCCATTGTCTCCTTGTTGCATTGGTCTAGTTTCTGCTGGTCCTTTCGACATGGGATGTTATGCTGTAAAATGATGACATCACTGCCCTCTTTGAAATGTCCACTGGTAGATTAATCCTGTGCTTACTGTCCTAATGCCTACATGGGCATTTCCTTTAGGTCTTTCAATTTTCAGTCTTTTTATTGAGACTTTCATCCTATATTTTTTAGACAGTTCTGCAGAGTGGTGCTGTAGGGTCACTGGTTAATACAGCTAATTTGGGCATGTATTTCTTGCACTGTTTACCCTTTCAAGATATATTTATACCCCTTTGTATCTTGAAGGATGGATATTGATGGTGATTTCAACTTTATCATGATCCACCGGCATGCTTTTCTGCTTGTGCTGGAGGGTATGTTATCTCTCTTAAATGGAATTTACATATTTCATGCCCATTCAGCCCAGCAGCTTTTGCTCTCTTCACAATTGCCTTGAGCCTTTGATAATTTTCTTCTGCTGTTTTACCCCAGTTTAAAACGCCATCTGTATCTATACCATCAACAGTTTGTTGTTCTAGTAACAACCCAAATGGCAGTCTGCAGAAACAGCATTTCTCTAAAGGAGTGTGCAGTCTGCACAAATGAGAACTCTGTTTTTTGTATCCTGCTGATGTATCTACTGTAGAAAAAGATCTGGCAATCTTTCACCAATATTTTTCTTCATATAGACAATAAAATATGTTCCTTTTTACATTGTTAGTTACCTTTTAGCTCTCTACATTGTAAAAGACTCTTCATCCTTTTCCCACAGTAGTCAAGGAGTTTCCTCATTTTGATACTTCTGTTTACATTATGATTCCCAGTTTATTTTAGCTTTTGATTTAGCAGTCAGAGAATCTGAGACAGCTTGGCTTTTCCACTTATATTTCTTACTGTGTTCATTATGACTCCTTGTAATACATCTTTGACACTTCTTTGGTAGTATTGGTCTTTTGGCTCTTCAATGACTATATTTGCTTGATGATATCCAGGACATAACATACTTTTTCTGTCCAGTACCAGGTGCTCTTTTCCCTGACATTATTACAATCAGTATTGAAAATTGTATCCCTTCCAATTTGTGATTTTGCTATGTGATTATGACTCCGCTTTCATTCCCCTGCGCGCCTGCGCCCCCCCCCCCTCGCCCCCCCGCCCCGAAGGAGTTATTTATGGTGGTTTTGACAACATATTGGCTTAAGCCCAGACATCCAGCTGAAGATTATTAAATGTCTCAATTGTTCTCAAGCTGGTAATGCATCTATCTTAAATGTCATGTTGTCCATACCACCTTGGAGGAATTTGTTGCTCTTGTGGTGCTCTCCTCTCTCTGCCTGTTGCTGGTGGCTGCTTTCTCTCCTGCAAGGACTGATCCAGAGCCACACAATGGTTCTGCACTCCTAGAGGCAGCCTGAAACCAACTGTCCTGGTTAGTGTGGGCCTTGAGTAGGAGGCTGGGTGTCACCTGCAGGAAAGCAGGGCTGATAGAGCTCATTGCAGCAGCAGATTGATCACATCTGTCTAACACAGCATGGCAAATCTCTTGCTTCTTGTACTGGGAAGCAGTGGTGACCTGCTACTCCACCATTCACTCTTCTCACTCCTTCTAACCCTCATTGGAAATCAAACTTTTGGGTAGAGAGCAGTGAGCTGCTTGCATTAGCTGGCTACTTTGCTGACAGCCATACCCAGCAGACATAAAAGCTGTAAGAAGGGGCCCATCTGATGACGGCAGTAGTTGGGGATGTGCTGGCAGAGAGGTGGCCCCTTAAAAAAGAGTAATCAAATGCATATTAGATTAAAATAACCACCTTCAGATGCACTTGGGAGCAGATGGGAAGCTTGTACAGTACCCAGAGCACAGGTGGGCTGTACTTACGCCAGCTTGCTCTTCTAAGCAGGTGAATTGCTGTCTCTGGACTAGCTGAGGCTCTCTGGGGGTCTTTGAGGTGTTCCACTGTTTCTCTCCTAGCAGGAAGGAAATACAGCCATGCAGACAGTGCAAAGCTGCATTAACAGCTAGGCAGACAGCTGCCTGTGTTCAGCCTAGAGCTGGCCCGAACGTATCAGTATACTGTGCTTCCAGCAGAGCAGCTGGGCATAGAGGACTTGATGCTGCCAGGTGCTGAGAACCTCCTTGGTAGGACTGTGTATCTGTACTTCCTCAGTTGAGAGGTAAGACAAGACCAGCAATGTGCCTTATAATTTAAGGCCTTAACCAAAATCCACTAGAACTATAGGAATGTCTTGAGCATTTTAAAGAAGGATTTTAGTTATCCCTGTGCATGTCAAGTTTTCCTGGAGAGAAGCAGCAGTGGCTTTCTGTCTTCCAGTGTGTGGCTGCAGAGCTGACCCTTGCTATATGCCAGGATATCTCCCGCATACAGTAATCAGATGGCCTGGAGGTGTTAAATATAGCACTGTCAGTAGTGAATGCAACCAAGATAACGGGATACCTCATGGCCAAATCACTTTGTAACTAAACCTACCCACTGCCTAGGAAATACATAAACTTTTGAGGCCAAGTGCTGGCTTCAGAGCAAAACCTTTGCTCCAGATGCTTGAAAATGCCTGGCCCCTGTTTTTCATTAGTAATGGGGAGGCATAATCCCTTCCCATTTACACCATGCTGAGAGACATATGCTCAGTTCAGTAGCCCTGTGAAGGAGGATGGGAGACTTAGAGGGTGAAGGGAGATTTGTATTTTCCTCTTCTCACCCAAAGAACCCTCAAACTGATTGAAATTACATGAGGGAGAAAGACGGATTCGCAGAGAAGGAGCTGGCTCTCTTTAAAGGCTGTACTGTGGACTGGGTTTTGTTTAGGAAGGAGGAAAGCTAAATGTCCCACCCACCTGCCACATTCAGAACTACAGGGACAATTACTGACACGCTGTTTCCCCCAAAGACTAAGGACATCTGGAAAGGAAAGACACCCCGTTAGATCAGTTCATAAAAAAAGGTAACAATAAAGTTCTTTAAAACCATTAGCCAGACACACTGGTAAGTGGTTGAAGATATTTTCCTTGCTTGGCTGCCAATACCCTCTTAAACTCATAAGGTAGCCCTTGAGAACAGACTTGATACATTGACCTGTTCTTGGCTCAGGCATAGTTACTGCTATGTCTTCGGTGGTCACCCTGAAGGCAAGTGCATCATCTGCATGACCAGTGATGTGGATGAGGGAAACTTGGGTTCAAAAAGTGGTGCAAATGGGAGAATTCTCTTTCCAAGGGCTTGAGATAAACTATCTTCTGCCTGTTCTGACTGAAATCAGTAGAGCCAGTAGTTTCTCCCCTTTTGAAAGAAAGAGTTAAACTTTGCCTACATATAATCTCTTTGATATCTGTCTCTAGTTTCCTTGGAACAACCTTAAAAATGAGGAATAAATTCAGCCCACAGGATGGGGAGCTCCTTATGGTTTCCTCCTGTGCTATGCTTGCTAAGCATTTGCTAGAGAAGTAGATAGGAACTTTAATCACTGCCTTCATATTCTTAGAGAGAGTGGGATGGCTAAGGAGTCACTGGGTCAGTCTGCAGTCCGTCACAGCCACCACATCTCCCTAACCTTGGAACAGACTGTGATCCATTTGGAGACACAGGAAAAAGTAAAATGAATCAGAGAGAAAGCTCGTCTGAGCAAAGAACTGGCATGGCCTGTTCTCTTGCACCTCCTCTGTTCCAGCTGAAGGCAAACAGGTAACACCCCCTCTGCTGACCACCACTTGTAGCCCCATCTCTTTCTCTCCTCCCCCATCTGGTCCAATACTTTCTTCATTTTCTTGTATAGAAATGAACTTGGACAGAGTCTGAAGGCAAGAGAGTACACCTCATTCTCTAGGGCAACCTCCTGAATTATTGTGAGGTGATTTCCTTTAAATCTGTGCTGGAGTTGCTGTGGAAGATCTGTTTGCAGCCAGACTCCCAAGACCAAGTCCCTGGTGAATGCAGACAGACAGAGAGAATGGAAGGACAGAATAAGAGAAAGCAGAAAGGAGGAAAAGGGAGGCACTGTGACCCCTGTGCTGAAGCCATGGCAGAGACTTCTGTGTGTTTGTGTGGAACGGGGGCTGTTTAGATAAACAGATGGCAACAAATGGCATAAAATTATATACCCATAATGTCAGTTCATAACATTTTGTTCGACATACTTGATTTAATCGCTTAGCTGACGATTTTGCTTTTGGGCCCATATGGTGGCAAATGGCAAATGAACCCTCTTTACACAGCAACTCCAATCTGGCACTTTTATCACCGAGACTTAGGGAAGAATCCGGGAGGAGAGAGATGCAGATGGAAAATGAATGAGCAAGCAGGGTGGGGTGCATGTGTGGGAAGAGGAGGATTTGAAGGTGCAGCCAGGGGAGTGTTCTTGGGAAACAGAATTGGAGGGGGCTGAAATAGGGAAGGGATGGCTGGGATAAAAGGAATCAGGTTATGCTATTTTTGTGAGCATCTAAGAGATGAAACAGGGAATTTCTTAGTAGGGAGAATTTGAGAGAAAAAATGTGGAGAGAAACTACATTAAAAATAAGGGGAATGGTGCTAAAGGGAAGGGAGAGAAGGGATGCCACCAGTAGGCAAGGTGGAGATAGTAGCAGATTTTAGGAAGTGCATTCAAATCTAATCTACAAACATAGGGGAGAAAAGTGCGAAACCAAGAGAATGGATTGTTTAACTGGATTCTTCAAAAGGTGGTACTCCTCTGAGAAGGGGTATCTTGAGAAAGGTATGAAGATAATAACCAAATTCCCATGGCAGATGACTTTATTGTCACCAAAATTGTGGTAGCATCTGGCAGGACATTCTGGCTGTGAAACTGCTTTCTACAGCCTAGCTTTTCCTAAAGCTGGGAGAAGGCTGGACCTTCACCTTGGATGTTTTTCCAGCTAGGGTGTGAACTTGCGAAATGTTGAGGATCCTAAGTTTGTAAGTTGTTGGGCAGTCCCCCCAGACACATACAGTGTAGCTCTGTGGTGGGGATCTTCCTTGGCATATGCCAAGGGGAGCATAGAAGAGGCAGCTTCTGGAGCATGCATTCTCAGCGACTCAGACATGATTCTTAATCAGATGGAGGTGATATGATATGGTAGTGCCATGCTGAGGTCATAGCTAAGCCTGGCAAGACTGAGAAGTTAGCAGAAGTCAGAAGGAGCTAAAAATGTACCTTTTTGATAAAAGTTATAGTTCGGGGAAAAAAAAACCAAACCACTCACCAAAATCCTCAATGAGTCCAAAGAATTGGTCAGTGAGGCGGCGGGAAATGTATTTTCTGTGATTCTGAGAAGTATGGAGCTAGTGAAATTTCACACTGTCTCAGCATAATGATACTAAGAAAAAGTCAGAACATCACAAAGAAATCTGTCATAATTTAGGCAAGCTTTCTCCAACACCTCTTCCCCTTCAGGCTCTGCTTGTATTTGCATTCTTTTCTCTGCACTGTTCAGTAGGGGAATGCCAAGATGGTTCCTCTCATCTCACTGTGTTGATCAATCCAGCAGTTGATGTGAATCTGATTTGTACCATACTCGGGATGGTGCAGATTGCCATGAGGAGTGCTACCAGCTGGGGTGTGGATAGCTCTTGTATGGCAAAGTTGGATCCCTCTAACCAGCTGTTGTATCTCTCTAATTACCGGAAGATTCACCTATAGAAACTGAACTAGGTCCAAGTTTCCTCTAGGATGTCCTCCTACATATGTCTCTGGGCATACTGAGCCCAAGTTTTTTGCTGTGTTTCTCTGAAATATTACTTCACGTGGCTGGGGCTACCCCACTGTGCAGCTAGTTAGTTTGTGACCACTACCGCTTACTTAAAGACTGCTTGTTTGATTGAGGCTTATTGTAGTTAAGTCTAGATGTGGCTCAGGTCTACCAAAAGTTTGAAGTGTCTCCAGTATTTGTGGTACCTACAAACAGTCCCTTTCTGACAAAACTTACTGCTACCCCTTCTTCCCAGCTTTCCTTCTTTCTTCTCCTGAGCAATTGATGCTGCCTCTCAAACAATGCAGCCCAGCAGGCAACCAAGTGGTAACAGCTGACTGTGGACTGTGCTGTTCCTGGCCTTCTGATCCTACTCTTTGGTGATAAGGGGTGCTAGGTGGTTCCCAAGTTTGCTGCCAGAATAAACACTGGAGGCTTAGGACTTCCAGGGTAAACCTGAGGGGCTGGTCCCCCCCACCCTCCTTCCCTCTCCATAGCTCTTATGAGTCCAATTTCAAAGTCTCTGCTTCATGAAACTAGTTTGACACAGCTCCCTCCTCCTTCTCCTCCCCCGTTCACACCCCCCAGGCTCTTTACAACTAAACAGTTTGTCCTTTTCCCGACGTTTGGGAGAATCTGGGAACGTAAGTGCTCCAATAACTCATGTCTGAGCTCTCATTTACCCCCTGCCGGCATGGGGATGCTGCGCACCAGCCTCTCGGAATGCAAAATGAGTCGTGGCTGCTGCCTTGTCCCTCGTGCTCCCCGAGGCCAGTGAGCAGGACCCTCACTCTTGGCTGGGGCTGCTCAGAGGGAGCCAGCTGGGCATCCTCACCCTCTCCTGAGTGTGACAGCTCTGGCAAGCCACTGGAACTGGGAGGTGCTGTGTGCAGGACAGGTGGCTCCCCTGTTTCATCTTTTTGGATATAGTGAGGAGAGGGAGAAGGTTAGGTCCCAGAGCTTAAGAAAAAAGGAGTTTTGTAGCTTGGATCATAAGGGGTGACTGTGCAGGGAAATCCACCTTTTAACTTTGGCTCTGCCATGGATGTGTCACACTGTCTTGGCTCAGTTAGCTTCTGCTTGTCTCAGTTTCTCACTTTGTCTGAAGGACAGAAAGGCATTTTCCCACCATCCCTACACAGCTGCAAGGTTCATACTGAGAACTCGTGCAAAAATTCTAGCATTTGAAAAAGTGGGGAGACTTCTCAAGCTCTGGGCTTTGCAGTTGATGGGCTGGCCATCTCCCTAACATCCTTTGAAAACAGCTGAGGATGATCTAGGGTCCAACTCCAGTCATGGTGGGGCCTGTTTCTAAGTTGCAAGAAAAGTTTGGAAAGTTGTGGTGGGTTTCCCCCAATGCCCTCTCTCTACTCTGGCTCTGACTACATGTCCTCCTTTTCATTTGCATCATTTTTGCATTCACCTGCTATCCCTTACCTTTGATGCTCTTTTTCTGCAATGTAGTTGTCTCCCCTTCACCATTCTCTGAGGACTCTGATGTCCTCCCAAAGTTTTTTTCAGTCTAACCAGCACAAGTTTCACTACCCATGGGTACCACCAAGGCTCTCTAAGTCTGTGTAAGGGGTACTACTCCCATTTTGCAGAAGGGAGCACAGCACAAAGTGGTCTGAGGCCATCAGTCTTCTCTGGTGCCAGCCCAGAGAAGTGATTTGATACACAGTTCTCACTCCAGTGAAGCTAGAAGCCCGTTGTGGTGTTACCGGCAGTGGCAGGCGGGTTATCAGCTGTAAGGTACCGGGATGCCAGGCTACTTTCCTCCACCATCCTGCAGTCGGGCTGGCTCCCTGGCTCGGCTGGACACCTAACCCCGACCTGCGATGCAAGGGGACTGTACGGGCAGTAAGCGCTGACTCTTCAGTTTATGTTTTCTGTTGCCATGAGGAGGTGGTTCTTCGTCCGTCCCTGCCAGGCGACGTCTCTTGCAGCCCCTCCCTGCGGGGCTGGAGCAGCGGCTGCCCGCAAGCCCTGGAGGCGCTGCCTGGGATGCTGCGGTGGGCAGCGCAAGGGGCAGGGGGGGGTCTCCGGGATTCGGGGTGACGCCGGCTCTCCCTGCAGGCTGGGGAAGACAGCAAAGGCGTCTCCCCCGAAGCCCTCGCTCACGCTCCCCCCTGCCCTTCTTCCGGGATGACCTGGGGAGCGCGGAGGAGGTGCACAGCGAAGAGGACACCAGCCCGGCTTGTTTCACCCGCGGCCCCCGCAGGCTCTGCCGCGCCGCCTCTCCCCGGCCCTACCCCTTCCCCGCGGCCCTGGCAGGCGGCGGGAAGTGCCGAGGATGCAAGCAGGTCCCTGGTGTCTCCTTTAGCTGCCATTGCAGTTAAATTAGAACAGAGACCTGCAAATAAAGCACCCCCTCCCCGCTGCCAGAAGCTCTGCATTTCACTCAAGTGCCCACCGGGGAATTTGCCCATTTACTCTTGTTATTTGCATGATAAAGGCTGTTCTGCTGCCTTTTCTGCAGCCTTTTCTGCAGCCTGTCTGAAAAAGGCAGGGGAGCTGAAGCAGGCAGGCGAGCCAGAGGGGTCGGGGCGCCCAGCACCCAGCCCTCCTCCCCCGGGCCGACCCGCCGCTCGGCTGCCGGCCCGCAGGAGGGGGGACGGCTCTCACCAGCACGGCGTTTCGCTATCCAGTTTTGTTCTCATTAGCGGCTCTGCGCATTCCCTTCGCTCCTCACAAAGAGGCTTATTCTGGCACGGAAATGTGCCCTCTGGGATTTACTGCGAGAGAAAGAGAAAGGGAGGGGAAAGAGGGAGATACACTTAGAGAGGCGCTGATCCTGCGCTGCATCCAAGCTGCCTTAGCTGGAACTCCGGGCGGGACTGCAAAGGTAGCTGTAAACCTTTCTGGTTGCAGCCTGCCACCCCGATCCTGGATTAATCAATTGCAGCAGCCTCGGGGTTTCTCTGGCTTTGGCCGGGCTTCCTCTGCCTAGAGCTACTCTGAGCTATTTTTATTCCATGTAATTTCCTTGAAATGAGCAGAAATATTCTGCAGGGATGTGCCACCTTCAGTCCACTTTTCACCCTGGTTCTGATTTAGATTGAGAGCTCCATGTCCCCTCTGACTAAGTAAAACTTACCTAAATGTGAAAACATGACTTTTATTTTTCAATGACAACTGGATGTTTCCAATGGGGTGGAAACACCAAAAATCACATTCAGAAGGTTTTGTTTTCATTCCTGTGTGGAAGAAACACAAATCTTGAGACCTAGAAAGCAGCCAGGAAATTATTCTTTGGCTAGCTTCATGTATGTCCCCAAGTGGTTCTTTGCCAGGCAAGGGTGGCTGATGCTCAGCAGTGCCCTGTTCACATGTTTCCTGGCCTGGCGAGGGTCCTTGTGCCACTGATGAGGAATAGGTGACCACACAGACACTGCAGTAGAGACACTTTACCTCCCGGTGTGTTCGCATTTGCCATGGAAATCCTCTGTTTGCTCCTAAGCTGGCACTGCATGTACTTTGCAGCTGTGGAGCTATCTGTAGCCAGGCCCAGGCTATGTATCACAGCATAGCTGCATCTGTTATTACAGATTACAGTATTTGTCTCCCTCAAATACTTTGTTGAAGCTAACATATAGAATCACACAATAATTATGGCTGGAAGGGACCTCCAGGGTCATCAAGTCCAACCTCCATCCCATCCTCTTCCTAACCATTAGACCACTAGACCATGGCCTCAAGTGCCTCATCAACCCGTTTTTTGAACACCCCCAGGGACGGCGACTCCACCACCTCCCTGGGCAGCCTGTTCCAGTGCCTAACCACCCTCTCGGTAAAGAACTTCTCCCTAATATCCAAACTAAACTTCCCCTGATGCAACTTGAGGCCATTTCCTCTCGTCCTATCATTAGTAATTTGGGAGAAGAGACCAACACCAGCCTCACTACAACCTCCTTTTAGGTAGTTGTAGAGGGCAATGAGGTCTCCTCTCAGTCTCCTCCAGACTAAACAACCCCAGTTCCTTCAGCCGGTCTCCATAAGGCCTTCATAAGACCTCTCACCAGCCTCGTTGCCCTTCTCTGGACTCACTCCAGCACCTCAATATTCTCCTTATACTGTGGTACCCACAACTGGACACAGTACTCAAGGTGCGGTCTCACGAGTGCTGAGTGCAGGGGCACGATCACCTCCCTACTCCTGCTGGTCACACCGTTTCTAATACGGGCCAGGATGCCATTGGCCTTCTTGGCTACCTGGGCACACTGCTGGCTCGTGTTCAGTCGGCTGTCAACCAACACCCCCAGGTCCTTTTCCACCAGGCAGCTTTCCAGCCACTCTTCCCCAAGCCTGTAGCGCTGCATGGGGTTGTTGTGGCCGAAGTGCATGCCCTGGCACTTACCCTTGTTAAACCTCATACAATTGGCCTCAGCCCATCGCTCCAGCCTGTCCAAATCCCTCTGCAGAGCCTCCCTACCCTCAGGCAGATCAACACTCCCATTCAATTTTGTGTCATCTGCAAATTTACTAGGGGTGCACTCAATCCCCTCATCCAGGTCATTGATAAAAAAATTAAACAAGACTGGCCGAGCCCTGAGGGACACCGCTTCTGACCGGTCTCCATCTGGATTTAACTCCATTCACCAGAACTCTCTGGGCTCGGCCATCCAGCCAGTTTTTAACCCATCAAAGAGTCCACCTGTCTAGACCATGAGTAGCCAGCTTCTGCAGCAGAATGCTGTGGGACACAGTGTCAAATGCCTTACTGAAGTCCAGGTAGACAACATCCACCGCTTTTCCCTCATCCACTAGGCAGGTCACCTGATCATAGAAGGAGATCAGGTTGGTTAAACAGGACTTGCCCTTTGTGAACCCATGCTGGGTGGACCTTATCCCCCTGTTGTCCTGCACTTGCCGCGTGATGTCCCCCAAGATGAACCGTTCCATAATCTTCCCTGGCACCGAGGTCGGGCTGACAGGCCTGTAGTTCCCCAGATCCTCCTTCTTGCCCTTCTTGTAGATGGGTGTTGCATTGGCAAGCTTCCAGTTGTCCGGGACCTCACACAATAACCAGGACTGCTGATAGATGATGGAGAGCAGCTTGGCAAGTTCCTCCACCAGCTCCCTCAGCACTCTCGGGTGGATCTCATCCGGCCCCATAGACTTGTGGGTGTCTAATTGACTCAGCAGGTCTTTCACTACTATTTCCTGGATTATGAGGGGTTGATTCTGATCTCCATCCCAATCTTCCAGTTCAGGGAACTGAATATCATGAGGATAACTGGTCTGGCCGTTAAAGACTGAGGCAAAGAAGGCATTAAGTACCTCATCCTTTTCCTCATCCTTGGTAACAATGTTCCCCCTCACATCCAATAAGGGGTGGAGATTCTCCCTTCATCTTTTTTTATTGTTAATATATTTGTAAATACTCTTCTTATTATCTTTTGTGGCAGTGGCCAGGCTGAGTTCAGGCTGGACTTTTGACTCCCTAATGTTCTTCCTACACAACCTAACTAAATCCCTATACTCTTCCTGAGTAGCCTGCCCCTTCTTCCATAGGTGGTAGACTCTCTTCTTCCTCCTAAGTCTCAGCAGAAGCTCCCTGTTTAGCCAGGCTGGTCACTTTCCCCACCAGTTTGTCTTACAACACCTGGGGACAGCCTGCTCCTGCATCTCTAACAGTTTTTTCTTGAAAAGAGTCCATCCTTCCTGAACCCTTTTGCCCTCTAGGACTGTTCCCCAAGGGACTTTCTCAACCAGTGTTTTAAAGAGGTTGAAGTCTGCCCTTCACAAGTCCATGGTGAAAGTTTTGCTGTCCCCCTCCTAACTGGGCTAAGGATTGAGAACTGTATCACTTCGTGATCACTTAGCCCAAGACAGCCTCCGACCACCACACCACCTACCAGTCCTTCCCTGTTCATGAACAACAGGTCTAACAAGGCACCTTCCCTGGTGGGCTCACTTACCAGCTGAGTCAGGAAGTTGTCTTCCACGCACTCTAGGAACTTCTTGGATTGTTTTCTCTCTGCTGTGTTATATCCAGCAGATGTCTGGTAAGTTGAAGTCCCCCACAAGAACAAGGGCTTGCAACTTTGCAGCTTCTGCTACTTGTTTACAGAACAGTTCATCGACCTCTTCATCCTGGTCAGGTGGCCTGTAGTAGACTCCCAGCAGGATATCCGCCTCATTCACCTTCCTCAACTTAACCCATAAACATTCTACTGGCTCATCACGCTTATCGATCTGCATACAGTCAAAACACTCCCTAATATAGAGTGCCACCCCACTGCCCTTTCTACCTTGCCTATTCCTCCTGTAGAGCTTATAGCCATCCATTGCAGCACTCCACTCATGAGAGTCATCCCACCATGTTTCCGTGATGGCAACTACATCCATAGCTGTTGTGCTACACAATGGCTTCCAGCTCCTCCTGCTTGTTGCCCATGCTGCATGCATTAGTGTAGAAGCACTTGAGCCGGGCTGACGACTTCCTTATCAGCTGTGGCCTGCCACCTTTGGGTTCAACTCTAGCAGGCCCAATTTTATCCTCTTTCCCCTTCAAACCTAGTTTAAAGTCCTTTCCATGAGGCCAGCCAGCTCATTTGCCAGGATTCTTTTTCCCCTCTGAGACAGATTAGCTGCATCTGTCGCCTACAGACCCTGCATAGCATAAAGCTCCCCATATGTAAAAAACCCAAAATTTTGTTTGTGGCACCAGTCTCTTAGCCACATGTTTATCAGGTGTGTCTTCCTTCCTTTAACAGTATTCTTCTCTTCCACTGAAGGAATTGAGGAGAACACCACCTGGGCTCCCGATCCCTCAAGTGATCTCCCCATAGCCCTGAAGTCTTTTTTAATTGTCTTCAGGCTCCTCTCACAAGCATCATCACTACCAGCCTGGATAACTAATAGTGGAGAGTAATCTATTGGCCCTATCAGTCTGGGGAGTTTCTCAGTGATATCCCTGACCCTGGCCCCAGGGAGGCAGCAGACTTCTCTGTGGAGTGTATACGGTCGGCATATGGGGGCCTCTGTTCCTCTCAGAAGGGAGTCAACTACAATTACCCTTTTCTTCTTGTTAGAGCTGGTCCTAACTCATGGGGGAGACTGACTTACCTTGGGTGACCCCTCTTGTGTATACTTGCCTCCCTGTCAGCAAGCACAACCAAACTCCCAGCACTTCCGGCCTGTTGGCTACTGCAGCTCTCAGCCTGCTGCCACATGCTGCAGAGTTTGGGGCCTGAGCCTTTGTGAGCGACAGCAGGAAACTGTAAAGTGTATAAAGGACGTAAGGGAAAAATGCTCAGAGAGAGGAAGCCCACTCTCCTGTCTTGGACACTGAGCTGTGTAAAGTGGTCGGGGTGTTTTTTTTTTTTGTTTTTGGTGGGTTTTTGGTGTTTGTTTGTTTTTTTAAAAGTGGCTTTGCTGCATACTGCGCATGCACTAGTGTGTGAGGGTAAAGAACTACTGTATCAGTAACCCAGCTGCAGTTTCATGAAGAGCTGGTGACAAAAGCTTGGAAGCCATCCCCATCTCTTGTGCTCTCTAGACCTAGACAGAGTATTACTTGATGGGGAAGAGTGTATAGGATGGGATGCAGGACCTGTTATGACTGGTGTTGGACTGGCAGGGTGTGCAGAAGAGAGAGTATTTGGAGTCCTGACATACAGATGCAGTAAGATCTCTGTGAAGATACTAAGCAGTAATTTTTTGTTTCTGTTGTACTCTCCTTTTACCCTTCCTTTCTCATGATGCTCCTTTTTCCCAGTTCACATATCAGAGAGAAACTGACTGCCCCAGAGTGACAGGCCACAACCCTCTGAGGACTTCTGATCTGTGCAAAAGCTCTCTTTTAATAGTCTTACACCTCATTTGGACTCTAAAGCCTATTGAAGAGGCCCCAAGGGCTGACCAGCTGGGTACATCCCAGACCAGTGCTGTCGGCTCTACTCTTCTTTAAGCAGATTTAAAGAGGCAGATGCAAATATATATGTGTGGATCTGCCCACTGGAACTCTCTGTTGAAGAAAAAGCCACTGGATCTCTAGGTTTTGCACTTTCATTTTAACAATACTAGGGTTGGTGAAAAAAAAATTGTACTGCTGTGCATTGCAACCTCCTAAAAATTCTTGGAAATGTCTGGAGATGGTTTCCAAAATAATGTTTTTACTAAATGTGTCCTTGATAGATCTGGAGGGATTTACTGATACAAAACTTTATGAGCAGCATGTGATCAGTGTTTCTATGTTTCCCAACAGATTGTACTCTGACTGCATCCACAGTGGGCTCGAGAACCAGGATGCTGCTGGTGTGTGGCCATACTAGAGCATGGAGTGGGACAGTACTATTACAGAGCCTGGCCCTGCTGCAGTTCCTGGCTGCTGCTCAGGATGGGTTCCAGAAACAAAACTCGACAAGCTTGCATTAAATTAGGGAAGCAGGTTTCTGCAAGCATGTGGCAGGCTGCACAGCCAGGATTCTGGCATCCTAAGTGGGTTCTGGAGCCAGCAGTCTTGGAGCTTGCGGCAGCTCCTGGCTAGCGCTTGGGAAGGGTTCCAGAATGAGGACTTAGTTGCATCCTATATTTTTCAGACCTTGACCAACAAGTTCAGAAGGTCTGTTCTCATATCTGAACTTCTCTGAGAGACCTTTTGCATTTTCAGCATGGGTAATGATACCAACCCCATCCTCTCTTCTTGTCTGCAAGGAATCGGATCTGCAGGCCTGCCTGTTGTTTGAGCCGCTGCTTCCCAGCTGCAGAGCTGTGAATCTCCTGTCAGTCTGGAAACTTCTGTGTTCATTGTCGTTAGTAGTATCTCTGGTCTTTGGGTTAGGTTTTCTTGTACGTTGATGTCAGTTCTGCATCTGAGAATAAACTTTCCTTCTGAGGTTTGTAATTTATTTTTTTGATGGTATTTACTGCACTGTTGACCTAATGAAGGCATTCAGTTTAACAAGCAGCTCTTGACTAATGGGCTTCTGAGAATCCTGTCAGTCTCTTCTGATGGCTTTCATCTTGTACTATTTGTAGACTAAAATTCATTTGAGATGTTTAAGCAAGGGCTTTACTCACTCTGAAATGGCATGATTTACTTATTTGCCTCCCTTGCATCAAGAATGAAGAAGGCTGGACATACAGAGAGCTTGGCTGCGACTGCTTGCTGCACCTGAAAGGCACTGTGGTAAAGATGAGAGGGATGCGGTGGGCATGTTCAGTAGTACCTCTGGACAGGCTCGAGTAGTGTTTAGATTATTCTGGAAAGTTTTACAAAATTTTTTTAATATTATTTTCTTACAAAGCCGAGTTTATGTTGCTTGAGTTACATTATCCCCAGTTATCTGATGGCTTTTCCTGAATTATGCTAGACAAGGAAGAATAAATGATTTTGAGAAACAATGTTATAGATAGCTCAGCTGCTGTTCTATTAGAGGCCTCTGAGCTATTCTTTTACTTTTCCAGGTCTCCTCTTGAAGTTTTCACTGTAACCATTCTGGGCTTCTGCTCTCTGTTTTCACCTGTTCAGATGGGAAATGTAAAAAATAGTAGAATGAAACAAGAATGAAAGCAATTCTAAGAGTCTCTTCCTCACTACATTAAGAGGCCAAAGGTTATGCAAGGGGAGTTTAGGCTGAAGAGATTCTTTGCAAGCCATCTGAAGCAAGTGTTCTTCTTTTGAATGGTTTGAATTAAGATTGATTTTCCTGGGATTCCTGGTCTCTCCCTTGGGACCAGCTCCAAAAACCCTGAGGCTCAAATGAAAATGGAAGGTGCTAATTAAAAGCACCATTTATGTCTCTTTGAAAATAGACCCCAGGAGTACATGGGGATTGGCAGGGGGCACTCCTGGAAATAAGCTGCTCTCCTGCTTGATGTTGCAGGTGATCAATGCCAATAGGGCTGTTAAGAGCTGTTTCTCTGTGGCAGAGATATGTAAAATATTAAACAGAATCATAGAATAATTATGGTTGGAAGGGACCTCCAGGGTCATCAAGTCCAACCTCCATCCCATCCTCTTCCTAACCATTAGACCACTAGACCATGGCCTCAAGTGCCTCATCAACCCGTTTTTTGAACACCCCCAGGGACGGCAACTCCACCACCTCCCTGGGCAGCCTGTTCCAGTGCCTAACCACCCTCTCAGTAAAGAACTTCTTCCTAATATCCAACCTAAACTTCCCCTGATGCAGCTTGAGGCCATTTCCTCTCGTCCTATCATTAGTAATTTGGGAGAAGAGACCAACACCAGCCTCACTACAACCTCCTTTTAGGTAGTTGTAGAGGGCAATGAGGTCTCCTCTCAGTCTCCTCTTCTCCAGACTAAACAACCCCAGTTCCTTCAGCTGGTCTCTATAACGCCTTCACAAGACCTCTCACCAGCCTCGTTGCCCTTCTCTGGACTTGCTCCAGCACCTCAATGTCCTTCTTATACTGTGGTGCCCACAACTGGACACAGTACTCAAGGTGCGGTCTCACGAGTGCTGAGTGCAGGGGCACGATCACCTCCCTACTCCTGCTGGTCACACCGTTTCTGATACAGGCCAGGATGCCGTTGGCCTTCTTGGCCACCTGGGCACACTGCTGGCTCGTGTTCAGTCGGCTGTCAACCAACACCCCCAGGTCCTTTTCTGCCAGGCAGCTTTCCAGCCACTCTTCCCCAAGCCTGTAGCGCTGCATGGGGTTGTTGTGGCCGAGAAGTGCATGACCTGGCACTTACCCTTGTTAAACCTCATACAGTTAGCCCATTGCTCCAGCCTGTATTAGCTGTGAGCTGTAGTTTTGTCTCAGCTCAACCAGAGATTTGGGGCCTGAAGCACATACAACCCTTGGCCTCTGTTGGGCAGGAACTGAAGGTACTGTCTGTGTGTGTATCCACGAGATGAGTGCATGTCATGTGTTCCCCACTGTGCCTGATGTATAGAGTGTCAGAGTTGAATTGGGCGCTTTTAGCCCCAAAGGTCTTGGATTCATTTTCTAGGGTATTGGCCAAACTGGGCTGTTACTCTCTGACACCTTAGGACTGAGACCACCCTCTGGCTGGCTACCTTGTTTTCACTTTCTATCCTTTACCCCAACAAGCCTTGGAATAAATTGCGTTGGCACACACTGTAAAGAGGAGATGGAGTAGCCAGGGACTGATAATGGGGAGGTGATCAAAAAAACTTCTCCTTCTTTCAACTCAGCTGAGTGCAACAAAAATGGTCAGTTCGCTTACTCCCCCAATACTCCTGATCTAAACCACTGATCCAGATTATGCTGCTATCACTGCACAAAGAACATAGCTCCAGGGCTGTATTAACTACTCATTAGTAACAGGACTGGGAAGTCTGCTGTGTACTATAGAAGACGCACAGGAAATGGATACAAAGAAAAGCAAGAAGCCATTTTTACATCTATTTTACTTACTCTATTTCACATTCTAGATACCTAGTAGTAATAGGTAAGAGGCTAGTAAAAAGGGTTAAAGCAAGAAAGTCTATTTGTAGCCATTTAATGGGATATTAAAAGGGGATTCTGAAAGTTAGATATGAGAATCCCACAGGAATCCAAAAGGGATCTGCATGGCTACATACCTTTGGCTTCATGGATATTCCCAGTCTGACCACAGACATCTGGAGTTGTTTAGATGAGGTGCTTCCATCTCATGGTTATTCTCCAGGCTGTTGTCCCTACCACACCACTTCCAACAGGCAGGCTATCTTCACTGTGCTGAGTTTGTTCTTAGCGCAGTCTTGTTCTCATATGGCACCTAGAAAAGATTTGGATCATTTATTTTTTGCAGCCATAACTTTAAAACTCTGTTTTTGTGAGCATCTCAGTTTAATCCATTTAAAATGGTTCAGAGAAAATATTATACATTAAAGGGGAAATATCATCCCTGATCTCCTGTGATTCTTACTGTGGGTGCTAAATGCCTCCTGGAACTGGTGATGGGATAGGGAATATCTTCTTGTCACTGCAAGCTAATGCCAGTGAACGAAAGTTCCCAATTTCTGCAGCCTAATTGCTGAAATGCAAGAAATAGGGCTGGAAGATGAGTGTAGTTTTTGACCTGTAAACACAACAAAACTAACACTTTTACCAAAAGCCATAGAGGACAGATTAAGATATGAATGAGCAAGTGAGACCAAGGGTCACCATTGCTTTCCAGATCTGTGGTTTTAAACCGCAAACTGATGCTTTAGTGACCAAAAAACCTCCACAACGGCTGGCTTCCCTGCCTTTCCATGTATGTTGTTGGCGACAGGCAGGGAGCGGCAGCAGTTTGGTTTTCATGGTGTCCCAGCAGCCAAAAGAAAATGCCATCCTTTTGCCATTGCAAGGAAAAGCTTTGCACTAGAAATTTGGCAAACTGGTGAGAGGGGAAGCGATACAATGTCCCTGGTATCTGTCACAGGATTAATGTCAGTAGTCTCTCAAATACAAATGGCACCCTGCAAGTGAAACCACTGTGCCATATGCCTGCTCTTGATTTCTGAGCTACAGCTGCAGCTTTGGAATGCTGGTGCCTGCATTTTCCAGGTCTCTGTTGGCAGTGTCTGTAGTGTACCCTGCACCAGCCCCAGTGCTGCTGGGTTGATGTACTTCCAGAATAAGAACGTGCTCTATAGTAGTCTTACTAAGAGAGACCTGACCTTCTGATTTATTGTCAGATTTCAAACTAGTCACCTTGTTTTATGCAGTTTATTTTCCCTACTAGAGAAGCAGGGATAAAGTTATTGTTACTCTCTTTGCAAAGCTTTTTCTTATCCTACAGTGGAAAGGGCCTTCCAAGAGCCTCAGGGAGAGACGGGCACTGGCTGCAGAAAATGCACCACCAGGTCACCAACAGCCCAGATGATGTGGGCAGCATCCAGGGGACTTCCCAACACGCAGACACCGGTGGCACATTTCACAGCAACTTGGCACGGGGCAACACAGGAGAGTGCTTGACTTGGGTGTGCTCCCCACTCTCTGTGTCCTGAGTCCCCATGCAGCATCTCTGGCTGTTAGTCAGGCAGCCAGGCAGGAGGTGGCAAGGACAGGAGGAAATGGGTGCAAATGGAGTGCCTATGGGGCTCACAGGCACCTCTCATTAGAACGCATTTGTTCCACAATATTACAGCCGGCTGGTTCATCTCTCAGCCTCTTTCTTTGCGAGGCTGTTGCTTACAGAAGGTAGAGGCAGGGACTTGGGCTGGGTCCAAACTCTGGTGCAGCTCTGCCTCTCCTCTCCTCAGTCTCTTGCTGTGCGCAGAGCCGGGCCCCCCACTGTGCCCTCGCCAGCTTTTACAGCCGCCCTGCCTGTCAGAACAAATGGTATGGCTCAGAAAATAAACTCATCTCATTTGTATGACAACACGGCCCCTCCGGTTAGAATGCTGCACCATTGCTTTTAACAAGGCTTTAAGCTGTTCAGAGAGTGTTACAGCCCCGGTTTATTGAAATACAAACCTTCTCCGCACAGTCATCCCAGACGCATTCCCTAATGCCTGACCTAGACTGTGATGCCCCTAGTGCCCCATGCCCTGGCTAAGGCTGTCCAAGCCGAATGATGTCACTCTTCGTTCTTCGTCATAGTCCTGGGTCCTGCATCCTATATACTGCTCCCTTCAGTGGAGAAAGAAAGGATGAAAAAGACCTTTATTCCTAGATAGTGGAAAGACTGTGAATTTCTTGCTGAGCTGTCTTGTGACTTGATCAGTCTGTGTGCAGGGTGGTATCGGGATAGGGCTCTGGATATTTGTATGTGTGTGAATGCAGGTACTTTCGTTTCTGTGCCTCCCCCATTCTGCGAGCTTCTGTATGTGTGCATGAGAGTTGAGTTCATGTGTTCCTGTTTGTATGTGTATCCACCTGTCTTTAGCTGTGTGTGTTTGCGTCTCATTTCTGTGTGCTTCGTGTGTTGGATTTTAAATGTGCTTCTGTCTCTGCCTGTCTTTATGCAGCCAATGATTGTGTGTATTTATTCCTCTCAGTTGTGTATGTGTATGCCAGTGAGTGTGCTTTCATACAAATCTTCCTTACCAGTATTGATGGGTGTGCAAAGGTCTCATTACATTGCACGTTTCCCCTTGGCGTGACATGTTCCTGCAGTTCACAGGCAGGTGATTGTTTCTTCTATGCTGTTTCAAGCAGAGTGGCCCAAGAAGGAGCTCTGGAGTTTTAGGTGAACCTAAAGGGTGCCTTGTTAATAAAAAAGGAAAAAATTACAAGGAGAGGGAAAATAAGCATTCGGTATACACCTGGTGACACACAGCTCTTCCCAAAGCACACCATACGTCTATTTCAAAGAGTATGAACAGAGGCTCTGATCCTCCACTGTCAAAGTCAGTGGTAGCTTTTCCAGGGAAAACGGGTGCAGAATCACATATGTAAACAAGATTAACTGCATCAGATAGAGATGCATGCATGTGGCTGTAGATTAATCTATTAGTCTCCCCTTTCAGCAGCCTTGCTACAGAATACCTATTTAAGGTTCTTCTGTGTCTTCCTTACCCTGTTTAACTTGTACTGGACCAAATGTGGAACTATTTCACCTTCTCACTAGCGTAAGTACTAAGAATCAGGATGCCTGAATCCTCACTTTGCCTCTGGTTTCATGTATGACCTTGACAAATTGTTGCATGTTTATGCCTCTAGTCCCTCATTTGCATGAAGGGCAGCTGACAGTGGGTTACCTTTCAGAGATGCTAAAGGGCTGGTATTGCTAACATGCTATTTTGAGATCCCTGGATTAAAGTGCTACTGGCAAAGTGTTGATTCTTTAGCAATATTAACATTGCTGATAACCAAACATACAATTCATCCTTAAGTGTGTGATGGATTTCCCTTAGGTAATAGAGCATTTCTGGGGATGTTAAAAGCAAAATACTGGCTGTCAGTAAACATGGGGTCTAAACAGTAGGATCTGACTGAAAAGGTCTGCTTTATTGACTAGATGATAGGCAGCGGCTGCTGCTCTGCCTGATGAGTTGGGCTCTGTGAACCCAAGCCTCTGTCCCCATTTGTTTGGCATAGGGTCAGAGGCTTCCTCTGCATATCTTCTAATGCCTGCAAGCAGGGATCTCCACAGTGGAGAGTGAGCACTAATGGAGTGCACAGCCATTTGTTAGCTCAGGGCTTGGGATTTGCAGAGCTGCGTACATTCCTGCTGAGGAGTGCATAGACAGAGGAGTAAACAACAGCCGCCAGTTCTACTGCTGCAGCAAAAATAAACCATTTGTCAAAGAAAGGATAACACAGGGATGCCAGCAGCTTGAGGCCACACCACCTTGGGATGTGATCTGGGTAGAGCTCGCAAACCAAGCAGGATGGGACAGAAGTTCCACTGGGATACGGCCATTCAGACACACTGTCTTTTGGGCTGCCAGAGAAAGTGCTGAGCAGTCAACAGGGGGTGCGCAGAATATTTCTTTACACAATGTTGTTCTGGAAAATACCAGACTAGGTAAAAGAGTCTAAGCTCTATGCTCTAAAGCATTTATGTCCTATAAATCAGTTGCTCCCAATAACAATGCCAAAACATGAGTCTTTTCAGTATACACAAAAAATGGTCTCAAGACTTTGCTGGGCATTCTACGCTATTGTAAGAGTACTGTTCTGTGTGTATGGTACAGCAGCACTGATCAGGTCATTTGTGGTAATTAAAAACCCCATGGCAAGTTTCATCAGGGACAGGTGACAGGTCAGTTAATTATTTTTAGGAAGCAAAATTCCCTCTTCAGTTCTGAACAAATTTGATATCTCTTCCTCTCTACAGAAAGAAAAAAGTAACAGCAAAATTATCTTTTCCCAGGGGTAGTATTGTACTGCTATTAATATTAATAGAATATACTTCCCTTTATATTTGGCCAAATTTCAGTGAATAGCAGTATACAGAACACATTAATTATGTGTTTGGTAAGAATTAGCAAGAATTAGTAAAGAGTTATTTAACCTGGAAAATTGAAGCTGGTTTTACGACAAAGGTGATGTGAATTTAACCTGAAGCACCTGATTTTTAATAGCAGGAATAATCTGGAAAGTAGAAACATTGATAGAGATTTGCCTGGTGGGATGTTAGATGCCAGTGTGCATACTGAGATGTATTCTGAAATGAGGAAGCCAATGCACCAGTTGTCCTCTCCTTACACATTTATAATATTTTATATATAGTTAAAGTGGTATAATACAGGAGAAGATAGATTTGTCCACTTAATTTTCATTGCATTTACTGACTCCCACGTTGACAAATTAAAGGGAATAAGGCTCAGTAAAGGGCTAGGCTGCACCTAGAGAATCAGCACATCACAGAGTACTGACGCAATAGTCTCCCCTTGTATGGGAGATACATCCAACTTGAACTGCATCACTGAGACTCATGCCTAGGTTGTATTGCTCTGGAGCAGGGAAGGATGATCCCACTTGCACAGTGGATTGTGACTGGATGTAGGATAATGTAGGGTTCTTTGGTACCAAGAGGACTTGGACCAAGAGGCGCATGCTCAGAGAATATTAGAAAATAATCTAGTGTGCACCAACACTTGAAAGAGTAAGAGAATTGAAAGATACATGCTTAGATCTGAGAGCACGTTCCAACACCCAACAGAAGGGAAGCGGCAAGGAGCAAACACCCAAATGCCGAGTGCCAAGTACAAGTGGATTAAGGAGATGGCTCTAAAGTTCCCTGCTTGCCTATTTTCTATGACTGTAATAATTAAGATGAATTAAGTGTCTAATGTGAAGCTGCTATTTTGTTTGTCATATCGGAAATTTAACAAATAAATCCCAGAGCTAAAAAACTGGAATTGCTGTAGCTGAAGCTGTTACAATGGATTTGGCTTTGATACTCTTCGTGGGCTGGGCACAGGGTAAACCTGAAAGCTAGTGACAGGAAGATTAGCCTGAGAGCTTTTGTACAACTGCAGAGCAAACACCATGGGATGTTCTGCCCTGCATAGCAGAATTTGCTCACATTAAGCCCTTGGAGAGACTCTGACACGATGCATGAACCCAGTCGTCTGCTATGTCCAAGGAAGCCATGTTTATTGCTATAGCGTCCCCTTTCTTCAATAGGCAACCTACCACCTCTACCAAAAACAAGAAGAAAAGAAAGCCTAAAAGGGTGAAGAAGGATTTTCATTATGAAGTTAATTAGCTTCTGAGCCAAGCTGCACCTTTTCAAGAGGAGGAATTAGAGGGATTTAATTGCTTTATCAGCCTTCTCTTTGATTTTCAGCAATCAGGCCGATTCCATTTAATTTAACTGCCACAGATGAGAAGAAAATTGATGCACTCACCTGCCTTGGAGCAGAAAGAGAGAGTGAGAAAGAAAAGTTGGAGAAATTGGCAAATATAGTGTCTGCAGATTAATGAAAACCAACAGCATTTGCTCACAATTGGAAATGATGTGCCTGCCCTGAGGTGTTTGGAGCTATGCGTGTGCCGCTGTGCATGGTGATGTGAGACCCATCTTAATGGCAGAAAACAGGGAGAAGGGGGTGGACCTGCCCTGGGGAAAGAGTGAAATATATTCGTGAGATGATCAGGGATCAATTAATGAATGGCTGTGCAGGGGGGTTAGAGAACAAAGGGGGAAGGAAGCGACCAAAGCCTTGTTGCTAGTGTATAAGCAGGCAGAGGTCAATGTGCTGAGTGGGCTTGGTGTGGTATCCATTGTTATCCTTTACCAGGGGGCTGTATCCAACACTTGCCAGGTGAGAGGATTGGTCCACATTATTGGTACCTGATGGCCTGTTTGCTTTGCCAAGGTAGAGGGGAGAGGTTAGGAACTGTTGTGCAGGCTTTTGGTATATAGTGTGCCTTTGCTGAAATGCTTTTCCTTCTGTTAGAGAAGATTTTCAGTTGTTCCCTTCCATGTTCTTAGAGATATTTAATGTGGAGGTGAATAATTCACAAAACCATGTTGAAGAGGAAGAAGGAAATTACAAGTGATGGGAATAATTGAGAACAGTCCATGAGGAAGTGACGAGGAGAAAGTGGCAGGGGAGGGAGGTGGGATGCATAGAACTGGGATCCATATGATGAGAGCTGACTTCCTTCAGCTGAGGGGTGGCTTTGCAAAGGGCCTGCTGCATTTCAGTCTGTTAAATGGAACAGTCACCTGCAGCCATCTGTAGCCACAATAGCAGTCTAGGAAAGTTGTCTGCTTCTCAGCCCCTTGCTTTTCAGAGATGAAGACTTGTGAAGGTGTCTAGAGACAATCCCTCAAAAATGGACTCAAGTTATTTTTGAAAATCAAGACCCAAAATTATAATGTGACTGTATTGGAAAGCCTGATTTTTTAATGGGAGGGCACTTGGTTTCCACATCATATTGCTTTGGGATTATGTGAGCTAATTTCTTCACCCTTGCTGACCCCCAATTTGAGGAGGGCTGTTCCCTCACTTAACTAATGTTGGACAAAGGTTTTGGTTGGGAAACTTTGACTCTTTTTAGTCTGTGTAGCAAAGGTGAGACCTTCTCCCAAGTCTCCAGCCAAGTCTTCGTTTGAGGGAAGATGGCAAGAGTGGGTGAATAAAAAGCATTCAGGAAGATGGCATTTTATTGTAGTTGTGTCCCCTCAAAAAAAGATAATCAGGGGAACTGTTTGTTTTTTAAGGGAGTGTTTTCCATCAGAGAGGACTATTTAACTGAAAACAGAAACTTATCACTGAAATGTCAGTTTCACTGGGATTTTGTTTCACAAAAGTTTTTGACAGAAGCCTGTTGGTACAATTGACACCTTCCATTTCACTCCTTCAAAAGCAAAAGGTTTTTTCACTTCAAAATAACTTCTATTCAAAAATGTGTTTGATTCTATAATATCTAGATGGTTCTTTAAACAAGAACATTAAAAAATTTCTTAAATTTTATTGGAATAAAACATTTTGATTGATCCAAATTTGTTTCTGTCAGGAAATTTATTCTACAACAGATTTCTTTTAGTGTGGATTATTTCCAGTCCTACATTAAACAAATTTCAAAATTGAAAGTTTTCAAAAAATTGTGAAATTTCAGTTCCTCCATAGATACCATAGCTGGGGCTCTGTTCTCCCCTGGGATTCTGAGTCTGTTTTCTGTTTCAGGTCTACATACTGAATTTTAACAGATCTTTTGTCAAACGTTACTTTTCCCATTGTTTAGATTTCATATTATCTTTGGTGCAACCTGACTATGACAGTGATCTTTAATTATGTGTAGAAGGCCGCATTAAGGTTCAATCAGGTTAGCTACATTATATTGAATACTACTGGACCTGCATGTTAAGAAATGGCTTTTCCTCAGGCAAAAGGGAGAAGACAGGCAGATAGCAGAGAAGGGGAAGGAAAGACACAGAGGGTTGAGTGATTCAGCCAGGGCTTCATGGCAGTGGAGAGCAGACTGGGGAACACAGTCCGTGTCTCTGGACATGCGAGGACATGCTAAGCTGACAGCTTGCGCTGCCTCTGTGTCGGCCCATCTCTGGGCTCCATAGCAGCGATCAGTCCAGAGTGGAAGCAGGAGGTTTTAGATACTGTCACCACCATTACAAGTCAGTCTATAGGTCTTGTGAGATGGATTTGGCTCTTCACTAGAATCTAACACCTTCAGGTACAGACTTAAAGAGTAGCAGCTTTGTGGGCTGTAATTAAGACTCTGGAAGGGACTTTTTTTCTGGTGATTGTCTCTGCTCACCCACAGAAGGTTAGATGAAGGGGTTAATAAGGTATTATTTCCCCACAAAAGCCCTGACGTTGCATTTCCTCACAGCTTCCCTGCCAGGCTTGGCCTAGCTCTGTGGATCAAAGGCTGGTTATCACTAATATTGAGCTGTTGTAACCTCTGTCCCCTTTGATTAATGTGGTGCTGCTGTGAATTTCTCAGTTAATCATGCTTTGGCTCACAGGGTCAGCTTGCAACTTGGCAAGTTCAGAAAACTACAGTGGAGGAGAGGAAGGTAAAATGTATTATGCAAATGCAATTATGATTGAGTCCGACTCCACCTGGCCCAGGTCTTGTGCTCTTGGAGAGGTTGGAGGGAGAGGAATCAATAGCCTGTCCTTTGGCAAGAGCCTTTCGTCAGGGAAAGGGGAGTGGAAAAGGAGACCCTCCTTTTTTCTCCCCTGAACTTCCCACACCACTGAGGAGTGCAGGGTTTTGGGGACTTGAAAGCCCCCAGCAAGACACAGTGTGTTCACAGAACATGACCTCCCAGACATTTTCCATCCCTGGGAGCTATGATTTATGTGTTTTCCTGGGACTACATTGAAATGGGAGCTCCGACAATGGGTTCAGGACCACTAACTCTACTTTCCACTCCACATCACTTCCCAGAGCCTCAGGATGAGAGGAATCAGCAGGCATCATGGCAATGTGGATCCAATTTCAAAGCACACAGTAAGATAGACAGGTGGGTAAGTCACAAGGTGTATGAGCAGGGCTAAAGATGAAGTTTGAGCCCCAGGAAGGCCGTAGTATGGGATGTGAAAATCAACACAGTTGGCAGTGAATTAGGTTAGTGAACACAGCAGCCTAACCCTGTTTTGAGGATGCTGAAGGGTAGGACTGCTGAGTAGAAAGAGGTCAGAATTGTCGAGTCTTATTATGAAAATCACTCTTTCCTGTTCTGCTGTCCCTACCTGTACTTGGGTGTGAGAGTATTGCCTTGCTGTATGGAGGTGGATATGAGAGTTCCTCTGCACTCGGGATAGGGGTTAGGGGTTTTTTTAGGAAGATACCCTATTCTTAGTAACATTTCAGTAGCCCCTAGAACTGGCTATCAAGAACTGGGCTATCTACAGGCATATGGTAAAGCCATATGTACATGCAGAGATTTTAATGGTGTAAAAATACTAGTATAATGTACCAGTGAACTATTTCTACTGTGATTGCAAAACCGAGCTGCGTACTTTCCTACTGAATCAAAGTGAAACAAGCTACGGCTATAACTCCACTTTTGCCATTATTACCACATCTTCAGGGGTGGTTTTGCCAACAAGCTATTGATCAAGGTTTAAACCCCAGCTATCGGAGTTGCTCCAGGAGAGGTGTGCAGCCTAGGAAAGGTCTGTGCAGTGATGTTAGACCAACAGTAGGTGTGGCAGGGCGACTGAGCTATGGTTACAAACAGCTCAGCAGTGCAGCCAGGAGCAGAACAGTGTGCCCAGAGCTCCAGTTCCCCTGTGCCACAATTTCTGCTTCTCCTGGTCCTCCCTGACTTCAGCAGTGGTTTCTCGGACTCAGGAGGCTGCTCGTAGACAAAGGGAATTTGCTGGTTTCATTGGCCTGACAGAGTCTTTCCTTATCAGTTCATATTTTGTCTGAATCCCAGTCTAATTTGCTAAGTCATCACATTCCTACCATTCTTCCTAATCTCAGGGGAAAGGGGGGCTTTCCTGGCACTGCTCAAACCTGTTGTGCTTCGTGGCAGTGAGGAGGGAGGGAAAAGTAAGAGATGTTTCTAGGGAGTCTGGTATTCAGAAGTGCTGGTCAAGGTGGCACAGAGGGATGTTTCAGCTCCAGCTATGCTGCAGAGCAGATCTGAACTTGGTGAACAGAGATGAGGGGAGAAGGCAGCTCTGGGGTGCACCTCTGCTGCTGCAATGCAGGTCTGAGCAGAGCACAGAGGGGGAGTGAGGAGTGCTGGAGGAAGAATGAGCACGGCAGGGCATTCTTGATCAGACCCACTAATTAACTGCTTGTTCTTATTTTATTTACTCCAGTCTTTCTATTTTTGCATCATTTGTTTCTCTGTTCAAGCGAAACAGTGAGGAACTTTTTAAAATTTAAATTCAGAAGTGCTGGAGCTGAGCTCCTGCTGGGGAGAAAGTCCTGGAGCTCTGCTGCTGCTGACTTTCGGGAATGGATGGCAATGTTTGATTGTCACTCCCTTCCAAAGGCAGGTACCATTCTGCTGTGTTGATGCACATGGCTCTCATTATGTTATCAAACCTCACAAGCGTAGGAATGGAACCACAGTGCCTGCTGCTATTTAAAAGACCCCTAAGCTTGAATTTTAGTAGGGGACACGTAAGACATCTTCCTGTCATGGACTTTTCCTCACTTTACATCTATCTTTCCTCTGTGTGCTTCTCAATCCATTTGCACTGTTTTGTTGTTTCAGATTCCTAACATAAAATTATTCTGTAATTCTGGGGAGATGTTAAAGATACTATCCAGATGGTTCAAAGTTGCAACATGGACCTGGACAGGATTTATTAAAAATTCCAGTTACATGCCCACAATCTCCTCTTAAAAAAGAAAGAAAGAAAAAAAAAAAGTGCTAAATTACAGCTCTTTTGTCAAAGTGGTTTGGGAAGAGAATGCAACACTGCTGTCCCCATTGCATGGATAAATTGTGGCTGGGAGAAATGGTTCAACTGAGGTCATGGTGAATAAGTGTTTCTGGTAGTCCATCTGTTGTATCATATGCCCAGTTCCTACAGAAAGTGGGTTTTCCTCCAGCATCTGTTTTCCCCATCTTCTGAATCTCCCTCTGATTTCTTGGTCAAGCTTCCAAGAGAAGAAACTGGCATTGCGCTGTGAGCTGAGGATTAACAGAGTTTGCTCAGGTGCAGAGTGAGTGCCTTCCATGATTCAGTCTAAGGTCTAGTAGCTTCACTGTCCAGGAGATAGCCATGAAACACCACATTCAGTGAGGCTGCTCCTCTGTCAGGACTCAGAAGGGCTTTGTAGAACAGGAGCTGCACCTTGAAATTCCTCTGTAAGCTGTGAACTAACGTAACTGTGAAAGAAAGGGTGTGATGGGCCATGACCAAAACTCTTTAAGCCTCTGCATCTTACCACACACACATTATGTTTCCCCTGGCAAGAGTGAGAACCTTCAGCCCAAATGAACCTTCCTGTGCCCTTTCTGTGGTTTCCTTTGCAGATCTGGATCACTTGATCTGTAAAGGATCTAAATGGAATTAGGCTCCCAGGTCCTTTTGAAATCCAATGCAAGCTGGGCATCTCTTACCCTTCACTTAGTTTAAAAATCTCTAGCAGTGATGTACAATGGGCTCATCAGAGCAGGCTTCTTTGAAACACTTAATGCCATATTTATTCAGTCATTAGTATCTGATCTGTGCGCTACTGGATCCCCCAGCAGTGTTAATGCCATTGATTTCCTGAAGGTTCAGGTGGAATTTCTGTTCAGTGTGCTGGAGCACTTAGTAGGGGTTTTAGGCATGTAGTGTTTTTATGCATTACAGGATGTATGGGAGAGTTATGCCTGGGCAAACAGAAGTCATAGTGGGATGGGCCCGTGACTCACATCATTACAGACTCTTTAGAAAAGATATTCCTATGGACAGTCCTTGCCATAAAATACAGCACTCCCAAGGCTGCTCTGATTTACATTCCAGATTTCCCCCTGCAATGGCCCAGTATCCCAAAGTTACAAAGGAGGTAAATGCTAACCCCATTTAACGTAGAGGTCCAACATAAAAGCTTATTCCTTATTTGTCATGGTTAATTCAGTGTTGCCCACCACTTTAATATCCTGCTTTCTCTCCCCACGTCTTCCATCCTTCCTCCGCCGCCTTCTTCGTCTTGCCCTTCTTTTCCCTCCTTTCTTCCCCTCAGCCTTCTACTTCCCTGTGTGAGTTTACTGCCTCTTGATTAAAATGTTGACTTTAACTTGGAATTAACCTGATTAATGTAATTGAAAGTAAAAGTCTGCTGCTCAGCACTTTGGGTGATGAGTGGAGATGGATTGAGAAAGAAAGCTTTCAGATTGAATACACTTCTCTCCTCTGGCTGTTAATTGCACCGTTTACTGGTACCTGACTCACTGACCGTCAGTGTTTAGTCCAGTTAATGATGATACACAGTCCATACTTTCCAGAGATAATTAAAAAACATTCCAGCAGACACCCTGCTGCAGAGAGCTTTCCTATCTGTCGCAGTCAGCAGGCCCCAGGGGTTAGGGGTTGTAGTATGTTGAGGCAGAGAAGGCTGTTCTCTGGGTGCAGAGTTGAGCTGGCCTTGGTTATACAGGTGTTTTGAAGAGAAGAGGGACGGTAACTACTTCACATGTTGGCTTTAGTGTGTCTGTCTCCTGACTGTACAATATTGTGCGTGGGTGAGCACGAAGGCTCCCTGGGGTTGGCGGCTTATTTTTGTGCTTCCAAAGCACTTTGGCTAAGACATAGGATGTGTAAGTAGAGCTCGCTCTCTGCAAAGTCATTTGAGCTCTTATCCATAAGGGTAACTCAGCACTGAGATCTGTGAGAATTAGGCATTTAAATGCTTTATGCATCTGGACATTGGTCTCTTGTGGCATACTTTTACATCTGCAAAATAGGAATGCTCAGACTTCCTTACAGATGGGGAACTTTCAAATGACTGTGGACAGAGATTTAGAGAAAATGCCTTGGCTGCCATATCCCAGGGACTCCTATACACTGAAGTGGTGGTAGCAAAAAAAATTTCTCCAAATGTAAGAATCCATTTGGAAGCAGACTGCAAGGGATGTGGTGAGGGATGTGGAAAGAAGTACTCAGGCAAAACAGGGAATTTGTACCAAGGCCAGCATTGGTTAATATATTTGCTAGTGACCTGAAAAAGGAATTAAAGGGAACAGGAACTTGTAGGTGTGACAAAGGTAGGTATGCTGATCAGGATCAGGAAAGATGACAAAGAACTTGTGAGGGACCTGGCAGCAGTGGATGAGTAGGTAACAGAATGGATTTACACATAGAAGGAATCCTGAAATCATCTTCTTTGCCCTCCTGAGTGAGACACATGTTGTACAGATGACATTAAGAGAGTAAGAACTCACTGTTTCAGTTGGCATTTTGTTCCAATAGCTAATCACTGTAAATTAAAACTGTCGGCCCTCTTTTTCATCTGAATTTGTCTGTGTTCTAACTTCCAAGCCACTGGTTCTTGTTAAGCCTTTCTTGGCTAGATTGAAGAAGCCCTTTTATACCTTATGTTTTCTCCCTGTTCAGATACTTCTGTGTTAGACTTAGTGCAAGATAATGCACACCAAAACCTATTATTTGCATTTCTTGTATGCCTTATGCTGTCAATTCAGGAAAAAAAGCTAGGTGTCACTGTGACCAGCTCAACAAACATAAGCACTCAGCATGTCCTCATCCACCCTCTCTTGTCCTTTTGCCACTTCCCTTTACACATGGGCTGTGCAGTGACCTGACTATGAGCAGTTTTGAAGCTCTGGGGAAGAGGATGAGATTTTAATGAGACGAGTGGTGTTAGTGTTTATATTACAGTAGCAATGAAAGGCTCTCATGAGATCAGAGCCCTTGTCATGATAGGATTTGTTTTGTTTTGTTTTTTAAAAAAAAGCCAAACAGATTATATCCCAGAGGCTTTAATAATCCACATGGTCTGGAATTTGGGAAGACTACATCCTCACACATGGGGAATCAAGATCTGGATGTTGAACCCACAGAGGGGAGCAAAATGAGGACTGCAACCCTCACCTCTTGCCCCTTGGTCCAACGCTGGTATTGTAAGAGCCTCCTACATCTTGGGTAACTTTTAAAATTGGTATTGCTGTGCAGAAAAAGAGTGAAACAGTGAATTTTTTAATTTTTTTTTTCCCTATAGTTTCCTATTACCAAGGGACTAGGAGTCTACATGTAGCCATGGCCTACTTATATATATTGAAATAAAAGTTAAATAGTGATAATAGTAAATGTTAGGGGCTACAAGACTCCTTTCCTCTGGGCACATAACTCTCCTAGGGGATTTTCAAGCACTTACATATAGCCCATTCCAGAGACAGTATCTGGTCAGGCATTTGGTCAGGCTGCTTAGTCCAAGCATCCAAAAATACTGAAACAAAGAGAATGGATTCTTGTCCTACTTCTCTATCTAAAGATATGGGTTGGGTTTTTGGGGGGTTTTTTGGCTTAAAGTATAAATTTTGAAAATCTCTGGTAAATCCCAGGGTGGGTGGGTTGGTTGGTTGGTTGTTTTAAAAAAAAAAAAAAAAAAAAAAAAGGCAAAACTTTGGAGTAGGAATGAAGAGCTGTGTCCTGGCTCTGTTCCACAGCCCTTTTCATTTTTTTGTTTTCCATTCCTATATCTATTTTAGCCTTTGTTTCATGCTCTTTTCCATGGTTATTCCATCTTCTCTGACCCTTCTCTCTCTGCTCTGTGTCACATCTGTTTGTACCCTTCCCCACCAGCTGATAGGTCCTTTATCTTTTTCCATAGCCCCAGGCTGTCTTTATCAGATTTACCCTCAAGGCCATCCCACGGAGTATAGGAGTGCTTTCATCTCCATTCAGTAGCACAAAAACCTAAGACTCAGATGAGCAAAGGAACTTTGGTCAGGGCCACCTTGCCAGTCTCTGGTACAGCTTGGTTTGACCAGCCTCTAAGACGAGTGACTTAGTCCCTTAAGAGCTGGGTAAACTTCCTCTTGATTTTCAGTGGGATTTTTTAAATTGAAAATTTTTCCCATCATGCTAGCAGTGCTAAGACAAGAAGAGGGACTGTTTCCTCCTCATGGTGGGCTGGTCCCTGGCTGACCTCTGCCTCTGGAAGTGGGACATAGATGCACCTTGGGGCATAACTAGTGTCCTTGAGACCTGGCTTGCTGGCTGCTGGGTGAGTTCCCAAGGGACACTGACCCATCACAGTAGAGAGTGGCCCTGCTCTGGGTTGCCTTGGGCTTGACCTTGGTGCTGCAGTGAGTCTTTGACAGTGCCTGAATGTGGCTGGTGGGTGAGGCTTGCCGAGGCAGAGCGCAGTGGGAGGATGCTGCCATGGGACCAATTGTGCTGGCACCTGCGAGGAGGCGAGGCTGGCTTGTTTGCTATTCTCTGCACACACGCAGGGAGCCTCGTGCACTAAGTGACATCAAGGCTCATTATTTTCATCAGATGCCACATTTGTAACCTGTTACCAAGTAAATTGTGATAAAATAGGCTGGAGCAGCCCAGAGACTGACTCTGCTGAGATGGCTGCAGTGAGCATAACAGAAGGTAGAGAGCCTTACAGGATCACTGGCTCCAGCACCTTAAAGGAGCAGGGAGCCCTCACGGATAGTAGAGGGTCTGGGTCAGAAGATGCTTATGATATATCTTTTTGGCAGACACTGTGTGCTTGGGATGAGGGTGAACTGTGTCCTTCCAATGGTCCCAGGAGGCAGGTCATTTACCTCTCTCCCTCTCCTTCTTGCTATTGGGGAAACTGAGACATGGGGAAAGAGAATTGACTCACCCAATGTTACACAGTAAATCTACAGCTTCATCTCCTAGTTCTGCAGCCTGTGCTCGAAGCCAAGAACAGGTCACTCAGTCCAAATGTCAGGGTGAACAGCAGTGGACCAGCAGGTTTCACACTTTCTTTCCCCCATGTTACAATCCAGATGATGTGTATGACTTGCTGGGGTTCAGTTTTATGTCTTTGAAGAATCTCATGGTCTGCCTGGGTCATTCAGGGGTTTGGAGAGGAATTGCATTTGTCTCCTTCTTAGGGGGTACCAACTTTGTTTCAGTTGCTCTGTGCTTCCTTCCCAAGCTTCTCTCTGCCCCACAGATGCAGACAAATATGTTTGCCCTACAACATATTGTGAAGCTGGACTAGGTATTATATTTAGTATGTATGTGGAGAAACTGAGGCAATGAGAAGCTAAGAAATTTCTGCAAGGATGCTTTTGTGTCTTTGAGAGTTAGAAATCTGAGAGCAGGAGTCTCTCCAGAGTGCTCTCCTCTGAGATTTCTAGTCTCCATTTCTGACATACATGGAAGTACCTGCTGTGGTTTTAAGGAACAAATGGGACCTTAAGTGGAGATCAGATCTTCCAGTGCTGTGCCTTTATGTTACTGAACTGCACCACGTAGCACCCTTTATTTGGCTTCCAAATAAATTTGTTTCTACAGGATTAATAGATGTTGAATAGCAAATACAAAGGTGCTTCACATGTCAACAGTAGATGTTACTGGTGGTGCTGCAGTCGAACATGCTGGAGGTGTTTATAATGATGGTTGTAAATACAGAGTTTCTTAAGAATTTTAATACATCAAAAAGTGTGCTGTGATCCAGAACACGAAGAGTTTTTGAGAAGTTTGGCCAAACAGAATGAAGTAATTCTAAAAGCAATGTAAATATTTCACTTTGGTAAAATACTTTGGTATTCTGATCTTTTACATACAGAAGAAAATGTTGAAGTGAAAATGTTTTCAATAGAAGTACAAACATTTATCAGAAAATAAACTGATAATATTTGCTTCCAGGTGTTTAGTTTAAAAATACCTCTGACATAGTGAAATTATGAAATACTTTATTGATATGAAAGGTACAAGGAGGGGAGGGGGCAGTGCATAAGCATTTTTTCTAACTTAAACTATATACATCTGGACTCTGGTTACCAGCTGACTAGCTCTTTACTGCAGCACTTCTCCAATGCTTACTGATCCCTTATAAATATAATGGAAGGTGTGCTCTACTCTCTGCCCCAAAGGTCTTACAATTTAAATTGGCAGTTCAGAAGAAATATCTCCCTATTTCAGGAACTGGAGCATAGCAAGATCAGTGATTTGCTCAAGGTGACATGGAAAGTATGAAAAAACAGCACCAGCTCTTTGCACTGTCCAGATGAGATCCATCCTCCAAGTTACTCCTCATTTTGGGAGCCCTCCATGATTTCCGAACTGGTCTGCTTTACTGCCCCAGCGGCTTGAGGTGGGGAGGTGGCCAGTGGCTGGGGATGGGAGTGGCTGGCCTGCTTTGCTGCAGCTGTCACTGCTCTTTGCTGACAGTTGCTGTAATCCATGGTGCCTGCTTTTATGGTGATAATTAATCTCTTTTAATTAATGAAATCCTTCTACCTCATGTTCCTCCCCTTCCTTTCCTCTTTGCCTCTCTTCACCTTCCACAGCTGAAACCTACAGTCCTCCTTGAGGAGAGGCTGATAAAATCTCCAGCCTTTAAACATCCCTATGTACTTGTCCATGGCAGTACTGGTGGCTCCACCTGCTTTTCTCCTTTGGTGTGGTAGCAGCTTAATCTTCAAGGCCTGTTATCTTTGAAGCACACTTGATTTCTCAAAAGAAAAACAGCTAAGCATTTTAGCACCCGCTGCTTTCCTTCATAGGCTGCTACATGTCATTGCTGTTTAATCGTGGCCTGAGTTTGCAAACATTGTATGTATGTAATGGTGCTCCTTTGAATTGACATATGGGCTTGATTGGGACAACACATTCAGATAGTATAGTTTGCCAGTGTCTTTGCAGTCCAGGACTGTTTATCTTTTTCATTCCATCCCTTAACTCCAACTCATACCCTTTTCTCTCTTCTCCTCAGGGCACAGAGTCTAATTCTTGTCCTTGTACTATGAAACTTGTCATTCTGTTATGGGTAAATCAAGGAGCAGAAAAGAGGCCTGGGAATTGCAGGACTGGAGGTACTCAATCTGTCTATTCCCCATTCCATGTTATCACTCCTGATATTCCTGAAAAAGCAAGGACTAGAGCTCTGCTGCACAAGCAATGCACAACACAACAAAAATATAGTCCTGGTCCTAAACGACATTCAGTTCATCTTGGGAGAAAGAGCCCATTTCTGGACTCACAGATACGTGTCACTGCTTGGCTGAAAGGTGATAGAAAATTCTAGGGAGCAGAGCCATCAGCATTACAAGGAGAAGTTTCCATACCTCTGTGCATTCAGCTGCTAATCACAGCATATTTTTTTCCATTTGCAAATCCTGTCAGATAGGTTGTTCTCTTTGTTACCTTTTTTTCAGCAGTTTCTTTCCCTCTCTCAATATCTAAGTTTACAGTGCCTTTCCTCCAGCTCCGGTGGCTGATTTACACACAAAAGGGTGATCAGCTGTGGGAAGAACAGTCTAGCGGATCAAATACTAAGTGACATTAAGTGGCATCTAAATGACATTACTTCGATTCTCTGCTGAGCTATGAGTTGCAGTGTGACCATGCACACAGTAATTAATTCCTATTAATTCCAGCTATAAAATGGGCACAGTTCTGGGTTCCTGGGAAGTCCTGTGTTATTCTGAGGCCAAAGTGAGCAATGCCTGTGCAGAGCTGAGAAACTCTGGTGGTGGGATCTATTCAAACACATCCTTAGCTGCTAGAAAGGCAGTTACTGTGAGTGAGAATTGTATTGTGTCTTGTTTGTATGACAGAGCCATGCTTTTACATAACTCAAGAACTGCACAGGGACCCGCTAGTTATATAAACGTCTGCTTTTTTCTGTTCATCACCATCCCTTTGAGTTAGAATATGCACATAGTCCAATGGAAGGTAGAACTGCAGACTGGCTCCTTAGCACAGTGAAGGTCCAGGTGTACAAACCAATATAGAGAGATATATCGACATCAGAAAATCTTTCATGGCTCATGTAGTAGTTTATCATTTAGTCAGAGAGAGAAAAGTGTACTTTAAAGAGTGGTCATACCAAAGTGCCTGTAAAAAAAAAAAAGCTCTGTCTCACTGATTGCATCTGCTCATACTCACTTTGATTCTAACTTTCCTCATTATGGTGTAAATCCAGAACTGATCTGTTAAAGTCAACGTGAATAAATTAATTTTCAATGTATGTTCTTCATGTACTTGGACAAAATCAAGTGTAGCATCAAGTCAATGTTACACCAAAAACTATAAATGCTCTATGAAAGGCACTGTAGCTTTAAAGGACCAGATTCTTTTCCTGGTTGGGCTGCTGTAAATCACTAATGATCCTGTTCAGGTCAGGGCGAACCCTGACAGGCTCAATAAAGCCTGACTTAAGATGCAGAATTACCTGAAAAAGGAAGGGAGCAACAGGGAGACCACAGAGGCTTAGCAAAAGCTCTTGTCATCTTTGCTCATGGCTGCATACAAAAGGTCTGCTCCAACTTTGACTCTGTCCCAACCCAAAAATGGATCCTTGCAGAGACCTTTGCCTCTGGATTGGAGACAATTTCAGCTAAGCAGTGATGTGAACATACTGAACTTTTCTCCCCAAAGGGCAATCTCATCCATCCTTGAAAGGAGACCTGTGGAGCAGCACGTGCTCTCATGCCCCACCATGCTTCTCCAGTGGTAAATGAGTATCACACACTGAGAGATTGACTCTGGGGGCTGAGAGCACTGTGGGGTCTCCACTGACACCAAACACATCACTGAGCTGCCAGTGCAATGAGAGCTGGGAGAGCTGCTAGCCTGGGATCCGATGTCAAGGAGAAGTAGCAGGAGGTGAGAAGTGCCAGGAATACTGCTTCCCAGCTGGCTCTGGAAACAGTTTATGCCTGCGTCCGTCTGCACTCAGATCAAAGCCTCCCTGAATTATTCAGGTACTCTTTGAAAACTCTCATCACACAGAAAGTGAAGGCAGCTTGGCTTTACCTGTTGGAAAACAAGCACTCATTGTAAGCTCCAGGGCCAAACCAAGGTTCCTCTGCTCACACAATGACAGCAGCTCCTGCTACCTTTATGGCAGGAGTTCTTTCTTTGTTTTATACCAGGTTCTCATGTATAGGCCTCATATATGTGGGCCTTCAGTCCTTATAGGCTTCAGTAGGTACGTAGCATCTAATTGAGCCCATCCTTGCAGTCCTGGACTGATGCACTGATACTGCCTTCCACAGTGTTTTGAGCATGTGGATGTTGGTGCACTCAAGAACAACTACTGGCAAACCCATCTGGGTCGTGTTGAGTTGTTCCAGCTGTATCAATGGGAAGAACATCCAGTTCAGCCTAAAAGAATCAAATAAGAGAGCACAAACTTGAGATTTCCAGGAAGGTGAAGGCAGCGTGCACTCTTTTGTGCTATGATGCTGCAGCCACTCTGTGGAAGTGAGAGGGCCCACACTCTGGGAGCAGCAGTGCACAGCAGATGCTGAAAAGAAAAAAATGGCTTGAGAAGGGTAAGTGAGGCAGGGTAAGAGCTCTCTGATGTCCTTTAAGCTACCAATAGCTTCCTCTTCTGGGGAGCGAGTCTAGCAATCCCCCTGTGAGAAGAGCTGTTTTGGTATCATGGGCAGATGCAGCTGTTTTACAGGGAGGGACTACCTACCATCTTCTGCATATTAAATCCTCTGCATATCCAAGGCTAGGATTACTCAGTCCAGAATTATCAGCTGTGATGTCTTTTTAATATTTTAGTTGCTTGTTTTCTTTTAAATGCCAGTGCCAGGTGATAAATTATTACATTAAAAAGTAACTTTCATTTTTAGAACAATGCTTTACTAGCCATGTGGCTGAGAAGGTAAAAGGATTAAAAAGGAGAAGGAAACCCTCAATCATCCTCAAAATTTTTTGCTTCTGCGATTTCAAGACTGTCTTCGGAGTTATTGAACACTTGCAGCTAGCAGCCCTATTACTAGAAAGTTCATCAGCCAAATCCCACTTTTCATCCTCTGCTGCTGACTAAGTTAACAGCCTACAGATATACAGAGTCAGGCCGTTCTTCCAAGAAAAGGTACCAGCAAAGTCCACACTGATCTTCTAGAACCATATGACACTTTTTTTCCTGGTTATTGGTACTAGTTATATTGCAAGGCCTGTGTCCTTGATGTGCATAACTGTGGATAATGGTGATCTGTACCCACTGAAACCCCCCAGACCCCTCCTCATAAATCACTATCATCTGCATCACAGAATAACTCCCCCATAGGCACTGAAGTGGTTTGATAGTTTCACACTGGGAACTGATGACCTGTTGCATTCTAGCTTAGGCAGGTAAGTTGCCACATACTGCCAGGAGATGATGCTTTGAGAAAAACACGTGCTTCAGAGAGGAAGTGATTATACAGAATGATGTCCACAGCAGAGCTGCAGTGCAGGGACCGGCTAAGTGAGTTTTTTTGTCTGCAGAGTGACCTCCTTTAGGAAAAAGTATTAAACAAACTTGTAACAGCAGAATACAGGGTGCACCTGTAATGGGGACGTCTCTTGGGGTAAGCAAACAGAAGCTGAAAATATCCTTTCATTCCACAAAGTGGGTTTTATCTTTATTGCCTATCTTTTTAGATAATAATGGTGATAAACATCACCCTAAGAAAGTCTGTCCCAAAAGAAAAGTAAATTTTCCAACCTGATTATTATGAGGTCCTCCACTATCAAAACTATTTCATATCTGACTTCTCCTGTCGTGCCTGTTCTGTGAAGATGTACTTTATTTCTGGCGCTAAGTAGGAACATTTAAAAATATTTATTTGTCTGTTGTTTTGGATATTTATATCTGAGTGATATGCACTGCAGTTCCTGAGTGACTTCAGCTTTACTTGTGGTTTCTAGGTATTCATGGTTCCTGTTACAAAGAAGTGAAAATTGTTAATCAAATGTTCCATTCCGAATATTAGCTGTAACTTGAATTAGCTTGTATTATGATCCCCATTCTGAATATCTGAAATAGGAGGTCTTTAAAGGCCAACAAATGATAGTTTTATAGTGAAGTTTCACTTTTTAAAATTCATTGTTTTCCCCAACATTTTTCAGCTGAAGCACAGGAATGAAATTAACAGAACTAGCAGGGATCTCTGGGGTTATCGAGTCTGGGTTTTTTCCATGGGAAAATGACTGGGTTTTTTTTCTGACTAAAACTATATTGTAATGATTACAAAAAGTGAAGGGAGTGGTTACTGTTTCTGCATGCATGCTAATACTCGCACTGCAGGCAGTTACCCAAGAGTCAGTGGTAAAGATTATTGCAGACTGTACATCCTGCAGATCAGCTAAAACCATCCTTGCCCATGTATATTACTTATTAGCCTAAATAAAAGATTCACTTCCTCTTCTCATGTGAAACTAAGGAAGAGAAAACATTTTTCATATAGATTTCTCTCTTAAATCTTGGTTGCTAGCAAGAAAGGAATGCTAAAAAGCACACTTAAAGCCTGATTGAGAAACACTACTACAGTTGATCTTGAAAAGGATTTGTAAGTATCCAGTGTGACTTAAATAGTCCTGTGTCAACTGAGTTTCCTGATCAGACTCTATCTCCCACAACACACTAAGATTTATCCTTTTCTGGGTAAGTACTGAGAGAGTGGAGTCATAAATAGATAAATACACAAATACAGATTTGGATCATTGGATCATATATTCATTTCCTGGCTTTTGTTGTTCCAGATACACTCCTTAGAAATATTGTTAGTTCTTGAAAACAGAATAGGTATCTCCTCCTGGCTTGTGTAAAACACCTCTTATTTAAGGAAACTGCCACAGCTATTCCAGTTTGTCAGCTGGCCTGTGGTGCTATAAGGTGGTTGTGGAGTTGTCATCTTAGAAGGTTGCCTCTGGGATAGGGATAGGTGCAAGAGAGCAGTCTAGGATATCCCTCCAAGGTGTCCTCCAAGCTTTGGAAGGTAGTTCCAAATCAGGAGGATGCATTTTGTAGTTCGTGGTGTTAAACTAAATGTAATGTGCCATCTGCTGTGCTGGAGGGTCCATCTGAACTGCTAGGTCTGTTCCTCTGTGTACTATGATAGGCAGGGCAAGAATTTCTTGCCTCTTTAAAACGGGCCGTGGTGGGGTTAGGAGAGGTAAAAGCAACAGCTTTTTGCCAAGATAGAACTGCAGTGATTCACCAACTCAGACTTCTGCTGTAGTTCCTGTGTCCCTATTGTGCTGATAAGCATGGAGGGACAGGTATCTATTTAGAATTATAGAATGATAGAATAGCCTTGGTTGGAAGAGACCTCAAAGATCATCAAGTTCAACCATTAACCTAGCACTGCCAATTCACCACTAAACCATGTCCCTCAGCACCTCATCTACACATCTCTTATTTACCTCCAGGGATGGGGACTCCACCACTTCCCCAGGCAGCCTGTTGCAATGCTTGATAACCCTTTCAGTGAAAATTTTTTTCCTAATGTCTAATCTAAACCTCCCCTGGCACAACTCGAGGCCACTACCCCTTGTCCTATCATTAATTTAGAGAGACATCTGCAGGAGAAATGTACTTAAGCCCTATATTTGAACACTCCCAAAGGTTGGGAAAATCCAGACCAGGAATACAAAACTTTGAAGTATAGCTCCATGTCTCCAGGTAGCAGAGTAAATAATGTGTGGACTGGAAGTGTTCTGACACTGCAGTTCTTCACTGGACACCAGTAATCATGTCCAGAGGAAGAGATATTTCTTCTTTACTAGGCCACTTGAATCAGCACAGTTGCTAGTGGAAGGCCTAAACACTGAAGCGCCAGTGTGATATCACCACTCCCAGGCTTTCTTAGCATTCTTCAGCTTTTTCATGGAGGATGAAGTTTTGGTTCTACTGACCTAGTTGAAAAATAGGTGTTATATTGGATTAATCCAGAATGCATCTCATTGTGAAAAGCAGCCCATGCATCATTTGCAAATCTCTGCCATATTGTAGAGACATATTTCTGTCTCTTGTTTCAAGGTGGAGATATATCTTAGGGCATGGCTTGATGTTTTCTGTGAGAAAAGTTAGTGTTTTCAAATCTTACAGCCACATCAGGGTGGAGAGGGGAATGGGGCACTGGAGCACTGGAGTGGATTGCTTAGGGAGGTTGCATAACCTTCATTGTACTTAAAAAGAGACTAGACAAAAATGTTTAGAATTACTTTAACGATGGTTGATCCTGCTTTGACAAAGGCATGGTCTTGATGATCTCCTAAGGTCAACTCCAGCCTTATTTTCTGTGATTCTGTAAAAGGATAGAATTATCATTATTGTTTCTGTTACTACAATTTGAGGAGCTTGTCTCAGCAATCAGAATCTGGCATTGCCTGGTGCCATACTTGCATGCTAGAGAAAGATGGTCCTGCCCTCAGAGAGCCTGCAAATATGAGTCAAGAAGCGACGACTAGTATGGACAGCTGGGGGAATACAGTGAGGAGCAATGAGACGTTATTGATCAGCAGGATAGGCAGTACTCATAATACATCAGCAGCCTAACTGCTGTCAGATTTTTGCAGGCATCATGGCTAAGGAGAATTTGAAGGAGGATAATGAGGAAGCTTTGCAAATGAAATCTCCAGGCTCCCACCACCTCTGCTCCAGAGCTGGGCAGTAGCAGGATAATGGTTTGCCTCCCACTTCTGACTGTTCTTGTGTCCCTGCCCGCTGCTGCCTGCTCTTACTGAGGGCACGGGTGGTGCTCTTGCAAACTTGCTTCTAGGCTGTATTGTGGCAGGATGGCAGGAGACAGAGCCAGGATAAGGCCTGGCCCTCTATCCCACATGCTGTGGGATCTCTTCCAGTGACAAGAAGTAAAGTTGATGAGTCTGTATCGAGACAGTGAAGTGACCCCCGTGCTGCTCCACATAATTAATAAATAAAGCACTGGGGGAGTTTTTGCCATGCCGGCTGCTATGACAGGGCTGTCTACGGTGCACTTAAGCATTAAATGACCAATTTCTGTCAGACTAACTTCCCAAGCCTCTCTCTCTCTCTCTCTCTCTCTCACTCACAAAGCTAGCTTCCTCGCTCCCTGCACTTGGAGTTTTTCAGCAACTGATGGCTCCTGGTTCATTTCTGTGGAATTAATTGGTCCCTGAATGAATTCTGTTGACAGGGCAATTTATCATGTGTTTGGGTTGACAGTGTTGGATACCGGTAAAGGGGGGGAGTGGTGTGTGCGTGGGATGAGGGGAGATGGACAGGGTGGGGGTGGGTGGGAGGATGAAGAAGAGGAGGAGTAGAAGAAAGGGGAGGTGGAGGAGGAGATTGTTTAAAAAAATAAAATGAAAGTGAGAGGAAAAATTCTGTTCCTCTTTGGCTCCCTCCAGTCCAACTCAGTGCGATGGATAATGCACAAGAGGGATGGGAAAAAGAAGGGGGGAAGAAGGGAGAGCCGCTTATCTCATGACAGGAGTCAAGATGATGCTTCTCCACAATTTGCACCATGGCTTAGGGAAGGAGGGGGGAAGAATGAAAAAGAAAAATAAAACAACAGTAAAAGCTAGTAGTTGTTGTGTGGTGTTTCTGGGGCTCAGCCAGAAGCCTCCATACATAACGCCCACATCTCTTCTCTCTCATACCAAAGTGGGTAGGAAGCTTGGGACAAAGCTGGTTATCTGCCATTGTGTCTATCAGTTGGGGGGATCCAAGAAGGAATCACATCATACGGAACAACATCAATGATCTGCGTTCCCAGTTTCCCCTCAGTATGGGTCAGAAAGGGGTACCTGGTCCCATATGTGCCTTTGACAATCTCAGGTTACATCATTTCACACCGTCCAACATAGGGACAATGAGGGACTTCCCAATACAATTAAAATTACATTGTCATTAAAATACGACTCTGGCTTATGGATTCAGTTTCTAGTCAGCGCAGTCTAGATGAGCATTTTAGTCCCTCTGGTTTCACAACTTTTGAATGCAGAAGTATGGGTATGTGTGAACATATATGTGCTACAGCATGAATAATGCTAAAAGCAACCAAAGCCAGAAAGAAATTCAATTTGGATGAAACAGAAGTATTTGAATAAAGATTAAATAGATTTTTTTTAATTATGCCTTTCTTAGGAATCTTTGAGGTGTACCAAAGACTTGATCAGAGGGAGGTATGTCTGTGAAATGTTGGTTGCATGTACATGCAGAAGGTAGACTCCATTATTGTCTTCTTCACCTCTGTCTCCTCCCCCAGCCTTCCCTACACACGAGTGGGATGTTTGGTCCAAAATACTCAATGCCGAGATTAGTAGAAGAGTTGCCAGTAGCTTTCCTGCTGATCTCACTGGAAGTAGCATTATGTCAGAGCTCAGCATTTCTGAAATTGCCATCCAGAGGCTCTAGGTGCAGGCTAGTGGGACCTGCCTTTTTCTCAGAGCACTGTGGCTCAGTTTACCAGCATTCAGTCATCATCTTTGTTTTGGGACCAAAGGTGTCATCAATCCAGCTGACAGAATAAGTGCCCATATCATAAACAGCCTGGAGACAGAACTGAATTGGAATGGCAAGCCCCAAACTGGAGGTGGTGAAACACAAGTGATGTGGTGATAGATGGTCTCTCTTGTACTTTGTTCAGTCAAATATAATACAAATGCAAATATTATTCTCATCTGGTAAAAATGGTGTAACTGAGCATCGAGGAGATCGATTGCTTGTTTGTGGCTGTCTTTATGTTGTTGTTTTCACCCTGGGTTGGGTCAAACCTCTAGCCTGCATCCTACCAGAGAACACCTGAGCATCAGGTCTTCTAGAGTGCTAAAATGGAGCAGGTAGGAGGAGATATCGGAAGCAGGGAGCTAGCACAGTCAGACTGTAAAGGATTCAAGAGAGAGACTTCTTGTAGTGCCCCCAAATTTCCTGCCAATTAGAAAGCCAGTTAGAGTTACTGCACTAAGAGCAAGTGTACAGGAAAAGACAGCTATGCAAAGTCATACTGGGTAGAAGGAAGATTTATATGAAAAAACTTTTATTTTCCTTCTCTTGGTATGATCACTCCAAGGAAATGGTGCAGGCAGCTCCTTCCCAAGGCTTTTGTAACAGGCTTCCATTAGAGTTACTCAGGTAAATAAAAATGAGATTCTTCTGTAGTGCAGGGGATCAAACCTAGAAATACTCCAATTAGAGATGAGCACATCCAAACTAACAGTTGTGACTTGAGATAGCAGATTTAAGGAGGAAACACGAGTGTGGGAATTTTTTATGTGGGATCCTAAAGTGTAAGTAGTTTGAGGTGAGGACCTACTCTTTGTTGTAGTTTAAGAAAACGAACAAAAATGTGTATAGGAACTAACATATACAAGTTTACAATAGTGGCAATAATAACTCAGCAGTGATTTTTCTGTATAGAAGTCATGCAAACAGACAGAGCTTAATCAGAAAACTTGGGAGATGTATGTGGTGCTTGGAAAGGACCAGTCTGAATTGGGAGTATCTGTGAAGAGAGAACATGGTTGGTTACAGTCCCACAGAACAGAAACATCACTGATTGCTAATGAGAAGGTGCTTGTATAGGAGTCGAGTGTCTTTTTATAAAGGAGGCCTCTGCATAGAGTTATGAAGCCTAAATACAGGTTATTTATAAAGGGGGGGGGGGTTCCTTGTTAAAAACAAGATTATTAGTATTACATTTTATAAATATGAACCAAAATGAAGAATGTACAGTTTTGTAGCAAAGGCTTTGCAGCATAATATACAAAGATCTGACAAGCTCCAGCAGCTATACATTGATAGTAGGTAAAATCAGCCAGAAATAATGTGCGTATTTCCAACAGTGCGGGTAATCACCTGTCAAAATATTTTAGCTAGGGTTCATTGTATTTTTCAGCGCTTGAACCTTTATACTTGGTAGCAAACGTTCCTCAGAAACAGATAGATTCTCCTAGCTCCACCCCAGCTATTGGACCCACAGCAGGAATTAATTCAAAGCAACCCTATGGGTATCTCATATCAGAGGCCAGACAAGATGATCACAGTGCACTAGGAGTCTCCTCTGGGGTAGCTGTGGCAATGAACTTGAAAACAGCTATCTTAAAAGTCAATGCCTGATTCCAGTTTCACTTACACACTGTTTACATGAGTGTAACTCTTTTGACTTCAGACTTCTGATTGACAATGGTGGATACAGAAGGCAAATCAAGCTTCTGAGAAAAATGGTTATGATCAGGCTGTCCTGAGCGTCAGGTGAACATGACATAGGACACATTAATGGAGTAAATGGGCCTATTTTCACTTATGTCACTGAACCTTTTTATAAAAAATTATCCCTAAAAATTGAAAAGAGAGAGTAAAACCTGAAACAATACAAATCTTTCTGTATTGTGAAATGGAGATGAAAAAACTTGTGGCTGAAAAGGCAATGATTCAAAATCTGCATAAAAGAGCGGAGACATGGACCAAAAAAACTCCAAGCAGGTTGCATTTAGAACTAACCAGGACACAATAGGTAGCTAGCTAAGATGGCAAGACAAACAATTTAAAAATTGTTCAATGTGCAGCTCCTGCAGCAGTGGCTATGATTAGAAATGTAGGCTAGAGTTGCAGGCTGAGTTTCCTCACTTTTAATGCTAAATCTGTGGCTTTAGGAATGTAGGATTAGTAAGACTGGGCCAGGCTCATGTTTTGTCTGGTCTACCATCTCCAACAATAGTCTCGACATATTCGTAAGAGGAAGGCAGAACTACTGTGCAATGGGCAAACATAGGAAGCATCTGCAGTTTGTTTGGAGTGCAAGTAATCTGCAGGTTGGCTTAATCCCAGGAATGTTCATACCTTTCCAGAATGCTTGTTGAATGCTCATAACTCTAAATATCTATTTTTTTAATCTAGAAAACTGTCCAGTCTTTTCTGGAATCTTGGTAACTTCTGTGGTTACAAATTCATTGGTCAAAATACAAACTGGTGGGGAAAAAATTTAATCAGCTTTGAATTTGCTGCTTTGTAATCTAATCAAATGTCATCTTTTTCTTGTGTTCTTGTGACCTGCAGGGTCTGGTTCTGCTAAGGAAACCTCTGACTTGCCTCCTGGGGAGTGTTCAGGAACCATTTTGATGAATTCCAATTAAGAGTCTTCCTGACACCAGGGGATGCAGAGGTCAAAGTATGCCCTGAGCAGCACAGCAACAGACCACATGGAGCACAGATAAAGGTAAGAAAATGTCGTAATTGTAAAACAGAAAACTCCCGAAGATGTGAAAGGAATTTGAATTTGGAAGGATCTTTGAGTGAATGGTTTAGCTAAGATTTCTGTCTGGAGCCCAGAAGAACGTGATAGATTCTTATATACTTGGTGGAGGTAGTAACAGTGATGATAATGTTTTGCCTTGTTACGTAGCGATTAATCTGGAATGGAAGCTTACAGAAAGTTGTAGATGGTCTGATCAGAAACTAGAGCTTTTTGTAGTCATGTGAGACTTGTTGGGAAGACTTACTGTGGTCCCTTAAAGATAAGCGATACTTGTATGCCTTCTGTGTGCTTGTGATTCCAGTTGAAGCTGTGGGAAGTCTGTTGCTCCTAAAGATCCTAACAGAGGTGTTCTAAGACACAACACCGGTGCCTGATCTTTGGAGAGAAGCAGGAGACCTCACTATATTGCTAGAGATGGCACTAGTCCATATAGTAATTTGTCTTTAACCAACTCTAATAACGGCTAGTAAAAGGAAATTCAGGGGACTGACCTCCCAGCCAAGTGGACACTCAGTCATGACCAGAACTGACAGATTCTCACTGACATTTGTAGAGTCAGTCTCTGCCTTTAGCATGGCACAAATAATTCGTCATACCAATATTGTAGCATTAACTGAGCTAGATGGGTGCTTTCCAATGAGTCTGAGGGACCTAACCTCAATGTAGATAAACATCCATCTGGCTGTAGGTCTGAGGAAACGTAGTGAGTAACCTTGGACAGAAAGGTAAAATGTCATTGCTCGAGTTAAAGACCATAAACAAGTTGGTTGCTATCAGTATTGTTCAGTATTTTCAGTATTTTCAAACACTGAAGTCACTCTGGAATTCACAGCAGAAACTTCTATGAGTAGTAGTCTACTACTTTGGCAGCTCAGAGAGTAGCGTGAAGGAGCTCTTTCACATCATGTTTATTCCAGGGACATAAAATCCTCCATGGAGGAGGTATGGGTTATGTTCACAGAAAGACGATGACTAGTGCTTCTGCTTTCAAACTGTTTCCATCTCTCCTTCTAATGACCATTTTCTTCTCTCTTTGGCCACTTCCATCTGGGCTGTATCTTAGGTGACTTGTTCAGCATTTGAATAAGAGATGGCTAAGAAAAGCTCACTTGGGGGGGAAAATATAATACAATGGGGATAGATGCAGAAACAATAGTTGTTATTATTTTGACCCTGCTAACCGAAACTAGAATCCCCCCATTTTTTTCAGTTTAGGAGCAAGCCATGTTAGACAGACCACTGGCTAGTTTTGGGTGCCTAGGAAGAAACAGTGTCAGGAAAAACATTCTCCATCTTTGCTAAGCAAACTACAGTGGCTTACAGAGTCACCACACTTTTATCACTTTGAAATTGGGTTACTGGGACAAAGTGAGAGGACCTGCAATCACAACACATGTCTGAGGAGAAGGAGCATAAGGAAGTTTGCAGCTGTATGATTTTTGTCAGTACAGATGTCCTCTGTTAGCAGCATAGGAAATTTCAAACTGAGAAGTATCTGTTTTGGCAAATTAAGAGCATGAGAACCCTTCTGCTGTTCTGGAGCGTAAACCAAACTCAGTAGTAAGATTCCAGCTGCCTTTTGAGGCTTTTGGTTGGCCATTTAATGCAGGTTCTGATGCTCACAGTTATAGTACACAGATATGTATTGCACAAAAACCACACATGCAGTTCTGTGAGTATGTAACTATATAATCCAGGCTCGACTTCTATGTATTCTGAGTGGTTGCATAAGGGAAGAGACGCATCAAAGCTTTTGCTTTTCCTGTATTAAAGCCCTTGTTGTTCAGAGATGACACAAATCTAGTACCTTTGTTGATTTATGACTCAGAAGGAAGGGCTCCAAAAAGCCTTGCCTCCTTTCCTTCCAGTCACCTTCGAATGGAAAACAAAAATGATGAAGCCCAGCCCTGTGATATAACCACATAAGCATCTGCCTTCTCCTGCCAAGCAAAATACATGTGAAGAGGTAAAACACATGAATAAACAAACAATAACAGGTCAAAATAGGCAATCCATACTCAAAAATAAAAGTAGAAAGACACACAGGACAATATTTGAGATCTTGATAAAGGCTGTGCCAGGTTTCCAGAATCAAAGACTGTTCTGAGTTCCCTTTAGTTTTGTTTCCATGCTCTTTACCCTCCTTTTGGTGGGAACTTCCCATGTGGCACCTAGACTCAGAGCAGGATTTCCAGGGAATTCAGTAATGGCAGAGAAGATTTCTTCTCCAAGGAGAAGAAATGTTTGATGTCACCAGGATGCTTCCCAGGAATGGTACTTTGTGGCCTTTCCCCAAAAAAATATTTTGCTGTTTACAGTTTATTTTGTGGTAGTTGTTTGAGACTTTGGGTGTGGGCCAGGAGTCCACTATTTTACCTGCTGTGCAAACACAAAGCAGTAAAAGAATTACTGCTACAGACAGTAATAACCTTAATCTAGTGAGAGTGATCACCTGATATAAACAACAGGGGGAGCACAATGAAATAGCTGGAGCAGAGCGTATAATTTAAATCCCTTCTGATTTATAGTAAAACTTAAAAAGAAGTTGGATGGTGAATATGTATCCTAGCTTGTGGAAGAACAAGGGAAGATTTTTCCTAATGAACTAAGAGAAGAGAATTTTCAAAGAAGAGCAAGTTAATAATAAATTAATTAATTATAGCTCAGGTCTGATTACACACAATGAAAAAGACGAATAGATTTTTGGGGATCTTTAGCAACCGTTTTACAAAAATTTTCAAAAAAGCTCAGTGTGTAATGTACAGCTGAGTGTCCCAAACGCTCCTCAAAGTCTAGTAAAAACACTGAGCTGTAGATATTTACATGCCTAGCTCACATTTGGACCCTTTTGAGGAGCTGGTCACAACTGTAGAAACTGAACCTTTGGAATATTCTGACAAAGGTGAAATGGACTAATGAAAGATTATACAGTTCAGAAGACTGGCCAGTTTCTTATGGGTAATGGCTAGTGAGTCCTCAAAGTAGAGTACTGGGATGGGAATAAATCATGCAAGGAAATCTCACTTCAGTCCTGGGTGCATCTGAACAAGCACAGAAGGCTCATGAACAGGGAAAGTGCTGGCTTGTTGGTGATTTGGGAAAGTTGTGGTGTTTGGTTTGATCCCTGAATATGGGTTAACATTCTATAGAGCTGCTTTTGAGAATCTTGGCCAAGCACCTCTATGTATTAATAGCTTTATGGCTGTTCTTTGGGCTATTGGTGTACTTCTGTGAGCTATCTGTTAGCACGCACTTTCCACTATGTAACATCCAGAAGGTTCTCTTCTATTTTGTTGCAAGATTTTCCAACTCATTTGCTTAGACATTCTTTACATTATATGTATGTATTCCCCTGCCAGAAAAGGATGCAACAGGTAGAAAACCTATGTTGAAGATTTGTTATCTTTTCTTTCATTAAGTTTCTCGAGAAACTGGCAGACCTGTCAAAGTACCTCAGTGAGTGGGATCTGAGCAACCACCTCTTGTCTCTTCCCAGGACGTGATTGCTTGCCAGAATCCTTCTTCTAGGACTAATTGGTCGTGGCCCCCTTTGTTTTTATTCATACCTGCATAAAGGGAAGGAGAATCCAGCATATTGGCATGGCTGGTGAGATTTGTATGTCGTTACCTTTCTGTCCATAATCAGGTGAGCAGCACTGAATGACTCGCTTCTCCTCTCTATTTTGTCTAATGATAAGTAGGCTGGTTGGGACAGGAATGATGTCTTACTTTGTACAGTACATAACGCACAGAGCTGTGGTTTCAGTATCTCTAGGTGATATCGTAATATGGGTCATAATCACAATACACAGGGACTGTAATGTTTCTTTCTGTGACTGTAGCCTGTGGCTATGCTACTCTGTGTACTCATTCAGCATGCCTTAAGCTGCCTGCTATAAGGAATCTTTTACCAGTCTTTTCAAGACCCCAAACAGTGATGTACAGATTGTATTTTGACCTTGTATGTGTGGCCCAGCAAACATGTATATGAATGCTAACTAGCATCATCTCTCACATGAAAATCAGTACTTTGTATGCCTGGTTTGGAAACTCTCAAACATTCAGTAAGAATTGCTTTCCTCCACCTGCAAGAATAATGACATGAGCTTAAATGTCATAAAGAGCTTTTTTGTGGTTTGCTTTTAAGCTCTTTGTCTTGTCTTTTCTGAGCCTGTAATTAAAACTGGCTGGTAGAATCAAATGAACTGACAGCTGTTTTAGAAAGGCTGATATTTTCATCTTGCATCTTATGTCCTGTAACTGGAGCAAAAGCACAAAACTTTCATGAGACTTGTGAGGCAACTGTGAGAATTAGTCATGTACCATATTTGGGTTTTGAGAGAACTGGCTGGCTATTGCACTTCCAAGACAATTACATTGATACCTGGCAAACAATGTAAGTGACATATGATGGCAGAGCTGTTCTGAGCAAAACAAAGTAGAAAGAGGAAATACAGATGCCTGAGATGAGGTTTGTGATGAGGTGCTTAAAAGGCAACATAAATCCATCATCAAGCAGGAGCTCTGTGGAAGAACAAGTTTCCTGAATGGTTCAGTGGCAACCTAATGCAAATATGCAAATGCTTACATTTTGAAAAATTAGGTTAAATTCCCTTTTTGAGTGCAAAATAAACAATTAATAAAAATTTGGCACCTTTCTTTGCAGCAGGCAGCAGAGTTCGGGATTTTCCAGTGAAACTGGACAAGTTGAGATGTCCGCTGAAGTCTGATCTCTCTGGGGATCATTCCCACAGGTATCACCAGCTCCTAAGTGCCCCAGCTCCTCTCAAGCACCATGGGATGAGCTATTGCTCTTTGCTGCCATTTTTCTTCCTCTTTCATGCTTTTATTAAAAATGCCTCCCTTGACATGCAAGGCCTCAGTCAGTCAGTCTGCAATCCCCTCCTTTCCTAGCAAAGAGGTAGAAATACCCTCTCTGCTTCTCTGTGGGTGACCAGATAGGCAGGGGTGCACACAGCAGCTTCAGAAAGGGGTTTGGAATATGTCCTCTCTCTCCTCTGTGGTATCACAGCTCAGTCCCCAGAGCCCTAGTGATGTAGCATGTCACATTTACCGCTCCTGCTACATCCTTTTAACCACCAGAAAACCTGCATAGTTTAAGAAATCAAAGCTTTCACTTAAGATGTGAAAAAAATGTGTCTAGAACAAAAGGTGAGGTCAGTTCCTTGCCTCTCACTAGAGCTGTGAGGAAAGAGCCAAGCTGCTGATTGCATTGAAAGTGAGGAGGGTAAACTCCCCCTTCCTCCTTTCCTACCCCAGCCCCAACCCAGCCCCCAATAAGGCTTCATCTCCCTGTGAATGGAGTCCCTCTGAGCACGATGCTGAGCCGGAGGAGTGACAGGTGCCTCCTGATATGCCTAAATGAGAAGAACCAATCGGAGGAGCCTGCCCAGCTTTTGTTGTCATCTGGCTTTGCTCACGAAAGATGAGTTTGATTGACAGATGCATCAAGGTTCACAGTTTATTGGTTTTTGCAAAAGAGCCAGATCTGCCAATTTAGACAGGGGAGTGACACAAAACTTTCCATCTAAATGGACTAATTTTACCACAGGGAATTCCCAGGCAGAGCGCGCCAAGGCAGGCGCAGTCCTGTTTTATTTTTTAACAAGGACTGAATGACAAATATAAACGACAGTTCTAGGCTGACGGAACATCAGCATTTGACACTTCACAGGGGAGCGGTGAAATAAACAATAGGCAGAGAATTGAATTAGAATCAGTTGAGAGTCAGCTAGAGAGGGAGAGGAGGGCCTGATTTTCTACCAAATGATTTATAAAAGAGCAAACTGAATACTAAGTAGGTATAACGTGCTCACATCCTGTCTATTAGCAAATTTAACCTACTAGCACATTACACTTGCATGGTATAAATAGATCACGGGGCAAAGGTGTGTGGTAGGGGAGACCAATGCACAGGGGGTGGGAGAGTATGAGGGGATTCTGTTCATGGTGGTGTGAACCTCTTGGAATTATCTTACCCTGTGTTACTGATAGATTCTACAAAGTTAGAGAGCAAAAAAAGTATGACAAGTCATTTAATTTATCTCCCATTCCCTCTGCCACATTGCCTGCGCAGTTCTGTGTGGTCATCCTGCATTATGGCACTTACTAACTTTTGGGTACCCAGCTTTGCAGCCTTGTCTCAAGTCTTTTACTGTTACTTTTTTTCTTTAGGACTTTTCAATTTAAAACAGGCAATCCATGACATTTAAGAAAAATAATTCTGTGCAGAGTCTGTCTGGGACTTCTGAGTGTGGACCGTGTGTGCTTGAGATAAAAGGTTGTCTCAGCTGCTGGTGTTAGCAAGCTATTATCCTATTTCTTCTCAGCTTTAACAGGGGATAGGTTATATAAACTTTCCGGATGGGTTAGACAGCTAACTGTTAGCTAGACGTTACTTGGTGGAAATTTGGATTCCTGGATTTATGTCATGCTCTGAGATTTGAAGCATATCTGGAGAAGTGATTTTCAATCTTTTTCAATTAGCAAACAGTAAGAACAAAAAACAATCAGTAGAAGGAGTAGCTGCCAGTATAGTGCATCTAGATCCATAAGCTCACTTTTCCCAGTTACATTAAAAGCAGTTTCCTTAAAAATAAACTAGAGATTTTAAAAACAGAAGTTAAAAACTACTGATCTTGATGTTAGAGAAAGAGATGTGAAAATAAGGGGCTTTGGATTGATTTGCTGGTTAATGATTTAACTTTTATATATGAGTCCGAACAATGCAGCATAAGCTGCCTTACTATCTGGGTGCTATAACTAACCATTGCTGGCACGTTAAGGAGGTGCCAAATGCAAGTCTGTAGTCAAAAGTGCATTCTGATGGAGGCTGACATGGAGGAAAAATGCTTCTTTCTTCCGTACACAGCAGTACTATATCTGTGTGGAACTTCACACTGTTCAGTCTTACACCCTTTGGGTTTTCAGTGTAGGTTTTGTTTGTCTTCCTTTCATAAGTGTTCAACAGGGTGTGTTTGAAATGGGTCTCAGGCTGAAAGTCATTATGTTTGTAATGTTTCATTGTCAGTGTGTCTCTTTAGAACAAAATTATTCGTCTCCTTTTGAACAGGCATAGGGGCAAAGCCAGAGTAATTCTGATGCAAGTAATACGTTTTTAAATGAGACAATTTAGAAGTGAAGGCATTTTTGTTACATTTCATAACAGAAAGTTTATCCTTCCGCAAAGACTAGCGCATAGTTCTTGGTGAAACCACAGCCCTGTGTTGCGTTGTGGCAAGACAGTCTCTTACAGTTTTTCTTGTGGGATGGAAGCCACAGGTGGTTTCAGTTTCAGCTCGATCAGCATTTACCTACAAACTGGCAGCAGAAAGTTAGGCTGCCTGTAATAAAGATGGATGTTGCCTCTGCCCTGAAACCCTGTTCCTATCAGAGTAGTAAAGGAGACTGTGGAGAACAGCAGAAAACAGTTACAGTAGAGAAGGTCCTCTGAATGTGTGAGGGAAAGGGATGTGTGAAGAAGCCAATAGTGCCTGAGCAGGGAGTGTGGGGTGCAGGATGGTCTCCCCGGTGTATACAATAAGGAACATGGGACAGTTTATACCTCAGAAGGTAGGGGGCTTACAGAGAGAACGTGGAAGGGGGATTACAGAGAATCCATGTTTTCTGCATGAAGGGCAATGCCAAGAGACAGCGTCCTTGGAGCAGGAGAGCTGGCAAGTCACCAAAAGGGATCTTGAAGGAAAGGGCGGAAGAGGTGGCATGAGGCAGGGGTTGCAAGAAGCAGCGAGGCTTGACAAGGGGAGTTCTCCTGCTACGGGGATAAGGAACAGTGGAAAAAGGTTCTCTCCAAGCAGCTGCTTTGCACGTAGAGTTTTGAACCCAAAATGATCAAACATGCTTTGGATGGGCAGCTTCCACCAAAATGTCAAACAGAAGGCAGGAAAAAAAACAAGTCTTTGACCAGCTCTGTCAGCCTTGCCAGGAGTTACAGGGCCATTTCCAGGTCTTGTGACATTTGAGCTGCTTCTGAAAGCACTAGACCACAGGGTCCTTCCAATGTGATAAGACACTCACTTTTTACTTAAAGAAGTGAACTTCTGACTCTTGCAGTGGAAGAGGCACAATAAGTAACGTGGCTATAGACATCTTGAGAACACTAAAAGTCAAACAAAAGTTTGTTTTTTTTTTATTTTATATACATGTATATGAATATACATATATACAAAATGATATCTGGCATTATATAAAAATTACATGATTCCCAGTCAATCTTGTGACTTTTGTGTGTACTTGGTTCATGGTTTTCAAGTACAAGGGGCTGGCAATACAGGCTTGAACAAACTTGCTTTGCTTCACTGCACGCAGCTCCTAAATCACCGAAGTTAACTGTCCTGAGGATATTACCCACTTTTTTCCTAAATACGACAAGAATTTACGTACAGACTGTTTACTATGCATTTCTTCATAAACTGCTACTTGTTTAGTGAGCTGTTCTTTCCCTTAATATTTTAAAGTATTTTCCTTTGGATATAAGCATCATTGTGTAGATTTACTAGATGATAGTTTCCAGGATCATTTTTTTCCTTTAAAGCCATGTTTGCTGTTCTTCCATTTTTGCCATTCCCTGGGTCCTTACAGTTTTTCACTACCAATTGTGTGTCCAGTAAATTCATCTGCTAGCTCGATTAATACCTTCAGATGTGTATTATCTAGATAGATTGTCCGGCACTGTGAATGCTTAAATGTTCCAACTATTTCCTTGCCTATACCTCCTTAAAGTATGTTATTTATTTTTAAAGAAGGTTGTCATCATCTCAGAATGTCCAAACTTTTCTTTATTTTTCTTGTCAGAGTAATTATAAAGAGGATTTCTTTACTTAGTGTTGCATAATCTCTTACAATATCATTTTCCTCATTAGCAGACAGACTGTGGTGCTCTTTGTAGTTTTATCACACAACATTTTCACACTGAGAAATCCCATTTATTATGCAGTATTATTAAAGGAACATAATACTAATTGGAATGGTAGAAATAGTTCTTTCATGCAAGTATTTCTTTTTGCAAGATGTAGAAGTTCTTGGAAGGTGCAACAGTTTTGCTATTGTTCAACTATCAGTTACGGAGACTTACACAGGAATGTCAGGGTGCAGTTCTCTGGGCTGTATTAAGTGTGATACAAATGAGGTGATCGTGCTAGCTTCTAAATCTTTCTTCTAAAATTATTTTACCAGGATGAATTTTGAAAATCCATTTTGCTTTCTTCTGCCACATCTGTCCGTTGATTCTTAGCCTGTCTTTCTTCTCTGACAGTGAATATCCATTAGTGATTTCCTTTGATTCCAATCAGTTTAACATCCAGGATCTCATCTATTAATCCACTGTTTGATTCTTATCACCTAAACTTTGGTAGAGAAGGAGAATTCTGATGCATAAAAGATTTCAGAATTTCAGAATCCAGTTTTGTTCCAATTACAAGTGTGACCCTATCCCTGCAGCACATCGCAGGCCTGTCTATCTCACAGGCAGCAGACCCTGGAAACCTGGGGTCTCCAACTTCAGGAGAGTTGCCAGACAGTTTTGCTGCAGTGTTGTGAAAATTGAATTGCTTTTACAGACTGACTGGATTTCAACAAATTGACTTTCACTTATGGAAAATGACCTGTTGGAGGATTTTCAGCCTATTCTATTATTACTGCTAGGGAAAAGTATAAACTGAAACAAAAGGAAATGTTTTAACTCTCTGACGAGCAAAAACTTCATGAAAGCATTTGATTTCATGACAGCATTTCTGCACAGGCTTTCCTTAAGATACACACACACCAGCAGAAAATGCAGCCCACTGGCTTTCATGAGCTTTTGTAAAAATATTTTTAAATCACTGAAAATTGTAGAAGTAAAATTGATTTTGCCTAGCCTGACTCCTTGCTACATTTTTACTCCGCTTCTGTGACCTTAAACTACATCTGACTTCCTGGAGAATTAATGCTTGACTGAAGAAAAATTGAGTGAACACCTCAGTATTTGGTATGTTTATAGCATACCTTAATATAATGCCAAGCTCTTTGTTAGGTGGACGATGAATAGCTTGGAGAATCGGTTATTAATGACTCTGCATTTGATTTTGCCCCCTGGTTGACCAAGACATAGAGATTAAGAGTGAGCAAGCTATGATAAAACATCAGGCTAACAGAATTCCTCTCGTGAAACTAAAACTGGGGTAGCAGAGAAGTGAGGATAAAGCCTGAGAGGTGTCAGCGATCCTCCCCTCACTGAGGCACACAGCCTCCCCCGTGCTCTGATGGAGCATCAAGGCTGATTCTGGAAGACTTTACATCCTCCTAGAGACACACTGAGCAGGTGTTGCTCATCCCCAGCTGGGGCTGTGAGGAAACAGGCGTAGAGGGGAAGGGGACTCTGGGTTACCCCACATCTTTCTTATGTTGTGGCTACTCAACAGCATTTTGATTTTCTGAACTACCTGGGGATACCTGATGTGTTATGGATCATTGTGAGTCAATTGAGTGAAATCAATAGAAGGAGTCCTGCTGTCAATGAATAGGAGTGGGGTGGGGGCTCAGAGGCTGGATTGCACTGTAGGGTGTTGCAAGCATGTGCATTGCCTTCCATCACCCGGTGTGGTGGTTGTTAGCAATCGTAATGTTGTTTACATGGTGCCTGAAGGGTGCTAGGTGCAACAAATGTAACATCCTGGAGACCTCGAGGGGAATCCACCGGAGAGAGAGAAGTGCTGAGAAAGAGAGGAGAGGGAAAGAGAAACAAGCCAGAAGCCACAAAAATGACATACAAAAAAAAAAAAATTGTTTTTATTTCTCATGTGCACAAAAAGAGAAAAGAAAAGAGTCAAACAGAACGGAAGCGATGAGGAAAAGCCAAGAGTGGCTGCAGCAGCCTAGAATGGATACGTCACTGCACCTGGCACTGGCCCCCTCCCCTCCATGGTCTCACGTCTAGCTTAGCCTGGAGAGCATCATCAGAGCTGCTTACAGTTGGATTTGTCATCAGTTCTGTAATTGTCATTGTTTGGTCCCTCCTTCCTGCTTTGCAAGTTTTCCACCATCCTGGGCCTAGCCAAGGAGCACACTGTGGTATTTTTGAGGTCCCTCAGAAGCCCTCATTTTGTCAGTGCCAAAGGGGGCAGCTATGATTCTTATGTCTTTTCCCAGAGGGGTGCTCTTCCATAGGGACAAAAGGGTGAGGTTTTTCCAACAGTTCAGAAAACCAAAAATTCCTTTAGGAAAACATTTACGTGCATATATAATTATATACTCGAGGAGAAATAGGTGCAGGGGTTTTTGTTTTCCTTTTGTTTGTTTAACATCCTCACATTCATGTTGTGATTCTGAAGTCTTACTTGGAATTTGAATCATCGCTACTGATGGGTCAGAAAGCATGCAGACTTATCCCTGTTTCCACAGCAGGGCTTATTGCCACCAACCTTCCCCAACAGATTTGCAGGTCACAAGGGTGTCAGCTTTAATACATCTGCCCTGCACAAACCTCCCTCCTTCTTCTCTCACATCCCTTTGGGCCAGAAGGACATGGGAGTTTCAGAGAACAGGACCTGAAAGGGCTGCCCAGTTTTAAATGCCATGGTCTTCCAGAAAAGCATGGCATTTGAGAACTCATGAGATCCCTCCTCTGTGAAAAAAATGGTGACAGCAGGAGATCCAGTCGCACAGCATTTCTGCTTGGTCCGGTAGATAAAGCAAACGTAGCAGCAAGCTAAGAATGATAGGAGAAGGAAGAGAGCTAAGGAAGAAGAAGAAATGAAGTATGATTTGTGAGAAAAAGGAAAAGATAGAAATGTAATGGAAACATTCATGATTATTCAGAATAATACTTAACACTGATAGAATTTTCTTTCCAGGATCTCAAAGCACTGAGCCGGTGCTAATTAATTCAGCTGCGCAATCCTCATGTGAACTAGGAACTATTGTTATTCCCATTTTACAGAAGATTGGAATTGAGGCATAGAGGGGAAATTGAACTTGACAAAGGTTCTCTAGAGCCATGAGGAGAACTGGGAAGTTTGAATTGCCAGACACCTGCTTTCATATCAGCAATGCCATTCCATCTCTGGGTAGAGAAGCACATTGGGAATGAAGAATAATAAGAGAGAGAGAGAGAGAAATGGAATTGAAAGATGTGAGAAAGAAATGGAAGAAAGGGAAGAGACAGCAGAATGGAGGAGAGAGAGATGAGTCATAGACTTCACTGGATTTTGCACAGTGATTTCTTCCCCTGATTCTTTTTCATTTTTTTCCTGTAAAAATTTCTTTAAAAAATGAAGGAAAAAAAAATCCACCTGTAACAAAGCAACTGTTGGCCTGTTAGGGAAGGGGTCCTTTCAAGGTTTGGCTGTTCCCTCAGGTTCTGGATTTGTGCTGTGCTTTATTGAACACATCGTTTTGTTTTCAGTGAGCACAAGAAACTTGCACAGTACAGACAGCGTGTTCCTTATCTACAGGATGAGACGAGGCTGTTTTAATAACTACCATGATGAAGATGGAGATGAACTTATATACAAGAGGAATTGCCTTCACATTACACACATTATCTTCCTACAAAGCAGCAATTGTTTTTGCAAATAACATAATATTAAATAATTGGTAGAATTTTTGCGTTTCCTGCATAGTCCAGTCTAATGGAATCTATATGAATATTGATGGTTTTCTTCTGCGTAATATCACCACATAAATCCCCATGTCAGCTACTAGACTTTAGCTATAATACTGCTTTACAATGCATCCACCGACTGTAAATCAAAACAACCAACACAAACTCTTTGGCAAATGTAATTCAGTACATTCGCATGGGGGTCTACAGGTGATGGTGGAAGAGGATTAGACTGCCCAGTCCTTTGCATAATTCTGCTTTCCTTTTAATTTTCCTGGTCAAACTACATGCTGTACTTATGAACTTTCCAGACCAATCCAATACCCGGTGGAAATTCTCTTTTTATCAGTGGAGTTACACCAACAATGGATTCGGCCCTCCGAGGGTCAAATCAATCCAGCCATGAGTGAGCTAACCAAATCCTGCTTTCATACCCTAGCTTGTGTCTCAAGTTTAGCGAAACACCATTAGAAAAATAAGCATTTCTGAGCTGCTAGCTTCTCTTGAGGTGGCCCCTGGGCTGCAGGTTGCCAAGTGTGAGGCATGACAGTCTCCTTTTCTCTAGCCTTCTCAGAAGGATCTCCTTGCTGCTCCTGGGATTTACTTCCTCTGCCTCGACCACCTGCTGAGTGAAACTGGGTGGCGCACAAGCAGAGCAAAGCCTGTACTGAGAGACTTAAAGGGAGACTTTGCTAACAGGGTCCAGCATCTATCTGGTGTCTGTGGAGGAAAACAGAAGGAGTGATGAAAGTAAATTTTTATAAATTACTCAGAATTTTCTTCTCATGTTGAGTAAGGTGAGATAACAGGCCAAATTCTGGTCTTGGTGACAGTGTAACAACTCTGCTATTTGCAGCAGGTTACTCGGAGGTAAGACATGCAGAATGACACTTTTAATAGATCAGGAGTAACCTCTTTGACTTTATTCTGTACAGGAACAGATTTTAGCTCTATATTTTCTATGTAAACATCCCTCCCCCCCAAATACCCTTATCATTTGGGCATCCCGGTAAAGAGGACACAGACCTATAATCAGCTAGAGCCATGCAAGGGCTAAAAGTGTTAGGTGAAAGGGGCCTTTGGGATCAACACAGCTGTTTACTGATGATGGATTTCATACATACAAACTCGGAGACAGAATACTGAGTCCACAACCACTTCTCCTCTGAGGCTGGGAACTTTGGATTTTATACATAATGTTGGCTGTACAGATTGCTCCGCTGGTCACTTTTATGCCCTTCGGGGGTTTGATTCTCAATCCTGTCTTTGTCCATGGACAGTAGCCCACAAGTTTTATCTGAAACCTCTCTAAAACAATAAGGATTTACTTTGGCAGACTTGATGCCCTGGGGACAGGCTATAGCTGCCTTCATGTTTTCTTTGAGTATTTTTTAGGAAGTGTCAGTGCAAGGAACAGTTTATGAGTTTGCTGATGATACAGGAGTAATAAGCATTTCTGTTGACAGTTAGCCTTTTGCAGAACAGTGTTTGCCAGTCACCTGGGAACCAAAAAGAGCAGAGAATCCCTAGAGAATCATCAGGTGATCATTTGGGATAAGGGGTAATTATTAGGGTGCACAATATAGGATTGAAGATGAAGAGATGGGAGTGTATGTTGGGACTGGCTGGTAGGATGCAGGCATATGGATTTGAGTGGAGGCCTATAAATTAGTAGGTGTATGAGCAGATGGACTGGGAATCAAAGGGGGCCCATATAGCAAGGCTATAGCGGTTAGGCAATTATGTGTTGGGCACAGATGATGAGGCTGTTGTCACTGGCTGTGGGGAGCTGGAGAATGGGTGTTGGGCATGTCTAAATTGCAAAAGTTGGGATGTGGGTGAACTGAAGTCATCACAGGTACAGGGGTTAAGGTAAAAGGAGCATCGGCTAAGGGCTAGGGAACCAAGCAATAATCCCAGCCAATCCTGAATTTGTCCATCTCAGTCTTAGCTGTCCAGAGGGCAATCAGATGGGCCCACATGAAGCCCCACACTTTCCACCACACAGCGCAGTTAGAGCGCCAGCTGGGCTCGTTTTCTTTGTTTGCCAACCAGTGACATGGAAAACGTTTGTTGACTCAGAGTGCTTTTTTGTCGACTGATGTGTTTGGTAACTTTGTCATATGTGACTTGTCCACACTGCTCCCCAGAGACAGGATTTGGGAAAGGGGGAGGAGGAGGAGGCAACAGGGGTGGAGCTGGCATCCAATCCTCTCCAATACCACCATCCCATTGTAGTGCAAAACAGAAAGGAAACAAAACCCTAGAGTGAAAGAGGAGCATCAGACATCAGAGGAACTTGTCTGCCATTCAGGTGGCGGGGAGGGATGGGACTTGGAGTTTAATTTTTGTAGGGTTTTTTAATTATTATTTTGGGGTTTTTGCTGTTTTTGTTTGCTTGGGTTTTTAAGAAAATTGGGGATTTGTTCTTTTTTTTTTTTTCTTTTTACAGACCTTCATGACAAAGCATAAAAACACAGTTATATTTATATATCTATTTATATATTTCTTCATTTCGTCGGTTGGTTTGTCAATGTTGCTCCATCCTCCTGTCTGAGCTGATTGTGTGTCACAGAAATTGTGGGTGTATGTGTGAGGTTCCTCCCAGCTCTGGCCTGCAAAGTCACCATGTGTGAGGTGCAGCCAACTAAGGGGGAAGCCATGCTGGAGAGTGGGGATGAGGTGCACAGAGAACCCCTCGTGGGGTGCAGATAGTTACTTGGTCCTTTTCTTCATTGCCAGATGGGCCAGGCCTCTGTACTGTCATCTCTGCTCTAGCCAGACTGTTCCCTTTGTCCTGGGAAACAGGGTGAGCATCACAGGTTACACATGCTGAAGAGTCCACTACAGAAAAGTATATTTTTGGGGAACAGTGTTTCATGAGCGGCATTCTCCCCTGCTTCCCCCAGCCCCTACCGCTCCCAGAAGAAGGAGGTCCTGTAAGGCAATGGTTGCCAGCTGCATTGCTTCCCAGTCCCCCTGAAGTCCTGGAAGCCAAGGGGACTTCATATGGCTGAGCTTTGCCCAGGCAGTGGAGGGCTCCTGCAGGAGAAGCCACTTGGCCGCAGGGTCTTCCCGCAGGGGGGAGCGATCAGGGCGGAGGGCAGGGAGAGGGCGAGGGGTCTCAGTCTGATGTGGTGAGTGCTTGGTCCGGTGCCTTCGTGGTGAAGAGGAAGGAACTGGACTGTGGGGAGAAATGGAGAAGGTCTCTTCACCCTTCCCATGGATGGAGGGAGGTGATCAGACAGGTACAATGTGGAGGCCTAAGCTGTCGCCCTGCAGTTTCATGTGGTTTCCATGGTAACTAGTGGCGGTCATAGGCAGCGGCAGCAGTGGGAGGTGCGGAGCCCCGGGATGTGGCACTATAATAATAAGGGGAACCTGAAAGTTAACACAGGAGAAGAATGGACTGGTTGAAAGGACAAACAGTAAAAAAAATAAAATAAAATAAAAAAATAAAACAATCAAACGAAGAAAAGAAACAAAGGATAACTGAAAAGGAACGGAAAGGAGGAAAGGAAATTAAAGGAAAGGAACCAAAAGAACGAATTTGAGGACTCAGATCTTAATGGGATTAGGGAAAGGCAGTGAGTGGAAGCCAGCCAAGGGCTCTATTTCAGTGGAGAGATGCTACTGTGGCCTCTGACTCTGAAGCCTCTCTACAGGACAGAGATCCGTTTGCTCCTCCTGACCATCAATAAGTTGATGAGAGGGAAGACTATGATCTGTGGCCTCAAAGAAAGTGTCAAGGCCAGATGTTCTGAGCATACCTGATGAAGTATAAAAGGTCAGTTTTAAAACCAGGAGAGGAGAAATTAAATATATGATGTTTTATTGTTTGGGACATTGGTCACATTTGGCATGAAAGCTTGCTAGAAGGTTACTGAATGTGTGCTAAATAGTGATTGATTATTAAGATCACATTTACTGAGGTTTAACAACACTGGAATAAAATGTGCCTCTATTATCTAGTTGTTAAACCTCAGTAAATATGTAGGTAATAATCACAGCTGATTTATTTTACATATAATAAATCTCTTCCCTTGCAAAGAAATGTTGATTTAGAAGGTAGGGTCTTATGGGAGCTTTTTTCCCCTCTGAAAAAAACCTGACTATTTCTGGGCATTTTTATCACTGGAGACAGATATATCACTCCAAGAAGACTACTAGCTATTATAAACCTAGTGATGCAGCCTGTCTCCCAGTCTGGACACTGTTCCAACTGATCCAATAGGAAGAACTTCCAGATTCCCAGGAACTGCTCAGGGTTTAGCTTGGGAGAGGAGTGAAACCTCATCTGGATTTTAATCAGACCTTGAATGGGTGCTAATTGCAGCCTGAGAGAGTAGCAGAACTTGAATTTAACTTATTAATTCCAGATATTAACTTATCTGGAATAAACTGTGGATGCAGCCCATGGAGAAGCCAGAGCTGAACTGGAATTCTGAACCTTCTCATGGAAGAGGAATCGGCTTCAGAACAGATACAAAACACATGTGAGGTTATACCCATCTGGACACTGGACCGGACACTCACCTGCCCAAAAACTTGAAAACCCTCTTCAGAAACAAAAATAAACAAAGAAAACAAAGAGACAAACAGAAGGAGCACGAAGCTGGGGGTGTGCTGTGGGAAAGAGGTACTCACTTAGTAATGCAGGGTTGCTGAACCGCCAGGCCTCGTTGTAAGTTGTGTACTGAGGGTGGCTGTAGGGGTTCCCTGAGAACTCGCTCCCTGGAAGAAACCAAAGAAGATGTGAAATACAGTTAGGAACGAAGATTTATGTCAGCTTTTCCATCAAGCCAGTGTTCATACTAAATCTGTATGCCAGCAGGAAAACTAGTGTATGTAGTTTCCTTGCCCAGCTGGGACTGTGACCTTCAGGAGACTGTAGCGTTTGTTCAGTGTAATGTTGCTTACCCATACAATTAAAAATTGTAAGATTGACCTCTTCAGAATCAAGAAATTAGTTTAAAATAACAAAATTCAGTAATACAAATAAATAAATAAACTGGTTTATTTTTTGTTGCCTTCTGTCTTCTGATTCTCAGGTTGCAGTAGGATTACATATGCAAGCTTTTTCTGTAGTTAACTATCAGTTTCCTTTTAAATAAAATCTAAGGTTCTCCAGCAGCATCAAGACAGCAGGCATGGGAGCTTGATGGGACAAGGTCACAATAAACTCATTGGAACAAGCAGTACTGTTGATGGCAATATGTATTGCTAAGTTTTGTTCATAGGGCAGTGAGGGTGATGACGTATTTTTGGAGAAGGGTATTGTTCGTTTTAGGAAATGTTCTGAGAGTAAGGTGGGCTTAAATATAAAACAAAACGGAAAACATGAGTCACTCTTTCTTACTCTATACCATGGTGTTAGTCAGAAAAGTGATTCATATATGATTAACCCCACCTTTATGCTGAGTTAATAAGTTACAGAGAAAACTTGCTGTATTCCAGTTTCAGAAAATAATTTTCTAATGATTAGCACTTTAGGTACTATTCTGAATCTGAAAGGCAAGCTGGGCTGCAGCTGCCTTTTTCACATTCAGTAAAATGGGCCCAAACCAAAATACTTGTGAGCTATGTGATCTAAAAAGACTCTGACCCAAGATTTTAATGCTGTAGAGTCTTCTTAAGTATTCGGTTTTATTGTGCATAAGGAGCTGAGTCTCCTTGTTTTATAGAAGGCTATGCATGGGTAAGGGAATTATATTTGGTGACTGAGGAGGTATGGTGCTGCATTCATAATAAATAAATCTCTCAAAACTTAAAAATGTATGATTCTGTTAAGTAAAAACATGTCATTAATTGATCATAACCACAAGCTAATGCAGTACCAGCAGACTGGGGACAATTAGTGCCATATGAAAGGCATTAAGCACTTAAAAGACAGTGAAAGAACAGTGTGACTATTTTCTTCTGGTCTGCCCTGAGGCACAGGTGGAGTTGTTACAACAGAAGTGTTTGGAAAGCATCTGGGGTTCCTGCGAGATACCATCGAATAGGGAAAGAAGACAATGCAAGATGTGCTGGATGCCTGTGATACAATTACCAAAGAAATGTCAATTAATTATACTGTAAACTCTGCAAATCTTCCCTCACTGGAGAATTAAAGCCAAAACTACAGATTCTCAGATGATGGAAATGAAGTCTGTTCAAGTTATGGGATTTGCACCGGTTTAAACTTGAGGAAAATCTGTCTAGCCAGGTTTTTTAGATACTTAGGGTAATAACCAAAGTAGTCAGTATAAAAATGTGTATGTATCAAAAACAATCACCATCCAAAGTCATTTTGGTCACAGTAGTTTTTAGTTTCATAAAACCTTGTTTTGTGTGGCAGACCTTGCTAAATACTGTTTTAATGATAATAACTCAGCATATTTCCATGTCTAGAAACATCCCACGCTTAGCTGGGAAGGAATAGGTGAAACCTGCAGAGGTGACCAAGATACTGTGGGATAGGACACAAAGGCAAAAAGCAATGTGTAGTCCACATTTATCTCTACTAAAGTGACATATCTGTGGGATATACTGGAAAGAGTTTGCCTCATTAAAAAGGGAAAAAAAATATCCAGATGAGAATTTCTGCTTTGAAATGCCTTATAAAAACACCACTTCTCTGCATGGAGAACAAAAGTTCTGATAATATTTCAAGGCTTCTCTCTCACCCTCTCTCCTGAGTTGTCACCCTAAACTGTTTATGGTGTTCCTAAAGCATGGGTTAAGTAGAGGAGAAAGAGCCCCAGCTATGGAGAGCTGGGGAGGAGGGAGGGCAGCCACTGGAAACGGTGTTTATTGACGAGGAGTGAAAGCCTGCATGCAGCAGGATAATGAGCTTTTGAGCTCAACTGTGACCAAGAGGAACTGAGCTATCACCTTCCCCAATCACTAATGAAACAAGTGTAATTTCCTCATCAACACTGGATTCTGTTTAACGACTCCCTGCCGTTGCCATCACCAGCCCTCTGCAGGCTCAGGGCTGCTCTGTGTAAACTGCAGTTCCTTTTGAGGGATGCACACTTCACCACAACAGTCTGCAGAAACTTGATGGCCTTTCTGGGAAAGAGGAAGAATTGAGGTAGGATCAAAGGTGCTCTGTTATCTGTGCAGGAAACATCTCTCAGACGAACAAGTTAAGTGTAGCACAATACCCAATTCTTCCTCCTCTGAGTGATTAACCCATTTTCTCTAGTGTGTGCGCAGAGACTATTGGCTTTCATCCACGTCTGCAGTATGGAAACTGAAGTTACAGGCAGGGGCAGGATATGTATCTTACCACATCATCTGCATAAACCTCAGGGATATTTGCATGCATGACTGACTGTGTTGCATGGATATACTGCTACTGGAGACAAGCTCTTCTCTAGACCATACCAAGTAGAAGTGTAGTGAAAGGTTGTCACGGATAGAACAGAGCAGCTTTGGTTAGCACTGGTCAAACAGTTTTCTCAGAAACAGCGTTCCACTGGAAAATGCTGTCTCATCAAAATGGAAATGTTTTGCACGAGCTTGTCAGCTTCAATGGAGTTTTAGAAAGAAAAGTTCTGAAATGATTGCAAATTGAAACAAAGTATTATGTTTCAAATTTCTTGTTTTGTTTCATTTTGCCTTTCTCATCTCATTTAATTTCCTTTCTACTCTTTTATTATTTTAATATGTCTTGACATCTAGAACATGTTGACATTATTGAAATATTTCATCCTGATGTTTGCAAATTGAACTATTTCAAGATTCTGACTCCTCATCCCAATGCAAGATGAAAACAAATGTAAAAAAATCAGAGTTATGCATGGCTTGGAAATTCTGCTTTCTGAATAGTTCTATTTTTAACTCTGTGCCTTTACTTAGAGAAGACAGAACCTCTTTCTCATATTCACCTACATCTGGACAATAAGGTTTGTTTGCCTGTCACTATGTTTCTTAAAGGTACTCCCTGAGTGGTCATCTTGCTGGCTTCTTGTTTCCAATGTAGTTAAAGCACTGGCCCCTGATCTTTCTTGGCCTGGGGGTGTGTAACAAACCATTGGCGACATCATATTTATTTTCTCTGTTTAACCTGGACTCTTAACAGAGGTTGTAAGCAAGCAAGCACAGAGGATCGATCTCATGAGGCCTATATTCTGTGCAATCTGTGCTCTGGGAACCTTTACTAACAGTATTTTCTTGGTGTCTGTATTTAAATCTTGGCACGTTTAGTCTTCTAATACAGAAACCATGAGGCATGAAGTGAGCCTAGCAGGTGGCAGGTTCAGAACAAATAAGGGAGGTAGTTTTCACACAATAGGTAGTTAAGGTACAGAACTTCTTGCTATAGGTTGCTACAGATGTTAAAGGTTTACATGGGTTCAAGAGACACTGGTTAAGTTTGTGGAGGGGAAACCTATCGAGGGTTTAATATTAAATAGAAAGACACTAAGTCTGGCTAAGAAAGTCTCTGAGCTGCAAGTTGTTGGAGTCTGGGAGATCTTTTGAGAAAGTACCGATATATGCTTGCTCTACTTTTATACCATTCCCCAGGCATTCACTTTTGGCCCCTGAGAGAGAGTAGTCGCTGCAGAGATCTGCAGTGTGACCCATTAAAGTCAAGTCTCATGTTCCTTCCCAGGAAGCCTCTTGATCTCTAGCTTGTTGGCTTCAATCACATCAGATGACAGGAATAGAAGGGCTGCCAGGCTGGGTCTGAACAGTGGGGTATGACTGAAACAGCCAGAACCTGATGCTCTGTGGAAAGATCCAGTAACTACTGCAGGATGTCCAAGCAGGCCACTGGAAAAACTTCCTCTAATTGAATGTTGACATCAGATTTAATGTAAAGATATCCATTTTACTTGAATAATCTTTTTCTCTTTGAAATATAACTCAACTTTTTTCTTTATCATCCTGCCCCTTTTATTTTTGGGGGTATTTGTGTGGTTTGGGGGACACTGCTGTCTTATGGATGAGTAGCTTCCACATCAAGGAGCTGAAATACCCTATTCTTGGATAAGTGACCCCTGTGATTAGTCTTAAAATTTTTGTCCCAGTTTAGATGTCACTATCATCCTTGTGGTGAGGGTGTTAAATTTACATAGCAGTCACTGAACAGTTGAGAAGTTAAGAACAGCTAGGAGTTGAGAAAAGTCTGTTTTTTAGAAGTACCTATTCAAAGAGCCAGCTATTTTGGTGTTATTAATTATTTCTATATGCCATGACCTTGTATAAGTTTTCACCTATAACTAACTTAAATGTTGACAACTGAGCCTACCTACTGTTACCATCTGGGTTTTTTAAATTGATTTATATTGTTTTAGTGCTTCCCTGATTCTGTAGCCAAACCATCTCCCTGAAAAATTTAGTGTAGAAGGAGATGCCCTAACATTTGCCAACTCTGCACCACCCCAAAAGTTCAGCAAGCTGGTCAGCTATACCAAGGGACTAAAGTGGGGGTGAGGAGGGGACCAATCCAATATCTTTTCCTGATCTGGAGGTAAATCATATCATCTTCACAGTATAGCCTGACATTTTTGTTGTGCCTTAGGATCGGAAGCAGTAGGTAGCTTGTTAGCTCTGGAATGTGACCACAGGTATTAGCCAGTGCTTTACAGTATATAAGCAGTGATCTGTCATTTAAAGATGTTAAGACTCTGACCTGCAAATGTTTCCTATCAGTGATGTTTTCACTGTCCTCACTGCAGTGGATGTTTGTTTAGCTAGCTGTTCCAAGATTTTGATGAAGGTAACAAACAGAAAACAATGGCAGATGAAGTTTTGAGATCTGACCTACCATGGCTGAGAAATGAAAATACTGCCTTTTCATTTATATGCTGAGAGTAACTGTCATCAGAGAAGTGGGGAATAGAGCCTGGGGAAATAAGCCCTTCAATTGCCCTAGGGTAAAAGGTGAAATATTCTCCCTAAACAACAGTAGAATCCATCTGCCAAGAGAAGGTATTTCTCCAAAGGTACTGGGTAGCAAAGGAACAGTGTGCCTTTAGATGTAGGATCAGATAGATAGTTTCTTGGATTGGAGGCGCTATCTTACAAACAGGAGGTGGGGAAGTAGTTGGTTGTTGAAAGTGAATAGTTAGTTTATCCTGAAATGCTGTTAATCATCTGAGTTCTTAGCTAGTTTAGGCTACAGACAGTAGATCTCCAAAAACTACAGGTATTAAATTACCATTGGTAATTTTCAGTTTGATGCCCTGGCTTTAGATAGAAGCTAAGTTGTTACCCTAAATTAGCAGACAGCTGAATATCCTGAGCCATGAGCGGTACATAATAGTCTGCATGGGTCATTGGAAAATAATTACATTAGTTAATGAATACTAAGGTTAATTAATTACCAATTAATTGCCACAGGTTACAGATAGCTAGTTGCCCATAGCAGCAGTGAATCAGTTACTAGGGAGAAAGAGATATGTTGCAAAAAGTGTTGTTAGCTACATTGGTTATAGGCACCTGATGATTTATTTATGAAAAGAATAGGCCTTAGTATCAGCAAAGCAATAGTGAAGCCAACTATGAAAACTCTTACAATGCTAGTACACCGTTCAAACGTGTGTGTACCATTACTGAAGTCTAGAGGCTGACTTACCAGGAACCATTCCTGCAAGAGTTGAGGTTGGGTAGCTGCCTTGTCCAGTTGGGGGAACATGGGGTGGGTAGCCAGGCAAGGTGGTGCTTGCCATATCACGACCTGGAAAGGGAAAGAATCAGGACAGGTGATCAATATGGATAAGATCTTGCAATATGGATTTGATATCACCTTTTGTCCCACTGTCACATGACTAGCAGCTTGATAAAGGTTGGACTTGATGATCCTAGAGGTCCTTTCCAACCATAGTGATTCTATGATTCTATGATTTTATGATAGGCAAGTGCTGTGCAGCCTTCTCTTACATAAGCGCTGTCCATCCACTGAAAATTTTGGGGGAAAGTTGTGGCACTTTTGATCTCACACTATAAGGATGGATGTTAAAACTTAGCTTTGTGAAGCTCAAAAGAATTTGGTTTCTTCATTGTAGATTTTGGACTTATTTTACCTAAATCAAAATGGCCCTAAGCTGCACAGAGAATGGCAACATATTCATTGCCAGAGTAGCTGAGGTCCTGCCTATATGCAGTAGATGCAGGTGATGTTGCTTTAGGGCATGATCAGTGTGAAAGGACTTGGAAAGTGATTCAAGAGTTTTCTGTGTCTGTCTTTCTTCCCACCTCTGGTATTCACCTGCTGATGATTTTAGGCAAGTCACTTCACCTCTCTGTGCTTCTTTTTATGCTGCAAACTCTTTGGTGCAAGGGCACACTTTTAATATATTTGCACAGTGCTTAGCATGAGATCAACACTGGTTGGACTCCTTCCAGGTGCTGGTGTAATATATATAATAATAGAATCATGTGAATTAGTTTTAGTCCACTTCATTTTTGTCACAGGTACAAGTTTTTGTTAGTAATACTTAAAGTCGTGATATCTTTTCTCCACCAAAGAAGTAGAGAGGGGTGTGGACTGGGTGGATGACTGTAGTTTATTTTTCATCTCTTAGGAAGTGCAGCTGGAGGCTTCTTGGTTGATGCCAGAGGCATTTCCTCATTTGGACTGGTTAGCCTGAAAATGGGCCAGCCAGAACGGCATTTTGCTGTTAGTGCTTATTGCATTTAAATGAACTAAAATCATCTCAGAAGCTGCTGGGAGTTTCAAGCCAAAACCAAAAAAAAAAAAAAAAAAAGCCAAATAAATTAAGATAATCTTTCCCCCACAGCTGCTAGGAGATTTACAGCTCAACTTCCAATGCTGCCTACTGAGATCTCAGCTTGTTCCAGGCATCCAAAGCCTTTCACATTCCCTAGGTGAACTGTAGCTCATCAAGAAGTTCGTGCCATTTGTTGTTCCTTTGTTAAATTCTGTCTGTCCTGTCTGCTCTATCTGGAGGGCTGTAGTCTGATTCGCTTTTAGAAGTTACAGGTTAAGTATGGCCCGTTAACACCAGTGGAGTCACTGGAACTGTGCTGGGATATGCCAATGAAAGAAGAATAAGAGTTGGCTTAGCTCTACTAGTGCCAGAATGATAACTGATAAAGCAGGCCCTGGAGCAAGCACAAACCTTGGCTTGATTGGGAACCTTCCCCCTTGATTGGGGAATCAGAAATAAATAACAGTTATGCAGCAAAGCAAACACTAATCAACATGGAGCATTAACCTGAAGGGAGGAAGTTTCTCTGGGATGAGGTAGGCTAAGCCAGTGTAATTGCTTTCATAGGTCTTGACTAAAGATCAGTGAGGTCATTTGTTCAAGAAAAAATAAATGCAAGTTCATTCTTTCTCCCTGAAGAGGTACTCGATCAGTGGCTGATGTTCCTAGCTCACCTCCTCTTACATAATGGCACAGAACTACCAGACAACAGCTAAGCCATTTCCCAGCCACTGCCAAATATTGATAAAAATTTATATATAATGCCTCAGGGATTTATATTCTGCACTCTTCTACTCTTTTATCACCATCATTCCTTTAGTGATTTGTAGCTGTGTGTTAAACTGTATGATTAACACCTACTAGATGTAGTTGGGTTTTTTTTCCCTCACATTCTTTTAAGGCAAGAAAGTTTCATGCTTAAAATTCATGTCCTTTTGGTTTCATATATTGACTAGCCTGAGAAATAACAACAGGTGATGAGTGAGAAAACAGTGTCACTGAAAAGTTACAGAGAACATTATGTAGCAGCAGGCAAAATTAATTCATTTTGACACTTCCATTCAAGTGGGAATGCATACACGCTCACTCTGCTACTCAATCTATGCACATACGCCCCTGTGTTTTTATTCAGACATGAGTGCACAGAGGCTGATTTTCAAAAACTCAGTGTGGAAAATTCATTGGGAAGTGATCATCTGTCAAAATCCCAATCTTGAAAAAGAAGGTAACAAGTACAGTATCAGCAACATGAATAAGAGTCCCACAGAGAGACTTAAAATGCTGTTACATACAAGCAGGCCCCTTCCATTACCTCCTATCGTTACCAACAGGTAGGCAGGATTATTAAATTCTTGTAATCCAGGGGTATGGCAAAGCTTGCACCTATCCTGCTTATAACATGCTTCCAACTCCAGCCATTCTCCCTTCTCCCAGAGCCTTCTAGAGTGAGGAACAGCACCTTCATCACCGTGACATTGTTTGAGCTTTTGAACACTTTCTCCCATGTCTAATTCTCCATAGGGGCCCTAAGTCAGGTGCCTCTCCTTAAACACAGTGCCTTCTAGGCCAGAGGGTGGTCATATATGACTGCATCCCCAGAGAACTATATTGTTGGAGAGAGTCTGTCAGGAGACTCCTTGGCTTAGGAAGTGCCCAAAACTCAGAGGCTCTTACTGGCTGCAGTAAGACTGGATCATGTCAGTGTTATGAACACAAAAGTCCTCTGTGCTGTTACTTGCTGCTTTCTTACATGGAAGTATAGAAATGCAAATCTCACCTGACAAGACGAAGGGAGGATGTTAGGTCAAAAGAGAAAAATAATACAGGAACATGAAGGAGGCAGAGGTAAGATGTGTTTCTTGAGCATTGGGAACTGTGGTCTGCACTAAGACTTTGTTCAGAAAAAGCCCAAACTACATTCTTTGACAGTGGAGTGACAACAGCCTCAGTGGTCACCTAAAGTGATACCCACTGTTTCACCCAAGCCACCTGTGAGCTTCTGCAGCAATGTAGCTTCAGTCCCCTTGCACAAGAGTTTCCTCTAGTACCTACTTGAAACTTTTTCCTCCCCATCCTCCCCTCCAGCCTGCTGCTCCTAAGCGCTGCCAACTTCTGCAACCTATTTCTTCACTTCTGTCCTTCCCTTAAAGGCCACATACCTCAGGTCTGTATTCCTTTGGCTGTAAGACATTATGGTCTCTCAACCATCCTTCCTGGTCTTGACATTCAGATGTGATGCCCTGTTTCTTAACTACTTGGTCTGCTGTGTGAAAGCACCAGCTCACGCTGACATTCCCAGACCAGGTGACTCGAATATTGTTCACAACACAGCTACAGCAGTGCTCACCAGGTGCCTATGTATTCATCTTAGTAGTCTGTACAACCCATGCTGAATGACCCTGTCAGTCCTAGAGCTGGCTAGGTTATTCAGACTGCTATCATCTACCTTAGACTAGCACACAGTACCCTTGCTGGGCCTACAGTATTCAGGGGCATTATTGAGGCAACACAGGGTTTTGCTGTATGAGTGTTTCTATACTGAGTCCCAGACCCATCCAACTGAGACACACAGTCACTTCTAAGTAGCTTCTTTTCCCATTTTATTCTAAAAAATGAAGGACAGGCATGAAATCCTTCTGTGACTCTCCAGGGAGCTGAGAACACATGCTGCATACACAGAACTGGAACATGGTTGCTCTGGTTCCCACTTGCACTCAAAGAGCTTGCAGCATTTACTGGTTTCCCCATCAGACGAAACTGAACCCCTTGACTGCAGCATCCCCACTGAGTTGGTGGCCAAGGCCGGTTACCTGCTATCAGAGGCTGGCTGCTGGACTGCCCAAAGTGGGCACCATGATGAAGGAAGGCACTGTAGCAAGGCGTGGACGCATCGTCTGAAAGGGCCATGTGGAAGGGCTGAAGATCAGCCTGCCCAGAGCCGACCGGCGTGGTGGGGGTGAAAGGGGTGAGAGAGGCTCCATGAGGCTCTTGCTTTATACTGAGGGGAGAGGAGAGGTTTTCTGTGGTAGGGTAAGGGATGGACACAGACAGACAAAGGGAACAGGGGGAGGAAGAGGAGGGTGGGGAAGGGAGGAGAGGAAGAACAAAATGGGTAAATGAAAATGGAGTGGTTAAAATCTACAGGGAAATTAATTTAAAAACAAAAATCAAAATAAAAAGGTTAGGAGTAGATCAGAGGAGCCAGTGCCGAGACAACAGCAGTAAATGCACCTGGGGACTAGGCTCTGACTGGAGGGATGCCTCTGCAGGGGCAGCAGGAGATGGGGAGGATGGAGTGCAGTGGCAGATGGGAGGAATGGGATGCAGGGAGAGGAGAGGTCAGGGAGGGAACATGCAGGAGAGGGAGGACAGGAAGAAGCATAGGGTTGGGAAGGAGAAGAATGCTCTGAAGCTTCTGTGCTCCCTTTCCTGATGCTTTCTCTTGCTGGCCAAGAGCGTATGAAGGTGCTACACTTACACAGTTTGGGCCAGGGAATTATACCACTTTGTCTCTTCAAGCCCAAGGTAACCTTCCCCAGGAGAGCAGCATGGTTATGAGCATCCATTAAACAGGATGCTTGGTATAATGGCCAAAGCTTGTCAAGTCAAACTCTGTAAAAGCTTTGACAAAAACGGTGTAGCTGAAGCTTGAGGTGGTTAAAATGAAAAACAGGACTGTACAATTAACAGGTGGATAGATAGATACATCGATCAATCGATCTTCACAGTGGCACACTTTGGAGTTTTGACCATAAAAGCAGTCAGTACTGACTCTGGTTGTTCCCAGAGTATAGTGTTGCCAGACAGATACCTTGACAGAGAGACATAATGGAAGGGAGAAAATGTGAGGAACTTATAAACCGTCTCATTTTCATTGTTGTTTGCATTGGACCTTCACTTGTGATGTGCAGTTTTGCATAGGCACAATAGATACAGCTTTGAAACTGTTCCTAACTTGGCTGCCAAGTAAGAGTTTTGGGAATGGAAGAACTCTGTGACCTAATGCATGGGTACTCCAGAACACCCACTGTTGTTGGGTCAGCAGTAATAGAGTCCTGTATTTGAACACCTGAAAGAGAAGTATGGGTGATGTGATCAGATATGATCCAAATCATCTAGCAAACCATCCACCCTCAGGTAAACAAATTAAAGCCAATAAATTAAAACCATCTCTCTGCCATGATGGCAACACTTTGCCAGTGGCCTATGAAATAAGTTAGTTCTGGTGGTTTTGATTTATACAGAGAAATATAAATGTGACATATAATTAGGTCATAAATCTGACTTCATTAATGTAGAACTGGCTTAATGAACTCTAGGCACCTTATTGTGATCCTGCAGTGCTCACCTAGACAATAAAGGGCTGGGCAGTTTCTATCTGTGAATGCTGCTTATCCTGAGGCATTTGTTTTCTAAAGGTTTGCTACCTGGAAAAAATGATAGTTTGCCATCTGTGTTCTCCTCCAAGTACCTCTAACCTGGATGGGCATCAGAGGTCTCTGATCACTGATACTCCTTTGTGGCAAAGACATATGACCATGGTTTGGTTGATTGGGAAGGATCAGTCCTGGCCAAAAGGTGTACAGTTTCTCTTTATTCAGTTTACTTATGTGAGTCTCTGGTATGCTAAGAGAGGATTGTCATTTCTTCTCCCTTTTTTAATAGGAAGCTCTGTTTGGCAAGGACCTTTTGTGGAGGATATGGGGAATAGAAGCGGGAGTATTTCAGTCTTGTTGCACAGTTAATTAAAGTCAATCAGAGCAGGCAGCACATCGGCACCCAGCTTCTGCTTTTTACAACTATATACCATCCTACAGTCCTACCAGTGAGCCTTTACATGCCAGTCTCTGTAGATAGAGAACCCCCAAAGCTATTTTTCTCCTGCATCCGCTGTCATCAGATGGCAAGGAGTGCACAGATTTACCTTCAGGCCAGCCAGGGAGAATCACCACTAGCAGTCTGGGAGTGCTGAAGCCTTTATCCAAATAATGTTGATACTAGATAATTTAGATTAATAAATCTATCTGCAGGCAGGGGGCCAAAAGTTCCCCTGGCTTTCAGGGGCTGCAAGTGAAGTGATATTTTTCAAGGAAGCCATTTGACAGTTATACCTAAATAAACTAGGGACACTTTGGTCCTGGGCATTTTCCAGGCTCCTTTTTCAGCCCTTCATACTATGCAAGAGAGGATAGGTGTGGGGAGCTGCTGGGGAGGAAAAGGCAGAGAAGATGGACACAGGAAGCATGGGTGGGCAGAAGCAAGAGATGCTATGGGCAGAGGTTAATCCTGTTTGCACATCCCCCAGGCACGTTGAGTTTCCTAGTCCCTCCCCTGCTTTATTTCTCTTTTAAAGCATGGAATTTTCAGCTATAATCCTTCCTAAACCACAGCATTTTTCAGGTGCTCTGTGTAAGTGAAACCATAATCTCTGGTAAAACAGACTGCTTAAGCTGCTGTAGCATTAGGCCAATCTGATCCAGCCCCTGGATTTCCGCTCTGCCCGGCCACCACAGAGAGGATTTCAGCCTGAAAGACTGTCTAAAGCCCTTGCAATAGGAGCAACAGTGCCAGGCCTTGCCTTGCAAAGCTGAGAAGGGTTAAGGGACCAGGAGCTATTTGTCCCAGTGTTGTGAGGATGTTAAAGCCCCTGTCAGACTCACAGCAGAGATGAGCCCAGCCCTCGCTTGAACACATCAAGGCTTATGAAGAAAAATTCCTCGCACCTTCCAGAGGCAGCACCACTTGCTCAGTGCAGGGTGATAAAGAAGTCAACAGTAACATGGCATAGAGACTGGGACACAATAATGCTAAAAACTCTTCTCTCTTAAGAGTAGTGGAGAGGAGGCAAGGCTAAGGTCAGACAGCGAATGATTGCACAACCAAAACTCAGACTTTTATGTGTCTATTTATCTATCTGTCTGTCTTTCCCTCTATGCTCTGCCACTGCACAGACATATCCCAGGTATCTTTACTGGTGGATGGCATTTACTAATTTTTACTCCTTTGCTGTCCAACTCTCCCCTGACTAAAAGCACCTGAATTCTGTCTCTGATATAACTCCTGCCACTGCTGTGCTGGAATAATTGCCCCAGCAGTGAATTATAGCACAAAAGTGTGTCAGTGTAGACGAGATCAATTGATTGATCTATCTATCCACCTGTGAATGGCACAGTCCCATTTTTCATTTTAACCACCGCAAACTTCAGCTGCACCATTTTGTTTTCACTTCTGATTTTCTCCATTCTCTAATTCTCTCATATTTGTGATGGAGATCTGGCCCCTTCCAATCCCAAGTCCTGCTAGTGCCAGCAAGCTGTGGAGCAGTGCTGTACTGGCTTGTCTGTGTCTTGAGGTTTGTCCCTCCATAAGGCTGCATCAGGGAACCCCAAGGTATCTGCCAGTGTCTTATTCCTAAGGCTGGAATGCCAACCTGTAATCAAATAGGGGATGGGATAAATTTACAACCCCCCAAAGCAGCAAGAATCTATTCCTGTCCCAGGCTCCCTTCTTCTTAATGGCAAATGATATCCTTGTTTATAAGCAATAAAAAATACCACAAATTTTGGGGAAATTTGAAAGGGTCAGCAGAGTGAGGATATAGCTGGAAACATAGCAGAGGACTACATGTTTTCTGCATCTCCTGCTCTTCTCTTTCTGACTGTACTTGCTGAGTTATGGCTGGTTTTCTTTCTTTCTAACCCTCTCCTTAGTTATTCTGGCAGAGAGCTAGAACTGGCGATCTCTGGCCTAAATTCCCCCTGCGAATGAAGGGATTTTGGCCAGACAGGGTGAGAGGAAGATTCACAGCTTTGGGTTCCTACAGAGACTCGTCTCAACTTTTATCATGCTCTCTGCTGCTGAGGGGAAGGGAAGCAGGGGGGTTTGCAGGACTAAATAAGCTGCTTGTTTTTCATTGCTGACTTCCTGGTGAATAAGCTACCTGCATCCAGTGCTCCTTTTCAGTAAGCAAAGAATATCAAGATGGCACATCCCTGCATAAAGGATGGCTTGTACATACCCACTTAACACGGCTCACCATCTTGACAGTGTTTAGTGTTCTTCATCTTTTCCTGGGGTCAAATATTTGTATTTTTATATATGTATATATTTTTATATATGTATATTTTACATATATATGTATATATATGTATATATATGAATATTTTTATATATGTATAAACTATGAAACTTTTATTTATTTTGATATATTTTTCCTGTCAAATATTTATATGACCCCAATGCCTCACCCTTTAGAACACATATTATAGCATCCCTTAGGGATCACTGTTTTATCTGTGAGGAACTGAGCCCAGAGAAGAGGTACCCAAGTTTGCGTAGGAACCCTGTGCCAAAGCTGAATCTTATCTCAGGTGTTTTGAATCCTGCGCTTGTACCCACCATTGAAACATCTTTTTCCGTATTTGTTCTCCATTCCTTAGAAAGGTTTCATTGTGGCAAACAGAATAGTACCGGGTCCTCTACATTCATAAGCTGGTGAGTTTACACTACAGCCAGTGGAGTCACATCACTTTATCCCACGTGCGAATCTTGCCTCAGGAATTCTGGAAGTTGTGCCAAACACCAAACTGGACTGACACAGCCTATCCTTCACTTTTGCTTTTTGTCATGTCAGAAGAACCACGTTTTCTTTCGTTCCTTAGTCTCCTAGCTTTTCTTTTGCAAGAGCATTATGCAAGTTGCACTGAAGATAAAAATCATCCTATTTTTTTCCCTTCTTTTTGATTGTAAAAGACCTTTGTAAGAACAACTGAAAAGTATACAAAGACTAATCTGCTTCTTGTTGTACCTTTCTTGTCTTCTCTTTGTATTCCTGCTGACTGGAGAATAAGCCTTGAGTGTTCAGGTTTATTTTCTGTTTCTGCACAGATCCATCCATGTTCTTAGCCCAATACTTTACTTGTGGGTTGTTGAAATACATTTTTAAAGAAATAACCTTGGGTTGCTTTCACCTGAGCATCAAAACTGTTGTGACAACACTGATGTCAGTTCTGAAATCTATTTGCTCCATTTTTTATAAAACTGAATTTTATAAATCTAGATTTTGTGCTGCTCTCCAAGTAAACTGGCCCGCTAACTCTTTATGTTACTTTGGAAAGAAAAAGTTCTATGGTCTTCATATAAAGTACAACATGGGGCTTCCATTAGACCTGTGATCTGGACTTGCTCTTTGAAGCTAGTTGAGTACTGTTAATCACTTGAGAACTCCACTGAAGTTAACTTCACATGGCTCTAAGTACAATTGTTTTCAGGTAGAGCTGATGAAGATGTGCTTTAAAGTCTTGGGGGAGGAAAAAGATGTGCAACTTGTGCACTTGGCAAATATAGAAGTTCAGTGGAGTTCATATTGTCCCCTTTCTTGAGTCCCAGCCCATCAGGTTGAGCAATTAATTCCTGCCTTAAAGTGTAGCATATGCTTATTCCTTGGTGTGTTGGGACTTAAATGTTACCTCTTAAACAAGACACTTTTGAAACATATACTGGGAAATGTAATCAAAACACATTAGTTTTTCACATAGTCCTCATTAAAGCTATCTCCAAGGTTTCATCACAATGATATTCTACTGATCATAAGATAGGATAGATCTTCCTAGGTAGCCCACAGCAATCCTAAACCTACAAAGAGGGGCCAACGATTGCCGTAAGCTCTGCATTTCTCTGATAGACTGCAGTGGGCAATTTCGGTTGTACAAGCAGCTGGCCTAGTTAAATCCAGTACAGCTGATGAAGATCAAAAGTTATTAACATCTGCTGACACATGTTGTTTAACTCAGACATAAAGCACAGTCTTTGCTGTCAGTGAGCAAATATCTACATCACAAAAATTTTCGTCATAGCCATACTTATTGGATCCTTTGCTTAGCCTCAAAAGAAAAGGCAAAAACTGAATTGTTGGGAAGACAATATATTTACTCTAAAAACGTTGCTTTTTGTCCAGCGGCAGAGAGTGTGGCAGCTTCCAATTCTGTTCCCTTGCTGAGGGAAATCGGTCTGGAAATGCCAATTCACTGCTGCTGTCATTGCATGACATTATTGTCATTCACTGCTATTGTTCACTTAAATGCTAATTTAAGGAAGGCGAGGACATTATTTCTTCCAGGCCCATACATTTCTGGGTTACTCACTTCAATATGCCTTTCAAGCCCATAAGCCGCCTTCTTCAGCATCATAAAGTTATTGTCAGTGAAACTTCCACTGGATACATGGGAATAGTTTACGTGATTCTTTTTCCTCCCACTATTCCTGTCTGTTCCACAGATCGTTCATCTGACCATCTATCACCCTCAGCCATTTGGTCCTGGAGAAGAGCAGTAACACCTTTTGTCTTTCCAAATTCCTTGACTAGATAAGAAGATATTATCTCTTTTTAGGGATGGGAAACAGTTGATCAAATTTGGAGGTCCTGTGGACTTCTACTTTTGCCGATGCCTCATCTTAAGTAGAGGAGAGCCTTGCTCACAAAAAGTACCTCCTTCATTGTGATGAGGCAGGATAGTAACGACCTTGTAGCAGCCATGTGAATCATTATTGTATTCCATTTTCAGGGCATTGGAGCATCCAGAGATGTGCCCAACAGGCTGCCTGACTGCTGGTGGCTGCAGTCATGACACTGCACCACAGAGCATGGCTCTGTTTCTGTAGCATTTGCTATCACCAAAGCCAGTCTGGAGCCCCTAGCAGTTCGTTAAAGAGGTTTCCTTAAGTCAGCTCAGTCAAGCCCTGACCAGGGCCGTTGCTCACTGGTGTCAGAGGCTAAAGTAGATTGGAGCAAGACAGGAAATTTTCATCAGTACAAACATGGAAAAGCGGAAGGCAATTCTCCTCTTCTCAACATACTGATATAAGCACAACTGAATGTAAGGGTCAGTTTTAATCATGATTTAAAACAGTAAGCTGGATCAACTTGTTTTACATTTGCACTATGAGGCTGTTTTCTAAAAGGTTGAATTTTATGGGTGGTAACAAATATTTTAACAAATACAAAATCTACACTATACATGGTTATTTCAGTTTTTGCTAAGTAGATGAACTGCATCTGTGCACGTTTAAGCAATTATGTTGTTTAATCTAATTTGTCTTTACATATTATTATATGAGAAAATAGTGAACGATGAGTCCATATTATTATTTTATTAGATTATTAACTTTTTACTTGTGATCTGTGTCAAGTTATATTTGGATGGAAATTAGAATTAAATTAAAAACAGTATTTGTAATTATTCATGCTAATTAAATAAAATGACCACAAGTTCCCTGGCTTTCTAAATATACTAGAACAGAAAAAGCAAGCTTTTCTAAGCAGGTTCTGCATTAAAAATGACTTATTAAATAAAGGAAAGGATATATATATAAAAGGAGGAAATTGAACTGATTTTAGAACCCGATTTTAGAACCCGATTTTAGAACTAATAGATCTCATCCTTTCACACCAAGCTTAATTCACTCACTGACAGCGGAAAACAAATGTTCCTGCTTTTTCAAATCCTAGTTTGTTTCTTAGTTTTGAATGACCTCGTTACTGAACTGAAAAAAACTCTCTTCAGTTCACTCACTAAGCTGAAGCAAAGGAAATAGTTTTTCACCTTGCAGGAGGCTAAAGTTCTCAAAAGATTGTTTATAATTTCAAAAAAACTTTGGATCCAGGTGTCTAGCCAGTGATTTCTCCATGCTTTAGCATCACAACTTTCTTGAAAACTTTCACAGAAATCAGATGCTGTTTAATTACTATTTTTGTATGTCTTTCGGACATTGGAAGTAGCCTTTATGTCAGTAATTCTAATTTTTTTTTTTGCATACGTTCATGTAGGAATTAAAAAACTTAAACTGAATAAAAAATCTGACCACATAGCACAGAGGGGAGGTCTAGAGGAAAGTGAGATTGATAGGGTTTGTGCTTTTTCGGTGCCTTTGTTTGACACATCGTGATTTGTCATCAGGATTTCTCACCCTGGATGACAATTGTTGCTTTAGAGAAAAATTAATTTCTCAGACAGAAGGAAACATTTTCCATACAGGACCTGGTAGCTGTTTTGGTGGGTGATGATGGTTTTTAAAGTTACGTATTCCTGTTAATAGGTGCTAACCATAGCACAGAAGCACTCAGAAACCTCCTCACAGGAAGAGAAGGGGACACATACTCCCGTTTCAGTCAACAGTAGGAGTTGCTGAAGTGCTTTTTTTGCCTTGTTTTTCTTGGGCTTGTCTTTTATCTTTACTTTTCTTTGTAGATCTTGCTGATTATAGTGGGCTGGCAAACAAGGTCTATTTAGTTATAACTGCTGAGATTCGATTAAGGGAAGTTTTTCTTTACCTTTGCTGTAATTTTAGGATCCATCTAGTAGCTAAATCCTCCCCTTTAGTAGCCTGTTAATAAGTAAGTTTCAAGCCATACGTGAAAAGTCCATTGTGTTTTATTTCCCATAGTGCTCCCTCTCTGTTGGGTAACTTCTGGGCTAGATAATTGAGTTGGAAAGGACTCTGCTCCCAAACTATTAATCTAAGCCCCAGAATTTAGAACCCGGTTTAAAGACACCTCACTTCTTTCATGCATGCTTATTCCAAAATATATGACTTGTGACAGTGCTTAAAGAAGGATCTTAACCTTTGTTCTCAAGGCTTCTGTGAACAACCTTGTGCTTTTAAAGTACTCCTGTTGCTAGTGCCAAAATCTTGAGGTTCTCCTCCGCTCACCTCTTGGGTGTTAGTTACTGAGTACCTTCCAAACTCCAAGGTCTGTGGAAACTACTGAATAAAATAAATCTGTTGAGGTTCTCTGTGTTTACTTAGCCATGTACAGATTTATACTCATCTGCCTGGGCTGTTTGCCTTTAACAGAAATAATTGAAGTAGAACATCTCTGAACAACAAAATTCTTGTCTTGGTGTTCAACTGCATGTACTCGCCTTATTTTCAGGCTTGGATCTTTGCTTCTAGGAAATCTGATTGGTATCCAAAGATACTGTCCAAGAAACCATCAGGGATCTACACCAGTCTAGCTATGATGGCCATGCAACATCAAGGCAAGATGTAGCTGGCCCACTGGCCTGTATGTGAAGGAAGAGGGGAGGTGGTGTTCTCAGGCAACTCTTAAGAGCTTTCTTACTCTGATACTTGATAAGGAAGTTGAAAATTTCTACATTGTTCTATATGAAGGACAGTGGGGGCATGCTTCCTAGCCTCATGCCCAGCTAGCCCCTAAGTGTCAGCTTGTTCATGGAAATTCCTTGCAGATACTTAATGGGGAGAAATAAGAGTAATCTGTCTGCTCTATAGTAAACAAATGTTTTTGTTTACTTGCTTTGGGAGATGTGAGTAATAAATGGACCATCTAAGATGTGTTGGATAGCATAATTGTCTGAAAGGGAGTGTTTCATATTGGCACTACTAGGCAAGGCTGTGCTGTATGTAACTGTGATGCTAAGCTGCGTCTTTGAATAGATGCCCAGAACTTTGGGGAAGGCCTTCCTGCACTTTGGGGAGGTCGCTGCCTGTTTTGCAGCATTTCTAGCTCTTCAGTTCTAGGAAGCTTACAGACAGATAAAGGGACTTTATCTGTAACATCAGCAACATCTGTACTTAACTATCTCACTATGTTCCAAGATTTTAGGTAGTAACATACGTTGAGGTTATGATGGCTTTTGGAGATGTGTATTCTCAGAACACTGTGAGCTGAGAGAGCTTGCTGAGGAAAGCTGGTCATGAGCCAGAGAGAGGAGAAGGACTTTCTCTAAAGTCTTCAGAAAGGGCAAGAATCCAGTGCCAGACAGCTTTGGTTTGGAAAGAGCTAGTGACACTTTTTTTCTGTTTGGGAAGACTGAGCTGGGGAGACTTTTTTTTTTTAAGCTGAATCTTACATCATGAAGTGACTGCACACAAAGTTTGTACCCTGCACGGGTGGATTTGTTTCACATTTGGTTTAGATATCACCTGGGTTTGTAGACTGCCCTGGTACAAAAGCAAAGAGGAATTTCAAAGATGACACTATAGCAGCAAAACAGGCAGCCAGCAATTCAGTACTCGCTGTTACTCCAATATTCGTTCTTGGGAGAGGGATCTGGGTGATGCCAAAGGAATCTGCATGCTCCCAGCCTCTTCCTTAATTACCTGGCTGGGGTAGATCAAGAGGCAGCACTGAGTTCCTCACCTCTCTGGTCTTTCCTGAAAGCATTGCCCAGCCCCATAGCAAACATATCATGAATCATTCATCTTTAACAGATTATGCAAATTGAGGACATCAGATCAATGGAGATCAATAACTGCAACCATTTAATTGCCAGCAAAAACATTTTAAGAATGAGCATTATCTGAAGTCCTTTCTTGGGTAATGGCACCATTAATCCAAACATTGGATCCTGGCCTAAGTGTAAAGGAAAAATTCTCTGCCCCTCTTCCCCTGCTGCATTTCAGGGTGTTGAGGGGTTTTTCTCCCTTTTCATTTCCAGATTCTGAGTTTCCCCATCATTACCACCAGTGAACAGCTCCCAACGCTAATAGTTCTGCTTTTGTTACTCTGCGCTGATTGAAATGTTGCATACAGATTGAGATGTTAGTGCTAAGTTGCCACCTGGGAATGTCAAGCTGGGTCTGAAATGAACTTTTCTCACTCTTGGATCCAGATGGATCAGATGGGGATGTTCTTGAGCTGAGCTGGGAGTGTTGCAGGGAACAGAGTGGGGATGGCACAGGGTGGGGGAGACGTGAAGAAGATTTTCTGCCTTAGCCCCCAGGCTGTTCTGTGAGTCCAAATCTGTCTCCTGCTGTCCCCTTGTAAGAGTCATGTCCAAAGCCTGTGTAGTGTCCCCAGCCTTTGGGAATTCTGCTCTCATATTAACAGGCTGGAATGAACCATCTTCACTTAAGCAGGACTAAAAATAATTATTTTAATGGCCCCCTTGAATCTGAAACTGATTTTAGGCACCTCACTTTTACATCCAGCTATGGGGATCTGCCTTCCATGAAGGAAGAACAGTACTGCTCTCCTACTGGCTTTGCCTCCAAAGACAGGAAAGTATTTCCTGTAAGAGGTGTAGATCTGCTAAATGGCAGATGGACACCAGCTGAGTTTTGTCGTGCATATGCAAATACAAAGAAAGGCGGAACAATTTGGCCACAGGTGAGCTATTTTTTTTTCTGTCTGGCTAAGAAACTGCTTGGCTACAAGGATCCTGGATCAAGCCTGATAGCAGTAAAGGCCATAAAAAAGTCTGAGGATGTCACACTTTCTAGACACTCCCTAAATATGCAGTTCACCTCCCCATGGTTCTCCATGACAATTTGCAGACCTTCCACCAGATCTCCTCTGTATTTGGGGTAACTGTTACTAATCCTGCCCTGTCCTAAAGTTCTTTGTAGTCAAAATGCAAAATATGCCTTTGCTCAGTGTTTGTTGAACAAGCAGTGACTGCCTGCCTCAGCTATGAGCTGCTTCGACCTCAGGGGCTAGTAGCTGGGGCTTCTGCAAGAAAAAGCTGAGATACAAACTCCAGTGCTCTTGATTCTGTGCCATCAGAGGCCAGCTTTTTGGCCAAGAGGCAACAGCTCCTTCCCTTGCTAACAGACCTCTTTGTCATGAGTTACTCTCAAGTTACGCAATGAGGTTTCTAGAGAGGCCACAGCAGTTGTAGGGAAAGGGGGATATACCAAAGAGGGGCAAGTCACTCTGGCCTTGCCAGCTGCTTTAGCTACCAGGAGAAGATGTGCACATCTGTGGTAGCTGTGTGAGCAGGGAGCTGGGGTAACTAAAGCCTGAGAAGAAGGGCTGTGGCACCAGAATATCTCCTTACGGCTCTGGACATGCACAGGGCAGGCAGTCCAACACTAGTATCAGGATGGCGTGCCCCGTGGCCCCTGGACAACCCTGCACTGCTCGGGTCCTGCACATGCCACCAGCGAAGAGGAAGTTTCTGTGGAGCAGCTTGTGCAGAAATTGCCACCTACTTCTCTGCATCCAATTCCTCTGCTGTCTTGCACTTGCTCTCATTTTCTACTCTCCCAGTCTCACTTGAGTTTAATGCGCCCACACATGACAGAAAGGTGAAGGCTGTGAACAAATTTCTTTTGCTAGATGCTGCTAGAGACTCATGGGCAGAAGAGGGAGTTTTAGCAGTCACAGTTCAGCAGACCTCAGTATTTAGTTTGCAAATGCCCCTTCCAAATGCCAGGGCTGAATAAAACTTGTTATTATTTCTCTGTGAGAAAACCAAGTGCAGATCACGGGTAAGCCATGACCTTGTTGTTCTCAGACACAAAGGAAAAAAATCACAGTGCATATTTGGACATATCTGTCCTCCTCCTCCATCCCTAAGGCCCACCTGGGCACACAAGTTCCTGATTCACGCCTGGGTTTGCCTGTCTTTGAGTCACACCTGGGCATGTCTAGTGCACCCACAACTGCCAATATTCTGAATTTCAAGCTTCTCTCGAGCCCTTACATCCTTCACAGTCTTTCTGTCTCTTTCCGTGTTTGCCACAGAGGGATATCTTGCATTAGCAGAAAAAGCAGAAGCTAATGGTGATGAGGGAAATAAATAAAAAGCTTGGTTCTGCTGTTTGGTCAGGCAGCTTACCAGTCACCACAGGGTACGTCTGGGGTCCTGACACATTTGTCCCCAGGTCTGGGTTAGCAGAGGTGGATAGACTTGATTTGACTTCATCGAGACCAGGGGTCAGAGCTGGGAGGGAGTACTCATTACCCTGGGGAAGAGAGGAGAAAGACAGCTCGCTATTGATGCACCAGGAGAAAGGGAAGGGTGTACAGATGGGGGGGAGGAAGAGGAGAGATGCAAACCCCTGCACAGATGGAAGAGGAGGAGGAGGAGGAAACAGAGAAGATGAAGTGACAAGAGAGTTGCTGGGGAGGGGTTCCTAGGATCTGCTGCTGTGCCACTGTGAAAGGGAAGAGGAGTGAGGCCAGGAGTGGGATCTGGCCCATTATCTGTGTTATGTGCTGTGGGGATGAGGCTGACTGCCCGTGCCAGCCCAGGGGAGAAGAAAAGGGAAAGCCACCTCCCCTCCTCTTGGCTGAGCAGAGGTGGGAGGTGTTTGCCCTGGTGACAAGGGCAGCCAGGGCAGAGGACTGCAATGACGTGACTGGGACAGGCGGGCTGTAGGAAGCAGCCAGTGTTGGCCCACTGCAGCTGGGCTCTCTGCTGAGTCGTCTGCCTCCCCTCTGCTGTTACCTCTGTCCTAGCTCTTTAAAAACAAAGAAAGAAGCCTCATCCCCTGCCTCTGTCACTCGGTGCATTGGGGTATGAAATTGGGGAGGGGGGAGCCACATGGCTAACAGAAGGGTGGGAGGGGGAGAGCCATTGCATCTGAAAGGGTGTCCTGTCCGAAAGGCTCTGGTAATTGCCTTTTTATTGTGGCAGCCTCTGGACCAGACGCAGGAGCTGGAGAAACTGGGAAGGCTACAAATCAGCAGGAAAAGTTGGTCTGATTAATATTACGTTAAATTAAAACTGATTTTCTGCTCTTTCTGCTCCGTTTTTTTCCATGCGCTTCCCCAACCCCCTCCCCACATCTCCCCCTCCTCCAGTGGGCTCCCTGCTCGCTGCCCCCTCCCCGCCCCTGTCCCTGCTTGGCTAGGACTGCCTAGTCATTTCCAATTCCTTCTTGTATTGATCTTCCTGTAGAAATCAGTTTTGTAATTAGCTGCAAATTAGGCCTTCTACTGGGGGTGAGCCTGCCCCCTGATTTATCACCAGAGTAATTCGCTGTGATCGGAGAGAAATTAAAATGAACTCAATTAGGCTTCGGATTTGCTTTATGGGCCCTGCTCAGAGTTTCAGGGGGAAAAATGACTGTGCTGGTGCTTAATAGTCTAATGAAAGTAAATAAAGGTTATTCATTGTAATAAACCCAGGGACTCTGGGATGAAGGGAGTCCACAGCCAGCCTCTCCTTCTCTTCCTTTGTTGGTTTATGACTTGGGGCGGTTTAAAAAGACTTTTGATTTTCATTTTATTAAGACAAACAGCTTTTGGGATAAAAGGCCAGGGGAGCGGGGGAGTAAGGGAAAGGGGGGCCAGAACTGCAGAAGTGCGGAAAACTAGGTTGGAAATGGGAGTTAAGTCTCAGCTTTGGGCCATGAAGGAAAATGCTGTGTCAAAGCCCAGCCTTGCGGCTTGCAGGTCACCGATGTGACTGAGAGTGCCAGAGTTTCCATGCAGTGCTGTGTGCCAATAAGCAAGCATGGCAGTGTTTGCATGTTCATGGCAAGAACATGCCCACATACATTCAGGTGTGTGCAGAGGGAAAGGTGGACATGGGGATTTAGGCAGGGCACAATGTGCGTGTATATGGCAAGTTCATGAGAGGAGGTAGAGCTCATGTATACAGATGCATCAACACAGTGATATATTTACAACTAGAAAGTGCTGTACAAGGTAAGTGTGATGTATGTGCAATAACAGGTCAGTGTGAGAACAAGCGGTAAAGAGGGGGAAGAGTGATTTCAGTGAGGGAATCTCCCTGCAATCGTCCTATGGGCTCCTGTGGGTCCCCATTACCAGGCCAGGCCCTCACCTGCTCAGATTTGATGTGCTCTGATGTTTGAAAGACGTCAGGGTAAGAAGGACGCTCAAAAACTCGATCTAAAGCTTCCAGCTGCTGCTGGGTGAAAGTGTCGCCACGAAGGTGCTTCCGCAAACTGTCCACGCTGCTCTGGGAATCTCCATTGGGAACTGAGCCCTCGGATACATCTGCAGGGCACAGACAGAGAAAACAGGGAGTTAGCACCACCCTGGCTCAGACCAGCAAGGGACGCAGGACAAGGACAGAGTGGGAAAGAGCGGGGCCCTCTGCCTCCATCCAGGGAACTGTGCCACTCCTGTGGGAAGGGGAGGCTGAGGGGATGCAAGGGAAGCCCTCTCCTGTCTGCTGGAGTGGCCGGGCTGCTCCTGCAGGCTCTGCGCAACTCAAGCCCAGGGACTCTCAAGCCTGGAGTGAGTGAGGCTGTGGAGAATGGTGCTTGGCTCAGAGATAAGTTTCAGTTCTGCTGATTTTCAGTGTTAAAAATTGCCAAATCTCCATTGCTGAGCATAAAATGGGAGCAAAGCACAGCGATTAGCATCGCTAGACAGCTACTGGAGAGGCAGCTCACAGAGAAACCAATGTGCTGAGAATGGACCTGTACTGGAGAGGTCTGAGGAAGTCTGGAATGCAGAAAGGGCTGTCTTACAGCTTGGAAGGGAGTCAGTCTCTGTTGTAGCTCCCTGGTCCCAATAGAAGTTATATCACTGTTATAATTTCCTTCTTATCTGATCTTGTCCTATCATACCCCAGATGAGTCTTTCATCCCCCTCAGATAACAGGAATGATCCTGTTTCTGACTCCATGTTTCACCAGAGACAAGTCTCTCTCTGTGGAGTGCCTGTCCCATCCAACATATGTTGGTTTCTGTTACGATCTCTGTCCCATTCTCCTACACGTAGCTCGTGATTTACCCCAACCCATATCTCTGTTATAAAACTCTCTCCAAAATGAGATTAATCTTTGTCTGTGTTGGTCCCCCTTCCTATCCAGAATGAATTACTGTATTACAAAACATAGTCCTAATCAGTGGGAATCAGCCTTCCTGGTATTCCTTTGTTCTTACTAGGAAAGAAGTGTTTTTCTGGTAGAAGCACTGCCAGAAGTGCATCTCCATCTCTGTCCCTGCAATAGCCTTCTGACACAGTCCAATCTCACTGCAGTGCCTCCTGCCATGTTCCAGGTGTCTCTACCTCTGTTGAGCCATTTCACATCTCTTATAGCCCACTCACCCCCTACAAGGTGAGTCCATTATAAATTCCCTGCCCTATCCAAAGTGAATCTTTCCCTGCGATAAACCATCTTATCACCCACCTGTTTGTTTTTTTTTTTCCCTGTTATCCCCCAACTTAAATAAGGTGCATTTATCTCGGTTACAACCCCTTTTTATTTGAAGCGAGTGAGTCTCCTGCTATTAGCATCTGTCACATCCAAGGTGAGTCTGTCTGTTATAACCTCCTGTCCCAGCTGAAGTGAATCTTCCTATGTCATAATCCCTCATCTCATCTGAGGCAAGTCTGCTCATTATAATCTTCTCCAACTGTGCTGAGTATCTTTCTGCTGTCATCTCTCAGCCTAATTTTGGTGAGACTGGTTATAATCCCCTGTCTTATCCATGCTGATATACCTCCATATCCTCCATGCTGAATATCTACCTATGTGCTTCATCAGACACAAGTCTGACTGTCTTATCACCCTGTCTAACCTAAGATCAGGTTCTCCCTCTTAAACTGTGATTACCTTCCTGCCTTTTCACTATTATTCCTCATACTTCAGCCTTTCTTGGTGGCTTCCAGTCTGTGAATCTCAGAAACTTGCTGTCTGTCAAGAAAGTGATTGAGGGATCTATATAGACCTTTTCCCTCCTTCATGTGATTCCGAGTATGCTTATGGGCAGACAATGCTCCCAGGAGCCTGGAGTGACATTCACTGCACAATGGCCAGAACCATGCCACTCTGCCACTTCATCTTTTAGCTCATGAGTGGTGCCAAGATGGGTATTTTCCTGGCACAGTTAATGCCCAGCTGGTGGCCCAGAGTTATTACTGATCTTGCTGCCTTCTGGCTATGAGATATATCCGCTTATAGGTGATTATATGATATGATATAATCAATAGTACATTATATACAGTAACGTAGTACAGTACCACTCACAGGACCATAGAAAATATTACATATTGATTTGTCCCAGCCAGCAGCCTTCCCTTGAGCAGCCCCTTTTCTCTCTTTCTTTTCCACCCCTAGCCAGAGCAGGGCTGTTTACTGGCACTGATCCCTGGCATTTTCTCCTCTCCCTGGGCTTATTTGCACAAGGGAAAATTCTCAAATTGCTGAAAGCTGGAGTTCATGACAGATTTGACTAAGAGAAAACAAAGCAAAGACGAGTCTTGGTGGACTGCACAGTCTGTGTGTCAGTGCAGTCTTTGTGTTTTAGATGGACTGGGCTGTTACTGCAAGGGGTGGCTTTCAGCAGGACTAGGGTAGCTCAAGGCTCATATTCCCAATTCCAGTAGCCACTTCTCTCTGGTCCTCTCTGCAGAAAGCTGGCACAGAACTCCTGGGTCCAGGCTTGGAAAAAAAAGTGTGTGTTTCTGTATCAGCACTTGTCTCAACCTATCTGCAGCCTGTGAAGCTGTTTGCATTTGAGGATTTTTCCGTGTGTCAGTCAGTGTGCATGACTGTGCACACCCTGATGCTAATACACATGGGTATTTTTGCAGTAGGTCATTATTCCGGTATTCTTTATATTCTGCATCACCGTACATGTTTGAGCAGCCGTTTGTCTGCAGCAGCTGGTTTAGGCTATATTTGATTTTCAAGGATGGCAGCCCTACACTGTGTGTGGTGTTTGGTGTGAGTGAACGGATGTTCACATATACAGTAAAACTTCCATTGATTGCCGTTATATCAGATTTTACCCTTAGTCAGTTGCTCTGGGTGGTTGCACATATTAGAGCACACACAGACATGTATTTGCAATTCCTGTCTGCCTGCAGAGCCCTGTGCATGTGTGTCTCCCATGTGTGCACAAGCCATGCCTTTGTGTGAAGAAGCTGAAACCACAGCTTTCCCAAGTCACTGTAGGAGTCTCTCTTCCTTCATTTATTCAGGGGCCCTTCAGATCTTGACAAATCTGTCACTCTAAATTTGCGAGAGATTATGGTGCTCTCTCCCTAGCACGGAGAGAGGTGATATATGATATTTGCTGCCCCTATTGATTGCCTGATCTGGTGGCAGAGGGCTGGCGAAATGAACTTGAAATGAACATCATGCCTCAACTCATTGTGCGTATAATACACTACTTAATCCCACATTTTTCAGCTGCTATGGAATTCAATTGATCAATCATGTCCCTCTGATAGTACTGTTTTAGGGGTTATTGCTGCTCTGCTCGCTGACCTTTTTATTTATTTATTTATTTGTGTCAGCATGTGTGTGCGTGCACATGTGTATTTGGAAAACTCAGGACCAGCTGATGAGAAAGGACCTGTATAGTCAGTGGGAAATGAAAGAAAATGATGAAGAGAGGAAAAAGGGAAGGAACGGGATTAGATAAGAAATCAGAATGATGAAAACAAGCTAATAATAGGGAGAGGTGGAAAAGTTATGAGGAGAAAGGTTTGGTTTTTCTTTTAGGTGGGAGTTCTGGATATGGAGCGGGGGGCAACATGGATGCTCTGCCATAGGATAGGCTTAAAATCTACAAAGCAAAAGAAACTTTTGACAGATGTCTGTAGGCTACCTCGAAGTGGACCTTGTATAAACAGCCTGCAGTAATTGGACTTAATATTGGTAAGGCACACAAATCCCAAACTTCAAAGAGCAATAATATGAGTTGTGCATATGGATTTTACTTATGAAGCAGAGAAAATTTCACAGAGATGATCCTGGAAGACAGATTTATATGTCTTGTGTGCTAACACTGAGACATTCACAGTCACAGATCATTATATTTTCTTCAAAACCAAAGTATTGTAAATCCCCTGTGTTTATTTTCTGGTGTCAAAACCTATAAAGGATGTGTTTTCATTTTTTCCCTGAAACTGCAAGGGACAGACACTCATCTGTGCTTTTAGATCAAAGTTGCAGTTCTCATCTAAGTATATGACTCTCTGAGATGGACTATCAGGAGAAGCCTCAAATACTGTAATACATAACGTATGAGAGCTGACAACTGCGTGGGTATAAGCAAATGTGGTGGTAAGGAGCAGAGAGGACTTTGAGGAAGAGATGAGGTCCATCAAATGGCTCTGGGTGAAATCAAAGGGAGGGCTCATAGGGAAAATTTGGGTTGGGAAAGACGAGCAGATCTCATGAGGAATGGTACTGTGGTGGGCAACAGTCATTTCAACTGAGGAAGAACAGTGCTAGGAGTGAAAGCTTAAGGTATGGGGATTTGCCAAGAAAGCAGTTCTTGAAAGGGGTGCTGTGGTGAAGCAAGGCTTCAGCTGCAGGATGAGTCTGGGGATGCTCTAGGTAACTGTGCTAGCTTTACCATTAGGAAGCACCATCACCTTTCCCAGTTCCCTTTTTACTGTTGAGGGAAACTCTTGTACTGTGACACAGGGAGACCTCTCTCTTAAATCAGAAAGATCTTAACAAACAGTTTGAGAGGTGAACCATGGCCTCAGTCACTGTGTCCCTCACAAGAGCACACAGTTGCTATCAGCATGATCAGAACTGGCCTTGCACATGTGACAGGAAACATCTCTCCTCCCGAGGGGCTGCCGAGGAAGCGTACACAGCCAATGTTCAGCATAAACCTTCGACACAAGACACAGAAATGCTGCACAGGTGTCACAGAAGTATCCTGACAGATAACAAGGAAATGCTGTGCCAGAGGACGCAGGAACAACCTTAACTACATCTGACACAGGGAATATGCCCATTAAATAGCTCCAAAACAAAGAGAAGGAAGGTCTGGAAGCCACAATGATACCATCATGTACAAGTAGCACAATGCAGTGTAATACAGTTACTTCCCTGGCTACAGGTGACAAAGAGCACCCTCTCTCAGGATGGGATGGGGCCATCTCAACAAATAATTCAGAAGTATTGCTGACATAGGAAGACCTTTGTGGCACAGAAACATGTAAGAGGGTCATGAGAAGCTGTGCAGCTGGCACACAAACATGGAGATACTGTTCTCTTTTGGGGCAGGGGTTATTACTGCCCTCATGACCTGTCTGTGTGCTGCCTTCTGGGGCCCTAATCTTAGCTGGGGCCTCTCAGCACTATCAATAAAAATCACAGTCATAATAAAAGCGAATGTGACTGGCATGAGAACTGCCAGCCAGGTGACACAGCAGAACCCATCTAATTCTTAAAGCCTCCGAGGGAAATACATCTGTCTAATGCAGTGGTGCTGAGCCAGCTGCTGAAATCCCATCCCTCTGTGCCAGCAAGGCAACTTTGTCCTCTCCTGCAATATGTCTTTGTCACTGTCCCCGCTGGGGTGCTTAACCCAGAGCAGCCCTGTCCACTCTCCGGGCACTTGTGGCTGCATATGCCACCCTTTCCCAAGTCACTCTTTGTGTTAAGACTGCTCTTTCCCTTTATCCGGTGTCCCTTCTCTTTTTTCCCCCTCTGATGCGTTCCCGTGTCCCCATGCAGACCGGGCCTGTCAGGCAGCTTTCCTCGGCGTCCCAGGGGGCCTTTCCCCACACTGCCAGTTGTTGCAGTTTCAAACTCAATTGTTCTCCTCGGTACTGAGGCAAATGGAGTCATTAATTACCTTCTATCGGCTGGGCCGAGTTCAGAACGCGATCGATAGCCAGCGCTTGTCATTCATGGCAGCCAGCCTTGCGCAGACCCTTGCGCTGCATTCAGTGCAGGTCCAGGAAGGAGCCCAGTGCTATCAGACCTGAGCTTCAAACCCTGGCATCGAGCTCCTTCTGGGAATAGCAGACCTCCTGCATCTGTGCCTGAGCTGACCCTCAACTGAGGGAGAGATGAGGGACAAAGACCTTGGCTGACGGAGTGGATCACACATTTTCACACTGTCCGAAGTGTCTAGTCCTGGTGTCCTGGTCTGCACAAGCTCATCCAGTCTGGCTATCACGATGTTGCTAGAGACTCCATTTACATCTTCAATGACTATTAAACTAATACTGTACTCCCTACAGTAGGGACAAGGGCAAGGACTGGCAGCCCTAATCTGGTGATCTGTGAAACTTTCTTGCCCTACTCAGCAGGGTTTGGAAAAGGAAGGCTGCAAAATTTGGTTTACATTTCCTTCCAGAAGAATTTTTGCAGCCTTTTGGACAGTATGAAAGAAGGCGTCATCTCTAGACAGGTCTGTTCTGTATTTCAGCATGTAGTAGTGCTGCAAAAATTGTCAGGGCTTTGATTGTGATAACTGAACTAGTGGGGAGAAAGATGAACCTCAAATTCAGGTGGAAAGGATCCCAAGTGAGTGCAGGATAGAGATGACAGAGAATGGAAGGGGCTGGCAAAGTCCAGCAATGCATAGAGAAAGAATGTTATCAGGGATCTATGCTGTGATCATGAACAAAGATACAGTACAAGTTCAGGTTACGTACAATATCCTGCAGAAATAGAGATGGTGGGAGATGAGTGCTGGAGGAATATCACCTCAAGGAAGTATATCAGCCTTTGTGAACTCTGCAGTTGTTCAGATTCCTGTGTCCATTTGCTGCAAGGAAATCCACAAGCCTGAATCTGAGTGTGCAAATTGATGGTACTGTGCTGGTCCATGTGTCTCAGTGTAATTTAAGTCTGTCAGTGATACATAAACTGTGTGTATTTGTTATATACATGCTCAGGCTCAGAGCAGAAAGGCTCAGAAACAAAGGGATTTTATGTTTTGAAATGAGGGTATAGCTCAGATGAGGAATCGGTGACCAAGGCAAGGCTGCTCATGCAGGGAAGTGAGCATGCCTGACCAAGGAAGAGTGAGATGTGTGCCAGTGCCTGACAGATGGGGGACTGCCGTGCTTTTAGAACAGGGGTTGTGTGTGACAGAGTACCTCAGATGGAGCAGGGAGGGGCAGTGCAGCTTTAATGCAGGGCTTACATGAGCAAAATGACAATGCTCAATGAGAATGTAAATGAAATGAATTGTGTGTGCAAATGTGTAATGAAGTGTGTACTCAGATCTGTCTTGGATTATCATGGGAGCATGCAAATGTGCATTTAAGGAAGTGAGTGTGTGTATGCGTATGAAAATCATATGTATTTACTACAGCATCTAAGTGTATGATTGCAAATTCGGCCCAGAGCTGCTGGGAAACTAAGTCTGTACAGACTTGGGTTTGTGTGTTAGACAGTAATAATCAGCACATCAGGCCTTGCTGAATACACCGGTAAAGGCTTTTCCAGATGTTAGGCTGCAAGTGGCTGCCTCAGACGTGTACAACATGTACTACAGCATGTGTGGGACTGCAGATGAGGTGTGTTAGCCTGGGTAGTCAAAGCTGGTGGCTTCTGTGCAAGCATCACTGCAGCTCTGTGACCGTTGGGTATGCTGGAGGTGAGTGGACATATTCTGCTCTCAGTCAGGTTGTTGCAAATCCACAATTCCCTTACCTCAGAAGAGGCACTGGGGAATTATACCATTGTAATGAGGGACAGAGTGTGAGTACAATAGTTCTTACTAGCACTGTTAGGCTTGTCTGTTAGCCAGATAGAAATGCAGCTGCCTCCGGGACCCAGTACAGTCACTTTGTTTTTGTTGGCGGAGTAGCAAGCAGCACTATTACACAGTGGGCCAGATCCTCTCATTAGTGTAAATCTGTAAGTCTCTTGCACTCAGTGGTTATACTGATTTACGCATCCTGGAAGTTATCAGAAGGGTTATCCTGATTTATGCTGTTGTGGTGTCTACAGCATTGCCTTTTCTGCAGAGCCCTCGGGGAGAGCTGCTGCTGCCGGAAAGTGGGGCGCCGGGAGCTATGCTATTTCCTCTGCCAGGGCAGAAGATGTTCTTAGCATCATTGGTATGACTTAGCTCCCTCCTCTCATCTTCCTAAGCCCATTTGTTGGGGAGCTATTTTTTGGCAGGATCCCCCTTGGTGAGCACATAAAAAAGGGTGGCTTTTGTTAGCTCCAAAGGACAGAAGCAACGCAAAAAATTACATTGCATGCAGCCCTAACTATGCTTGTTTAGAGAAACTGCTTGCATTTATGAAGTCTTTGGTGCGGAAAGCAGGGTTGCAAATGACTGCATCAGAGCGACAGTAAAGGCCATTAATTTCCTGTTATGTTTTCCTGTGTTGGGGGCTTTATTAATTTAATTTTACACTGTCGAACAACAGCGAGCGCTGACACCGCCACACTCAGAGAGGTTTTTTTTCTCAAGCAGTGCTTTGCCTGACATGCAAATCAACACTGCTATCAGGACTGCTAGAGATGAGGGAGGGAGCACAGAGCTGGGCTGTCCCCATCCAGCCCCATCCCTGAGGCTCCAGTGCAGCACAGTGGCACCTGGGAGGCCACCAGCACTAGGGCTCAGCAGATCTGGATCAGGCCATGGGCACCTCTAATGCACAGTCTAAAAAATACAAATTCCTCTTTAGCCTGCTGGGTTCCATTGGCTTGGTCCTCACTGACATGCCTCCTTTGCTTCTGTTTCCCTTGCTCTACACTCTCCCTTCCTTTCATTCCACCTTAGTTTCCCCTTATACACACTTTTACCTTAACCTCGCAAGTCAAAGGAGGCTGGCTGCCCCTGAGTCAGATGCTAGTGAATCACGGTATTGGAAGCTCTTCTGAGTCAGCACTAAACCAGTGCTCAAGCAGTGTTTTTAGAGCTGCCATTTTTGACATGCCATAAAACAAAGGCTCCAATTACTCAGAATCATTAAAATTCCCATGGCATTTTTTGCAAGAGTTCAGACATTAACCTGGCTGTCCTGAACAAAATCCAGCCTGAGTGATTACCCACAGCATATCTTAATTCTCCTGTGGTTTCATTTGGACATGGCACAGCAGAATTTCACTGTTGATGCTCTGTATTGTTCAACATCTGCCATGGTCCACCCAAGAGTCAGCCACATTTCAGTAGTAAATGAGATCTTCAGAATGGGAAGGTTAATAAACAATGTATTATACAGGGCAGGTAATTGCAAAATGCCATGCAATGGAAGAGCTACAGGCTTGAGATATGCTGCAATCTACTTGGACTGTCACCATGCAAACTCTTTTTTCGAATGCTCATTCCTATAATTCACTGTAAATCATTAGTAGAGTAATTTGGAATCTTTCTGCATTAACTCATGTAAAGGCCCTTACTGATATATGAAGGATCCTATACTGAAGTGACCTGAATAAGATGTATGTTGGTTATATGTTCCAAACTGTAAGAGTCCCCAAACAAGAGGAGGGCCAGTCATGGGTAGCAATCAGTTTCACAAACAAGAGAGGACTGTACAGAGAGGAGCCATAAGTATCTCTGAGGATTAGTTAGTGGGGTGGTTCTTTATTTCACTGGGATTTAGTAAAGTTTACCCAAACTGCAGGATAGTTCTGATCTGCTTGCAAGGTCAACTCTTGTGTTCAAGGCCTACCTCACCCCACACTAGATGCCAAAAGTCAAAGCAAAACCCAACAGCTCCTTTCAGAAACCAAGCATGGAAATGTACCTGTCCTTTATAACAGCCTTTTCTAAAGCATCTAAGAGAGAACTAGAAGGCACTCAAGACTTGATGGACGTTTCATACACAATACCCACCTCATTAAGGTTTAATCACATGCCTAGAAACCTGTTCTGATGCAGATCCCCTAGCTTAAAAACAGAATAACACCTCTGAGCTCCCCAAGAAGTCAGAGCCAGTGAGCAAAAGAGTGGTACCCATGGAAACAGTAGTACCCATGACCTAGCCCCTGTTATAGCACTGTGCTCCTGTGGGTCTTCCTGTAGTTGTTGACCTGTATGGGAAGAGGACTTTGTACCTTGAACCTGATGGAATGTAAGCAGTAGGATGTTTGGATGGATGAAGGAAAAGCAAAGGAGAAATGTGGACCTAAGCATTATTTTTAGGCCTCTTGACAAAACTCTGACATTTTAAAGGACCTTAAAATGGGCATAAATTGCATTTGACACCTATTCAAAGTGTCCTTTATTTTATCTGATTGATGCAGGGAAAAATCACCTTCAAATAATTATGGATAGAGACAGACAGCAGACAGATATGTCTGCTGTGTCTCAACAGATAAGTATCTGTAACTGCTTCTTTCAGGCCATCTACTGTCCTCCATATGCAAGGTCTTAAAGCTTAGCCTAGCCTCTGCAGGCCAACACAAAATGCTGTCTGTTTCAGGTCTTGCTTGGCAGCCACCGAGGTACCTGGAGGAAATCCAGTATTCCTTGGAAGGGTCTTAAAATGTTCATGAACTGCATTTTTCTTTAATGCAAGTTTTTGAAGCAAAATGAAGCACACTGTTTTTTTTCCTCTCTCCCCTCCACTCTGGTCACCTCCCTGTCCCTCATCTATCCAGCCAGGATTCTCACGGGCTAATCGCTTGGTGAGATCTTGTTGCTTCCCCCTGGGATCCAGTGAAACAAGGCTGGAGGATCTGATGCTATCACTTAGGGAAGCAAAGAGCTCCTGCTTTCCTTCCAAACAGCAGCAGCCCCCATTTTGGGAGGAGGAGGGGTTTCACTCTGGCCCTGAGTGAGAACAAGGTGCTTAGTGTTTTCCTTTAGCACAAGAAGACACTTCTCTATAGGAATGATTTCCATCTATGAACAGCAAGCAATGCTTAACATTACATTGACATAGACTTGGGAGTGCAGACATAGCCAAATTAGGAACTAATTGGTGCACTGGGGATTGACTGTTGGGCCCCCTTGGCTGCTGGGATGTGACTGGAAAGAAAGAGAGAGAAAGCAAGGGAGAGAGCAGGAGCCATCCTCTGCCGACGCCCCTCTAAAGGTTGGGATTCCTGAGGCCGCTGCTGTCTAGTGCTGTCAAGGTCAGCAGGTTCGGGTTCACTGAACGGTCAGGATGGTTTGAATTACTGGCACTGCCTGCCGATTCCTCCGTTGATCATGATCTGTCTTCCAGAGCCAGCTGCGGGATGCTGCTCCCCGGCCATGTGCTGCACACGGTGTGGGGCACAGGGAATGTCAGAGAGGCAGATGCTCTTGTTAGGAGGGTAAGTTTTTAGGAAGATTTAAGGAGCCAAGGCAATGCCAAAGAAAGGCACATACTCCACACGCTGAGCATGTGGAGACCAGGCTTCCAGAAACAGCAGTTTTCTGGTTTTCTTTTACCTGGAGAACTGCCTCTTGCAAGCTTCTACCTCTCATGAAAGTTAGGAGAATGGCTTGAATGTGGCCTATGAAACCCTTATAGGGTGAAAAACCTGTTGGTGAAGATTTCTGTCCAACTCTATACAGGTAGAATGCTTACAGAATCAGAAAAGGACTAGGGGCTGTGTGGAAGTAGTATTCAGCATTTGTCTTTGACAAGAATGTCTCCATAGGCACCACTGACTGGCTTTCAATGGAGCTGCACTATAAAGAAATCTGGCCCTCTCAGTCCATAAGACAGAATGCTTATTTTTGCTTCTTATTCTGAGGTTTGTCATGTACCCCTGTGAGTGAGTTAGCTCCTGGGTGCAGTCAGTTACATCTGCCTGTAACTATGTATATGTAGCTTTCATACTTACACCTCTGCATCTGCCTACCATTTCTACACATTTCTACACATTTCTACACCCGGAGGAAACTCAGGGTAATGCTGAGAATGGAGCTGCGAGGGGCTGCCCATATCTGGTGCCAACACAAGGCCTCTTGTACAGCACTCTCAGTACTCACCAAAACATGAAAGAGATCAGAGTTAACATCATGCAATCCCCTCTGTAAAAGGGAAGCCCCCATCTCCTCTAAGCTCAGCACAGGTATTCTAAGTGGGTCCTCTGTGTGGCCCGGTCCCTATGCATTAGGAAGTACATTGTGCCTACCATCACTTCTGCTCTTGACTCCTCTTCTAGTTTCCTCTTCCACTGCAGAGCAATGGGCTCTGGCAAGAAGGGTCAGGGACAGTGCCCAGTATCGTGCTGGTTTACATTAATGAGATACACACAGTGTAATCCAGCAACGGAGTCAGCTCTACAAAAGGAGGTAATAGCAGGCTGCCATGAACAGAGCAGCTCAGGTAATTGGTTTATCTATCTAGAAGCAGTAGTAGCAATCTCTGCACAGACAGAGTAGCAGTAAAGTCTCTTCCTTAAGGCTATTTCCTTTGTCTTTTCAATTGCTTGCACATCCATGTGAGATAGAGAGAGAGAGAGAGAGAGAGAGGAAGCCAGAGAGAGAGAGAGAGCTAGAGAGAGAGGGAGAAATGTTAATTTGTGAATTAATGGCTTTTCTCAGCGGAATTGTAAATTCAAATGTCACCTCACAGGGTGACACTACGTTGGGCTGCTGAAGAAGCAATGATAAGATGCCCCCCCATCCCCATGCCAACATATACCCATGCCCCTCCCCTCCCTGAAAGATAGCTATGGAGTGGAACATGCTACTTTTAATTTGCAATAACATCACAGCAGAGGGATGCAAGAATGACTGCTTTCTGACCCTCCCTTCTACAACAAGCCGGGCCACATCTTTCCCTTTCCACCCCCTCTTCAACCCCTCCCATTTTAAACTGAGTCCAAGACAACACATTATCTCAACTCCCCCCAACCAAACTAATCAAAGGATGAGCTAAGGGAGGGCTCTTTAGAACGGATGCCTCTGCAACCCTCTCCTCTCCTGCAATAATCAGGTGAATTAATGACCCTGAAGTTAAAGTGAGCGCTGATACTCAGGCGTTGTGCAGTGTAGGGGAGAAAGCCTTCATTGTTTTCGAGCAGGAGGCGGGCAGCAGCAAGGGAGATTCATGGATGGAGATTGAATATGCAATTTTCTTTCACCTTGCCAAGAGCTGCCCCTGGGCTGTGCCTGGCCTAAATTTTTTTTTCGTCTTGCCATCTCTGCCTTATCCGGCCCTCCCACCTCCCTTCCATTCTTTCCAGAAAATTACCTTCAAAATTGATTTCCACTTTTACAAACAAATATAATGGGAACATGAGGGGGAAAAAAAAATCTTGGGCTGTGATGAATTAGGGCTGTCAGGTGCTTCCAACTCTCCTTTGTTTTTGTTTTACTGCCCGTTAGGTTCTTTGTTTTTCCAGCAACTGGGAATAGTGCCTCTGCCCACACAGTCCCTATGGTCCATGGCTACCGTCGTAGGCTATGTCCATCACCTGATCTCATCACTGTGTTATCCCTGCTCTCCATCACTGTGATGCAAACAGCTAACAGACTGCCCCAGCCCTTCACACCAGGATGCAACCGATCTTCTCATGGAGACACTGCATGTCCCACACTGCCAGTGACCTGGCTCCTACAGCCACTGTACACGTCCATTGAGTTGCCTCAGGTCTTCTTCACCCTGCACGTTCTGTTCTCCTTTGCCTTACTCAGCTGATTCTTGATGGGGGTTTCCGAGCTTTCCCTGTTCTGATAGACCAGCCTGGGCCATTGGCATGTTGCCTTGATCCCTGTTGAACCTCAGTTCCATGTCATCTGGATTCCAGAGCAGTATTGTCCTTATGTCTCGTTGCCATGCCACTTGACCCCAGAACAGTGTCATCCCTATCTCCCACTGTTGTGGCACCGTGATCTACTGTTATACCAGTTTCATGTCCCATTGCCATGTCACCAACAGTCCTCTAAAATCACCATTTGCCCTCACATCGCCAGCTATTCCTGATCCCTTTGGCAGTTTATTCTGTCTTCCATTGTGCATTAACCTGGGATCCTCATGGATCCAGACACCATGCTCCCTCTGACTCCCATGAAAAAATGTAACAGTCACCTCCCTGAATGTGGGCAGAACCAGTGTACAACTCATCTAGAGTGAGCAAGGAGATCCAGGGAGAGACAGGCACCAGCAAAGCTAGGGAGCAGCCTCTGCACTGGTGGACACACGGAGCAGGCAGAGACGCTGGGAGGAGTTGTAGCTCTCTGACTCCTGCTGACATATTAGCTGCAACAACCCCTCCCAGGAATGAGTCAAAAAGTGGAAGGAGAAGATCTAACCACAAACTAAATACCCATAAATAAACAGTCAGACAAGCACACATTCACAGCACTCACACAAATAAACTTAAAGAAAAGCTCTACACATAAGACTTAGAAAACGTAGCCAATAACATTTAAAGACACAAAAATGCAAACTGGGACACAAGGAGGTACTAATGCAGGTGCATGTCAATTAAATATAATTTCTGAATAAACAACTTACAAAAATGTACATACACTAACTAAACAAAAACCTGGAACTCAAAGGATTTTCCTTAAATTCACGTATACAAAATTAAATCATAAACAAATACAAACTATTTACATAAATAAGCAACCTTCACACAGGCAAGAACAACTGATATATATATATACACCACACACACAAATACATAACCCCAATGCAAATACACACCTGTACAAACTATATACAGAAGTGCACAGCACTAACAGGCTACATATTCATATCCAGCAACCACAAAGTGATACTCCAAGTACGTAACAACACATACGCACAGAATATACATACAAATATACAACATTCACGTATATGCTCAAAATGTGAATACAAATACCTGGCATTCATAGAAATACATAGCACTAATGCTGAGCCGTTCATGCCCAGACACCCATATGATACACAGTATGCGTACTCCTACTAGGTAACATTATACACAGCTTAACATACACATTTCTAGGTCTCCATAGGCATTCACAAAAATACAGGTCCAGCCTGCCACTCACCCCAGTACATAAGCACAGATAAGTAGAAAACAGTAATCCTAACACAGAAATACAAAAAAACCCAAACAAGCGTGCATTCCTAGAGACACATACACAAGCAGAGGCGCACACAAATACAGCTGAAGCCAGAGCAGCTTGTCTTCAGATAGTACCAAACCCTGCCAAACTAAGCAGCACTATAAGCTTTAGAAGCAGAGCATTCTGTCCAAACTGCTTTCTGTGATGTAAGCTTTTAACTCTCCCTTACCTGAAGTCCTCCTGAGTGATGCATATCCCCCAGTACACACACACACACACACACACACACACACACACACACACACACACACACACACACACACACACACACACACACACAGAGTCTCTCTTGCTTAGAGACTGACCTCCAGATTCATGGTGCAGCAGCCCACATTTCTGACAATGCTGTGCTGCTTATTCTTTGTCCTCTCCTTTATCCAGTTTCGCCCGTCTCTCTTTTTCCACACATACTCTCCCTTTTCTGACCATCTTCCTGCAGTTTATTTAGAGAGGTTCAGGACGAGTAGCAGGTGCCTTTCTTATGTCCTAGGAGTCTCACCAGCCAAAGACCCTCAGGATAGAGAGGTGGATGGCTGCTCAGTACAAACTCCCTCTTCAATTTACATTTTCATCTAGAATGGAAGGGAGTGTTACCTACACTTGTGTGTATAGACCCAATGAGCCTGAATGTCCCCTGTGACCACTGCTGTTTGCAAGTTGATAGCCACTGGAAACTCAGCCACACTGCCTGAAACAACACAGTCCCAGGGAAAGGAGGAGGAAGACACTGTCAGTGTGTCAAACACTGCAGAAACTGCTCATTCCATGTGCACAGCCATGAACTGCTGGGTGCACGCACCACAAGTGTATGTGATGGTTGGAACATGGAGTTAGCACCTGAGGCAACATAACTGCATGTGTCTCCGCTGTCATTAAGACTATTGCTGACCCACAATAAAGCAGTCATACAGAATAACACAAATTCATCAGGTGTGGTGACAAGGAATCACAGCACAAAATAATGCAGCCCCACCACAGACAGCAGTGCTGTTGTGTCACCTGCCAGGCTCCAAACACACTCTGTTGTCTTCAACCACACAACAGTTCTGGGAGAACAGAAATACACCTAATATGCCCAGAGATGAACATACATCAGGTGCCATGATACAGTCAAGTGGACTGACTCACACATCCTCTTTGCAAACACATGCAGGCAGCATAGGAAAACAAATGTATTTTCCTATGGGACAGCTGAGGGCTAGACCTCTCTGCATTAGTACAACTACAGCACTGGTTAACCATCATCATATTGCAGATGACAGCATAAGCATGCTGGATATCCTGAAACAACCCCAGTATGCTGTGGAACAATATGGTCACACTTTGTGAAAACACGCAGCTCTAAATACAGCACTGCGGTAGCAGAACCATATTGGCTTCACTCTCACAGCCAGGTGACAGTCTGTTGTCAGTCAACACACTACATCAGCTGCAGTAACAACTGTATGAATGTCAGTGACAGTACAGGCCTGCAGCAGGGTACCAACAATTACCACATTGAAACAACCTTACTGCATGCAATGACGAAGATATACCACCAGAAATAACTACAACTGCCTCTAGGAAGAGTGTAACAGCCTTGAGTGTAATGGGGCAGCATAGCAAGCAGTGATACAGTTAATCTCATCATTAGTGTCACAAACCCACAACCTATAGTGATACTGTTACAACAACATGATAACCACAGCCACACTACTTGCAAACACATATTGATGCTACTGCCAATGACACAAAGTCACCTGAAATGTCAGAACCATGTCTCCCAAATTATGTTATCATTGCCACTCTGAACAACACCAATGGGATCATGCTTGCAGTGGCACACTCACCTGCTGTATATCTGCTCAAAAACTCAGACCTTCTTAAACACATTACACATCTCTCGGCGCTACTTTCCACTTAAACAACTGAGTTCAAAATTTTCTTCAGGACAGTCTATGTCCTGGGACAGTATCTATAAAAACAAGTTTCCAGACTGGAACTGTTGCAGAATTCCCTGCCTCATGTTCCACCTGAAGGAGGCATTTCTACTTTCTCAGTAGGAAAATGAGATCATGGCCAGGTAGGAAAACCACTATGCTGCAATCACAGTTCTCTCAGTTGGAGTGAGGAAGAGAAAACCACCAGTAACAAAAGTAGTGCTTCTTAATAGAGGGTGTTGTGGTAATAACAGAAAATTATGCACGCAGCACCAAACAGAAGTGCAGTGACACTGCCCATCCTGCAGCTACAGGGCTAACAGTGCAAATGCTCCTACTGCTAGTAGGTGATACCCTGTTCTGCATAGCTTGACCCCATTTTGAAGAGTACAGTGATCCACCTGCACAGATACAGCCAACACTGTTTGGAAAACACCACCAAATCTGACAAAATGTTGGTGACCCTTTACTGTACCTCAGATCTGCTGACATGTTGGTGACCCATTACTGTCCCCCTGCACTGACACAGCCCTGCATTGCTTACTTCAATGTAAATCACTCTAATCATCAAAATGACAGGTGAAGAAAGGAAAGGAGGAACTTCTGCCTTCCTAGGTTTGCTCCCCCATCTCCGCTGGGGATTCCTTTACTGCAAACAGTCTGAGTATTATTGCCATTTATAGCAGCAATCACTCCATCCCCTCCTCTCCCACAAACCTACTGCTGATATTAGCACTGATCATACTAACAAGCCTGTGGGTTTTATTACTACCGATACTAATAATACTGGACACATTACCTCTGCTCCTGCCAATAACAGGCTGCAGATATGATCCCTGCTAATGCTGATAATACTGGGGGATATTATCTCTGCCATTGTCAGCACTGCAGATATTATTGCCAGTAATGCTGTCAAATACTACAGATATTGTTAGAGACTGAGATTAATAATGCTGAGATTGTTACAGCACCAGCCTCGCTGGAACATGAATCCCAAATGAGAATTTGGGTCTATAGAGGAAGTCTGTTTGTGGCCTGCTATGGAGAGAAACAGCTGTTTCTAGTAAGAGTGGTTTTATAAAGGTCCCAAAAGTTTCACTCGGCTGGAGATGCTGTGGTATGCAAGGAACAGTCTGAAATATTGTTTTCATATTGTCTAATTATCTGTCTATCCATCTGTCCATCCATCTGTCTATAGGTCCTTCCTCTTCTCTCCATCTCTCCCTTTTTCTCTTTATACAGTGCTCAAGACTACAGTATGAGTGATACTAAGTTTTTGTTAGTGCCTCTGCATCACCACAATTCTATCCTTTTAGCTATCAGTCAGGGGACTGTGGAACAATAGAAATATTTGCATATTATTTTTCCCCTTCATCCTTCTGGAATTCTTGTTGCTGCTCCTTATTCTGACAGTGACCCTGCTGAGCTTGGCCTGCCATTACAGCACAGTACAACATTAGGATCGTAAAGAGCCAGGAATTCCTATTTCCAGCTGTAGCTTAATACTGCAGGACCCTCAAGTGGTCTTGGGAAAGTCAGTACGTGCTGCAGCACCACTTCTGTCTGTGGAAGATGGTGCAAATGGTGGGCAAGGTCAGAGGGAAATTACAGCAACATTGGCTGTGCCCATAGACTGCAAGAAATGGCACACACTGTGCTACACAAGTGGTGGTGAACTAAAAAATTAGCCAAGTTATTTTAAAAATCGTAGGAGACCAGCTCTCTGCTTTGTCTAATCTGTCACTGGAGTCAGAGGGTTTACAGTCACTGGTCAAAAACCGAAACAAAGGGAATACATGGTCTTTACAGGGCAAATCCTCACCATCCTTCCTAGGCACACACCTGAGGAAGACACTCTGAGTTTTGAGGAAAGACTTGTGATCTGACAGTTCCTTGTTGTGACTAGCAGACACTCAGAGCTACCTCCCTGCTAGCTCTCTCTCAATGCCATAGTCTTCCCAGGCCACCATTGCAGTTGCAGCCAGCACGTTTGGTAGGTTGGGTTTTCCCCTCTTCCCTCTAACTCCCTGTGAGGGACACACCTGGTTGTCAGCGTCCATCGCTGAGCCCACCTCATGCATCCGTCTGGCTCCTTCTGTCCAACTCGGGAGTTCTGCTACATCATCTTGACATATAATTATCTCTCCTCTTCTTAATCATCTGTGCTACTGTCTAATGTAGGCACCAGCTGCTGCAAAGAGGACCTGGGGGAGGGGGTGTGCTCAGATAGAGGCTCCTCTGTCTTTCTCCCACCCTGTTCCCCCCCAGTCATCACAGAGGTTGCTAACAAGGTTTTTAGAACCAGGGATTCAGGAGCAGCTTGGTACTTCCCCCTTTTCTGCTGAACTGCATTCCTCACAGAGGAATCCTTGCAGCAGAGCTGGTCCAACAGAGCAGAAAGAAAGAGAGAGCAATGCCACTTCTGCCTCCTTTAGGGAAGAGCCACTCCCAAAATGCTGGGAAAGTAGATGAGCATTGGGAGCTTATAAGGGCTTTTCAACGCGAGTATAAACCCTGCAGTTAAGAAACTGCAACAAAACAGTGCTCAGAATCCCTGGGAAATACTGAGAAGGTATATATACCCAACATGAGCATGAAAGAAGTATCTGCACTGGATTTCTTGCCTGGCTTTCCTAATCCCTATCTCAGCTAAGAACAATCAGAGCCCTCAGAGCTACAGTGGAGATTGCCCACGACTGAGCACAGGTCACTGGCTATGCAAAACCCTCTCTTGGACCCTTCTAGCCTTAGAACACAACCCTGCAAAGTCATGATGTGTTTCAGCATTTCTTAAGGCCAGTGTGAGCCCAGATAATTCAACTCTTGGCTAGGGGTGTTCAGCAGCTGGCAGGGGGTCCCATGCAAGGTTTTTTCTGGGACAGGAGCACGACATCTCCCTGCAGAGATACCTGGGATGGCTGGATGAAGGCTGTTCTCTTAGGCAGTTGAAGCTGTGTTATGGAACTGCCACCTAAAACTCTGAGAGCTAAAGACAAGCAACGTCTCCAGGATTGTCTGATACCTTTTTGATTCCTAGTGGGCTATGTGGGCTCTCGGCCAACAGCAGGGAGTTGCGGAGTGTTGCTTGCCCTTCATAAATCAAATTCAGGATGAATTAAGGATGGACACAGAGAGCTGTTCTTACTGTCAATATATCATTGTGAAGTGTCACAGTCTTAGATGGCTGCTTGATTGTTTCTGTGTTTAATTGTACTGTTCCAAAAACCCCTCAGGTTCTGAGGCTAGAAGTGACTATGTGGCTGCATCTGAAGTGGGATGATCTTTCCAGGTATTTAGAAAGAAGAGTTGCTAAAGCCAGATTGAACTACTTCATTTTAAAATGAGATATGGAGGCACCATGTTGGGAGCCAGTGATCATCACACTAGACTGTATGAGAATGGGGGCTCACAAAAACCCCAAATAACTGCTAACAGATTTGCACAACCATTAGAGAAACTTGTCACTCAGTCTGAAATGTCGCTATTTCCTGTATATGTAATGATGGGAAATGCTGGAGGGGGTTGCAATGTTTGCAGTCTCTTGTTCCCGACATTTTTTGACTTTGAGGCATTGACTCAGCCCTTCCATTGCTACACTTTCCTCTTAGCTGGGCCCTACTGCCATCTAGCTGGGAAATGGATCTTCCTCTGGGGCCTGATCCAGTTTCCAATGACATCAGCAAAAATCTTTCCATTTGCTTTAATAGGAGCTGGATTGTATCCTTGCCTCTAGTTTTACTTTGTATTAACGAGAAAGGGGTCATGATCACTGCCTTTGTTTCTTGGGATTATTGTGTTTATTTGGATCAAAAACTTACAGATGTGAACCTCAAAAGAACCAATGCCAACAAAGTTACCAGCAAAACCTCAAAATGCAGCATCTCTCTCAGGAGAGCTTTTTTTTCTCACCACCTATCACAGAGAACCCTTATGTTCCCTTGCACCGCAGCATGTGCAGCACACTGAGCCACCTGCACTTTTAAGAGGTGTCCCCCCAACAGGCAACAATGGAAAACAACATACTGAAGGCAGGGCTGAACCAAACAAACTGGTCAGGCACTACTGTTTGAAAAGCTCACCTCCTGGCCCTCAGTTTTTGAATGCATCAAATTAAAAGAGCAAGATTTAAGGAAAAAAAGTTTACAAAGCCACCATAAGAGCACCAAGAGCTTACCCACCCCTCCTGACTCACTCTATCTAGACCTGAGGCTCCAGCTTTTGGCTCATTTCAGGATTCACTTTGCCCTGAGTCCTTCCCAGCAGGTAGGAAGAAAAAGGTGATAGCTTAATCCTAATTCCTTAGATCCCTAGCAAAAGCCTTAGATAACAACCTTAGGGCCACAGTACTCAGAAGACCTCCTGTTCTGCTTTCAGACTGCTGCAAGCATGGCAGTTCTGCTGTGGTAAATGCTACCCATTGAAAACTGGGCCCTTCTGATCACCAGCTAATGTAGCTCACGGCATGTCACAGGGCAGGAACTTGTTTGCAAGGGGAATGAAAGATAACTCCCACATTGCTGGTGCTTCTCCAAGATGGCGTTTTGTTTGAAAACAAGTGAGTTGGGGAAACCACTTTTACCCACAGTTCAAAGTCAGGGCACCTGCTGGCACCTGGGGAGTTCAGTTCCAGCCGTTTCCAGCAGTGAATGAACTTGGGATCAGCTCCAGCAATGGAGACAGCTCTCTGCCTGCCGAGCAGATGTCTGGAGATGCAGCCTGTCATGAAAAGGCCTCGGAAGAAGAGCATTCCAAGCCAGCAGGGCAGTGGCAGGGAACTGGTCTCTGTTGCTAAAACTGATCTAGCCCCTGGAGCAGCTGCAAACCTTGGCCTGAAATTGGAGCCTGTACATGGGGACAAAGAACATAAAAGGGAGGATGAGCTTCTCCCCTCCCCCTACCTTCATCACGTTTCCTCTTCTCGCCATTCGACCGAGGAATCCCCAGGATCCCGTTAATGGAGTAAGAGCCCACTGGATCATTGGAGGCACTGGAGACGGGAGGGGATGCTGTGCTGGGCACTGGACAAAAGGAAAAGGGAAAAAGGGCCATGAGGAGAGCAGCACAGCACCCAGGGATTGCCCAGCTGAAAGCTACACGTGGCACCAGTCTCAGAGGAAAGCGTGGGCACTAAGCAGACTCCCAGTCTCTCACACTGAAGGACTTACACTCGGTCTACTGCTAATGTTGCTGCACCCCAGCTCTGCCAGTCCACCGTAGTTCCACAGCCTCGCGATACAGGGCCATTAATAACAAGCAGGTGTATTCCATCAAGAAGCTAAGCCTTATTGTTATATCCCAGTTCACAGCAAGCTTCCTAGGGCATGGCATGCTAACTGACAGCAATGCTGCATAGGCATTGCCTGCATAGGCCACATTCCCTAGTGACTTCCTAGTCCATCTGTATTTTGCCAGATCATTTCCTCTGAGCCTTTTTTTCCACCAGGAGTGCACATGTTCTGTCTTAGCCAGGCCAGCCTCTTACATGTCCACTCAAAACACTCACTGAAAAATTACCTTCTTAGCATGGGTTAGAAGCACTTCAGTGTTGGGCCAATAAATTCAGTTCCCTGCTAGAACAAATGGTGAGTTGGTGATACATACTCCAACACAGATTAATAAAAATCTAGTGTCTTCCTTTTACACTGACCAATGTCAAAAGGCAGACTCCTCCTGCCACTCAGGACTATCCAAGATTGCTCATGAGTTTCTAATATATCAGAAATGACACATCATGCAGATTAGAAATGATCACTTCATGATAATCTGGGCTTTAGAGTATAGAACAAGTAGAGCCGTGTATCCACTAGGCATTCCCATTATGTCCCAGTGTGTCCCAGTAATGAGGAGAATATCCCAATTCTCTTATACACCACTACCCATCATTCAGCTCATAAACCACTGACCTGAAGCAATCAATACATCCAATACAAACCTTCCAGGATGGAGCAGAATCTGTCAACACTTTCCGATATTGACCCACACTTCCCAGTCCATCCCAGAACAATGAGAGCAGCAGCACTCAAAATCACTATCCCAGCTCAGCCAGTGCATTCCCTAGAGATTGCACTATTTTTCCAAGAAGGAATAATATCTGCCAATTCTGTCTGTTGTGGTCAGTGATTCCCAGTCCAGTGAGCAAGTCCAAATTAAAAGGGCATCCAGAAATGCTCTTCCATACTGGCCCATTAATTTCATTGTGCTCCTGAACACGGTTTGTGTACAGGATTATATCTGCCAGTTCTGTCCCATGTAGACCAGCACTTTCCTGTAAATCCTTGTATAGCAGCTGACTCTCAGAAACCAACAGTATCTAAGACAATGTCTTAGGCCACAAATAAGCCACTGTATTCCACAGTATCCCAGAATACTGCATGTTTTTTCCTGTTCTGAATTGTTACTGGATAAAGCTATGCTAGCAGTAGCAGACCATACAGCCCACTGAGACATCAATGAAAAGTTCCTCATCACACATCTAGCACAGTACCTTTAAACACAACAGACTAGGAGTCATTTAGTCACTTTATTACAGCCTCCATCTTCTGCTCACCTCAATAAACCCATCTGCCCCAGCAGAAAATGCATTTTCTCAGTGAAATACACACAAGGGATACCTGACTGCAGAGCTAGAACAATGAAGAACTCAGTTGTGTGGCATCAGGAATATCTTACCCTGGTCTGTGTACTACTAGCTCTAAGAAATGGACTAGTTCCAGCAAAGGGAGAGAAGAGAAACAGGAAGAGAGAGGGCGAAAGAGAGTCAGAGTAAGGAGACATAAGGTGAAGACTGGTGCTTAGACAGGATAGTGGTAAATACTTCTCTCTGGGGAGGTGAAGGAAAGAGTGTGAACGTGAAATGGATGTTAAGGCAGAATCACTTTGGGCAAACCTTGGGCTGTTTTTTCTGCCACGATTGCCTTCTCTGCAATGCAACGAAGGAAACAAAAAACAGAAACCTCTGATTTCCATTGAGGTTTCCTTCCCCCACCCCTCCTCCCTTTTGCTCTGCTTAGCATCTGCTTGTCAGACTTTCTCCCCTCCACCAAGCTTCATCCTCATTTCCACTTGTCCTGTCACCACCCCTCATGCCAATCTTCTTACCAATAGTATGTCCTGGTGCAGTCACACCTGTCCCACTTCCATCTGGTGTTGGGTGAAAAGGCTGCTGAACTTTGGTTCTGATGATCCTGGAAAAGAGCAAAACATGTTCAGAACTCAACTACAACTTCTCTGCCTTTGTACACCTGCAATCCCAGCTGTCAGAACCCAAAGCCTGATCTGAGCTCTGGGTGCAGCAGAGTGGCTTCATTTGCTGCCTTGTGATCCTGATTCTACTGCTTTAATGGTCCCATTCCCAGAGAATTGTCCTTGCTCTGCTGCATCATCTTCTGCCAAAAGCTGGGTATTCACTGCATAACTATGGTGATTGATGAAGGAGCTAGGATCTCCTGTGCATTATCATTTATGATCTGATCTGCCAGCATGATCACAAGGCGGTCTTTGCAGCTAATAGAGCCACTGCTGGATTTACAAATGGTGTAGATTTAATTTTGTTGTGTACCTAAACGATACATTTCTGGCATAGAACTGAATGCTTTGAACCGATAGAAGGCTTGCCCAAAGACCTTGCCCTTCACAAATGAGTAGATGGGAGCAGAAGACATCTGTAGAAAGTGCTGATGAGATATAGATCACCAGGAATAAGAAGCTCCAGCAAAGAGAGCAAAAACACAACACGGGAACGCAAAAAGATGTCTCAGTGAATGCCACAAAGCTCATAATGCAGCTCAGAATGAAAATAAACTGAACTGTAATTGTCAGTGCTCCATTTCTTGTTACATGAAATCTTTCACCTCTAGGTCACTGGTTTAAATGCAGCTGAGGTCAGTGGTGAAAGAAAATCACTAGCACCTAGTACTTGACTGGCAGGGTCCCTGCCTACTGGCAGATGGGGATCTGTGACTCAGGAACGACTGTCACCAAGGAACTCGGCAAATAAGCCATGACCTGTAGAGGCCATGCAAACCAAATTCCTTTCTGAGATTAAAATGAGCCTCTCCAATTAGGGTGAAGGCTGCAGATGCTCTTCAGCCTAAGTTTCTGGAACTCTCAGCTCTGCACTATATTAGTTCAACTTCTCCCCAAAAATCTTTCCAGAAGGTGAAAGAAAATAACACATTTTCCCTGCCCACCTGAGAACTTCCCTTAAAGATTTGCTCTAAAGAATGAATTGGCAAAACTTCAAAAGGCAAATGTGTGGCTAGTGAGCTGTATGGCATGGACAGAGATAGGCAGAGATGTTTGAAAAAGCACAACTCCTGAGAGTGAAACTTTTTTAGGAAAAGAAAGGTATTTCAGAGCATATCACCTCAGCATGTTAGGGAACTCCGATACACACATGATGAAGCCTGGCCAGTGGCTGCAGTAGCAGAGAGGCTGCCTGGGACATAGCTAGAGACAGGGAATGTCAAGGTTCTAGCTGGGGATAGAGATCCAGATCCTCATCCCATATAGGTCAGTAGTACCAGGGGCCCTAATCTGTAGCTGCTGAGGACCTATACAGAAGGTGTCTGAGAGCCTTAGGGCCAAATTCTGAGGTGATGCTAACTTGCACTAGCTGAGGAGCTGATCTGAGAAGTCTGTGTTAGGGCAAATAATATAACTTTTTTTCTTCTTTTCTGTTTTTTTCTGTTCTCTTCTCTCCTCTCACATTCCCCCTAAAGCCCCCTGAAGTGCCACTCTGGTTGTTTGAGTTTATTGATTTCCCCCAGCCCAGAGAAACAGAAAGAGGGGATGGGGTGCAGGCAAAGGGATGGAAATAGAAAGCTATAAATTATTTGTGACAGGAAAGCAATAGTGCCAGAGTGCTGAGCACAAGTCCCGTGTCACTATTAGATTCCTTTTAGCCTGATGACACAGTAAAAGAGGTTAAGTGTCTGATGGAATCGTACACCTTGGGGGCAGGGGCAGTCCAGGAGCAGAACAAGCCACAGAGAACAGGTATATCAATTCTCCAGGCCAATAATATTCCCCTCATTGATCGCAACACAAAGTTCAAAAATCTCATTATAGCCAGGCAGACCTGGAACTTTTTAAAAATCAATAGAGTGATATAATGTATGTATACTTTGTATAAATGTATCTATCCATCCGTCCGTCTATCCAAAATCTGCCTGAGGGTGTTTAAGTTAACCTACACATTATTCTGTGTTATGTTCTATTGTAGTGTAGCATAGAGAGTGGATTAGAAGATTTCCCCCTGCAGCCTTAGATGACATATTATAAAACGTCCTGTTAGCACTGAGGTGACATCAGATGGTTCCATTGATTCTGAGATATGACATCAGATTCGCCATTGGTGCTAGAAAGTGGCATCAGACAGCTCAGCTTCTACTGAGGGGAACCATAAGATGAGCCTAATTATGCTGAGATGGCTGACCAGGCTGTGCTGAATCATGCTGCATGAATATTGCAAAGTTTTGAAAAGCCATTTAGAGTAAAAACAGTCTGTGGAACAATGGTGGTATAAAAATGCCTGTCCATAATGCTTCAAAAACCCAGGCAGGGGATGAAGAGGAAGGTTCAATTCCCTTCCCCATTCAGTTCATGGTCACTCAGCTCAGAATGCCAGTTAGTGCTAGTTGTGAAATGTGTCCATTAGGAACTGGAATGAGACTTGCCAGCTCATTTCACCAAGTAGCCGTCAGCTGGTAATGATTTTTGGTCACTACCAACCAGGGCCAGATTTCAGCTGGTGACCCAGAGGTGAAAGGCTCTGTTTAAAAACATTCCCCCTCCTACAAATGAAACTGGTTTTATGTCAAAGAGAAGGTGTCTGGAAACAGTGAGCAAAGGAGGAGCTGTTCTGGTTGTGCAACCTCCAGTGGCTTGGATCGAATAATTCTCGGCATCAAATGCACAGAGAATCTAATGAGGTCTCAGGTAGAAGGTATGTCCTATGGCTAAAAGAAGAGGCAGGTCATGAAGAGGCTCTCCCCAGCAATGCTCCTTTGCCCTACAGTCACAACCTAACTCCAGTGTTGTAAGGAAAAAGGAGAAATTCCAGGACCCTAACACTCAGTACAGAATATGGCATGCATCCCCCTGGGTCGATTCATTTAAGGACAGTGACAAACAGCAGGACAGCCAGGCATCACTGCTGCTGCTTTAATAGACTTTGAGTGAGTCTGTCCTACATGAGACCACCTAATGAAACAGCAGATGAAAGGTGAACAGAGCTGACCTAGTCTTGCAGCAACAGATGCATCATAATAATGCTGTCTTTAAACTTTGGGATTGCTGAAAGCTTCTTGCCTTTACCAGAGACTGAAATACGCACTAAGCCAGCTCTGCTGCCTCAAACCTAGGATTTCTGGATTACAGTTGTGTAAGAGGGAGCAAAACCTTGATGACCTCTTGCTGCCTGCGATGGTTTGTTCTTGCCTCTAGACACTGGAGAAAGACAAGCCCTTTTGCAGAACACTTCCTCAGCCCTTCCCAAAAGCAGAAGGGACAGAAATCCTGCACACCAGTGAGCAGAGCTGATTTCATGAAGTAAATGCCAGTATCTTCAAATGTCTTTCTTATCTCCAAAAGAAATTGTCACTTTGAACAAAATTCATCCCTGCTCTAATTCCATCACAGTCAGTGACTCCAGTAACAGCATTTGTGTTTAATTAGTGGCACGAACTGGTACTTACTGTAAATTCCCATTTTCCTTTTTCCAATAGGAGGATTTTGCACAACTTGTCTACTTTGAGTTTCAGACAATATACACAGATTTAATACATAACCTTCTAAAGTTTCAGCAACAGCACATTTATAGATCTTTGATTGCAGTAAAGCAACTGAACTTCATTTCACAATCTGAATTTAATATGTGATATTATCTTAAGTAATGGCATATAATGTCATTACAGTACATAGTATCATACTGTGAATTATACATCCATTCCTGGAATTCATGAGTTACCATAGTTGGCTTGTAGTAACTCTTTCTAGAGTTAATACTGCATATAGCTCCAGCTGAAACCAACTGCCTGTTTCCAAATGCCTTTGACTTTCTTAAACGTTCAGCATTAGCTCATGAATTTCCAATGTTTTATTTCTCTGTCGTTATTTTCAGCAGTTTTAAATGCAATTCCTTGTGCTGATTCTGAATACAGATGGACAGACAAAAATCATCTCTCCTAGTATGACAGTTATAACAAGATCTAATCAAATCTGGTCAAGAATGTAGAAAGAAATATCAGAGATTGAAATTAGCTGAGCAATTGTCCTTTCTGAGAAGCAGAACTTTCTTTCACTCCTTGTAAATAAACAAGTAAAAAATAATTTCTAAACCTGTCCAGGAATTATTTGCTAAAAGAATGACAGTTCATAGGAAATGTCCCTCACTTCTCTGACATTTCTATCCAAACTCTCTTACAACCTGACATACTCTGTGGTTTCTCCTCTCTTACTATCGCTGGTGGAGTCTTTAGACAGTATCTCAAATAAAAAATCACACTAGGGCTGACGAGAGGGAGATGAGTTAGGTCTGAATCATCTGAAGTCCCAAACTAGCAATTCTTTTAATCCTGGAAGAACAGAGTGAAGTTGCACTGAGGGAGAGAGTGGTGTGTCCTGCTGCCCCAAGGAGACTTTGACGGATATCAGAAAGCACCGATATCCTCACTTTGATCATATTCCTATGTCATGGATTATTTTTCAGAGTGGAAGGATACACTCAGCAGAGCACCAAACTCCTTGTAATTGTTTTGGAGTATTCATATTTTACATGCTCCATATTAGAAGCACATTACAATACCCCAGGGTGTGCATTACTGGGCAATTAAAGCAGTTCTTGGAAAGCTAACACTGCGAAGCTTCAGCCTTTTTCTGCAGTGTGTCCAAGGGAGGCTGTGATGGCCAAGGAACACACACCCTGCTGTGCTGCGCTGCTTAATTAGCGCAGGGCTGTAATGCTGAGCCATGGGCTGTGCTGGTGGTAGAGGCAAGGCAGCCTGCAGGGGACTTGGTGCAGGGCTAAGTGAGATGTTGATGCCTTCTCTGCATCAGACTGCTTCCTACAAAAGAGCTCATGACCATCCAGGTGATGCAGGAATCAAAGCATGCCTGAGGAAAAGATGGAGAACATGGGATGGGAACAGACAGCTTTGGGCTCCTTGGTGACAGCCCCCATGGAGCCAACAATATCCCACCTGCAGATCAGTGCAGTGCAGGCATAAAGAGCTGTGAACATGGGTTTGGTTCAAATAGGAGAGAGTCTTATGTTTGGGTGCATGGGTCAAGACATAGCTGAATACACAGCTGAGCTAAATAAAGGGGGGGAAAAGTCTTATTTGCACAAGCAAAGTTTAAAAAGGAAAACTAGCTTCATAGCATGGTGAGGAAAAACAACCAAGGGATTTGGTGGGTGAAGGAAGGGAAACAGAAAGTCTGATAGATAGAGCCTAATCCGACTTAGGGAAAGAACTTCAGCTCCTTGCTCTGACATGGACCTCTCATCAAGACTTTGGACAAATGGCATTTCTCTCTGTGCTCTGTTTCCTGCCTGAAGTGTGAAGATAGGAGCATTGCTGTGCCACCTGGGGCACACTGAGGACAGCTGGAAGGAGGAGTGAAGGGCTCAGACTCTCTAATAACAGGGGCCAAGTAAGTGCTTCAGCGAGCTGTAGCACAGTATTGGCTTTGTTCCCCTGCTTGAAGCAGAAGTGACATGTACCCTGCTGACAGTGGCTGTACGTGAAGGGAAGGGAGACAGGCAAAGGCAACAGGAGCTGATTTCAGCTGCACTGGCTTTGGTGGTCACATTTGAATTTGCAGCAGCAGATGCTGTTGGGAAGATCAGAGCTGCAGTTGCTCCCCCAAAAGCCTCAACATAATTTCCATTAGGATGGGGGGTGGCAGGAGCTTCTCCTACTGCTCTCGCAATCTACCACAACACTTGAAACCCTCAGAACAACAGCTGACATTGGCAGGAGCAACAGACTCAGCTTCCTTGCTAGCTGGCCTGAGGCTCTGACACTCCCTGCCAAGGCAGCAGAATGCCTTCAAACCTTGCCATATTCAGGGGCCACAAGCAATATTCACATATTCATACTCTCTCCTGTCATGAAAATTACATTTCCTTCTCCCTACCTTTTGGAAAGGGAGAAAGAAGAAGGGTGATCATGTACTACATTAGTATATAAACACAAATATGACAGATTAATTAGATTGATTAGATAGATAGATAGATAGTCCAGTCCTAAAAGGTGCTTGAAGAGGGATTATCTATTTTCCTGAAGCTTCCAAACAGATGAGAGGTCAAAATGGAGATGCCTTACATGTCTCAAAACACAATCCCAGCACTCCCTGAGAAGATTTGTCTCCTTATCTGCTGTTAATCTGTGTAGGTCCATCAACTTCAGTGGAGCTACACTGACATCATGCCTGAAGACACGGGGAAAAAAGTCCCACTTTGTTCCAGGTTAGCCTGCTCACTCCAAACACAAGAGAAAGCCCAGTCCTGCCCTTTTCTCACTGCATTTCTTGGCTGCGCTCTGAGGAAAGGCAGAATTCACAGCAGCAGTTTTACTATCTGAAGGGCTTAGAGAGGAGCTAGGATTTTTTTGTTGTTTTAAATCAGTGACCCATGATGACACCATATGGTTTTATTTCATTTAATTTGAGCAGAGCATTAACGTTCAGCTTCTAGCAGATCTCTGCCTATTCCAGTTCTGCTGTGCTACATGGTACAAGTCCAGACGTAAGGAAGAGAGGTGGAAGGAAAGAAAGGTGAAGATGCCCGCCTTCTGGGAGGGGGCTGACCTGCCAACTCATTCTGCTGAGCAGTAACACACAACTTCTTGCCACTGGTACTGATGGGGTTGACAGCAGTCAGCCCCATGTGTATAGGTTGCCTAGCCTGACCTCCCAGAATAAATCACTGCATTAGGCTTTAAGAAACATTTTCCCATTCATCCAAGTGGATCTGTGTTAGGGTACAAAACCCACCTGGGAAAGAGAGGTGTGCTTGAATAGTTGCTGTGTTCTGCAAAGCTGTGGCTACAGAGCCATCAGGACCTGGGCTGGCTGGCTTAAAGCTGGCTGAAGTATATCTATATGAACTGCAGTCAAGCAGTGACTGCAGCATAGAAATGTCCTCAGGCAGGTGTTTCTACTTTTATTAGAGTCAGTTCACATTTGGAAGGCTTTCTTTGCAGTCAGGAAACTCAGAAATTCATTAAAATCCAAACATCTAGGAGAAGTCATACAGTTTACAAAATATTGGAAGCAAACTTGATCCTGGGTGTAGATGTTTGACATCCTGGCTTTAAAGTGAACTAAGGAAATCTTAAAGGACAAAAAGGGTTCTGCTGGTCTTGGACATAGAAACATAAGCCTGGGAGGAACCACCTGGGTCTTCAAGCCCAAATTCTAGTATCATAGGCAGCCACAGAACAGACATTCAACTCACAGCACTCACAAGAGTATCCATCCCTGCAGCTACAGACCTACTGCTCCCCCTCAACAAACTCATCATCTCTGCAACAAAAGACCAGAGGCTTCAAAAATGACAAGCCACAGGAAGAGTGCAGGAAAGAAGCATTGCTGGTGGCTAGGTCCCCTTCACTAGCAAGAGGTTTCTGCCATGAAAATGTCCAGAAATTTTTGAGCTCTTAGGAATTAACCATTTTCTAAGAGTACACCTATGCTGCAATGACTTCAGTTCAAAGCGACATCTTCTGTTATCTACAGGCTGGCCGGCTTGGGTCCTGCTAGCAGCATTGCTGCAGCAGCATGGAGCTGGCATAGGGTACAGCCCCACGAGCTGCCAGCACACCAGTGACTGCCACGCAGCATGGGCCGGAGCTGTCAGAACAGCGGCTGTGCCAGTGGGTGAGTTAAGAAGACCTACAGAAACACAGGGGCTTGCCAAGGTTAAATATCTTAATCTGGAGCATGGGAACTTTTAATTGAGAGTTTTGCTTTGAGCCCATTTCCAGTTATTAAAATTCAGAAGTCTGTGCTGAATTCCTTGTGGACATTAATTTTGATTAACAAAAGACATGTGTACTAGGGAAGGAGCCTTGAACTGGGAGGAATCAGATAAATGTAGATAACATTCTCAGCTCTCTTGCAAGTTATGCCATACCTGGCATTTTGTGTAAAACCTCAGATCTTCAAGACAAGCAATTATTTCAGCTTTTGTTTAATACCAAGGTATTTCTGGCTTTCATGGCTGCAAAGACCAGGCGGAAGTGGGACCTGGCTGCCTCCCAAGGGGCCAAAACTGGAAAAACACCCAAATATGTTCTTATTTACAGCCTTGTGAATTTTATGCCAGTCTCTCGGTTTTGGAGGGTATTGACTCAGGACTTTTTAACTTTTGGGCTTTTTTTTTCCCTTTAAAATGACCTTTTTAGGGTGAATGAGAGACTATGCTAAAAAAATAAAAAATAGAATAGTGTATTTAGATTTTATGGTAACAGAAGGTTCCAACTACACTGAAATGTAGCTGTAGAATTTTATTAAATTTCTGATTCAAAATGCAAACCACATTGAAATGTTGACAATTTCCATAGAGAACCTGAATCTTTCCCTTCCTGTTCTAGTCCTCGCTACTCTTGGTATTATTTGTTCCTTGCTTTATCACGCTGCCCAAAGCAGGCAGGCAGGCACAGACGAGCGCCTCAGGGTGTGGGTGCTACACAGGCTCCCAGCATGAAGTTGGTGCCCAACTCCAAAGAAAAGAGTCTTCATATTTATAGGACAAAGACATATTTTTATAATGAAATGACAAATCTATAACCAGTCTGCTTGGCTTATGTAAGTCACTATCAGGTCTGATATTTAAAGACTAAGAGTTATATGTTTATATATCTATATTGCATTTGCAAATACACTAGCATCTGTCTCTTACTATGTTTTAATTTACTACACAATGTGCATACTTGTTTACCTTTGCCTATAGGTCTGCATTTATAACTGTGGCTATATGGAGTTAGATATTTGGGTCACATACTGCATATTCAGACCCCATGAAATGTTAATAAACATTTATTCAACCATTACAGTTTTTAACAGGGTTTAATGGGCAAATAGGCTGTTCAGATCTGTGGCTTGGAACCATCACCAGCTAGCTTTATGGATGTTTTTGTACAGCACCAAGCACAGTTACTTAAAATAATAAGTCATAACCACCTAGAACTCATCCATAATAAGACTATAATATGCATTATGTAATATCTGACATATCTGAATACTGATACAGAATTAACATGGAGCTTTGCTGTATTCTAAGGCCCATACTGGTGCACACATTTGCATAGTTGTGTATGTTTGTGAGTGCATATCTGTTCTATTTCTCAATCGCACATCTGGCATCCATCTGATTAACTGCAGAGCTTTGGGTTTCTGTGGGTCTTCAGCGACCTATTATTTCTATCCTTTTCTGTGACAATCGCGATGGCTGATAGAGAGTACACTGGACTCTGGGGTCCCCTTTTCCTGGTCGCTGTATAAATACAGCCTCTGTCCATCGGAGTTACCAGTCTGAGGGTTTACCTACATACGGCTATGCAAAATAACTAATTTGAATTTACTGAATGTGTGAAATTAAAGTGGTCTAGTTAAACTACATTACACCTCAGACTCCCTTGTTTAGAATTAAGGCAGCTTTAATTTAGTTTAGCTTAATTCAGTTTGGAAATGAAGTCAACTAAATTCAATTTAGGACACTCAAATTTTGAATGAGCATCCGAACAAGGTTTTAATGCTTTTAACCAATGCACTTGTAAAGTTAATTCAGATTAATTTTCTCATTTACCCCTGTGTAAACAAGCCTGTTGCCTATTCCCTGACAATGAAACCATCTCAGCTGAGACTCTTTCAACAACGCCAAACTGACAAACAGCCTCCCAAGAGCAGCAGTTTAAATGATCCTCTCACACACACAAGTGTTTCCTCATCCCTGCGTCCCCATACAGGCAACTTTTCTCCCCATGAGCTTTAGTGATCTCCAGAGCTTGACACACTTGAGCCAGGCCCTAGCTGGGGTAAACACAGATAGTGTTAATTGTTTAACACTATCTGAAGACTTGAGTTATAAATATTTAATTATTCAAATTTTACAGTTTAGGCTTTTGCAGTGGAATACTGTACTGCAAATTACAGGCTATTCTTTCTGAAAATCATTATATTCTAGAGAATGTTAGTGATTTTATCCAGTTCCATTATTTCAAAACATGATCCCCTTAATCTGATCTAAGTACTTGTTCACCTAATGAATCAGAATACCTCCAGTTGTAAATAAGCATGTATTTCATTTTTTGATCTGAGATTGGACAAGATCAGATGCAGTCAGGATTCATAGGTAAAGCAGTACAGAGGAACACAGGCAATGGTACTAAAAAAGAAACTACACTACTTTTATATTTTTTCTTGAATATATTGTAGTCTAAGACAGGAGGTAGCATAAGGTGGCCCAAAGATTCTATCTTGCCATTTTTAAAGACCAGTTGCAAAAACAGTCATGAAAAACACAATCTTAGAAATAACACAGAAACTTATTGTTCATGCAAAAATATTAGTCTTTTTTAAGCATCATGATGGAAATTTCAAACTTTTCATTACCTGGCTTAATTTTAAAACCACACTGTGTATTTTGTCAAAAGACGTCTTAGGAGGAAAATGTCAAACATTATTTTTCTCACAGTGCAAAAAAAGCCCTTGAAAAAATGCCTTTTGCAAAATCTCAACTCAGAGAAAGCACCTGCCCTAAATCTTTACTAAAAAGTCAACCAGAAAAACAAAAAAGCCAAACAAAGAAAAGAAAGCCGACTTAAATATCCCAAGCCATCAAGTACTATTTGATTAGATGGTTAGGCTGTACTTTTGTGTGCTTGTTTTTCATGGAGTTAGTGCTAATGAATAAATGTTGTTTGACAGCTACTACAGTCTCAGATCTTTGACTGGTACAAAATTAGCATAGGTTTACTGAAACTGTTACTAGCATACTATAATAAGGAGACAGTCCTATATATTAATATGCTTGTGCAGAATGCATTTCAGTGTGCGTGGGCATCCATTTATGTGCAGCTAGCTAAAAAGATACCACTGTAAGTACAATCTAGGTTTGTAGCTTCACATCAGTATGTCTGACTTTTTCAGTGTGGATATACAGCTGTATGAGGCTACGCTGATGTATCAGTGTGTGCGTGTATGTGCTTGTGCATTCATATGCACAATCATTTGCATGTGTGTCCGTCTGCAGGTGTGTTTCTACTTCTGTGTGTAATCTGGCTGTGGCACATTCTGAATAGCAATGAGCTCAGGAAAAGCATGTATGTATTTGTATCTGTGTGTGCATCCATCTGCATACGGATGGGCTTGTGTGGTGTCTATGGATACATTTCTTCTTGTGTGGTTTGTGTGTCCCTCCTGTGAGATGGATGCCTTGTTGCAGTCTGATCTCGGCCACTATGCATGCTTTCATTCCCATAAAAGGCAGCATCCTTCAGCAGCAAAAATGCTAACTGGGCATCAGGAGACCTGGATCCTGATCCAGCCACCCTGTTGATGGGCTCTGTGACTGAGAAGGCTCTTTTAATTCACTCCATGCCTCAGTTTCCCCTCCCATCATTTTTTTACAAGATGCAGACATACATCTGTAGATGTAGACTGTCTGCTACTACATGGGCATATGCCATGCCATATGTGATGTGCTCTGTCTAGCTCAGTCAAAACCCTGGGTCCTGAGAGAATCTTCTGATGGTATGCCACTGCCTTACAGTAATACTTATCCCTGCATGTGCCTGCCTTTGTGTGTTGGTGTTTGACTGTCCATCTGGTACTTTGTGGCTGGCTATTTGTAGTTTTGTTCAAGAGTTTATCTCCCCCATGTACATAAAGAGAAGGGGGAGGTGGAAAGGAAGGAGTTATTAAATGCCAAGCGGATATGCAATAAATCCCATTGATTTTACAAACTCCAGCTTGTCTTCAATCTCTTTCCATTCTTTTTCCTGGGGGCATTGCAACAAAACCCTATTTTAAATACCTTTTCTTTCCCTTCCCCCCTTTCCCCTCCTCCCGCTCCCCAAAAAAGTGTCAATATTTTATTTGGATTTTTAACTTCACTCCATAACAGTTGTTTGACCTCCTGACTCATGTGAGTCACATAAATTCTGGGACTTTATTCAGGAGCCATGTTCCTGCTATTGAATAAGCAATTTGGGAGGGTGAATTAATGACTTGTGCTGTTGCTGGAAAGTCCCTGAAGAAATATTAAAATTGCTTGCAGACTGAATCAATACTCACTGAACACCCAGCATGAGGACCTGGGCTTTTTAATAGCTACGAGCAGCAGCACTCAGTAGAGGAAGGGGAACTCCTGTACACACAACGCATGCAGGCACACACAGCCAACAACAGTCTTCCCCCTGCCTTGCTGGCTTTTTCAATAACGGCTTATTCTTGTGCATGCAGCCTGGTATGAGCTTATGCCTGCTGTGCCAGGGAAAGGACTTAGAGTCCAGCTCCCTGGTCTCCTTCCCAAGAAGATCATGCAGGATTTGCAAAAGCCAGCCATTTGGGCCTTGGGTTAAGCACTTGGGTTAGCTGGCTCTGTCACAATCTGTGAGGCACAAGGAAAGTCAATTATTTGTGGCGTTATGAGCATGTTTTATGTGGGCACTTTGCTTTTTTCCTCTCTGAATGGGAGAGACACTAGTGCTACGATAGATTTGGGTGTGCTGCTGTGGTTTGCGAAGCGGATTGGGCTATTTTGCAGAGGGATGTCTGTGAGATGGTTCTGTGGCTTTGGGTGCTGAACAGTGTTTGCATCAGTTCATAGCGTGGATGTATTGCATTTCCAATATTCAGTAGGTTTTGCTTTCTTACGTTGGCTTGTGTTATGGTGAGTCTTTAATGTCATGCACCCCTGTTTGTATTAAGACGGACCACGTGATGCTTTTGGTCATTGAGCAAAGGTGTCCCTTCACTGGACCAGTCTATTTCAACGTCTGAGGACACAACTCTGCATGGTCCTGAGTGCCCTGGGGGTCCACCAGCCTCCCCAAGACATGAATGTGTTCAGCACGCTCCTCACTGAGGCTTTTACTATTTGTTACTCACTAGGCTAACAACAACCAGATTTTGCCCACACTGTTAAGTTTTGCTCTGAAGCCCCCTCTGGCAAGGGTGGGTTTTGTTACCAGAGTTTTCAAGTCTCCTTTGAGAATGTAGGCCCATGTTTTGCCATTGTGGTCGTGAACGGCTGTTTTGTATTCGCTTGTAGGGCGCCCTTATTGTGTATTAACACCAGGGTGGGTGCGCTTTGTATGACCGCATGTCTGTCTCATTGATTCCATCAGTATTATTTTGTAATCGTGTGTCTCTGTGATTGAGTTAGTGTGCATTTCAGGGCTCCTGTGTATTGAATAATGATGTCAGGGACTGGGTTGTTTGACTAGGTAATGGCCTCTTTTCAGTGTTGTAAGTGAATGTGTCCTTCTCCTGTTTCCCTGTCTCAGCTGAGGCAGGATCATTTACACTAGGTGATTCCTTAAGATGCTCACATGCACTAAAAGAATATCCCTTTGGCTCCCAAGCTCTCCCTGCCAGCGGGGCATGCTGAAGGTACGCTGCTCACGTGTGTGTGACACACGGGGTGGCACGTCTGGCTGGTTCTCAGCTGCAGGCTTCAAGGAACAGTCTGTGGCTGCTTGTGAATAACCATGTACATGTGTCAGCATATTTCTAAGGCTATGCGAGTATATTTACATGTGTGTGCACCTTCAGTGTGCTCAGGGGTTTTACTAACGCTTGCCAGTTATGTTTTTAGCTAAGTCTCCATATCCTAAGTTTCTTCACAAATATATACAAGACTATACTAAATAAATTTGAGTGAAGCTGTGAAGGGATCTATAAATGACTACATACATCTACAGTGAAGTGCACACTTGCCTTTGCAAGGGTCTTTTTGTGTGACTTTCTATATTAACATACAGAAGGGTATCCGTGTCAGTTAGCAGATGCCTCTAATCTGTATGTGACCTGATGATGTTCCCACATCTGAACTGACCTAGATCTCTTATATATGTAAGAAAGAATGAGATTCTATGTCAACAACATTTAGCAGTATATGTATGTGCTAAGAAATTTTAAATGTACAATGAATCTCTGGATTTGTGCAATGGCTTCTGACTTGTGCGCTAATGCCCTAAGACAGTGTAGCCACATTTGGTCCCTGGAAATGAACAAGAGTTTCAGCTGATGATTATGTGTCATTCCTGCACAGATTTATTTGCTCTGCGCAGACAATGTTTCTGGCACTGGGCTTGTTCTGTGCTTCCTCAGCCATCGGGATTTGGCCCACCAGCAGTCACATCCAGATAAAGTCTATGAAAAAGGCTGTGAAAGATCCAGAAAACTTCTAGAGAAAGCACTCAACTGTGCCCTCCCACCAAAACATCCCATCAGGGAAAGACCCATGACCTCTCTCTATACGGCTGGGATTTAGGAAGCCAATGAGTTTAGCCTGTATTTTTCAGTGAGGTTGCTAACAGGTAACTCCTTGCTCCTCCTTGCATCAGCTCAAACCATGTTACTTCCCCTGCCTCGTTTGTGCTCTCCCACTTTTTCCCTATTCCTCCTCTGTATTCCTGCCTGCATTTGACCTTGAACAGATGACACCATCCTTAGCCCTTAGCGCTGCTTTACCAGCTCCCACCCCTCACACTGGGGTAGCAGCATCAGGGTAATAGGGGGAGGGGAAAAATGAGGGAGTGAGGAGGGGAGAGAGGGAGAAAGAGAGAGAGAGACCTGTTTGAAAATAATTGGAGGCTGTTAAACAGAGGAGCCCAGCATATCACTCTAGTAATGGAAATAAATTCCATTGTATTTGCATTTTAATTTTCCACATAAACAAAGGCCCGGAGTGTGCTGGCTTTGCCAGAATCATCGGCCAGAATTTAATTAGAAATGAAAAGTTTATAGGGTCCTCTTTAATGCGATTAATGCACAGTTAACATTTATCACATACATATGCTGGAATCGCCTTTTTTAAGCAACCACCGGCCATGAAATGAATTTCTTTTCAACTTTTTTAGCGTGCGTGAGGAAGGCTGTCTCTGGTGAGGCGGTCCAGTGAGCACACTCCTGACAGCTTGGTAAACTGCAGCCCACCAGAGGCTTAGTAGCCCCCATCCTCACTGAGGAAAGTTCAAGGTGGCTTAGATGGAAGCATGGTCTAGTGGTTAAAGCCTGAGGTTGGGAGTCAGGGGATCTGGGTTGTATTCCCAACTCTGCCACATGCTCACTGCATGACTGACTTGCTCTCAGCATCTGTTTCTCTGGGTGTTAAAAATAAAAGATAAATCAGCTGGAAGAAGATATCTCAGCCTCAGACCCCTCTCTGTCTCATGCTCTCCAGAAACTTGCTCAGCCCTGTTGTGTGGGATCTGGATTGGATCCTACACTGTGCTGACCTCTCAGCTCATCTCCCCATGCGTGAGCATCCCTACACCAGCTGCGGGGACAGGAAAGCGTCCACAGCGCTCGCCTGATGCAAGAAGCTGGACCTTCTGGAGGTTCTTCTTTGCATTGCCCTGGCTGCCTGCACGCCTGTCAGCACTGATCCCTGTGTATGTTTGTGTGGATCTCACATGGCTTGTGTGAGACACGCATCTTCCTGCCAAGGAGCGTAAGGCAGGAGTGGAACAAACTCTGCCTGTGCAGCATGGGAGCCCTGGCAGCCCTGCTGTGAAGGGACCTGTGTTCACTGCTGAGGCAGCTCCATCTTAAGGGGATCCTCTCATGCTGGTTTGGTCAAAAAACCTGCTAATGGCTTGTGAGATACTGAACCTCAAATCCTAACATAAACCTGATCAGGAGCAGCTACCAGCCCTCCTTGTGGTAAGGGTAATTATACCTCGCTCACCCTGATGGGCCCTGAGAGGTCACCCCATGAGGTCTTATAAAAAGCTTTGAGCTTGTCTGCATGGGGACACTAGGAAAAGCAAGTCTAGATCTAGACAAATTATCAATATTATCTTTCCCTTGCAGAGCACAATGCTGAGATAAAAGGCCAAAGGTGAACACCTCCCCTGTGAGCCCATGCCCTTGCCAGAGCCAGGAGAGCATCAGGCTTGACACCTTCCTGCCTCTTTCTGGCTCCCAGAGGGGACCATATTGGTGCCGGCATCCCCATTGTCCCTTCCTTATGCCCCCTCCCCTGCTATGGCTGTGACAGACAGGGGCTACAGTCCCCCCTACTCCCACACTTCCTTTCTGGGATTACAGACAAGCAGAGCAAATAAACCAGGCCCATGGACACAGAGTGTTAGCGTGTTAGGGACACAGCAGGGGAAGGAGGAACATGAAACCTCTATTGATCCCTTGAGGAATGATGTCCCTTCCTTATCTTATCAGATTCTCTTCACTCTTCAATTATAGTCTGTTGAAATTGGCCTCTTAACCTAAACAAGATAACCTGGGTAATGAGGAGAGGAGTGTGAGGGGAGAGGAGGGGAGGGGAGAGGAGGGCAGAGTCCTGTGCATTAAACTATGGCTATCATTAATAATATCTCCTTTAGCATAACCCCCTCTGCCCCCACTATCATCAGGTACCCCCTTCTTCCATCATGTATCAGATGAACTAGCACACATCCACTCCCTGACAAATACATCATGCCATATACACCTCTCATTCCCTCTGGTGCACTAGGTACCCCCAACAGACACGTCCCCACATTTATATGCGGCATCTCTGTGTATATGTATACCCACTCTGCTATATGCCTTCTGTATTCACATAGCTCAGCAGATGCCACTCTGCCATACGCACACTCACACACGTGTTTGTGTTACTGATGCTGCCCATCTCACCAGCTGCATTCTCCTCAGCATGTTGGTGATATGGCTGTCATAGCACCTTATCCCCAGGTCTACCCAAAAGAACTACTGACAAAGACACAGAGCACTGTTAGGTCCCCCATGCATCTGTTCACAGCCACAGTTCACTAGTGCATTCACATGACTGCCTTGCCATCAGGAAGCAGTCACACAGAATCCTGTCCAAAGCCCTACAAAACCAGACAGGCTTCCCAAGACATGTATTGTCGTGCCTTTACTTGCCCCTATGACTCCTAGCATGTAACTGCAGAGTTATGACGTTGTTTCCATGGATAAGACTATTCTTAGTTCTTACACAGACCAGTAACACCTACTTTCTATAAGTCTATACTCCCAGATGGACATGTTGCCCTAGTGATATGCCCACACTCCTCCTCGTACACGTCAGGGGGTATAGGGCATTTCTCGCCCAAATATCCATTACAGAGAAGATTGTCTGGTGGAAACAATAGAGACTCAGCGGTCTATCTGCACAAATGCACCCAGGTTTCCATGCTCAAATTACCTCACTATGCACAGAACGATCCAGGAGCACGTTCAAATGGTGCAAAAGGTGCTTTCATGTTGGAAAGGTGGTGCTCTGAACAGTACAAAGGATTCGTTTACAAGGCCAGCACCCTCCTCTTGCACTCTTCTAGAGACTGTATTTCCCCAGGATCACTTTATCCTCTGCCTTTCACTGTGCCAGGGACATTTCATTACACATCCACCTGAAATGGGCCATAATCATTCCATTTCATGTCTCCCAGTGCCACCAGCTCTGCCACTGGTCACCAAGGCCCACAGGGGAGTCACCCATAGGCATGTACTTTTCTTTAAATATTTGCAGGTCACTAAAATTCATGTAATCCACAAAAGGGGGTTAGAATCATGGCAGTCCTCTTTCTACAAATTTACACATGCTGTCTCATATGCAAGTATACAAACTCACCCATGCAGTTCCTGCCTACTCTCCAGCTTGTGCACCTCACAAGAATCCATGCACAGCCAGGTACACTTACTGTGTCCCCATCCTTGCTGCCTCCGTACACACAGACCCCTGATTCAGGCACACACATACCCTCAAATTGTTAAAGCCACACAAGAGAGTTGGATGTCAATACTGGATGACTGTCTGCATCTTATTTGACACAGTGGCCAAGATTATCTCTGTAAAACCAAAGGAGGACTGGTTTTGATACTATGCAAGTCCAATCTGCCTTAGCCATTCACTTCGTCCTTATCTCTTGCCCTGTCCTCCCCCAAACCCACCCAGCTGTGCTCTCCACCCGCCATGGAAGCTTCTTGTTGTGGCTGCCAGAGACAGCACCATAAAGATTGTCTCTTTAAAACTCTAAATTTGCTGTTTGTTCTGTAGGGAGAGGAAATGCGTGACATTTATTTTCCACTCTGCCTCTGCTAGCACAGCCTTGGCCCATTTGTTTGTAGCATGTCCCAGAAATACACTTCCCCTGTGCACTTGGTATGCAAACATGATCTCTTTTTCTTCAGAAATACTAGTCCTTCAGAAATATTATTCCTTCTCTCTTCTACATCTCCTCCCTTCCCTATTGATTTTATAAATAAGTCTATATACATTTTTGTGTATGCATAATTTATGTATAAATGTATATTTTTTCAAGCTCAGAAGTCTAAATTTAAACAACCAAGAAAGGGCCTAAATTTAAGCAAATATTAACAGCAGGTACAATTACATAGCTACATTGTGCTGTGGTCTTTCTTTTTAAAGGCAGATGACCAAAAATTGTTTTTAAAAGGATTTTTAGAGAAACATGAGTATGTTGAAAGGCAATAGTCCCTCGTCCCTTTAAGAAGTGCCCAAATGTTAGTGCCCAAAGACTCTACTGCAATTTTAAAGTGAGAGCTTGAAAATGGGCAGTGGGGTAATGAGGTTGCCCTCACAGTTCAGCCCAGCTTGAAGAAACTGTTATGGGAATCAAAGGGCTGGAATATCAACCCTTCCTGACCAAAGAAATGGGTACTGTTGTTGTTGCCAGAACCATCCAAACTACTCTGAAACTAGAGGTGGTGCAGAGCACCCTGTCTGACAGATATGTGAGGGTTTCTTTTGTGGCTTTATCATCTGGTTGCAGTGTCTGCTTTTCCTTTCATAAATGAACAAACAGACATTAATCTGCCTTGCAAAACATGGATACCATCCCTCTCAACTGAAATACAGTGATGGGCATTTTGAGCAGAGCTCATAGTTATTCTTGATGCAATTTGCCTCCCAACCAGAGATGGAAGTTTAACCCTGTGCCTTTGACCTTGCAAAGGCAGGACAGTGCTTACCTTGGAAGGAAGAGGAACTGTTCAAAATGGAGCCAAGGAATAAAACCTAAATTGACCCGCAGGAGAGAACAATTTATAGCGGCAAACTCCAGCATATCTCTGTGTGTACGCATGTGTGTATGTGTTGGGGGTTGCTAGAAGCCTGGGGAACAATATGCTGTGCAGGTTTTAGAAACACTACAGGAACTGCAGAGCTAGAAGATGACAGCAGCAAAAAATGTCCTACTTCTATTTTTCATACAGGCAGAGACAAGCCACCAGAATCTGCCTTCCCGATTTAACAGTGAGGTTTGGGTAAATGTTTCATACATAACATTTTCTGGGAAGCGTATCTGTGAACTCACAGTCCGTTAGCTCAGGCTTTTGGCACATCACTCTTTCTCCTCTCTGTCAAAACTGGTACACACATAAATCCCAAGCCAGACATAGGACAAAAGAATATCCTTCCCTGACCACATCAAACTCCTGCATATGCCTCCTTTAGCCTACCAGCATTTTGTGTCACCGTCTAGCATGCCTGCCCACATGTCCTACAAAAAAACACAGTATAACTCTGCTTTTTCCTTCCTCATACCCACCTCTGAACACATCAACCGTTCAAATTTGCCTATGATATATATAAATGTACCCTCTATGCTCCTCCTATCCCATCACTCCTCCTCGGTATCTATATGGACTGACCTATTCTGTCCATATCTCTCAAACATTTCATGCATACATCCTGTCATTCTTCACACCCCAACCATGCTATTCCTCTCCTGTGGCTCCAGGATTGAACTATTGTGTTGTCCATCTCCCAGCGACAAGGGGTCTAGTTACAGAGTTATTGATTGGTTTTCATGCAGACAGATGGATCTGCCTTTGGTCTCCCCACCAAAATCCACCTCTGTATGGGCTGATTGTCACCGCTCCAGGGATAGGATTTCACCAGGAGACCACCCTCCATGCAAACATCTTTCACCCGGGCCACAGACGGTAATAAATGGAGTCAGGCTGAGCCATAATAAAAGCAATTGAGTGGGTTACCTGTGCAGACATGAGATTTATACCTCCTCATATTTGATGTGATTGTTTTATTGAGTTCTCAGTGCAGTTAGGATGCCGTTTATTTATTTATTTATATGCCTACTTATCAGGGAAGAGGGGGGAGGCTGTTGCAGTCTAGCTAGTGTTCAGCCTCCGTCTTGTCAGATATGAGCCAGAAGAAGAGGGCTTTCATGTTTTGCTCTGCGTGTTACCTAGACATGGGCTTGGTGGGTGAGCCCTGGCCAACTATCTCATTTCCTGTAACAAAGATGTTTCAGGATCCCTGAAACCTTGAGGACCATCAGAATTATGAACCTAGTAGAAGCTAAGGGGATGGTGTAAAGAAAGACATGTGTATATGCTGATTTTCTAAAAGAACCTCTCAAAAGAAATTCCTGTTTACGCTGTGCCTGTTTTGGACAATGGGCTGTGATCTATGCACAGAGCCTCTTTATGCTATTGCAATAGGAATAGTAAGCACCGGCATTGCTTCTGTCTCTGTCATCACATGTAAGCATTCAGAAATATTAGCAGGTGCAAATTGATTGGAAATGAATATTTGTAAGTGCACTCTGAGGAGTTTGGAAACCAAGTGATTAGATTTGTGATTTTCAGCTGGATAGATAGCCATATAAGTGCTACAAAATCAGCTCTCAGTTTCTGGCACTAGAGAAAATTGGAGGCTAGTGCTGAATATCATACTGTCTAGTATTTCATCACAAGCCTAACAGTGTTTGTTGTGGGTTTTCCAGCTCCTCTAGTCAAGTGATAGCATGAGAATTTCAGTTCTCATTTAATAAAGTATGTTTCCAGTGCTTGTGGAGCTTAGAAAGGGGCCTGTCGGCTCTCTGAAGACTCAAAGGACTGCATTGTTAAGGTGTTTTTAAAGTCATTTAATGGGAGTCAGATATCCAAATCCCTTTAAAAATTTAGGGTTGAAAAGAGAAAACAAGTAAAAACAAACCCATATTGTATTACAAGTACTTACTTTTACACCAGTTGCATGATTTAGGCTCTGCCTTGGCAATTTTAAACAGTTGGGACTGGTAAGTATGGCCACGGGTGTACAGGCTCCAGTCGATTAATTGGGATTACAGTGAAAAAATCCTCATTCCTGTTAGCTCTCAGTTTAAAGAATGATTGGGAGAAAAACTCAAACCTTTCAGATGCTTTCAGGAGTAGTAATCATCATCAGAGCCATCTACACACAGATGGGGTTTCCTAAAGCCCTAGTTAGCTGCACAGGTATCAGGCCAATGACAATGCTTTTGAAAAGCTCTAATTTTCCATTTATAGAGACCTTCCCCAAAAATGGGATCCCTAAATATTTTGCTAATTGTATGTATTTCGTATGTATTTCAACGTGCCTTAATGAAAGACAACAGCAAGTTAATCTAAATTAATCTTGTTTGACTGTTTTGAAGTCATATCTTTTTATGCAAGTAATATGGAAATCTTTTGTTTGAATGGGCTTTAGAATCAGAGACAGGTTTTGGGGATACTTGATACACTGCTGAAAACACAACTTGATTTTGTATGCGTCATGTCATCATATCATAAAGGGTCCAGCTGGCCTGCTAGAGCATTATCTATCTCTTTAGCCAACACAAGATTATTTCTTATTGTATGTTTGCTTGTTATGAATACCATCTAGTTATAAATATTCCAAGAAATCAGGAATTCTTGTGGGATGCAATTCCACAACCTAGTTGACCTCCCTATCAGGAGATTCCTTTTGCTACCATTTAAATGTTTCCTTTCTTATTTCCCTCCCTTCATTCCTGCCTATACTGCTTTGTTTAAATGTGAATAATTCCTCTCCTGCTGGAGGAACTGTGTCCTTCAGATCACTATATTGTTCTCACCACTTCATCATTGCTTGGCCAAGCCACTTATATTTTCTCCTCTTTTCTCCCAAAGTCAAATGAGTTTTTTCACATAATAGTGATTCTGGTAAATGAGGTTTAGCTCTATAAGACTCACTCACCCAGCACTGAAATGAAGCTACCTCTATGGCAGAATCCAGCAATCATTCACTGGATGCAAAAGCTTGAAAATGCTTGACTTCCAACAAAAATCAAGCTTTCTGTACATCTATAGAAAAAGGAAGGGCTGGGATTTTTAGGTGATAAAGGGACTGATATGCTCCTGAACTTCGAGGTTCACAGAACAGGGAACTCAAAACTTCCCAGGCACAACCAATTTTACTTGCTAACTGCCTCTGTTGAGCTAATATCTCTGCAGTATGAAATTAGAAAAAATACGGCTAGCTTATTGTAGTTCCTACCATACAACCTTCCAGTGGCCAGATATGAGGAATAAGACAAAGAGAAATGCTGTGAGCATTCATTTACTCTTTCAGCTGCAGTAACATTGTCTGTAACCTCTGCTTTATGAGACTGTCCTTTATTTGCAATGATAAAAAGAAGATAATACCAGGTTTGTGTCTGATGGAAAAGAATCTGAATTTAAAGGAGTATCTTCCTTGTAATGAAGCCCTGTATGACTCCACCGCATTTTTGCTCAGCTGAAAGCAACTGGCAGTAGCAGTCTTCTACCTTGAGAGCATCCCCTGATGTGGGAAATTCCATGGGAACACTAGACTCAGCATCAAGAAAGTGAGAGAATCCCTGTTAGGATCCAAGTTTCTTCTGTGCATGCTAAGAAATGCTAGGTTATGAGACCTGGTCAACTCTGTTGGGTACTGTTGGACAAACTTTCTTCACCCCTGCTTTGCACCAACCCATTGTCAGAGGCTAATCCAGTATATGTGGCCAGTCTAATCCTTGGCCTCTCTATTGAGAATACTGACATGTGGCTACTAAATGCTGATGATGGTGACAGGTTTCTGTGACACACATGCTTGCCAGTTAAAACTGTACAATTCACCCAATGTTCACTGCAGACCATGCAGTTTTCACTACTTTTGGTCACTATGAACAAGCTGCCATCAGAGATAACTCTGTACTCTTCCAGCTTCTCCCTAGACTCATACCTGTCTTCCAAAAATTCCAGGTTTTTTCAGTGGGAAAGACAGGGAGAGATTCACAAGTGACTTTGGCTGGGGTGTCCTTTGGGGAAATTCTCAAGCAAGGCTAGCAAGAGTGACTCAGAAAGCTCTGTTTGCATAACATTGATTTCTTCCGCATATGACACAGCCCCAGCCCTAATACGCCTGCCTTTTGCCAGGGTCGATTGTCTAGAGACGTTACATTTACCTCAGTCGAGATTCTGTTCAATCCTATCTCCCTTGCATGGACTAAAGCCTCCGCTGGTGTAAAACAACCTAGCTCCAGTTTTGAACCTTTTCTCGTTACGTGTTGAAGTCCATGGGAATTTTTAGTGAGAGATCACATTGAGTTTTACAAAGGTAGCTCAATACTGTTATTTTCATTTTACAGATAGTAAAGCAGCCTCATAAGGAGTCCGTGTGACCTGCCCAAGGTCAAACAGAAAGTCAATGGCAGAACTGGTAAGAGAGATCTAGTCTCCTAATGTGCTGCTCTTTGCTCTAAACTACAGGCCTGGCCACAGCCACTGGAATTGGCCATGTGCTCAATAATATTTCAGTGTACAAGTATATTTCATAGTCATTATAACCTGAATCAATGTTTGTGTCTTTCCATGTGTATTTTTAAAATGCACATAATTAGTGGAGACTTTAACTAGGGGTCATTAGCCAACTGTTATATAACGAAACAGGAAACATCTCCCCAAACCGAGCGCTTATACCCAATACCTAAGAAAAGACTGAAAAAACATCTAACGACTTGACTGAGAGAGTATATCCACTAAACTCTATTCTCTGCCACAGGGTATTAGTTAGGTCTGCTCTCAGAACTCAGGGTCTAAAGTCTATCCAGAAGGCTGACTGAACTCTGTAATGCTTTGACTTTGGCATTCCTTGGATAAGGACTAACTGAGAGTCCCTAGGACTGAACCCAGCCTCAGGAGAGCTGGGATAGAGGAACAAGTTGCGGGGGGGACTGTTTTGCTTTGCCTTTCTGGACCTGTAAGGAATTCATTAATTTAAGAGAAGCAGGAAATAATGCTTGAAGTACAGTGTCCATTGCATCACTTGCTGCATAACCATGAATGTGCGTCCGTGATGTGCTCTGTCCTGTTCCTACTGAAGTACATTGTCTAATTCAAAAGATTTTCCTGGGGTGATTATTATCTCATGAAACCTGTGTTCTTAGGCTAACTGTACATGCTGCAAAACAAAGGAAAAATTCTCTTTAATATCTGCCTCTAAGTTCATACTTAGGAGACTGTCGCAAGGCTTACAGCAGTGCCTAAATGCAGTTGAAATATTCTAACCTGAACTGAGCAAAGATAACTCATTTGTAGTCATACTACAGATGGAAAAGTTCGTGCTGGCAGGGTGCTCAAGAAGCAACGTGCTCAAGTGATTTAAACTAAGCAGTAATTGCTTATCAAATAATTAAGAGCTTTTGTCACTTGCCTGCTTCTCAATTACATGCACTGTGTATATGTGTGTGTGTTTACATATATGCATGTATATATATACACGTATATGTATGTGTGTATACCTACACATACACAATAGGTTTGTACTGTATAGTACCTAATGTATGAAGCAGGAACAGGAAAGCTCCCGGTGCATACATAACTGCACTGTCTTCATCCTGCCAGTTCTGGTGCACTTTGCTTATTAACTAGTATACTCTCTAGACTTTTTTGCCATAATTAAAGGAAAACTACCGCACACTAGAAGACTTATTTTTCCTTCATGAATCTTAACGAGGTAGTTAAATCATGTTTTTCACCAAAGTTTTGTATCTAGCCTTTATCTGCATTAGTTTGGTATGAACAAGTTTCTGATAAATCTCAATACTGAATTACACATTGCCCCAAATGCATTCTGATATTCTCAGTGCAATACTGACAGATCAGTGCAATGTAGGCACTTAGAATTCATGTATCACAAAAAACAATTAATGCAAAATAGATTTTTTTTTTAGGGAGACTTTAAAAATGGAATTGAAACTGCATTGTTTTGTAGTCTCTCACCCTAAAGCCTTTGATAATGTTAAACTAATCTCCATAAAGAAAGAAAATAAAACGTAATTAATACATTTTCAGAAAATCTTGTAACAACCGAAAGTAGTTTTTTTCCATGTACAAGGAGATCTCCGTTTTGAAGTGCAGTATTCACAGTCTCTCTAAAGATATAGATAACTTCTCCTAAATGCCTCATTTATAGTCTCAAGATGTTAAATCACTCATGGGTGTAGCTCTGACAGTTCTGGACATTGGGCCAATGCAGTTTTTTCTTTGGAAACTCCCCATTTTGCGAAAATACAAAGTCAGATATTTCTAGAAAGTTGGTTTTAAAAATTACATCTATCTGAAGCTGCTCAGAGTGTTGGATTAACTCTGATTTGTGATCATACTGCAGGTAAGGGATGTGCTGTTACAAAGGACTGACCCAATTCTGTATGGGTATTTTGACAATGGGAGAGAGAAAAATTTATATTTAAATTGTGAACGTAGCTCTCTCTTTGTGTTTTGTGAGTTTTGTGAGCTGGAGTCACGAAAGTCACTGGAGTGATGAAGCTCTCGCTAGTCTCTGTGGCACCAGGATCAGGCCCTTACATACTCGCAATTTCCTACTCCGCTGCATTTTTTTCCCAGTTCACTGTTCTGTTCTTTTCGAACACAGACTTGAAAATTTTATGACCTGTGATATGATGGGCTCACTTCCTCACAGATTTTTGGGGAGTCCCATAAAAAGGTGAACACTGGGAAGTTGGGCTTGAAGTTTTAAAAAGAATGGGGAAATAATTAATCATATGAAGCCAAAATGCTCTTGTGCCTTGGTGACTACACACTCAAACGCCATCGCACAATGCATCAAACACAGTGGGTCACAGCAGTTACAAAGCACTTGTCCCTCTCAAAGCATTTTATAAGCATAATCTAACTGAAGTGTTCCCTGCTTCTGAGAAGGATCAGTCTTCTTTTCCAGGGTAGGGAAACTGAGGTACAAAACCCCCAAAGCCCTGCTGCAAACTCATAGCAAAGGTGGGAGCAAAACCTGGCACTCAGCCTTCTGCCTGGGACGTCGCAACCTGGATGCGAGGCGTTGGGTCCAGCAGGCGTAAGGCTGAGACTTCAGTGGCATTTGGATGCTCAGATCTCTTGAGCTAACTGAAGTATACATGTGTGTCAGGTCCATGTATGCTATTCCTCCAAAAAGCCCACAGCCGTTCCTCTGGACTCCTGCACGACCAGCTTAATTCCTCCCAGGGACAGCCGGCTGTCCTTCCGCAGCTGCCTTTGTAAGGTGTCTGAATGTCAAACTGTTATTATTCCAATACCTGACTGAAAGAGTAACAGAGACCTGGAGGTTTTTTAGGAGGGTGTATAATTAGCCGATCAGTATTATGTTACCCTGTTCATAACTTAATAACCATTTTAATACAGATGGCACACACAGGGATAATTTCCTAGGGTAGCCTAGCAGTATATTACAGAGACAGTGTGTCTGAGGGAATCTTTCTTAGCCAAGGTACATTCCACTAGCTAATTCTACCTGCTGTTTTCAAGATGATTTGGGATAGTTCCATATCATTTGCAAAATATTAAAACCCATTTATATAGGATGCCAGACTTAGAAATACACAGTCTGAGTTATTAGACATATTTTGATAAATCTGCCATGAAAAGTGCAAGACAAAAAATACCACTGCATTTTCCCTGGTATTTATTTTTTGCCTCCCCTGCTATAAATACACCAGGTTTAAAAAAAAAAAAAAAAAAAAAAAAAAAAAAAAAAAAAAAGAAAAAAATCTGCCTAAATTTGTATATCAAAAGGGCCAATATACTGACCTGTGTGTTTTATCTAGGCAGACACTACAAAAGCCTGCGTGTGCATTTACATATACCCTATATACATTTATTTGAGTGGCAAGCACCATGTTTCGGGGATTGCGTGCAAAATTTTGTGTGTTCTTACTCTGTCGGGAGGTATTTCATGCCTACATACATACCCTTTGCAATATCCCTGTGTCACTCTGTTGCTAGAGGTTGTATTTCTGGGAGCACAATATCTGTACCTACATTGCACTAACACAGCGTAATTACTTTTACTGTGTGCCTAAGAGTGTTGTGTGTTGCTGAAGTGTGGAGATCTGATGTATGTTGCATTTGGACATGCAGGCTTGTGAACACTCGGAGAGCCTTGCAGTGTGTCACTACTGGATCACATCTGTCACCCGCCTTTTTGTCCTGCATCGATCCTTTTTTTTTTTTTTTTTACGCCTGTCATATGGTTATTTTTGTCACCTCAAACCTGGGACCAAGTCCCTCCACCAACAAAAGTCGCGCCCTAGCAGCTGGGGGAGGATATGGGGGGAAAATTGTTCGCTAGTGCTGAGTGGATCTTGCTGATTCTCAGCGCCCTGCGCGGGCCAGGATCAGCCCTAGCCGGGATGAGCCCGGGCCGGGAGCCACAGGCGGTGCTCCCCAGCCGGGGGAAGGGACCTTGCAAGTTTAGCCGTTCCCCGGGGCTAGCGATGAAGAGTACACCGGGGGAGTGGGAGCAAGGGAAGCCTTCCCCCAGCACTGCGCGGCCTGGGGCTGTGCGCCCGGCTGGGCTGCGGGTAGCGCCAGCATTTCGGCGCACAGCCCTAACACCCTGGCAAGGCTGGCGGTCATTTACACCCCGGAAGGGGAGTTAGAGGCACGGGGGAAATCCCGGCCCTGCCGCCCGTCACCCCGCCAGCCCAAACAGCCCCACACTTTGCGGCATCTCCGGGCTGCTCGGGCCGGGAGCTCATCCACTCTCGCAGGAGCGCTGCCCGCCCCGGGCCGAGCTGCATCCTCGCGGCGTGCAGCAGCGAGCCCCGGGTCGGGGGCGCTGCCAGCTCCGGCCTCGCTGCCCGGGACTAGGCACGGGGGTCACGGTGGGGCCGGGGGCCGGCGAGCCGTACCCAGGGGTCCCGCTGCCGGCGGGGGGCTGGAGCAGTCTGGATCTAACCTGACCGAGGAGGGACTGGGCCGTCCGCGCTGTTGAGAGGGGTTTTATTGGGCTGTAAAGAGGCGACTGGGGTCGCTCTTACCTGTTTATGGAGGAGACGCTGGGGACCGTGTCGTTGTCACAGATGCCCTCGGCCAGTAGCCTGTCCCGGATCTCCCAGGCGAACATTGTCGGGTTTTGTCTCTTGTACTCGGCGATTTTATCCACTACTTTGGGGGTCGCCACTTTGGGTTTGGAGCCGCCGATCACGCCGGGCTTGATGCTCCCCGTCTCGTAATACCTGCACAAAGGATGGTCAGTGACCTGCCGTGCCCGGAGCAGCCCCGCCGTCCCCAAGCACCTAGTACCCGGCTGCCCTCCGGAGCGACCCCAGCCCCGGGTCCTACCTCGGCTTCGGCCCGCCGGTCCGCGGCGTCGGGCAGAGGCCGCTCAGGTGCCGCATGGCGCAGCTCCGCGGGGCGCCGGCCCGGCCAGGGCTGGGGAGACCCTCCTCCTCTCCACAGCTCCCTCCCGCTCTCCTTTGGGTTTTTCTCCTTCCCCCCCCCCCTTTTTTTTTGTGTGTGCGTGTAGGAAGCCAGGAGCGCTGGGCTGTTGGCTGCCCTCCCCTTCCCCCGCCTTACACACACATGTTCGTTTCAGGCCCGGGGATCGGGAGACAAAACGGAAACCCTCGCTCCGGTGCTGCTGCCGGAGGCGAGTCGCGCCGGGGAGGGGGCGCAGGGAGGGGGCAGCGCCGGACTCACATCACGTCGTGTCCCCCCGGCTCTCCCGGCCGGCTTCTCGCCGCTGAGCGCTGCGCTCGCCGCGCTGGGGGCGCTGGCAGGGCCGGGGGTACAGGAGCGACGTTTAACCCCCCCGCCCCTGGTCCCTCGGCAGCGGGTGCTCGTACGGGGCAGCTCCAGCCCGTCTCCCCGCTGGCCATCAGCTCTGCCCCCCGGCGCCTGCCGCACACACACACCACTCTGCATCCCAGCGACCGGGCCCGGGGCGCCGCGACCCCCCGCCTCGTCTCGGGGGATATTCCACACCACGTTTGGCGGCCATCGGTTACTGCGGGTAGTTATTTATTTATTTGCCGCGTTGTTTGTTTATTGACGTGTGTGTTCGCTCAGGCCGCTCGCGAATTGTTGTGAGTTGGGGGATTTTAATTTTTTTTTTCTTTTTTGGTCGTTCTTTCGTTTTTTCTCCGCCCTGTCCCTTCTCTTTCCCGGCCTCCCGCTCGCCCCTCGCAAATTGTTTGTCTTCCCAGGAGTTTTCAAACACCAGCGGAGGGGGTGGGGGGAGCACGTCCTTGCCGGCTGGAAAGGGGGCCGTGCTCAGCCGCGGAGGTGCCGGGGCCGCTCGGGAGAGGTGGCGGGGAGAGCCCGGTGCCGCGGGAAGGGCGGGAGGTCACACCGGAGCGGGGAAGGGATGCACCGTTACTGTCCCAGGGGGGTGGAAGGAGCTGCCTCTTTCCTTACCTGCCCAAGATCTTGCTGACACAACCGTGGCTGACCCGCAGCTGCCTGGAAATGTCACAGGGTCGCACCCCCTGGTGAGCCAGCTCCACTATCCTTTGTCTCACCACGTCAGGTAGGGGCCTGCCGTTCACAAACACCCCCCCGAGCTGGTTCACACCCCCGTGCCCTGCTGGGGAAAGAGAAAAAAAAAAAACACAACAACCCACGCACACCAGAAACACATCGTTAGTCGTGGATTCTTCGCCACTTGTACTGCAAAATCTCCAGTCACTACAGATGGATGGAGGTGATGGTGGGGGGTCGAGAGGGAGGAACAAGATGTGGAGGAGAAAGGGACGAAGAGAAAAAGGGAGAATAAGCTAAAGAGAATGAGAGAAAGAGAAAGAAAGAAAGAAAGAAAGAAAGAAGGATAACAAGAGAAAGAAAGATAAAGAAGGAGAGAGAAATAAAAGAAAAATGAAGAAATATGAAAAAGAGCGAGAGAGAGAAAAAGAAAGAAAATAGAAAGGAGGGAAGACGAGAAGGAAAGAGAAGGCAGAGTGAATGTTCCCGAACCGGGGACTGTCCCCCTCGGATGCCGTCCCCGTCCCAGGGCTGGAAGAGCATCTCTCCCGCCCGCGGTCCCTGCCCGGGATGCGGAAGCGGCGGCTCCTCAGGGCCGCTGTGGTGGGCGCTGCCCGCTCCGGCCCCGCTCTGAAGAGCTGGGGGGAGATGCGCTCCCAAACTCCGGAGCTGAGCTGCTTAGCGGCTCGGGGCGGACCCTGCCGCAGTTCCCCTTCCTCTGCTCTCGGGCTTTTCCTCTCCCCTTTTATTTTCTTTCCACGATTTTCTATCAGATTGTCAATTAGAGCTCCTGGCGAACCCCGCCCTCCCTCACCCCGCGGCATGTCCCCCCTGCACCGCCGCGGCTCCCGTTATTTTTGGATGCGAGTTGAAGGGATTCAGAGACAAAAAGAGAAAGGGCAAGAAATGTAGGGAGAGGGAGGGAGAGAGGAAGAAAATATTTTGTGTCCCGTGGTCGGTGTTCGTTTACAGACAGACCCTCTCTCTCCTCAGTTTTCGATTTTTAAAGGAAAAACCCTCCAGTAAAAAAAAATAATAAAACAAAATCTTACAGACTCGTCCGATTCCGTCTCCCGCGCCCTCCCCCCAGTCTAATTCAGGGAGAACTTAAAATGCTCCGTTTTCCTCCGTTCCCCCTTTTCCAGGCAAAACTCCGCTCTCTCTGGGGTAGGACTGCTCGGATCGCTTTTTTCCCCAGTCTTTCTCCATTTCGAGAAATAACTTGGGGGGGGGGGGGGGGGGGGCGGGGGGGGGAAGTATGCACCTGCTAAGCATGGGCAGGAGGAACGGAGTGACGGGAATAGACGAACAGACGGGAATTTCTCCTTTCGGGACTGGGCAAGCCGGGATGTCGTGAGCCGCTCGCACTGGGGTGCTGTGCCTGAGGTTGCGGGAGATGCGCACCCGCGGGCGGCACAGCCGTGCCGGTGCTGCTCCCTCCGCGTCTCTCTCCGGAATATCCAGCTGATAGAGCTGTGGAGCGCACGCTGCAGAGCTGTGGAGCGCACGCTGCATTAAAGCTTTCCTTTCACACAACCCTAACCTGCTGTATCTTCCTCGCCAAGAGATCTTAGTTCGTTTTGCAGTTTGCTGAAAAATGATCTGTTTATATTTTCGCCGAGTTTTTTTTCCTCCCCCGCTTCTGACACTGACTTATTGGCTCTGAACTTAGTGGAAACTCTCATTGCCCTGCGATCGATCCAAGTCCTTTCTCACAAATAGAGTTTTTTCCATCTCCCCCACCCCTTCAGTAACACCTCCACACATCCCCTCCCTCGGCCAGGGCGCCGGCTGGCTTCCCTGTCCCTCACCGATGAGCCGGGGCTGTTTGTTGCATTCTTTTGTTAGTCTTTCTTAAAACGTATTTAGGGTTTCAGAGGGGAGGGCGGGGGATATTTATCTTCCTCCGCTAAAACCTGCGGGTATATGTTGCTGCGTGTTTTCTTCATTTGTTCAGAAGCCTTTCTGCACATGTTGCCTCTAAAGTTACAAGACAGCAATTTCTTCGGCAACTCCATGATAAATAATTCAAAGCACCTTTTATAACTCGCATTACAAAGTATTAAAAGGCAACAGATGCAAAAAAGATTAAAAATTAATAATTCAAATTATTACAGCCCGGATATTTTTCACACGAGTTTGTTTTGCTCTGTTCCGTGCTTTTCTAAGGTTATTTCTGTCAGAGCAGTAAGATATTTACGTGTATTTATCTGCATGTAGGTGCTGGGGTCTGTATATACACACACACACAGCCGGTCGTACCGCTGTCGTACAGATCGTGCTGTGCTGTATCCGTGTGTGTGTCAGGAGCCCGCGCCCGTATGGATTTTAATTGCTTACTAATATCTAGGTCTGGAGCTCTAGAAATGCATTTTAGCGAACAAACCAAATGTTGAATTTTAATTTATTATTATTATTATTATTTTAAATCGGAAGCCAAAATTGTTGACGAATCTCCCTGGAGTTTTTTTTTAAATCAGTGACAGTGACTCGGCTCTGTCGGCTGCCAGCACGTTCCGGCTCGTACCGCGGGCAGAATTCCTGCCACCGCCTCGGAAAGGAGGTCGCGGCGCTGAAAACTAAAAATAACGTCTAATGCACGGGCTGTTTTCTGTTCAAGGTCTTCGGAAATTAAACCCTACATTTTAAGCCATGTATTCGGGAAATCATGAATTTGGAAACGGGAAGACAGTTCCCTACATCCACGTTTCGGGATCTCATCAGGGGGTTGGATTTCTGCGCCTGCCTTCTCACGGCAAAATCGGGATTTTTTTAAACTTCAAGCATTTCCATTTTATATCTTTTCGGTTTGTTTTTATGTAGCGGGCAGGGCGTGTCCTTAAAAGTTTCGGTGTCAAAAGTTACAAATTGCTCTTAATTATTCATTTCCTGACTCGAGATGCTCTCAGTCTCGGTTTCCTATTTGTTTTGGTTTGTTTTTTTTTTTCTTTAGTTGAAATCTCGGAATTATTTTCCCTCCATACGGCGAAATTAAATTCCCTGAAAATTCCTTGTTACAGTCCCTGGTTAAAGGGGTCCTTTCGCTTTCCTTCGTCGCCCTTTTACAGAAAGGTTCTTTAAAGTGAAAATACATCACCAATGCACTTTCGTCTGTGCCAGGAATGCGTTTAAAATGCACACCGGGAATCTGGTAAATGAACCAGGAGGGACTGTGACTTCTCGGGAGCCTCCGAAGCCGCCACATCTCCCAGCCATGCAATTGCCCTGTTTTTCCCGCAGTCCAGCCTTTCACCACACCGAACCAAACCGAACTGAACCAGAGGACGGCACAGCCACCGACCGACCCGCCATTTATTTGAAACTGACGTCTGCCCTCTCTGCCACTGAAATCCGAAATCAAAGCAAACAGCAGCGGGTCGCGGGGGACAGTGGGGGTTTAGAGCCACGCAGGGTTGCGAGGAACCCTGGCCTGGCGGGTCAGGGAAAGGGACAGGGCCCAGCCCGGAGGCTGACACAAGTCGGAATAAACTCGCGTTGTCTGCGGGGCGATGGGGAAAGTGCCTTTGCAGAGGAGAGATCTGGCTCGGGGGGTGCTTTCCTTCTCAGACATACGGCAGGCAGCACACAGTCCTGTCCCCCGCCCCGCCGCCGGCGCGGAGCCCTACTCCCGCCGGTCCGGGCTGCCGGGGACCCTCGCGCTGCCGCCGGGGCCGGCGGTGCCCCTCCTGCCTTCCGAACGCCCCAAAGCCCGGGTTCGGCCCGGGGAGGAGAGGCTGGCGGTGAAAGGATGGACCTGGAGGAGGATCATGTGAGGAAGGATGGTTGGGGAAGGAGGAATGGAGGGATGAGGAAGAGGGAGAGCAGCAGAAGGAGCCGGGCTCCAGTACTCACGGTGCATTGCTGAGAAGGGGTCTGCCTTGCAGTGCATATCCATGGGGAGGCAAAGGAAGGGGAAGAAATCGGCTGAAGCCGCCGTGTCGCCTCTAAAACTCAACTTCAAGACTTAGGGGAGAAAAAAAAAAAAAAACAAAAACCAAAACAAAACAAAAAAAAAAAAGGAGGGAGAAGAGGGGAGCGTCGGGGTGCGCTGGCCCCCCTGCCCGGCGGAGCGGGGAGCAAAGTACTTTCCGGGGGTCGGGAGGCTGTGGGGCCGGGGCGGCGAAGTCAGCAGAGTCGGTGGGAGTGGGGGGCTGGCGGCGCCGGGGGGCAGGTGGGTGTCATGGCTGGGAGGGCTCAGAGCATCCCCGGCGGCGGGGAGGGGGTGCCGGGGCAAGGTGCCGGCGGCCGGGTGGCAGAAGGCGCGGGCGGACGCGGCTCTCCCTCCTCCTCCTCCGGCAGTCCGGGGCTAGTTAGTTCATTTAAGTTGAAAGCGGAGTAGCAATCCCCGGGAAGTCGGCGAGCGGCGGGCGGGCGCGCCCCCTCCTCTCTGCCGGGCGGAGGATCCGGCGCCCGGCGGACTTTTCGCCCGAGGTGGGAAGTGCTTGCGAGGAGCCGGGGCCGGAGACTGGAGCCTCCGCTCCCGGTGTGTGTCTCTCTAAAAGCCGCAGCGCCCTCAGCCCCCCGCCCGCCTCCCCGGAGATGGATGACTTGTCAGACAAAGGCAATAGATTCCGACACTCTCTGATTCGCCAGCGCGCCGAGCCGAGCGCGGCCAGGAGGAGAGGAGAGGGGAGAGGAGAGAGGAGGGCCGGGCCGGCGGCGCTCGGCGCGGGGGGGCCGCTGCCTTCGGGTCCCGGCGGCGGGGGCGCCCCGGCTGCGCGCTACGGAGTGCCCCGGGCCACTCGTGTGCGGAGCGGCGGCGCCCCGGGCCGGCCCACCGGAGAGGACTTCAGCCCCGCTTTGTTGTCACTTGCGGGTCTGGATCTTTAACTCCCTCGTTTAACACACGCACACGCACGCACACACGGCGCGGCAGTTTCATCTCCCTTCTCTCGCCCAGCTCTATTTTACCGGAGACTTTACTCGGAGTGAGACGGGAGGGGGGGATTCGATACACATCAAGTCTTCTGTGGTGTGCGGCTTAGAATGGGAGACGGAAGGGGAGAGAGGGGGAGAGAGGAGAGAGGAAGAGCAATCAAAAGAGAAGAGAGAAATCAAGAGAGAAAGACAGAGAGAAGAAAAAGAAAGATAAATAAATAGACACTAGAGAGACCGAGGGGAAAAGGGAGAGAACGAGAGAAAGAGAGAACGAGAGAAAGATTCTTGCAGCTCTCTGAACCAGTAGGTTGGGCCCATTTCAGTCATTGTAAAGTTTCCCCCCACGCGCATTTGGGAAAATAACAGCAAATCCAACTTCCCACTTCTCTGCTGCTTTTTGCTTTTTTTTTTTTTTTTTTTTTAATGCTGAGTGGGATTTTGAAATTATTAAACAAATAAGCCTACGGCTAAAAGAGACGTGACTTTGGCCCAGCAGAGCAGCAGAGAGCAAGGGGTAAACTCCTTCTTAGGGTAATAACCCACGGTAACAGACAAGGTAGAAATTGCTGCGAGCTCAGTTTTGATTTTCAAACTGCGAGCTCAGTTTTGATTTTCAAACTGCGAGCTCCTTATCACCTGAAACGCACTTTCTTCTTTTCCTCTTTTCCTCCCTCACCCTTCCCCATCCCTCCGCTTCTCTGTCACGGAACAGCCCCTTTGTTTTCTAACTGGTTTAAGTAAAGAGTCTCCAAGAGATCTTTATGAAAGGTTTTCCACTGTCTCATAAATCATGTTGGCACTTGAGCTGATGTTTTATCTCTCTCTCCCCCCACTCCCCTCTCTTTTTCCCTTGTGTACGAAGAGGATGGTTTGGGGAAAACAAAATGGTGGGGGGTTTTGACACCACCGACAGTTAAATGTAAAGACAGCTCTCGGTTCCCGGGGCTGCGCTTCGGGGCTGCGCTGCGGGCAGAGCTGAGACGCGAGTGCGGGCCCCCGGCAGCAACCCCGCTCAGGGTGCGTGTTCCGCTCCGCGGGAGCTCTCTCCGGTGCTGGGCCAGGAGCGGCATTCCCCGCCGCCCGCCTGGGAAGGCGCCTCCCCGTCCCGCCCGTGGCACTGCCGCCGCCCGCCGGTTTGCGGGCGTCCGCAGCGCCCCGCGGGCAGCCCCGCTGGGCCGGGGGTGTCCCGGTCACTGCCGCGGCCCCTGCCCTGCCCCGCCAGCCTCAGCTCGCCCACCCGCGGGCTCCCTTTATCAGCCGCACCACCCCCCCAGCCGGGTCCGCGAGCCGCGAAGGGACCGTCCCCGCGGAGGGGCGGAGGGGGCGGCCGGGCGCAGGTGCGGGGCGGAGGTGGCGGTCCCTACCGCGGTCCCTAGATGGCGCCCTCCGGTCGGTTTGGCGGCGCGGCGGGCGCGGATCAGCAGCGGGGCCACCGCCATCCCTGGCCCCACACCTGCCGGCGGGGCAGCATGGGGGGCCCGGGGGCTACGAACTCCCCCCGACAACAACTCCCGTTGGCGGCGGGGCCGGGAGCGCGGTAATCGCCGCTGCCGTTAACCCCTTCCGCAACCCAGCTGCTTCCGCGCTGGCCGGGGCTGAAAACGGCCGTTGGGCCGCTTTCCTTCGCCCGGCAGCCTGGGTCACTTCTCGTTGTCCAGTAGTTCCCCCTTCCTCACTCCCACCCACCCAGGCAGCCCCTTCGGGCCGGGCTCGGGCGTACAGCCGAGCCCGAGGGCAGAGGACGGGAGGTGAGGATGGGATACTGGGTAGAAGGGTACATCCTCCCGCGTTTGTGTCTGCCTCACCCAACAGCCCCATCCCCAGGGCCTCTGCTTTCCGGGAACTTCCCCATCCCCTCCCTCTTTGTGCCGTCATTAACATTTGGGGAGTTCATTTTGTCTCTCTGAGAGATGCTCTGGGCCTTTATAACTGTTGATTGTACGGTGAGGAGGTAAGAGCTCGGTGGTGGGCCAGGGCGTGGGGAGCCGGCTCATCCCAGCTCTCAGCAGAACGTATTTTGCTATAGTTTCTTCAGTCCCTGTTGCTGTTTCCCCATTTCAGTGAGGAGAAAGGTAGGAATAAGGGACTCGAGAAATACACAACGTGAGCACTCTGCGAAACGAAGCTTGAGTCCCACGGCGCGGAGGCAGCCCGTGTAAACGGGGAACCCCGAGCCTGGTAAAACACTCGGGAAGGAAAGGAAAGGGAAAATGTAAAAGAGAAGAGAATAAAAGCGAAAAGAAGAGAAAAGAAGACGGAAAAAGCTCCCCGCCTGCCGTCCCCTTCCCCCATCACACATACCACAATATCACCTGGTGCCCCTTCCCACACCATACTTCCTGGAAGAATTGCTTTGTCAACATCTAAATCCACCGAACAATTTCTGTCTGCCCGGATTGAAAACACTGTCCTGTCCCCACAGCCCCGGGCACGGCTGTGTGCCCTGCGGGACCAGGCAGGGCCGAGACCACCTCTCTCCCCACTCCCACGGCTCCGCACCCATCTCCCCAGCCTAGCCCCACCTCACTAGGCCCTGGGTGCTTCTTTCCCCCTCTCACTCCAAATGAACCTTTGGCAAACTGGATCATTAATTTCTTTTTCTTTTCTTTTCTTTTCTTTTCTTTTCTTTTCTTTTCTTTTCTTTTCTTTTCTTTTCTTTTCTTTTCTTTTCTTTTCTTTTCTTTTCTTTTCTTTTCTTTTCTTTTCTTTTCTTTTTTTCTTTTCTTTTCTTTTCTTTTCTTTTCTTTCTTTTATTTTCTTTCTTTTATTTTTTCTTTTTTTCTTTTCTTTCTCCCCCTCTTTTTTTTATTTCTTTCTCAAAGAGGATCTGAGGATCTCCCCCTTCGTCGCTATTTCCCCCCCCCCCCCAAGCTAGAAACATTTACACTTCAAAAGAGGCGCCCGCCTCTCTGCGGAAATTTCAAGAAAAATAAACTTTTGGGGGGAGTTGCGGCGATAGTGATCTTTCGACCTGCTTCATTAGCCGTCTTTCTCCAGCTGATCAAGCTGAAATCTTCTCCATTGATCCTGTTTCCCACCCCCAGCCCGAATACACATGGCCGCGAGGGCCCTGTCAGTTCCCCTTCGAACTCTTGATCCCTATCCGGTGCTGCCGTCGCTCCACCAGCTCGCCGCTCCCGCCACGTCCCCGGGAAGGCGGTGAAACAAGCGCTGCTCTTGCCAGTTGCCCCCTCTCCCCCGCTGCCAAACGGGGAAGAGCGGGGGTCGGGCGGCGGGGACCCTGTGGGAAGGTCGGGCCTGGACCAGAACTGTGGTGTCTGCGATCGCCGTGGTCTCCAGAGCAGGGACTTGCGCCCATCGTGGCTCCCAGTTCCCTACGGGTCGTCTCTAGCCGATTACACTGGAAAACAGTGCAAGGCGAACCATAGCTGGTGGGACGGCGTGCTGGGGCAGGGGGACACACACAGACACTGAAGTCTTGTGTTTGTGCCACCCCGAGATGCCACTCACTCCTCGGCTTTAGCACCATGCTCAGTGTGGGAACGCATTCAGCCGAAGTGTTGGTGGTTCAGAGATGGTTCAGCTCTGCCCTTAACACCCCCCAGCACCGTATTTGCGAATTTATAGGGCAAATCCGAGCTGTATTGCTCTGACCTGCGACAACTAATTTGACCTCGTGTGAGAAAGTCAGGGGCGTAATCCCTGGCTGTGAAAAGGTAAAGAACAATTTTAAAAGAAGTCCAGGGATGTGACCGTTTAAGAGTAGGAGTCAGCGTGTGTGTGTGAGAGGGGTCTCTAAGGGAGGGGGCGCCTTGATAAAACCTTCCCGGGCGACTTTTTGGGTGCTTTGTCTAAGGACAGAGTGATTTCTGGCTTGAGGAGGCATCCCACTGCCTCGCCCCAGCCAGCCCCCAGGGGAAAGGGGTGTCCAGACCCGGGATCACTCCCCTGCCGTAGGGCTCTGCGCCTCCCCGGCGGGAGGGGGCGATGGGGCAGGGCCGGGGCGATGGGCAGCGTCGTGGAGCTGCGGGAGTGGGTTCAGAGCTGCCTGCGAGGTTCTTCCTGGCCCAGGGCGGGCAAGAGAAGTCAGACAGGGCCCGGCCGCCCTCTCCGACCCCCACAGCCGCTCTGCCTGGGAGATTGCTTTTGGTGGCCGAGTTTAACAGATAAACGCAAAGTTGGGTTTTAAAAGGACAATTAATAAGAAAGAGAGCGCGAAAAGGATAAAATACCCCCATCCTTCCCCTCCCCCTGTGTCTCCGAGCCCTTCTCCCCCTCTCCCTCTCTCTCTCCCCCTCTAAGCACCTCTGGTCACGTTGGAGGATGAGTTTTTGGAGAGCTTCTGGTACAATATGGAGCACCACGGGCTGCAATTTCACACTCCACAGCACATTCCCCCTAAAGCTACTTTCTTTTTTTTTCCCATCTAAGACCCCCTCATGTCTCCCCCTCTCTCTTTCTCTCGCTCTTTTGTGAGCCATGGGTGGGTTGCATGTCTGGGGGGCGCCGGGGCCGGCGGACGGGCCCTGCCGGCGGAGGGGGGGGGGGGGGGGGGCGAGTGTGCGCCGGGGGGGCCGAGCTCCCCCCTCGCCCTGCCTGCTGCTGGCTTTTCCCTTCTCTGCATTTGTTTGCCCTGAATGGTAATAGCCCACGTGTGCTGCTCTTTATTCAGTCACCGACACTTTAACCTCTCCTCTTTACAAGAGAGCGTTTGCCACAAAAACGAGACAAGCCGGAGACCTTTTACAGCCTCATTGAGGGGGGAAAAAAGAAAGAGGGGAAAAAAAAAAAGAAAAAAAAAGAGGTGGGGGGGAAAGCCAACAATGTGAAGAGACACTTCTGCAACAAAGCCGCCTCTCAGCGCACCGGGCCGGCGGAGCTGGGGCGAGTCTCCAGTTCTCCAGGGCCACAGATATATGGGGATTGGGACACCCTCAGCGCTGTCTGCCCTTGCTCCCCAATCCCTAAGCAGGTAGGCAGGGAGTGGGTGCACGGCTGGCTGGGGCCTCGGTCCATCCCTGGCTCCTGAGCGTCACCCCCGGCCCCGGGCTGGGGGAGCCCTCGCTACAAGCGGGGGTCCCCGGACCTGGCTGCCAGCGACGCGGTCCATGCGGGCCGGCATCGTCCCCCCGCCACAAAACCCCTGCCACGCTGCTCTCCTTTTGTCTGGCCCCCGGTACCGGAGCCCCTCCGCTCATTTCTTTGCCCCGGAGCAGCGGAGCGGGGGTGGGTGTGAGGACGGAGTGGTCCATGCTGCTCCTCTGACCCAAAGGAGCTGGCCCAGATGTGAACCCTCCTGGCCCCCCCCCCCCCGCCCCCCGTGATGGGAGGCCGTGGCACTGGCGAGGCCCAGCTGCCTCTTCCTTTTGCCCTGGGCTGCTGCTGGGGGAGAGGCGTGGGATCCCCCCTCTGCCGCCTCCTCCCCCCCCGCGCCAGAGATGTCTTTTTTTTTTTGTTCTCCTCTAATTTCTCCATAAAACTCCCGATGAGTGAATTAGACGCTTATTAAAGTCTCCTTTTAATCAGCAGTAATGGGAGACCCTCCCTCCCTCCCTCTCTCTGCCCGTCCAAGGTTAGTTTGCCTCCGGGCCATTTGCAAATGTTAGGATTTACAGTTATCACACGCAAAAACATTTATATAACCCCTAACTATAATACACCCATAAAAACGGGGAGGGAGCGAAAACTGCTGCGGATCAGCGAAAAACCCTATGGCTTGCCCATTAAAGTCCCCGGAAAGGGTAATTCCAGCAGTCAGAGGGGCCAAAGTGTGGTAATGACTGCCTGGGATTCACATCTCCAAAACCGATGGCACAAAGGGACCCGCCGGGGAGAGGGGCGGCCGCTGCAGTCCGCTCCCTCCGCGGGGCCGGCGGGGAAGTTGGAGCTGACTTCCTCGCACATGCATTGGAGAGTGATAGATATGTCTCGAGACTTTATTTCTTCTTTCTTTCTTTCTCTGCTTCCCTTTCCCTATTTCTTTCCCTCTTTCTTTCCATCTCTCTCTCTTTTTTCCTTATTTCTTCCCCTTTCTGCCCCTCTTCATCTTTCTTCCTTTCTCTCTCCCCTTCCCATCTTCTTTTCCTTCCCAGCCAAACTGAGCCCGGACAATTTCTATGAACACATGAAGCCACTTCCCCAGAGAAAGTTATTGACCCGGTCGCGTTCTGGCAGCGCTTCCCAAGCCCCGTTGTGAGCCCTGCCTCTGCCCCCGCTTCCTCCCGCCACCGACGGCTCTCCGGTCCGGGGGGATGCGCCCGGAGCTGGGTCGGGGAAGGCAGGCTCGTTTCCACCGCTAAACAAAGGCTGGAAAGGCACCAACAAAGGGCCTGGTGCGGCCCCTCCGCCCGGTGCGAGAGCCGCAGGTGAGGGCTGGGGCTTGCCCGGCCGGGAGCGGGGGGTCCTGCAGTGCTTGAATCGGCGGGGGGGAAGGCGGGGGTCTGCAGGGCTTAAGGAAAAACTGGTCGTAAGTTAGTGGGGAAACTTCCCCCCCCCCCCCCCCCCCCCCCCTCTTTCTGGGCTAGACGAATTTCAGTTCTCTCCCGTCCCCTTCGCACAGGGGGGATCGCTCCTTCCGTTCCCCTGACCGGGAGCCACGAAAGCCCAAGTTCGGCGCCTAATTTAAAAGAGTGGCAGGAAGAGTCATTCCTCTTTAACTTCAGCTGTTAATGGCCTCGGAGTTCGGTGCATTTGAGGAGGAAGACACAGAGCGAGAGGCAGGGGGATGGAGTGTGCAGGGAAACGGAGGGACTGAAAGAAGGGGGGTTGTCTCTAAGCGTGGTGCAGGAAGAGAAGGAGAGAATAAAAGAAGGAGAGAAAGGGAGAATTTTAACTTAAAAATAGGAGCTGGAAGGTGGAGGGGGCGGGGAAGGGCTGAACTGTGAGCCGACACCAAGTGGCCCCTCCAGGCTGCCCTGGCTGCCGCAGCTGGGCAGGCTCGGGAGAGGGACGGAGGGACCGGACCGTGCGGGCGAGGGAGAGCGGCGCGCAGCAGGAGAGAGGACCGGCGGATCCGGGAGGGAGGGATGGAGCTCTTCGAGCAGCGGAGCGCTTTTCCTTGCTGCCTGCCTTGCCTTCGCCTCTCTTGCACCCCGATCCCTTCCCTCCTTCTTCTTCTCTCTGAGGTTTGCAAACCAAACGTCACCAATCAATACGAACCTGGGCTCCGTGGGTGCGTGTGTGCGTGTGCGTGCGTGTGCGTGTGGTGTGAGCGCGTTTGTTGATCCTGACCTGCTGGACTTCCAAAATCTGCCGCTTCCGACTCCCTCCCAGCCTGTAAGTTCAGAATTACAACCTTCTACATCTATGCAAACTTTTATTTGTCGGAGAATTCCTTTCTCTAGGAGAAAGAGGAATTGTCACCATGTGACCGGCTAATTTCTGACACTCGGGGCTTCACCCCTCCCCCAGCGTGGGGAAAAAATATCTCCCGTGGATCTCTTTGAACTGTGCACAATCCATAACTTTGGCAATGTATATACAGTGTTATTTCTGCGAGGCAGTTTTCCAGGGTTAGGGGAGGTGGTTGCATTCTGCTAAATGGATCCTTTGTGGTGAGTGCAGATTTATGCCCAGTTTTGATTTATAATTAAATTAGCTTCTAATTTGCAATATGTGTGTCTGTGTTTAAAATGTATCTAATCTGTGAAATTGAGGACGGGGGGACTTTAAATGAAAATCTACCTTTCGCCTCAAGGGTTTTTTTTTTATGAAGGGATAGCCGGGAGGGCAGCGTGCAGCAGCAAAGCGGGGCTGTAATTTCCATTAGGAGATGTCAATCAATCCTTCTTTTCAATACATCAATTAATAAATCCGATTGGTGCTGCGGGCTGCTCCCCCCAGGCACTCTTTCTGGCCGGATGGGGAAGTGTGAGGGGAAGGCAAACTTTGGCAGGGAAGTCCTCGCAGGCAGCGCCCGGCCCGGCCTCCCCCGCTCCGCCCCCGGCCCTGCGGTGGGCTCCGGGACCAGCTCCAGCCCCGGCAGCCCGGCTCGGCACTGGGGGCGGCGGGAGAAGCCGGCGGGACAATCCCCATCGGCTCTCGGGGTCTGGCAGAGCTAAATTAACACAACCTGGTGAGACACGGTCGATTTTTTCGCCCCGCTCGCGCGCTAGAGACACAGGGCAGCGGTGGGGGTGTGCACACGCGGTTAGAGCTGGGCCTGGGACCCCCCATCTTAGATGATTTATATTTAGGCTTCACTTATTTAAACGACACCCATCCCCCATCCCCCCGCACTCTGTCCCACTCCACGCAGCTCTAATCCGGGCAATAAACATCATCGTTGTGCTGGGTTATTTTCCAACGGCACCGCAGCACCACTTTCATTTTTCACAGTTGCACGGGGGCCGGGGTGGCCGGGAGCTCCTCCAGGCAGGGAACCCCTGCAGCCCCGCAGCTCTCCCTGCTGTTAACCTGCGCTCCGCACCTACAGATCAGCGGGGAAATAGGGGGGAAAGCGCGTTTCTTTATTACTGTTTTTTATTAAATACAGGAATTGCGTGGTTTCTCTCTAATTGAGCAATGACACTGATTCTGCTTTCTTTTTAAGTGGCACTGGTAGTTAAGAAGAGTGCCACGGCGGCGGGTCGCGGGTGTCAGCGGGGAACCCGTGGGAAGCCCGGGGACGGCAGGGATGTGGAGGGGGCAGAAAAAAACCCCGAGATCCTCCCGTTAGGTGTCTGCCCTTAGAGCTTCACGGGGTCAGAAAAACCCGACAAACAAAACTAATTCAGTGTCTCCCTTCCAGCGCACACATGGTATCTGATAGAAATCCGGCTAAAGAAACAGATGACTTTTCTGATACCCCGAGCGATGTAAAAAAAAAAGACGCTTAGAGGGAGGGAAAGCATCCTCAAACTACTCCGTACCCATCATCATCAAGCCTGCCCGTTTGATTTAAAAACAGCACGATACTGTCAGTGGACGCTATCTCCTCCGCTTCTCTTTTTAACCCTCCCAAGCACATGGGTTGTACCCCCGGGTTTGCGTCTGCTGCCGTTGGCGGTGTGAGTTGCTGGGCACAAACGTTTCTCCAGCGAGCGGGTGCCGGTGCTGGGTGAGCACAGGGCTGGCAGCGGGGCAGGAGCAGCGGGGGTGTGCGGGGCCAAACTTCGGGAGGAGAGGAGTGAAAAGAAGAGAGAGAGATTGAGAGAGAGTCTCCCAGGCAGCTTGATCCCATTAGCTCCGTCCTTGGGTTGCATATTTATACGGTCTAGGAGGTGAACAGATGGACTATCAATTTAATTCCATCTTCAACACCATCAGAGATTGATTTTCTACTCGCTTTTAATTTTGCCATAATTAATTAGATCATTACAACTGTTTTCTATTGATCTCCCTATTTAAACCTCAGAAGCAAAGGGACTTCGGCAGATCCTTTAAAAACACAGAAGGGAAAAGGAACAGAGGGGGTAGCAAACTTTCTGAAGGTTTTTTCAGTTTCGGCTTAGAGGATTTCCGGTGCAGAACAGAGGAGAAAAACCCAAAACGCTGTGGCCTTTTCTTTTAGGAGGCCTTTTTCGTTGCCTTTATATTTCTCCTTTACGTTTAGATGAATCTTTGTCATGTTTATATATAATATACAACATATATAATAGATTTAATTGGTTCGATTATGAAAATATACTCTCGCACATGTAGGTGTGTATGTGCGCATATATACACTCATGCACGGGTGTAATTTCAAAATGTACGGAGGTGATGCTCACACATTTATATATCGGGAATCTATCGGCAGGAGAGAGATGTGGTTTTCTGAAGGGCGAGTGTTTTTATTTGCCTCCCATACGTGTCCCTCCGTATGTGCTCCCTAATCACCCTCTGGTCGGGGGATACTTCAACCCGCAGGTCCCCCACGAGTGACAGAAGGGTGCCTGAGCTGCAGCCCCCGTTCTCCGCCCGCCAGAGCCGTTCCTTCCGCGCCTCCCCCTCACAGACGGCTCCGTGATGATAGTCCGCAAGCTATACGCTTTAAACCTCCATTTAGGCTTCTGTCCTTTTTTTCCTTCCCCGAAAAAAATCCCTAAATTAAAATCTTCGTTTATATACGTAGTTTGAGGGAAGCAGACCGCGTTAATTGTGCTTTTACCCGGGAGCGGCAGCGCCGAGGGAAACCGCTCCTCTCCGGCGGGCTGTGTTTGAAGCTTTGTTTGCAAATCATAAAACTGACGACGGGGAAAGGGCGGGGGGGGGTGTAAGACGGAGACCCTTCCGTCGGCGGGGCAGGTTTGGGGGGCGCAGAACCACCCCCGCGCGGGGGCGATGCTGCCCCGGTATCCCCGTCCTCATCACCCCCCCGTCCATAGCCGCTGCTCCGTGCCCAGGCCACGCGGGGACCGCCGGAGAGCCCCGGGGCGGGGACGGTGCGGGTCCAGAAGCACAGGAGCCCACCACAGCGAGCAGGTGTCACGGGGTGGGAAGAGAGGCGATGGGAAGAGAGTTTAGGCGATGCCCCGAACTTTCTAAGGACAGGACGCGGGGGCAAATCGCCAAAACCGGAGTGTAAAGCAGTCCGAGGGCCGAGAGCGGGCGGCGGGGGCTCGCACGGGCGGGAGGGGACGGGAGAGGACGGGGAGGGGGCCCGGCCGGGCTCTCGCTTGCGTCTGGACGCCTGGCTGCGGGTCCTCGGGACGCTCTCACGGTAAACACGGTGGGAAGCCATCCCTTCGAGGGCGGCTGGAGAGGGCAGCCGTTAGGGAAGGGGGCATTTAGGGGGTGAGATGGCAAGTGTCCGAGGGAACCTGGCGAGGCAAGGAGGGGTATGTGTATGGAGGAGAGCAGAAGCAGACTGCCTCCTGCCAAAGGAGGGAGTTGGGGGTGACGGTCTCATCCCTCCCTGCTGAATATTCAGAGCCCCCCCCCCTTACCTGCTCTTCCTGAGCTCTGAGCCATGGCTCCTCTGCCTAATGGCCCGTCTCCCCGGGACGGCTGCGAACCAGGAGATCCGCCGCGGCCTTTTCTTCGCTTCTCTCCTCCCCGCTTGGGTGTCTTGCTTTCCCCCGCTGACTTTCGAGATCTAGGTGCAACCACCCAAAACTAAACGGTTTAGATAACAACACACACACACACCAGAGCACCACCACCACCACGACCAAAAAAAAAAAAAAAAAAAAAAAAAAAGCCACAGAGAAAGAAACGCCGCTCTACTGAGCCGGGACAGGCTAAAAGGAGGAAAAATAAATAACAATCAAAGCAAATGCAACGCTGCTGCTTATAAAAGTGGCGAGGGACTCACCTGCTCTAGTGTAGCAGGGCTGTGCAGCCGCGGAGAGAAGGGGGGGGGTCCTGCAGGGGGGGGGGGAAGCGCCTGGACTTTGAGTCTGCTTCCCCTTGCCCCCCTCCCCCAAACGGGCTACCTGTAGGGAAGTCTTGTTGCAACAGCAGATTAATTTGTTGTCTTATTACCATAAAAATGTGCTCGGAGAGGGGCTGGGGGTAGAGGGGGATGCGGGACAGAGGAGGAACTTCCTCCAAGTTGAAGAGGGAGGCGGTGGGCTCTGGCTGCGGAGGGAGCGCCGGGGCGGAAGCGGGGGGGGGGTATCCGTGCGGTGGCGCAGCCCAGCCAGGAGCTGGCAGCTCTGTTCGGGGGCCCGGGCAGCGTCCTGCTGGGGTGACAGGGGACGGGGACAGGGACTCCGCCGGTTACTTTGGAGGAAGGCAGTTCGGTGAAGTCTGCCCCTGTGAGTGCCTGGCTTTGTGCTTCTGAGAGGTTATCTATCGGCCCATCCGTCCGTCCATCCATTTATCTGTCCGCTTGTCTCTTCCCTGCTCCTACCGCCGCGTTTTGGTAAAGACTTCATGACTGAAAATAAATAATAAATAAAACAAAGCTCCCAAGAAAAGAAGAAAAATTCCCAGTGCTAAAGACATCACCGAGCGAATATTTTTCTTTCTCTCTTTCTATCCCCCTCCCCCCCTTCCATCTCCCCATTGATTGAAAGTCTCTCTCAGCTCCAACAAGGAGTCCCAGGAAAAATGAACCATTCTGCTATCGATTCTTCATTAAAATTACATTTCTGTATTTGCTAAATTGGTTTTAAAAAGCTTCCCCTGTTATTATTGTCTTGTCAGAGCCGGCGGTGCTGGGCAAACAGTATTTAAAAGCTTGGGACCTCTCCAAGATGAGGCTGATGGGGGTTTTGTGTGTGTATGTGTTTCTTTTTCTAAAGTGTTTAGGAAAATGTTAACACGCGGACTGGCGAAAGGCATGCCCCAGGCAAGTGGATCATTGTAGAAATAAAGAAGGCGGAGGGAGCGCTTTCCTTCATAACACTTAAAAATCATCGATTGTCGCTTCAAGCAAAGGGGGAGGGGGAAAAAAGTTTCATTTTAAATATTAAAATGTGACGCTGAAAGTCAATAATGGCAGCAATGAGTATTTTTCTAAGACGTCGTCTCCAGCCGGGTCTGCAGCCGCCGCCAGGTCTGTCTGGAGCGGCTCCTCGCCTCGCTGCAGCCCCAGCCCTGCTGCAGCCGCAGCCTCCCGCCGCTCCGCAACGTGCTCCCACGGAGGGGTGTGTGAATCAGTCCAGCTAACCCTCACACACGCACCGGATTCCTCCGACCTGGCCCAAACAAACCCCACGGAATCCCCCTCCTCCCTCCCCAAACTGGTGTGGGAAAAACCCAGGAGGGACTCCGGGAGATTTACTTTGAATTCTGCAAATCTCTCTTGAAAGAGCAGGGAAGCAGAAATGTCTTCCTGATGTGTTTATCCCCTAATCAGTTCATTAGTTATAAACAACATGACATTAGAAGTTAGGAGGCAGTTGATATTAATTTTTATTTAACTAGTTGATGTTTAATCCGTCACGCCAGGCTGCTTAGAGAGAGCTGCCTGACACAAACCAGTTAGAACTTCATACACCGCGATGATCGTCCGGGCACCGGGACAAACAAATGGGGGGGGGGGGGGGGGGGGGGGGCGCGGGCAGGGAAAAGGAGAGGAAGGGGGCGAGGGGGAGAGGGAAACCCGGGAAAGAGGGGAAAGCGGCAAAGAAGGCTGGAAAATTCCTCTCTCTCCGGAATAAAGGCGGGGGGGTGTGGGGGGTGGGGTGAGCCGGGGGGGACAAGTAGTGAATCACAGAGAGAGGGAGGAAAGGAGCATGAAAAATATCGCAGGAGGCTGAGCCTAGCTGGCCGGGAGGAGAAGGTGCCCGTGCCAGGCACCTCTGCGCGAGGGGGTCGAGCTGGGCAACCGGGCAACCGGTCCGGGGCCATCCGAGGGTCCCCTCCCGGCCAGGCGGCGGCAGGGCCGGCGTGGGGCAGAGCGGGGGGCACCGGCCAGAGAGTCCTTCTGTTAATTAAAAGAGACGCCGATTAATTAGAATGAGGCTGGCCGAGGGAGAACAGCAACACATGGACGGGCCGGTATAAATGGGGAGCGGGCTTCTCCCGGCTTCCCGGGGTGTAACAGCTCCCCTTGGTGTCAAACTGTGACCCTTAACCAAAGAGCACAAGTGTCAAGGCAGGTGAAAGGAGCGAGCAGTGAAGGATGGCAGGCTGGCGGTACACGGACGGACACACGTCCCTTCTACCTTAAAGACGTGCTGAACTGTCATCCAACTCGGGTCTGGAATTGCAGCCCTCCATGCTGTGATCTCCCATTTGTCCCCTGGCAGCAAATGGGTATAGGTAACTGTTTGGCTATACACTGTCTGTATACGTGAATCTCTGCTCTTTACCCACCGACCCCGCCAGCCTGTGGACCCCCGCCCCCGCCTTTTATCCTGGGGTGACCACCGAGCATTATTCTCGCACCTCCCTCCTCTGCGGTGGGACCTCCGTGAGTGCTCCTGTGCCCCCTCCGTGTGCCCTTTCACTCAGCACTGCTCCGAATGTATTCATGTGAGCTATTATAATTATAACCTCATGTATTTCACAATGAAAGCTTTTCTTGGCAAACAAGGAAAACCCTCGGCAATAGCTCGATGCCTGCCCCGGACGCCTGTTTCCTCTGTGCGGCTGTTGCCGTGCGGCTGTGACTACAGGGAAAGTGTTCCTGCCTACGACCCATATTTTAATATCAATTTCCATATTAATCAATCACCCCATCTATCTGCTGGATAAAGGAAATAGTTCACATCCGAAGAAAATTGCCTGCTTTCCTCAGTTAATAGTTAACTCCGGAATAGAAAGTTCCCAGGGAAATGCGGAGGCAGAGGGAGCGCGGCTCTCTTCGCTCCCAGCGAGCACCAGCCGCCTCTGTCCCGCCGCGGAGCGTGGCTGTCCACCCGCGCCCCCGGGAAACCCTCCGGGCTCCTTCGCTGTGGGCTCGGGCCTCCGCCTGCCCGCGCCTGTTAGGAAAGAAACTGAGACTGGGTGTTTTAAGGGATAAACTCCTGGTGGGGATGTGGGATGCAGGGGGTGTGTGCAGATTCATTTCCCCGTAGACCGAGAGATGAAGTGACTGCAACAGGTATTAGGGCAGGACACCAGCGACACCGGGAGCGGGAGGCTTCCCAG